>JAVKLA010000061.1:13459100-13564775 GCA_034782735.1 Sagittarius serpentarius | reverse complement strand
ACCCCGGCCCGTCGAGGCCATGGCGGCCATCCAGAACCTACAGCTGTGGTGCAAGCAGCAGTGCGAGGGCTACCGCGATGTCAGCATCACCAACATGACCACCTCTTTCCGCGACGGCCTCGCCTTTTGCGCCATCCTCCACCGGCACCGGCCCGACCTCATGTGAGTACCCTCGCCGGGCGTCGAGGCCAGCGCGTGGGCTGCCGGCTCGCCGCGGGCCGGGACCCTCCGCTCGCGGCTGAGGGACCTCGCCGGGCTGCGGTCAGCCGGCCGTCGAGCTGCGGTCAGCCGGCCGTCGGGCTGCGGACCCCGGGCCCTTCGTCCGCCATGGGCCCTCGCCTTCCCTGCAGACGCGGCCCTCCTAGCAGAAATCCCAGCTCCTCTTTGGGAGATGCTGTGGGCCGGCGGCTGGCACCAGGAGCTCTGCTAGCACCCACGCTGAAATTCTCCAAGCGAGGAGCTCCGCTCTCGCTGTCTACGTGCTTTTCTTTTTTTTTTTTTCCCCTTATATTTTTCCTTTTTCCCCTTTCTTCCCTCTGTAGCTGAATTATAAATGTTTTAAATGTGTCCTTCCCATTGCAAAACAAGTTCAGGCACTGATTTCTGGGGAAGCATTTCCTTCTTTGCTGTTTGTGTTTGCTTAGGCTGGGCTTTCCTCGCTCAGCCCGACGGCAGCTCAGCCACTCGTGAGTCGGGAGGCGAGGGCTATTTAAACAAAATACAATAGAAGCGCAGGGCCTGGTAGCTGCTGGATTCCTGCACATCACTTGTTTTTCCCATCTAGAGCTCTGCCTGTGGGAGGCAAAGTGCTTTCTGTCCCTTACTGGTGCCATTGCTGGTGCCCTGTGGGTTTTGACCTGTCCCTGCCCGAATGGTAACATCTGGGAAGATGAATTGCCGAAGGGAGATGTAGATCCTGCTTCCTAGTTGTTGTGGTTTTTTTTTTTTTCCTGGGCTCTTTGGACTTTGAGGTGGGGGGGTCAAGGCAAGGGATCAGTGCAAAGATTGCCCAGGAGCATTGATTTAAGTGTTAGGTCTCTCCCAGTCAGATGTGTCCAGCTAGCAGAGGACCAGGTTGGGTTTTCTATACTGCAGTTTTCTTCGTGTTCCTTGAATTCCGCCTTTTTGCTTGTGCTCCCAGGACAGCCTGCTGCTTAGGTTTGTGTGCAGAGATCTCTCTTACAGGTGTCTCATTTCTGGTGGAAGCCCAAGGAGAAGATCTCCTCTTGCTCTCTCTCCTCTGTTGTCTTGAAACTCGGAAGAGACAGGAGCAGGCTTGAGCAGCAGTAGGTTAGTGCAGGAGCTTCAGGCACACTTTCTCTGTAGTCCCCAGTGCTTGGGCAGTCACCATGGTGTTGCTGTGTATGGCTTCCTGACACGCTGTTGTGTCCACGTGACTCCAGATGTTTCCTTTCCTTCCTTTGATTCACAGTCCCAAAGATACAAAACACCAGGGCAGAAAGGTTGACGTGACCAGGAGCTGCTTGTAGAGGGACCATGACTGCTTCCTGGCTGATGCTGCAGCTGGCCTATCTGGAGCATGGGTGTAAACAGGGGCTCAGCAACTTGAGAGCTGGAATAATCCTGTTGACCAGTTTAGTGGGTTGTTTATAATCCTTGAACTGTGCATCAAGGGTTGTGGATAGACATACCTTAAATAAATTCTCCTGTGCTGAAGAGGGAAGATGTTCCTTGTAGCGTGTCTCTGTTCCCATTCATTTTCTTTTACGATGGAAATTCTGCCTGACTTTATTCAGGACCTTACAGAAGCTCTTTCTGACTTGGACCAGCTCAGCAAAGACTGCCTGAAGGTTAAAGTAAGAGAAGCTTTTATCATTGACCTCCCTTATCAGTGTCAGTGGCATAATGCAGGAAAGCACCAGGTGTATCCTTGGCTGGGCAAAGTCCTGCTGGAAGGAAATTATGCTTCCAAGTGGTTGGTGGCCAGGGCTGCTGGGTGTCGTGTCAGATCCTGGGACTGAATAGACGTGCAAATTCATAATCTGTAAAAGCTTCTCTGAGTGCTGGTGATGCAGGAGCCACCGGCAGAGAAGTGCGGCTGGGTGAACGTGTGGCTGTGACTCCTGCTTCCCAGGGGCTTGAAGTGGTTTATCTTGAGCTTCTCCCCTTGCTTCTAGCAAAGATCCTATTTGAAGAGTAAAAGCATCACGCTGAAAATAAAACTAGAAAAGGATAATTGCTGTTTAGAGCGCGCAATGTGTTTGCAGAAGCTCTGCTATATAAATCACTTGCAGAACATGATTCAGTCACGGCATCAGAGTTTTGCAACAGTGTGTTTTCCGTCTTAGTTTACACAAATGACATTCTTGGTCTGAGGAGTGCAGGGGATTTCTCCTTGCAGGAGCCTGAGAAATTCCCAGGAACACTTCAAGTAATTATAAAACATGGTCATAATCACAGGCTTCTCCTGTGGGGTATGTGGCTCAGAGGACACAGAGGTCTCTCCCCCCTTCCTGTTTTTTTTCTGCAAAACATGGAAAATATGATAACTTCTCTCAAACTTGGGTCATGTCAGTTTGCATGTTATCAGTGAACAGGGCAGGCCACGTAAAATCAGACATGCATTTCCCACTCACCCAAGGGTGCTCTGGGGGAGTGGAGACACATGCTGAATTACCATGGAAATTAATTTCTCTTTTGTGCCGGCTGAAGAGCACTTCATAGCCAGCCCCAGCCAGGCAGGCACGCAGTGTCAGGCAGGTCCCAGCCCATTTTCTGGGATGATTGTGGAGCCCTGAGGCTCCCCTCATCAGAGGGACGTGAAGCCTCACGGCAGCGTGGCGGGAGGAAGGTTGAGGTCAGCAGCTGCCGCGTGTGTGATGGCAATGGTTGTGCAAGCTCCGGCCATGGTTTTAGTGGCCTTGGCCTGATAAGTGAGTTAGAAGAAGCAGGGGATCCGTGCACTCTCGCTCGGATATTAATGCCAGATGTGGAGGAAAGGTTTTGATTAAGCTCCTTCTCTTTGTCCAGGATCTTGCTCTTTCCCAGACTGTTAGCTGGTGTTCAGCTCGGCGTTCTGGGAATTGGTTGTGAAATCCCCCTTGGCAGCTGAGCAGCAGCCGGTGCCCATTCCTCCAGCAGCAGCATTTCCTGGGCCGCTGTCAGCTCAGTGAGGCAGGAGGGGGCTGACAGTCACCAGTACGGACAAGGAGAGCCCTGGCTGTGCTGGGGTCGGGTTGCCTGCAGTCTCCATCTCCTTAGCAAAAGGCTGGGGTGAAGCAGAGCTGCCGCCTGCTTGGCCTCCACGGGGTTGTGGTTTGTGTGACAGGCGTAGGCAAGGGGAGGATGGTTATGGGGTCAGGGAGTCTTGTCTGTTGTTGATGAGCCCCAGCAGCACACTGCAGCTTGCCAGCAAGACCAGAGCAGTGTGGAGCAGGCACTGCTGAGAGGAGGGTGAGCACATGGGGGACATCTTCCACCTGTGATTCCCAGCCCTGTTCCCTCTCCCTAGGTTGATTGCCCCTCCGGAAAGAGCATAGCTGAAAGGTCCTGTTCCCAGCAGAGCACCCTGGATTTGAACCCTCTGCTCAAGGACTGTGAGCAGGCAAAGGATGCTTCAGTCTTTTTCAGTGATCCTTTTGACTGCACATACCTTATTGTCTCTGGAGAAAATAATACAACAATGCTGAGAGGCGGAAGCTTTTCTGGGACCATCATGGCTCTGGGACTTTTTTTGCTCAGTCTGCTCTGGGGTAAAGTTTCCAACCGAGTTAGTGCTTGCAGCAGCAGCAGCAGAGATTCCTTCTACGGAAGCACATGTGCTTGCAAAGAACCGTGGTGTGCTTTGCGAGCACTGGGTCTGTGCAGCTGGAGCAGTGGGTGGTTATAGAGATTTGTGGGCATGAGAAATGCTTGGCCACTTTTTGCTAAGAGAAGAATTTTGAGGGAGCTAAAAACTTCACTTCTATTCCTGTGCTAGTGAACTCCACTCTGATGTGTTTCCAACACTGGAGGCCCTCTCTTGGGTCAGATTTATATTTCTCACCTCTTCCAATTAATTCAATTGCCTGTGTTTTCTCAGTGGAGAATTCCTACTTCTCCACTTGTATTAGCTTTGCTTTCTTAGGATTACATTGGTCCAGAGAGCTTTGATATTCCAAGACTGGAGATGCACCAGCAAGATCAATTTACAAAAGATATATTATATGTAAGCAGTTCACCTGACTAGCCAGGGAAGGAGTGATGCTGAGAGGGCAGGAGGCTCTTGAAATGACTAAGTAACCTGATGGTTTGTACTCTCCTTCGGGGAACAGAAGGGGATTTCAGACATTCATCATCAAGAGACTGGGGTATTTGGGTCTCTCTTATATGCCACACACTGTGGAGCTGCACACACACTACCATAGCAAACAGCATTCAGCATGGGAGCAAAGGGCACTGACCAACAATAAATAGGTAACTCCAATATGTTATGTTTTAATGTGTCAGCATGACTGAGGAAGCTGGGGCTCCCCTTTGCTCTTGCAGGTGTTTTCCTGCATTCAGGATGTCCCTGCTACAGAGACTTTATTTGGGAGCAGAACCAGGAGTGAGGCAGAGAGCTGCAATCACCTCCTTCAGCTGTCTCTTAAAAAAGCTGATTTTCTTGCCTGACACAAAACAGGATGATTGTAGCTATTGTTTCACTGAAACTTGTTTGGCTCATGATTATTTTTGTTGCTCTTTTTAATCCATTGTCTCAGGGAAGGGAAATGTCTGGGCAGGAGCACTGCTCGAAGCTAAACCTCTGTAAGTCCCTTTGATTTTGCACAGGAAAGAGTATATGATTTAGAGGTGGGATGTGCCTTGTCTTTACATGCTTCTTGAGGGAGTGTTGACCTTTGGGTCTTATCTGTCATTCGTTCTCTCCTTATCCCACATAGCAATACTAGATACGGGAAGCAGGGAGGAGGCATAGGCTGTGGCATGATGGGCAAACCTGTTTGAAGGCGCCTCTCTTATTTATAATGTAATGCTCTACTTTCTGTGCTAAGTAGATAAAGGACCTGGCTTGCTCCTTGCCATTACAAGTCATGGAAAAAGTTCCCCTGCTGCGATACAGATCATGTGTTTGTCTCATGAATAGGTCGCTGTGAGCCAGCTTTGCCCTGGCTTTCACATGGTTATCCTGGCTCCTCTCAGAGGTGAGGGACTGGCTAACAAGGGTAGGCCCACATCGGTTATAAAGGTGCTACGTACAAAATCGCAAAGTTGGTGCTGCAGCCTTTTCTGTTTATCAGTGAGAATTTCCTCTCCGATGTCAGCCTTTTGCTTAGCTCTGTGCCAGCAGGTAGAAGGATTGTAAGGTGAAACTGGGTTATCGGAAAAGAATTGACCCTGCCCGCTTGCCTGGGCAGAAGGAAGCAGTGTTGGAGAGCGGGGCTGCCAGCCAACAGTCAGTTTTGTGTTCCCAGTTTAGCAAGTGACAGTCAGTTTAAAACAAAGCTGAATGTGGCTGTTTCCTAAGCAAGGGACGCACTCTGCTGTGGGTGAGCACGCTGTGTTGCAGCTCTGCTTCCAATAGCACAAGCTCACTCTCCCCCGTGCTTTCTTGCCTGTCCTGCCCGGTCCCAGTTCCTGAGTCATCAGCACAGTGCAGAGAGAGGTGGCATTTGGGTTGGATCAGAGAGGGGGAGAGCAAATCTGGGGAGAGGGGAAGGGGGAGGTGATGTCTGGGGACAGCAGTAAGGAAGGATTGTTAACTTTGGCTTCTAACTGCAAACAGCAATTGTCTCTTCCTTTTCAGTTATTAGTTACGATTACAAACCAAAAGTGGCAGCCCTAGGGAAAGGAGAATAAAATTTCTACAGGCAACTTTGGTGTTGTCAGCTACAGTATTGTGGGCAGAAGTATTTTCCAGGCAGATTCCCAGTGCTGGTTTTGTGGAACTCTGACAAGAGGAGAAGACAGGATTTGAAACCACAACTTGTGTGCTGGCGGAACCAGCAGCTTCTGAGATCGGAGGATATGGGTGCGTCGGGAGAAGTGTGTGATACATGCAGCATCTGAGGGATCCACACCTCCTTGGAGCTGAGGTCTTTCTATGTAGAGACATCTTGCAAGATGGGAGAAGGGCATGGATGTGACTGGGAAGTACTTCAGGGAGAGAGTGTTGCAAATCTGCCTGGCAGGCATCAGTGTATCTTTTTGAGATGGGAGAGAGGCAAGGCTTTTTGAGGAAAAAAACCCACCCCATGCATTAGAGGTTGCTCCTGGCTGTCTCAGCAAAACCCCTGAATCTGCCTGGGATGTTTTGGCATCAGCACGTCCTGACCGTGGGAGGCTGCAGGAGTCAGCCCTGCAAGGGTAGATGTGCCAAAAATGTGTTGTGCTGCCTGTGGGCAGATGGCTGTGTCTGTTGGGTCTCCTGCACATCTCTGTCCTGGGAGGTATAGCAGGTCTGTGACTGTCTCGGATGGGATCTTCCACACTGCTCCCTCTGGAGTGTCTCTGAGAAGGCAGGGTGGGAGGAGGTGCTCTATCCCCTGAACCAGTGAGGCTCAGAGAGGTTCGAGAAGCTGGAAGTGAAGCCACTTGCTCTACATCACCAAACTGAGATTTTTCTCTTCTTTCTGTATTTCAGAAACTTCAACTCCCTCAGTAAAGAAAATGTGTACGAGAACAACAAGTTGGTAAGTGAATTTTAAGGTTTACTTCTGGTCTAGTCTATAACTGGGCACCTTGCTTATGTGGTTTAGCAACAGAAACCCTGCAGATGCAGTGTGCCGAGTATGGCATATTCAAATTCTTTGCTTTATTCTGCATGTACCCAACCTTCTGGTTTGAATGGTAATGTCCAGGCTTGCTGGCTGCTTGAAAGCACGCTCAGACTGTTCACACTTCTTCGCTGGCTGTACAGTGATGCCTGTGTCCAGCGTGTCCTGTAGCAGCAGGAACTTGGACAGAGATGCTGGAGGTCAAAACATGGACGTGGACACGTTGAGTACGTAATGCTCCTGAGGGATGGAGCAGGAGGTGGGAGGTAGCTGGTGTGAGAGGGGAAGCGTAGGGAGTCTCCCCCAGCTTCTGCTCGCTCCTGGTGCAGAGGATGAAGGCTGCTGGAAGGTGGAGACGTCCTGAAACCTCATCCTGCCTGGACACTTCACTCCAGGGTGGGATTTGAGTTTCTCTTGTTCTCTCCACAAAAAAAGTGGACAGACCAACCCCTTTCTGCACTGGATTCAAACATGGGCTTAGTGCTCTAAGGAAGGATTTTTTCCTCCCTCTCTCCCTCAAAAAGAGAGAGGCAGCAGATTAAAATACTTCTCTTCCCTTGGCATCACTCCACACAGCTTCGTGGCTGCTTGGCAGGAGCTCGAGATGTGAACGAACCATGGCAGCTTACTCTTGTCTGGACTGGAGGAACGACATCCTCTGACGCAGTGAGCTGTCTGAGGTGGTCCTTGCCTCTGGGAGAGCTAAACTCGCCCCCTCCCCGCTCCTTAACTTCCGCTCCCCTTCAGCCCTGGCCGTGTTCACAGTGCCTGTGACGGAACCCCCTCTCCCCAGGCTGGGACCGCAGTATGTGAGCAGTTAGTTATTCACACTCTCTGGGCTTCAGCCCTGCATGTTCCTTTCCTCTAGGTGAGATTCAGACCAAGCATTTTTGCCCTTGAGATTTGCTATTTGGCAGGCATCAGGGCCCCTTCGCCATGGACGGTCATCCTGTCTGTGAAGGGCTGTGAAGCCCTCTGTGTTGCTCCTTCCCCAGCCGGGCTGATGGCGTCTGCTCCGCTGGCCGCTTTGCTTGTCTCTGGGAAATGAGCTGCACGAGCTGCCTCCACCGCTTTTATTAATGAAAAGCTTCTTTGTGCCTCTCATAAGAAGAGTTGCTCCCCTCCTTTGACACACCCTGTGTTCCCCCCCGCCCCCCCACTCCATTTCTTAGTTTCTTTTATGTCCTTGATTTTGCTCTCTCTTCCTTATTCCACCTGCTGTAGGATGACTTGTCTGTGTTGCCCTTTCACTGCTGATATCCTGCTGCCTTGGCTCTGCTGTGAGTGAGGTTGACCCCTTCACCTCCCTGTGGGCTCCTGGGCTGGCCTCCCCCCTCGAACTGCTCCCCATCCTAGTCCTACCCTCTCTTGCTCTGGCTGCCCTTGGGATGCGAGTGGGTCTGATTTCTCTCAGCGCTTTTCCTCTGCTGTTGTTCAGACCCTCCTTAATGCCTCACTATTCAATAACTTCTTTTCAGGGGCTGTATTATTCAACTAAAAAAACCTTGTTTGGGATGCAATTTGCCAAATAAGATCTGCCGAGGAAGAGTGTGTCACCTCTCAAGTGCCAAAAACCTGACCCCAAACCCTAGAAAAATTTCAGTTGGGGGCATTTTTTTGCTAAAGATTTCAAAAATATATTAAGAGGAGAAACATTTCTAGAGGCCATGGATCCAGTTCTTTCAGTGCTAATGGATGGTGGCATGGTGTAGCAGATACAGTGGTAGTCTGTGTCAGAGGAAAGCTGTGCCTGGATGGTCCAGATGGCCTTGAGTGTATCACTTTGCCTCTTCTCTGCAAAATGGGATCAGTGGCACTTACCACCTTTGTAAAGCACTTGCAGCTGCACTGCTGAAAAATGTTACGCAGAAATAACGTGTTGTTTTTTTAAAGGCTAGCCTGGGCAGGCAGGTAGAGGAGAATGGCAACTGGGCCATGTTAGGTGGTGATCTTGTTGGATCTCCAGACAAGAGCAGCTCCCAGGAACACGAGGATGCTGTAGGCACAGGGTACACTACATCCTAATGCTGCTGTCTGCATTGCTCACCTGGTTCTGGCCAAACCAGTTGCGCGCATAGAGCATCCTCCTCTTTGTGGTCCAGGCAGCCCTGGCACTTGTTCTGCGCCCACTGCACTGGTCTCACCCATGGCACGAGGTGGCATGACCTGCGTTCCCGCTAGACTGCACACCAGGAAGGTCCAGCAAAAAAACTCCACTGGTCAAACCAGTTGTGCAGCCAGTGCAATGGGGAACACTCCAGAGAATATATTGAGTACCAGGGTACGAGACAGGCAGGTGCCAGGCTGGGCTGGCAGCTGAGGTGACACAGCCGGAGGTAACCGGCTGAAAGCGTTTTTAATGTCAGCTCGGTTACATTTTTACTGGGATACCCAATGGAAAAAAATGGTAATTATCTTGCTGAAAAATAGTGGCTGTTTGTTTCTTCTAAGCAGGAATGGTTGGCTTGTACACCAACGCTGTTGTGTGTCTGTGCCAGAGGTCAGATGCGGAGGGTTTTCATATGTTCAAGTTTTTCTTTAACCCTTTCACTGTGGGCTTCAGCAGTAGCCCTTGTGCCTCTGGTCCTGCAAGTGCTGTTTTCTTTTGCTATGTTGGCATTTCAAAAGGGTTGCTCCAAAGGGGGAGGAAAAGGATTTTTTTTCCTATAAGCCAGGAAGGAAGAGGGCTGGAGAAAGTCCTTAGTAAAAGCCCTACACTGAGTTGGGCTTTATGGATGTTGCAATTTTTTTTGTCCTCTAGTAAAGGCTTTTGTTCAGAGGCAAAAGAAAATAGCTTTTGCCTCTTTTATCTGACACTGATCCTGCAGTTTCAAAGCAGAGGGCACCACAAAGAGGAACGTTTGCCCCAAATACATGTTAGGCAGCATGGAAATGGTTAAACTGGAAGGGAGCTAAGTATCAGGAATTCTTAAGCATTATTCCTCTCTTCCCCCTCTCCAGTCTGGGAGAGAGAGCTCCCTCCTGCAGCCCAAGATTTCCTCTTTTTCAGATGGGGAAGAGCAGGCAGTAGTAGGCAGGAAGCTTTAACATTTGCACAGCACTCGGAGATAGAAAGCTGCCTGCAAACACCTACCGGCGGTTAATTGGGGAGTGCTCCAGGTTGGGCTGGAAGCGAGTCTGCCAGCCTGGACTGACACAGCCCCTTCTGCCAGGCCTCCCTCTCTGCAGCTGTGCATATGCAGATAGAGGCAGGCTGGAGAAAGAGCAGGGGAAGCCCAGGTGAGTTCCTGTGCAGTGAGCTACAGCCAGCTTGCCAGGCCAGATTTTTGGCTCCCTGCCTGGATTTCTCTAACATGGTTGCTGGAAGCCATGACTCCGTTGGTTCCTGTATCGGCCATACAATATAGGAGTTAAACTGGTGCAGCTGTTCCCCAGTAGAGTTACTGTTCAAGGGGGGCTGTTTGCCGTGGAGTTTCTTACTTCCGATGAGGAGCAGCTATGCTGCCTGGGCTGGACAAGACCCCTTTTTCTTTTTTCCTTCTCTAGGCATTTCAGGTGGCGGAGGAAGAGCTGGGGATTCCAGCCTTGCTGGATGCAGAGGATATGGTTGCTCTGAGGGTACCAGACAGGCTGAGCATCCTCACCTATGTTTCCCAGTATTATAACTACTTCCATGGACGGTCTCCTAGTAAGTACCATATTCCCTGGAGGGATGGGAAGGATCAGGGCTGAATTTCCTGCTTTCCCTTGTCTCCTAACAAGCTTGGAAAAGCAAAACAGACTTCACAGAGGCCTTTTGGTACTAGAACTGTTTCAGTGGGGGATCTGAACTCTTCACACACCACCCTACAGTAGCACCAGTGCTTTTGGAAGGGCACAGGCCCATGCATTGTCTTTAAAACCAGTGCCTTAAAATTTAAAATACAATCTAAAATTTCTTACGGTCCGGCCAGACAGAAGCACTGAAGGTTCCTCTCCATGGTCCCCAGCTTTTCTTTCTCGAGCACCTCCATCGCTGCTCCAGTCTTTGGCACACGGGAGGGCTGGTGAGAACATGGAGTCTAACAAGGCTGAGCTTGTCTGTGAGGCTGTGCCAATGGAACAGCACAGCAGTACTGATACAAGGAAGCAGAAGAAAATGACCCCCTGAACTGGCATACTTGTGATAGCAATTCTTTCAAACATGAAAAAACAGGCCAAAGAGCTGCCAAGGCATTATATTCACATACTGGAGAGTTCATCTGGGCTCACAGGAGCATTATTGTAGACTTGGTTTATATTTGGCTTTAAGCTCATACAAAATGAAATGATACAATAAACTAATTTCACAGGATCCTCCAGAGGAAACTTTAGAAAGTGGGACATGAATAACTTAACTGGTTAAGGTGAATCTAGATGGAGAAGATAGTTATGTATTGAAAACGTCCTACATCTTGGAACGAAAGCACAATTCACTCTTAGGACTGCCTTTAATACCTAAGCTCTTCCCCCTTCTCCACCTCTTTACACATTTAAGCATGCTTTCTCTCTCCCTCCATGAACTCTTCCCTCCGCCCTCTTCATTTTT
Organism: Sagittarius serpentarius; assembly: GCA_034782735.1. Taxonomy (NCBI): domain Eukaryota; kingdom Metazoa; phylum Chordata; class Aves; order Accipitriformes; family Sagittariidae; genus Sagittarius; species Sagittarius serpentarius. The sequence continues at coordinate 13,553,531 of JAVKLA010000061.1, read as the reverse complement.
TCTTTCTTGTTTTAAAATGATTCTGATCGAAGTCAAACAAATTCTATTGTGTTTGTGCCAAGTGGTGGGAATCTGGGTCAGTTTGGGATCTTTACCCCCTCCTCTCCAGCATCTTGCCTACCACGTCATCAAGCACAGTGCATTTTTATACTCTCCAGTGTCCCACAAAACGCTGTGGTTGCATTCCTGTTGCTGGGGTGAAAGTGCATTTTCAGGCAGAAAATGAGCCCAGCCAGGAATGTGCCCTCTGACACCAAGCAAACTCCTAATACCATCGTTCTGCCCTTTGAATGGGCTCCAGCAGGACCATGAAATAAGCAGGACAGAGGAAGCCAGAGAGGGAGAGTGGCCAGTGGCCAATATTTTATTGAGGTCAGGCGTTTACAGAAGAGTAGAGCTGAAGCCACCCATCTTTGTGCTGGGCTTTGGGAATTCGATAAATGGCACAAGTGGGAAGGGAGGGGGAAGGCTGAGTCTCAACTGTTTGCTGGGTCAGCTGTCACCAGTCCGCTGGTCGCTGTGGTGGAAGAGCCGTGGGTGTTTGTTTGGATAGCTAGCTTTCTTGAGAGAAGACTTCTGGGAACTGGGCTTCCTCTCTGCTCCCTGCCCAGACTCTCTCTGTATTTACTGAGAAGGGTATAATCTCTTTTCAGACAGGTGGTCATTTAATTGGTCGCTCTGAAAATGAAGCTGTGGCTCAAATATCCCAAAAGGAGCACAAAGACATCTCATTCAGAATAGGAAGTGGTGCAAAAATAACATCCCCTTGAGACAGATGAGTGGTCTTGTCTGTAAAAACTGTGCATGAAGCCCTGTTTCCCAGGGAAGTCTCCCTGCACCTCCCAGGGCACAGGGCATCATTTCTTGCTTGACTGAAGTGCGTTGGAGATTCTTTTCTCTCTGCTTGTTGTGAATTTAGAGGGTTTCTCTTTCATCTGCAAAGAAAAGAGGATTAGGCGTTTGCAGACTTCTTGTGGCAAATCTTGGTTTCCACATCACCACCATGGCACCTTCAAGTCTTTGTTCTAGAATTACCTATTTTTAGTGGTCATTTTTGCATTCGACAGCCTGTTGGGTCCATGAGAGTCCCAGCTGGGATGTGGGGTGGACGCCCACAACAGTGAAGGTTCAGGGTGTGCAGGAAGTCTGGAGCATAGCAACTCGAACGAAGCAAACCCTCTGTGCTTCAGTTCCTTAGCTGTAATACCTAACGGTAGTGCCTGTTTCAGTGTGACCAGTTCCAGCCAAACTGTCGGCCAGGTACAAACTCAAGGTCTTGTTCACACCATTGATGGATATGATGGATGGTGGGGTTTTTTTTCCAGTTTTTCATTAACCCTCCTTGGAATTCCCTGAGATGAAAAAAATGAGCGGTTTCAGCTGAATGTTGATAAAATTCACTTGTTGCCTCACTCCACTACTGAACTGCCTGTGAAGGCTGCTTGTCTCCTTGTGTGCTTTGCATGTTATCCATCAGGCACCTCTGGATATTCTTATATTGTAAATTACTCCTAAGCCCATGTGTTTCCCTTATGTTCCCTTAAAATCTACCCTTCTTCCTTTCTTTCAGTTGGAGGTATGGCTGGAATCAAGCGTCCTTCCTCTGAACCTCAGGAGCAGCCTCTTGGGAAGAAAGCTGTTTCAGAACCTCCTAAGCCAGCGCCGCCAAAACTGCCTCCTGCTCACCCACCAGCCAGAGCTAAGCCAAAAGAAATGTCCCCAGTCACCACGGTAAGAAATGTGTTTTGGGGTGTTCTTTATACCTTAAATCTGTTCAGTGAGCTAGAGTATTAGGCTAGTTCAAGGCTCCTAGTGGTAAGGACTTAGCCTTTAAATTTTCTTCTCACTATGGGGGATTTAATCCAGAGGTCTGGTTACTGCACAGGTTCAGGTAGGGGTCATTGAAAAGCTGTCAGTCAGCTGGGGTTCTTTTAGTGGTGAATAGGGCATGGATGTCTTAGGACACGGCTATGCTGTTCTTAGGTCTTGGGGATGGAGATTTTTAACAGAATGTATTATTTTTGCTAGAAAACATTGATTAAATTCTTGGAAACAGTTTCAAAGCAGAGTAGGGATGAAAACAGGGTGGAAGAAGGAAAGCTCCTCTCTCAGAAGGGTAAGGCCCTTTCCCAGCTAATTCAAATCAGAGACCTTTGCACTTCAGTTTCCCACAGGCAGACAGAACACCCTGGTCCTCTGGCTTTGTGGGAACAAGTCCCCTTTACTTTGCCCACCAAAGGGTTGTTCCACTTCTGTTGTGGTTTAACCCCAGCCAGCAACTAAGCACCACACAGCTGCTTGCTCACTCCTCCCCCCTCCCAGTGGGATGGGGAGGACAAGCAAAAAAAAGTAATACTCGTGGGTTGAGATGATAATGGTTTAATAACTAAAGTAAAAATAAAATGTAATAACAACAACAATAATGAAATGTAATAATAATAGTAATGAAAAGGAATATAACCAAAAAAAAGAGAGAGAAATAAAACCAAAGAAAAGACAAGTGATGCACAATGCAGTTGCTCACCACCCGCTGACCGATGCCCGAGCAGCGATCTGCCCCTCCTGGCCACCTCCCCTCAGTTTATATACTGAGCATGACATCCTATGGTATGGAATATCCCTTTGGCTAGTTCGGGTCAGCTGTCCTGGCTGTGCTCCCTCCCAGCTTCTTGTACACCTGCTTGCTGGCAGAGCATGGGAAACTGAAAAATCCTTAACTTAGGATAAGCACTACTTAGCAACAACTAAAACATCAGTGTGTTATCAACATTATTCTCGCACTAAATCCAAAACACACTGTACCAGCTACTAAGAAGAAAATTAACTCTATCCCAGCCAAAACTGGGACAACTTCCTATGAACAAGGGGTTAGGGGGAGCAGGGATTTTCTGGATATCACTTCTCTGTCCTGGCCAACTGGCTGCGCATGCCGAACGCTCACCTACCTCGGGGATTCATAGCTGTACGCAGGGCCGCAGTGCTGCCTGCTCACTCACTGCTTCTCCCCACAGAAAGGGGTCCTGGCAGAGAGTGGGAATATCCCTAGCAGCAGTTGTGGGATCTGCAGGAACCATGTGCACCTGGTGCAGCGCTACTTGGTTGACGGGAAGCTCTATCACAGGAACTGCTTCAGGTACAGCTTTTTGAAATGGGGGCGCAGGCCTGTGGGTCGCAGAGGGGCAGCCTGGTTCCCTTGGGACTGGAGGGAGAGTGGTGTGGAACGTTTTTTTCAGAGTGGAGGCAACTTGGGCCTGCTCTTGACCCGTGCATAGGGGAAGCTCTTTGCACAGGTCTGTTTTCATCCACACCTTGCCTACTTCAGGCCGTGCTATCAGCAGCTTCTGTTTTGGTGCCTGAGGAATGTACACATGGGGTCTGCTCACTGCCAGTGTGGTACCTTCACCCTCCCTGTGCTGACAGTGGAATTGTGCCTGCACTCTCAGCTGTGTGTCAATGGCCTCCCAGTGCTCTAGAGGATGTTTTCTGAGACTTTTGTATCCACAGGTGCAGGCAGTGTTGGAACGTGCTTCTTCCTGGAAGCTACAAAGCTGGGCCTGAGCCCGGTACATTCATCTGTACCAGCCACCAGCAGCCAGACAATGTCCAGATCTCTGGTCTCCGTAGCACCGGGAACAAACCTGAGAGTACCCCAGCCCCTACTGCTGCCAGGGCATTCCAGAAAGCAGCAGAACCCAAGAAACTGGAGCAGGTGTTGAAGAAACCCAGCCAGGAAGGCCTTGCTAATTCAACCAAGCCATCTGTTTCATCTTCTGGAAGCTGTGGTTTCAAAAGTGTAAATACTCCATGGTCCTGTTCAGCTGTAAATAAATCAGATGACTGCAAAGGTACCCTACTGGGAAATAAAACAGATCACCGTGAAGGAACCCCTTCAGGGCCTCTTTGGACAACCTCCACAACAAAAACGCAGCAAGCCCGAGAAGATTTTTTTCGGTCATTAGAGTCCTCCAGCAATAAAACCTCTGACACTAAAAAACAAGTCCTTACTTCTCATGGCCCTGGTAAAACTGCCTCTGCCAGAAGAACTAATGAGGTCAGTCCAGTGAATGCTGAGAAGGATCAGGCACGTAACCATATTATACAGGCTCTGGCTGGATCAAACACCTCTCCAAACAGGCCAGGGGGACTCAGTTCCACTGGCTCCTCAGCATTCAGCAGGTAAGTACTATTTCTCTTTCCCTTTTTACTCCCAAGATGATCCTTGGGATAACTTGGAGAAGTCCCTGCATCTTTCTTCCCTTTTCCCTGACTGCTTTTGTGGCTGAGGTTTAAAGATGTAAAGGGACTCATCCAAGTCTTTGGAACAGAGGCCAATAAGAAGGTCCATCCTTCAGAAAGAGTCACTAGGTTGTTCTTTTTTGCAGTGGCAAGTTATCTCCCACCAGTTCTCAGTGGCAGAGTCCAGCTCTGAAAGTACAGTCCAGCAAAACAGGGTACACAGCACTAAAACAGGAAAAGATTACAGACCCTTTGCCCAAGAGCCAGGCTGCCAGCAAACCTGTTGACTCTGTGCACAAGACAGAGTCGAAAGGCATCAAAGGTGAGGATGACTGATTCACATACAGCTCTGCCTGGACACAGCATGCCAACTCTATGCCTTTCTCTTGGACCAGTACAATGAATGTGTCAGTAACTCCTATACTTTCTGTTTGTACCACCACGTAAGGGTTTTCTGAGTTCTGGTGCTCAGCACATCTCCATTTGTCTCTGCGCCATTGCTCCCTCTAGCATGGCGAGTTTTTCTTCTCTGAGGATCACCAGGTATTTGAAGTTGTACTAGCTGTCATCAAACGTTGGGCTCATGGTGGATTTCAGAGACTGAAGTAGTCTTTCCCAGATGGGAGACCTTGCCAGAACTTCAGGATGATTTTGTGATTGCAGTTGGGACTCACCCAGCCTCCTTGTCTGTTTTGAACCGAGCTTCCACCGTGGTGACTAAGCAGTGAGCCAAGGGATCCTGTTCTGGGGGTACCCAGCGTCTCAACCACTTCCAGATGGCCTGTCTTTTTTTGGGCCAGAAGCAGTATCTGTCTGCCATTTGCTGTGAGCTTGTGGGTTTTTGTCTCTCTGCCTTCCTGCCCCATCCTTTGGTCTCCTGATTTCTGAGCTGTTTGTGTTCTATTACTGTTGAACATGCCTATTCATTTACACTGCAGCTGTGTTTCTGTAGCTGCATAGGTTTTAAAGCATTTGAGCTGAAAGGCGCAAAATGCCACCAAGGTTCTTTACTACCTATTGTATGTGAATCTGTCCATGTTAAACTTGTTGAACTGGTACTGGTTTGCTGCAATAACATCATAGTATCTACCCCAGTGCCTGGCTTATCTCCTAAGATCCTCCTGAGACTCAAATCTGGCTTGTTTCTTTTTATTGGATCTGATATTATCTTGCTATGTTCCTTTCTTTAGGAATCATGAATGTTGTTGAAGACACGTCTGAGAGCCCAGCAGAGTGGAGATCTCGGTTGAAGCCTGTAGCCAGCAAGTGAGTGTCTTGGAGCCAGTGGGTCTCCATGACAAGTGAATGGGGATGTCCATGCTTGCACCTGTGTTTGCTGCTGCAGGTCTGTGTGTATATAGGAGGGAAGAGCTCCTGTGTTTTAATGCTTCTGTTTTCAGCAATTTGATGGAAAAGGCAAAAGCTTTCATTCTGGGGAAGGAAAGCATATTTCAAATCACTGGACTCTGATGAGAAAAGTGTGACCATCCCAGCTGGAGATACAGCCCAGGAGGTCCAGAACTCTTCCTGTGGACCATTCTGCAAGAAGGATGGTTTCCTACTTTTGTCTGTCTTCTTTGCAGAGACCAAGATGGCTCTAAGAAACCTACTGATAACTCCCAGGTGGGAACAGGGAGCCCAGCACACAAGGAGACAAAGCCAAGTCCATTAGTTGTCCCATCAGCAAAGGACGACTCTGGTACGAAGGATATAAGCTTTGCCTTCATTTTGCTATTCAGGCAGGGGACGGGCATTAGTGCTGCAAGGCCCGTGTAAGGAACATGTTGGTGGAGATTGTGTCTTGCTTTCAGGGATTTTTGCTCTCTGCACCTGCTTTGGCCCTGTGGTGCCTTTATTTGGAAAGCCGGCCTTCCCTAAGGAGAGGGACTTGGTCCTCACATGGTGCCCTTCTTCTGCAAGACAGCTAGCAAGATTTCACTTACTCTGTCTTGCATAAATGTGTAATGGTGAGAAATCTTGGTGATGGTTCCCAGCTGTTTATTCTTTTCCTCCACCATTCTCTCATACTCTGGCCTTGTATTTGGTGGTTTCTCCCTGTTCCCTTTGGTCTTGTGCCCCTCACTATCATCAAGAGAGGAGAACTAGGACTAGAAATGAAAGTGTCTAGTGGTGAGTGCCAGAGATGCTGGGCAGTAAAGGGATTTTTGAGATGAGTGTTGAAATTTCTTACCCCAAACCTGTCTGTGCTTCTTAATCCAGCTTCATCTGGCGGATTTATGAAGAAGAAGTTGATCCCCAGCTCAGATCTTGTCAGGAGCTGTCAGAATTCAAAGCAAGGCTGGGAAGACCCTGGGGACTCTGCCAAGAAGGAGGAAGAGGGCAGCCAGTTGAAGAAAAGCACCACCACATGTAAGGTCTCTTCTGCCTGCTTAAAAGCACTCTCTCCTCTGCACTGTCGGGGAACAGCCTGAGTGGCCAGTATGGGAGATGTGTCCCCTGAGTTTTCTGTGGCTGTTGTCGTGGGGGAAAAATCTGTGTCCTTAATTTTTATTAGCCAGCTTGGCCTAAGCAGGAACCAGCCAGGCCAGAAAATTCAGTGGGAAGGGAAGAAATTGAAATAGGGATTTGTCAGGGTCACTGCCCTGTCATTCTTTAGACTCAAAGCTATGAAGAGGACCATCTCCTAATTTGGGGAACTGCGATCTAGTTGATGTCTCTGTTCCTTTCCAGTTGAGTGGCTTTGGGAAATGAAAGGAATGTGGAGAACTGTCAGCCAGAGACTCCAGCTGGCGGGACCCACGATAGCAGCAGCCAAGGCTGCTGCTGCTTGGACTTTCAGGGATGTCCTGACCAGTTCTGACCAGTTTGTCCCTACCCTTAATCCAGTTTCTTACTCCTGTATGTTCAACCGCAGCTTTACTCTGCACCTCTTCTCCTTTGCCCAGTTGTCCTTGCTCCTACATATTCCACCACAATGCAAATTAAATTTCCTGGAACTAACCTGATGTTTGCTGCTATCCTGTTTGCTCGGCTTGCTTTTCTTACCCCATTTGACTCTGTCTTATCTGCTTGGACTAGGAGGTCCTCACAGCAGGGCTCAGGCCTCAGGCCTCACTCTGATGTTTGTCTCAGAGCAAGCAGGATGGGTCCCGATGGCTCGGTGGCCTCATGCTTTAGTATTTGTTGGCTGGTTCCACCATTGTCCTTAGCCTGCACCTCTGACAGCTACGAAGCATTCAAACTCCAATTGTGTTGTCTATTTTAAAAGTTTAGTGTGCCTCCACTGCCCTCACTTTCCCAAAACTTTCCATCTCCTTTTTCCTCAGACTCAGCCACAAGGTTCAGCGTTACATCTTTCCCAGGAATCGAGCTGTTAAGATAAGGGAGGCTGGTTTTATATCCATCTTCCTTAATGATTGCTGTTGGGGGGTGCCTGCTATGGGAAACTTTCCCAGCAGTCTCCCCTCATTTTTCACGTGTATGCAAGTCTGCCGTCTGAAAGGCTGTTCTCTTGCTGCTGTGACTTGGCAGCCTGTGGATTAAGGGCAGACTTGTTGCTCCTCTGTACAGGTCTTTACCTCAGCACTCAGAGAGCCGCTGTGAACTTAATCCTGTGTGTGTTTGTGTGGGGCTGTGGATGGTGAGCATTTCTGTAGATCATTCGTTTTCTTTGGCATAGGTTGTGTTTTCTGTTGAGAAAGGAGGCTCCAGGGTTTTCTTGCCAACTGTCCTATTGCAGTTTGCAGGCAAGCAGCCCGGCCATCCTGTGTCTGTCAAGACAGAACTTGAGGATATTGGGGGATATCAGACCCTGAGCTGGTCAGGAGAGTGTCATTTTACTAGCTGTTCCCCTCCAGTGACCTTGGTCTTCTCATGATCAGTGGTGCAGCTTTCTGCCTTGGCTGGAGGTGCTGCAGAGGTCACTTAGAAGGAGCCTGGAAATGCAGGGCTGTGCAGGAAGAGGGAGGTGTTGCTCAGGCAGTAGCGGCAGACTGTTCGTGGCAGGCCAGGTCCCTCTTGGAGGAACCTTTAAAAGAAGTGTGAGTCGCAGGTAGCGTACCGGGCAGCAAACCAGCAGCATCCAGAGGGAAGAGTACCCTGACAGGGGCCAGCAGTGCAGGCACGACATAGCTGATTGCCACATCCAGCATCTTCTGCTTTTGCACTCTTCCTCGAAAATGCAACAGAGCAAGGGCTGGGCAACTGGAGAGCTGTCCTTGAGCTCTTCCTCCAGTCAGCACCAATTGCCAGAGACTCTCTTGAGGCTCCCCTAGTCTGTCTGTCCTGTCTTTCTCCTTGTGTGTGCTGAGCCTGCACCACTGCTGCCTTTCTTACAGCCATGCTCTTTTGATACTAGAGTTTTTCTTCCTTATCACATCATCCACGTACGCCTCTGTTCTCTCTCTGTGGTAATTATCCAGCCCAGCCCCTCGGGTATCCGAATACCTCACACTCTTCTGTAGTTATCCTTGCAGGACAGTTGGGCAGAGGAAGCTGAGGCACAGTGGAACAAATACAGATTGCTTAAGGATTGATTTTAATAGGTGTCCAGGGCCTAAATAATGCTGTGTAGCAGGGCATAAGGGACTTCTCACCTAGGAAGTGTTTTGTGGAAGGAATTGAACCGTAGTTTCCTGAGACCTATGCTAAGGTCCTCTAGACCATTGTTGTTTCATCAGTATTTACTGATATTTCTTTGTACAAAAGCACTAGAGGGGCATTTTTAAGTCTATCTTGGTGTTTCCTGCGACAGTAACCCAGTATTTCTGTTCTGTCCTTTGGAAGCTTAATAAGGGGTGGCTTTTGCCGTAATAAATATCTTTTTTTAACAAGATAACGAATGAACATGGAAGTCGATATTCTCAGGTGCAAGGTCCCAAGTCACACCTGAGTTAGGTGACTGCCTGTGCCCTGGGGATGAAAGCAGCACCCTATGACCGGAGGGTATCTGAGTGTCCAGCCACGAGGACTAAAGCGGGCTGTGCTGTTTCCTGCGGACACACCTCTCACCTTAGTCAGGCATGCCGATGCATGGGTGTCGTCAATGCCCTCTGTTGGGTGGCAGGGACTCGCTGTGCTCTCTGGTGGTGTAGGTGCTGTCCCACACCACATTATTTAAAGTTTGTTGTGGTGTTCTTTGTTTTCTTTCTCCCTTCTAGTTAAACCTTCTGTTCCAAAAAGCACCCAGAGCCCTGAAGCAGTGTCCCCAACCAAGGTACGGCTGGAAACCAGGTATAAGGGGAACAGGCTGGGGTTGTTGGGTACCCTGCTGGAGTGCTTTCCTAGATATATCTCAGTTTCTCTTATTGGGAGGGTTTATTTGCATTCCCAGGGAAAGGGTGAAAGGCTCTGGGGCAGAGACAAGATGGAGAGACTGGCAGTTATCTCCCATGCAGGTGGACAATAGAAGCTGGAATAAGACAGAACCAAACAAAATTCTGGTAGGCATTGCCACTCTCAACAAAGAAGGGAGAATGTTTGTGGATTGACAAGTGTGGGTAGATGTTACCACTCGCAGCGAATGTATCACAGCACTGTAACTTGCAGAAGCTACCACTCTATTAGGAGCAGCCAGCTCTACATCTCTGCTGACTTGGCCCTTCCAGGATATGGCTCTGCAGTTGGGCTTCTTATGTCATTTCCCATCTCTGTTGGGGCTGTGACCCCAGCAGGCAGTCTGAGGGCTCTGAGCTATATTTGGTCCTATGTTTGTTTTCCTAGCTGCACCCAGACTACCTCCCTGAGGAGGAAATCCAGGAGAAGGTGCGTGACATAGAGAAGCAGCTGGATGAGCTGGAATTGAAAGGAGTGGATCTGGAGAAGCAGCTGCGTGGCTGTGAGGGAGGTAAAGCAGACTGGGGGTCAGCTCTGTTACGGTGGGAAGGTGTGAGGCTCATGTCCTACCCCTGGGCATTCTTGGCTCCATTTCTAGGAGCTCATGCTACATGTATGACACCAGGTTGCCAAAGGTACCTGGTATAGCAAGATAAAGCTCTGGGAACTTTGAACCCTCTCTGGCTGTTTCCTAACCTATTGTTTGAGCAAGGTCTTGTGTTTATTTGGCTGAGGATCAGGGAGTTTGGGGAATGGAAGGCCGCTATTGATCTGGCTTTTGGATCCCAAGCCAGACTAGCCTTCATGGCTGGCTCCAGTTTCGCAGGGCGTAGTGGGTTCATTCAGAACGGCAGAGTTGAGCTGGCCGCATGGAAGATGAGCCGGATGCCCTGTATCAGAGTATCTGTGAGCAGCTTCCTTGAATCTGTAGGGAGTGATCTGCATCCTTTGCCTTGTACCCAAGAGTACCAAAGATGACCTGTTTTCACTTGAGGTTGCCTGTGGCTCGTGTACGTTATCCTAGGCTCTCCCCTAAGTGACTGTGTGTTTGAGCCAGGGAGACTGAACTGATGCAGCTTCTGAAGGAGTCTCGCCCTTTGTCTCCTTTGCAGATGAGTCTGAGGATGCTCTTATGGTGGACTGGTTCAAACTGATCCATGAGAAACAGCTGCTGCTCAGACAGGAATCAGAGCTGATGTACAAGTAAGTACAACCAGAAATTCACCCATCTGATTGTGCACTTCACCTGTGAGCAGTAAGCAGTGAAGGAGAGGGAGTGTGGCAGCCCCCAAAAAATAATGTGCCAATTGGTGGGATGAGGAGGGCTTGAGGACGTCTCTGGGAGAACTGCCAGCATCCTGATGTGTTAGCTGATGGGCCTTTGAGCACCGATGAGCACCCAGGGTCTGTGATGAATTTGTGGGGAGGGAAACCTTACAAATATGCTGGAGGAAGATGTCCGTCGACCCACCCATACCCAGGTGGTCAGCAATGCAGAGATGAGGCTTTAGCACAATATGAGAAGGGTCCAGCCCTGGGGCATGGAGGGGCAGTAACTCACCACTTCTCTGATTCCTTCCAGGATGAAACAGCAGAAGCTGGAGGAGCAGCAGTGGAACATTGAGACGGAGCTGCGTCACCTCATGAGCAAGCCAGGTAAGGACTGGCTGCACTGGGAGTCTGGTTGGCCCCTGGCTGTGTGGAGCCCTCTGCTCTGCATGTCAAACCTGGGATGTCCGTCAGATCTGAATGACACTGCCAGCGATTGCAGTTTCACTGCAGGGTGTGTCCTGACTGCGCTGTCACGCTGTCAGGTGCAGACTCTGTAATATCCAACCCACCTGCGCTTTCTGAGAGGATGTAAGATGTGCCCCTGAGCATGAGGATAATAGAATTTGGGCCTGTGAGAGGGACTTGCTGGAGCAGGATGGAGGCAGGAGCCACAGCGGGGAGGTACTCACCTGTAGCTGTGACATGGGCTTTCCTTGTCTTGTGCAGAGGAACTGAAGACACCCAGGGAGAAGGAGCGAGAGAAGGAGCTGCTGGAGTCGTACCTAAACACGGTCAACGATCGGAATAATATTGTGGAGTGCCTGGACGAGGACAGACTCAGGTGAGGGCCCTCAGGTGGCGGGAGATGAGCCACACCAGGGATGATTTCCATCATACTTCCTCTGCTGTCCAGGCTGTAGGGGTGGATGAATGGCTGTAATCCAGACTTCTGCTCCATGAGAGGTGGGTGGTGACCTGTCACCAACCATCTTGTCCTGAGTGCTGCTGCCGTTGCTTCCTTGGCAGCTGTTAGAAAGTGAGATCAGGACTGCAGCCATGTTCAGTGCTCCCTCAAGTGCCGTGAAAATGTGGAAGGCAAGGGGAAGAGAGGGAGAGGCTGGAGATGGTGAGGATGGAGGCAGCATGGGAACTGCAGGAGGCCTCTGGGAACAGGAATGTGTTTGTCTGCTGCAGCAAGTGAAGGTACAACTGTAGCCAAGAGTTGGATCCTCACCAAGTTCAAAAGAAGACTGCTGTGTCAAGTAACTGGATTTGTGCCTCCTGCTGCTGTGATTTCTTGACCTCAGGGCACTGACTCCAGCTCAAGGATTCTAGTAATCCTCAGGCTTTTGGCTCTGGTCTTGCCCAGGCCCAAGGAGATAGCAGCGTGTTTGTCCCTGATGGCAATGAGAGCACCTCTGCAGCATCCCAGGCTGCTGGTGTCTCAACCTTTACTCATCTCCTCCAGTGTGGTGTTGTCTCACAACTTGGTGAACTCGGACGATTCATAGGCCAGCTGGGGAAGGGCCTCCCTGCTGCGTGCTGGACTGCCACAGTCTGGAAATCCCCGTACAGGCCCTTGCTTTCAAAGGAGCCAGCTGCAATCTGCTAATGTCTAGGACTCCTCTGACTTTTTTTTTTCTGCACCCTTCTCACAGCATGCTATGGAGGTCGGTCATTTCTGACTGGGGGAATAACAGTAGTCTTTGCATTGTTTTCAGTGTCCACCATCTTGTCATGAAACACAGCAGTTTTCTAATGCTATGCTGTTCCATTACAGAGAGCAAGAGGAGGACCAGATGTTGGCAGACATGATCCAGAGGTTGGGTAAGGGCCCTTCCTACTCTTATGGAGCAGCACTGGGTGGCACTGGGGCTGTGGGTCTCAATCTGCTCTGCGTCTGCTGCCTCTCCTGCAGATGGATCTCTTGAGAGCCAGGAGCCAGAGAAGAAGAAGAACAAGTTCCGTTTGTCCAAAATATGGAAGCAGAAAAATAAGAGTAAAGCTCAGGAGTGATATTCCTTTGCCCAGCAGCCCAGAGAGGGCCATCAAAGGTATGTTACTTCCTCACTGCTGCTTTCTTGGAGTCGTGCAGGACTGTGATGAGGCTCCTCTGCTCCCTGACGTGGAGACTGCAGGTTTGTGGACCAAAGGGACAGTGTGAATCCCCTCTGGCCCTGGTATGCGGCCCAAGGATACCTTTCCTGGAAGATGGACTTTTAAGACTGTTTTCCTTCTTTGAATCTAGCTCAGTGCTGGCTTCAGCCTCGTTGGCAGCTCGGGAGGGCAGAGCTCAATTTTCCCATCCACTGCTCGGGTCATTACAGTCCTGAATGCAGGAGCATGGCACTGCATGTCGCCCCGCAGTGCCTCACTCATGTCAGCCAGGGCTGCACCAAGGACGCTGTGCTGGTCTGTGAAAGAGCCACTCTCCTTCCCTTCCTCCCTCCCTACGTGTGCTGTGGCTCTTTGGCCAGGATCAGAGACGCAGAGAGAGAGGTGCTATGGGATGAGAGATCGAGGGTGTGCCCGTTATTACACGAGTGCAAACTGGAGCTGCAGGCCCCACAGCTGGGGCGAGGCAGGGAGCAGAACCACCTCTATCTGTGGGTGGGATGTCCTAGACCCAGAGCAGTTTCAGTGATAGTGCTCTGTTTCCAGACCTCCTTTTGGGAGTTGCTGTAGGCTGGTTTCTCAAAGCCATGAGGGGTTGCTCTCTGCTTCGTTCCCTCTGTGGGGGAGATTTGTAGCTTCCTTATTTCTCTGACTGCACCGTGAGGCAGGGTTTTCATTGTCTGTGGCCCATGCTGCTGAAAATGAACAGAAGTCTTATTTTAACAATCTGGTGCTAACTGGGAGCAGAAGGGAATTAATGGGTTTGCCTCACCCATGAGTCTTTTGCGTGTGACCAATACTTCAATTCCTGAGGCTCCGTCCGTGGACAGCCAGCGCCCTCAAGGGGTGCTGCAGTTCACCTTGGTGACACCGGGAGAGTACAAGCAGGTCCTGGGCTGCCGGCAGTGAGTCTTTCTACTCTTCCTTCAGTCCAGTGACTGCAGCCAGACACCGGCCCTGTGTGGCAGCATCCTCTTTTCCCAGTCAACCTGGGGAGCAGGAATGGAGAGAGGCAGGGAGAAATCAGATTAATTCATGATGCCTCTAGCTCTGGTATGTGTGGACTTCCCTCCTCCCTCCAAGCCAGGTACTTTGAGGTTTCTTTGGGTCCTGTTCTCCAGCAGGGCCTCGGATATTGCACGGAGGAGGTTTGCTGCCCGCTGTGCCCGGTGGCAAAGCAGAGGCGATGCGTCCCTTACCCACGAGGTGGCAGTGGGACTCTCTGTCCCAGGCAGCCTGCCCTGGGCACTGCAGGGGTGTGCTCGGTGAGGTACCAAGTGCCCCGAGGGGGTTCCTGGCGCCCACAGTGTGTGCCGTGTGTGTACGTCTGGTGGGACACCCTGTACCTGCATATGCTTTTTTCCAATAAAGAATTGCTGGAGCAAATCTCAGAGTCCCAGCGCGAGTTTGGATGTGGGTTACTGGGTGTGGGCTGCCCGGGTCGCTGTGAGCACTGATGATCCCTCTCCGGAGCTATGAGTGGTAGCAGGAGCTTGGCGTACCTGTGGTGGAGGGGCTCCCCTGCCCAGAGCTTGCAGGCCAGCTGCAGGTCCTGTGAGAGCAGCAGTGCCAAAGGGTTTCTCAGTGATTTTGTTTATGTGTCAAACTACTCCCGGCTCTCAGGTAAGTGCATTTTCCTCCTTGCTGCTTTAGCATCATGCACGTCCCCAAGCCTTGTGAGATCCCAGCCTAGCCAGCAGTCTGGGGGAGAAGACGAGAGGCAGAGCTTGTTCTGCCATAGTTGTACTATGGCATTGGTGACCTGAATGGCTGAACTGAGGTTTCGTCAGGTAAAACGCTGATGGAAGTGCTGTCACTACACTCTTTGCTCCATCTTGGCCCATGCTCACCCAGAGGGGAAGATGAGCTGGTTTTGGGAGACATGCTGACCACAGGGGCTGGCGTATTGTGCCTTGCCATCCTGGTTGGCTTGTCAGGAAGCTCTTTTTTCCTGGGGCTGTGTGCAAACACAAGGGGAGGAAGGAGGGGCCCCTATTCCGGACCTAGGCGTTAGCAGCAAATCCGCAGAATTAAACCTGCCTGTGTGGGCTTCCAGCTGAGAGGCAGGGAGCTGAAATCACCTCTGCTGAAGGAGAGAAATACCCTTCCTAATAAGTGGGTCCCCCTCCTACAGCTATCCCAGGCTGTTGTTATTGCTGGGCTTTCGTCTTTTCAGGCTCAGATTCTCCAACCTTGACAAGTTTAGTCTGTATGGATTTGGGGGTGGCAGTTTAAGCTTCGCTCACCTTGAAGGGAGGCAGGAGGTGGGTCTATGCAGGAACGCAGGGTGCTTAAGCAACAGCCGCGGGGGCCCTGCAGTGGCAATGAGCGCGTGGTTTGACCTGCTGTAGGGTTTGCTTTCATGAGGCCAGCTGCTGCCAGAAAGCAGGCACTCGTTACACCTGCTAGCTATGTGCTTACCTGCCTCCAAGAAGAGGTTTTGAAGGGAAAACTCTGCTGCTTCTCCCATCTGGAGTCTGTTGGAGATGATAACTGTGGTCTAGGGGATATTAGGCTCACCTGGAAATACTACGTGGGTTTAAAAGGTTTAAGTGGTCTCTAGGTAGAGAAATACTGAGAACACGAGTGGACACAGGGCCCCCAGCCTTCCTCACCATGCCACCAGGAACGGGAGGTTATGCGCTGGTGTGAGGCTGACTTCAAGACTGACCTCAATTATTTCTACACCAAAGATGAGCGGATAAATAGTGGAGTAGTGATCCAAATGCATCCTGCCCAGAGACCCAAACTCTTGTCTGTACTGCTGGAGTGCTGTCTGGTCATGGCCAGGGTCTACCAGTACCAAGCCCCGTACAGCCTGCTGCAGCCCCACAGCTCTTGCACACCCAAACAGCTGCTGATTATGAACATGATGACAACACAGCTTGTTCCTCCTTCTTCTACCTTGAATTTGGGACTCAAAGGATTTGCATTTCCACTACTCTCCTAATCCAAGGCTTGAAATGAGCCCTAGATGAACTAAGCCGTTGGCTAAGGTGGAGAAAGGGAATGGCTTTTTTCCAGCTGGCTGCTTTCAGCTGAGCCGATTCCCCCGCCTGACCCCCATTTGCTCTCCCAGTGCAAGCAGCTTTGCTCACCCCGTGGAAGTGCTCCAGGAGGGAAAGCAGGAGGATTTGGCCTTGGGACTGAGTGGGGAGGGAGGCATTGGGAAACCAGCTCTCAGCTGCCCCTCTATAGCGGTCACCCCTGAGTAATTAGGCAATCCAGGCACCCTCCTGTAACCAAACAGGAATCAAATTCCTCTCCATTCTCTGCGGAAAAGGACTGTTTGTGCTCTGCTCCAGCCCCATCAGACGCCAAGCCCCGAGGTCAGGCTAGCAGGGGGTTGACTGATACGTCGCTCTGTGTGTGTGAGTGTCTGCATTTCGGTGATGACTGAGCACTTAATTGCTCTTATAGGTCAGCTGCTCCACTTCCAAAATGGTTTTAAGGGGGCTAACTTCCTGCTCATTTCCTGATGGCCTCCATTTGGGTTCGTGGCCTCGCTAGCTTCTGGATAACCTGGAGTGCTGCCACTGCTTTTTATTGTAGTTGAAGAGGAGCATAGGGGGCTGTACAGGGCCTGGGGGCTGCACCCCTGAGCCTCTGCCATTTAGGAGGCTCTTGGGGGTCCTTTTGCAGGCTTGGGGTGATGGGGAGGCTGCTGTCTGCTCCAGCACTTCAAGACTTGCAGATGAAGCTGTGATTAGGCAGTGCGTGTATGTCTCTCTCTTCTGCCGTTTTCTTTAATTACAATCTCAGAGGTAATTTCTGACGCATCATTAACAGTTCTGAGTAAACAAGGGGAATTCTCCAAATTATTTGCCATGAGCACAAAGGGAAATTGGCTTTCATCATCTCCCTCTTCATCCAAGGAAGAAGCTGATCTGCAGTAGGCACGGGGAGGAAGGGAGCGTCGTGGATGCCCTCGGATGCCTTGAGTCAACTTGAGACGGAGCAGCAACCCATCCAGTTTATCCAGCTGACTGAGAGGCTAGCTCTGCCTGCAGCTTTTTGTCCCTACTGCTGAGCTAAGTGTCGGGGGCTCGTCACAGTTGTGACTGTAAATGCAGGGTGCCTCTTGCCTATGTGAGCTTTGGGTGCTGCTTTTGAGTGTTCACCTCCCATTTCCAGCTGGATGAATTGGTACCCAGGCTGCTCAGGAGACAGGACAGACCAAAAGCATCCTCAAGGCTGTGTCTCAGCATGGAAGCTGACGCCCCAGTCCTTGGCTGTTGGGGTGAAGGGTAATGCCTGAGGCCAGCGTAGATGGGGAAGGGAAGGAAGGAGCGCTGATGTGGAGGGACTCGAGGCCTGGGAAACTAAGTTTGGGCCAAAGCAAGAACTCAGAGGGATGCTGGTGTGCCTTGTGAGAGCAGCAAATATGCCTGGCAGCTGGGGTGAGAGGAGATGGCTGGAGAGGACCTCTTTGCTGGGAGTCCATGGGAGGGCATTCCAGCCTAGTGCAGGGCTCAAGGGAAAGGGGCTTCATTAGAGGGGTGGCACAGGGAGCTCAGACAAGGCAGTCGCACATGTTGGAGCCCCCACACCCCCCGCCACCCCGTGCACCATGCTGACAGCCCCTTCACCCATACGCCGGCACAGTGGCAAAGCGTCGGCGGCAGCAACCAAGGGAGCGAAGGTTATTTATATTCATGTTGCGGCTCTGCCAGCCGTGACTCTGTTATCTGCCATGCATGAATATTATTTGAATACAGAGTTTGTCGTGACTATTCTTCCGCGTGAAACGAGGGATTTGCTGAGGGACGGGAGCCCTCCCTCCGGCTGTCAGTCAGGAGGGGTTTCCTTTTCCTGTCTCGTTGGAAGCTGCGTCCCCAGCAAGGTGAGACAGTGGACACTTTTTCTCTTGTTAATATCCATGTCTAATCTCCTCTCAGAGGGGCCCTTTGTCCTAGACTGTAGCCAAGATGAGTAATTCAGGGATAGATGAGACGCTATAATTGGTTTGTGACAAATTAAAACATTTTTCCTTCGGAGCTGAGAGCAGGACTGTGGTCTGGAGCTGTCAAGCGTCACAGGGGAGGGTGATTTTTGGAGTAAGCGCGTTGCAAATTGGCTCCAGATACGCCTTGGAGTCTGAAATTAAACTCCAGCTGGTGACTCTTCTCAGTTGGGGTTTTATTTTAGGGGGGGACAAAGGGAACATGTGCGAGGAGGGAGAGCCTGATCGATAAAGAGAACATGACTCTTTTTTTTGCATTGTGCAGTGAGCTGGGGACTGGAGTGAGCCGTGGTGGGGATGCTGGGGAGCACCCAGAGGCGTGATGGGAGTGAGAAGGCCAAGAGCTGGAGCCCACCATTGCCTGCCTTTCCTCCACGCTGCTATCAATGGTTCCTCCATCACATCCCAGCAAGGAAGGACCATGACGGAAAGTTGCAGCTCACACCATCTCTTCCCTTGGTCGTGAGTGAATACCAGGTACAGAACCTCCTCAGGAGCTGCAGGCTGGTCCTTGCCCTGTAATACTTGTTTTCCTGGGCTAAGGAGAGTCCCTCACCGCCACCTGGAGAGCAGGTGATCAGGACAGGCAGTTTGATGAAGTACTTGGTTTGACCCCAAGGTGTTTCTGAGCTGGTTTTGGGCAAAGGGATGGAGGTGGGAGGAAAACAACTTCCTGATGCAACTGCTCGGTACTGCTTAATGGAGAGCGCTACAGCAGCGGCATCTCCACCTTGCGATGGGGACGGATGGAGAATGAAGGAGTGCATGAACAGCAGGCTTGGGAAGGACATGGGTCTGTAAAGGGGATTTAAAAGAGGCAGGAGGAGTCGCCGTGTGGGCTGGTTTTTGTGTAAAAGGCGGCGGGGAAGGAAGCTCTGAGGGAAGAGTGGACCAAGTCCAGAGGACGGGGGTGTTGGGGGTGGGCCTTGCCAAACTGATGGGGTGGAGACCACAGGCAGGTTCAATGTGGGAATGAGACAGGTGAGTGGAAACGAGGCCTTGAATTGTTTGCCTCAAGATTTTGTATCTGATACTGAAGAAAAAGGAGGCCTAAGGGAAGGGGTGCCATGAGTTTTCCAGGGGTGCTGTATCTCAAAGTGAAGGAGACAGTCTAGAAGAGAAACTTGTAGGTATGAAAACAGGGAAAGCACAAAGGCTGTCGGCGAGTTGGAAGAGTTCAGACCCTGGAGATGTCGGGTGAGGAAAGGAGGAGGAGATCTGGGCATCTCCTAAATATGAAGAGTGTAACTAGCAGGCCACGGTGGCAGGGTGATGGTGACGGAGAGTTGGAGGACTTGGAAGGAAAGATCACAGGATCTAGTTTAGCAATGGAAAGTGCATAGATGCAGCAAATCCTGAAAGGCAGGATCAGATGGTGAGCTGTGACTGGTGTCACTGGCATTAAGACGTTAGCTAATCCGGTTTAAGGGGATAAGCCCAAGAAAAACTGTGGAGACCTAAATTGGAGCTTGTCACTCTCCTGTGGAAAGCAGAAGCGTGGAGGAGGAGGATTTGCTGAAAGGGCCCCTGGGTGGTTGGTCAGAAACAGAGGGTGGCTGGAGGAGGGCTCTGAAGATGAAGGGTCAGGAGGTATCGGGTGGGAAGGAATGACAGGAGTCACCAAAAGCTGCATGGGGTGGAGAAACCATTCACTGTGGTAAGGAGAGGCCGTGGGACAGCCTCTGTAAGGGGTGGCCAGGGCAGAAGATGATCTAGGGGGTGTGTGAAGGGAATGGATGGGAGAAATCAGGGAAAAACTGCTTAAACAGAGATGCCTGTGACTTAGTGCAGTGAAGGGTGTGCCGTATTTCAGAATTCACACTCAATTTTATTGTCTTTTCTTACTGTGTGATGTTGTTGCAATAGAATAGCAAAAGGATAGATCAAGTTCAATTGTCCTGCTGATGAGGGTAAAATAAATACTTAGCTGCATGCTTTTTATCAATAATGCTGGATATATTTCAAAAAGGAGACGGGGGAGGCACTGAGAGTTTGTAACTAGAAATTACAAGGTCTGGAAGAAATCTCTGGTCTAGTTTCAGTCCATATGTAACTTCCCCTGTTACGGTTTGTCCAGGAGCCTTCTGGGCTGCACAATCTCTGTTTTAATAGCTGACCTATAGCCCGTCCTATGGGTGAAACTGGTGAGGTAGCAGCGAATCTACAGAAACCCAGTGATTATGGTCTGGGAAGCTTATGCGATACATATCAAAGCCAGTATGTGAATTGCGTAAGTGTGATGTAGGTCTGGCACTAAAGTGATAAGAGTCATATCAAGGGAATAACTTAATTAACTGGTCTTGATCAAAGAACTATATGAATTCAATAGCCCAGTTTTCAGCGCTAAATGATGAAGTTTAGAAAAACTGTACTTGACGCAATTATCAATTTTCCTGTCCGAGGAGCTTTGAAGTGGCATTAAGAAGGGACAGTCTGTTGTTCCGTTTAGGACAACTTTCTCCCTCCCTCCAGTGATCAGGAGGCAGAGGGGCTCCCTCTCCTTTTCAAGTGCTCATTTGAAATGGTCTGAAGCATAATAAACACTGGATGCCAAGGGGAACAGTATCTTGACTTTCACAAGTTAATTGTTTCAGACGGTGTAAATCAGGACAAAGAGCTGTCCTTTCCCTGCCAGCCAGAAAAAAAAAAAAATCTTCATTTCCCTATAGCTTTTATTTTGCTCAGGATTTTGGAGGGGAGTGGTCCCATTTAACTTCCAGCGGTCCTAGACCTTTTGGTCCCTCTGGCATGTCTGCCTGGCTGTGTGCTGTTCAAACGAGATGCTGGGTATAAGAGCAAGGAAGGAGTTAGGCTGTAGAAAGGTTTCTGGAAGTCTTTAAAATACCAAATTCCATGTGTATTTATCCAATTTGAATGTGTCTACATGTACCACAGTGTTGGTGTCTATCCCACAAGTTGGGTTTCTGTGCTGAACGACTCTTTGGGCCAAAGGGGGAGGGAAGCGTCTGGCCACCATAAACCACAGTGGTGCAGACTCAGACGTTTTGTCAGCTGAGCATCTTCTTGATCGGTTCCTCAGCTGCTGACTTGCACGGGTACTGGAGTTGAGTTTGCACCTTGGTTAACCAGTGCCTATAAAGCATTGATGCAGTCTCTGGAGGACGTACACAGAGGAGTCCTGCCACAACTCGCTCAAGCTCAAGGAGGTGGATTTGCCCCTGTTAGAGGACCGATGCACCCGAATCTGGCTGCAGGGAGGGAGGATGTGCAAGTGCTCTGCAGAGTGAGAATATCCCAGTCCCTTTGAATTCGCTCATAACCAGCAATGAAACGCTGAGTCAGAGAGCAGAAGATGTCCTCTGCTAAAGGGGCATCAACCCATGCCACAAATCAAGGGACAAACAATCCTGGAACACAGAGTTATTTTAAGTCTAATGTTTCTTTACTTTGTCAATGTTTGTTTAAAAAAAAAAAAAGGGGGTATCTTTAAAAAACGAGAAATCAAATGCTGAAACATCATGAGGAATAACAGTGAAAGGCCTGTTCTGCAGAGGGGTAGGGTTTTAATGGACTTTCTGAGCAAAATCTGGCCTGTGTATTTGGTCCAGGACTGAAAATGGTGTCATGGCTAGTCAATGAGATATTTGGCTGATGAAATCCACCCCATTATGGAAGCTGAGGTTTAACCTTCTGCACAACTTCACAGCTATTTTAAGGGAGATGGGGAGGCAGGCAGACCTGCACTGCACCCTGCATCATTGCACATGCCCTCCTCCATTTGCTGATGGCTTCTCTCCCCTTGTTTGTGTCCAGCTAGTGTCCTGGAGACTCACCCCTCTGCTTAAGTAGAGTCAGTGCAGGAGGCAGTTCCTTTCTCCACTGTTACCTTGGCAGACCCCAACCAGGTCTTCCAGAGAGGCAGGCCAACGCATTTGGATATGCCTCCTGGAAAAGGATACCTAAACCTCATTCACTCATCAATGAGAGTGGTGGGAGAAAAGCCCTACCGCTTCCAGCTGCTGCTACCTATGGACAGACTTCCCCACTCTTCTCCATCCCCTGGGCGCTGTGTCCTTTCCACCTGCCAGTACGTCATTCCCAAGGCAGGGAGACCTGGGAATGTGGTGTGTCTGATGGGTACAGTGTGAGGCTGCTGTGAAAAGCTGAGAAGCCTTGGAAAGGCCCTTGGGAAATCAAGGATTAATCCAATTTCCTTACGGTTCTAGGACTTCCCACTGCAGAACACAGGTGGACTTCAGTTTTGCTCTCTGAAGGGAGGTGGTTCCTCCTCCTGGGCAGAATGAGGGAATGATTTCCAAAGGCAGCAAGCCCAAGGTCCGCTCACTTGGGTCTTCCCCAGAATAGGACCGAGTGATGGAGGTGGGATGATTCGCTCTCCAAGCCACACTGCTGGTTTTTCTCCAGGAGCTGGAAGGAAGCTGGGTGCTGGTAGCCGGGAGGCGAAGCTGCAGCTGGCCATGCCGGCTCTGAACAGCGAGGGCAATTAGAGATCAGAAGAGCTGGGGTGGCTTCGTCACATTTCCCTGCTGCCGTTCTGGAGGTGATAATATAATTCATATCAGAAGAGTTAGTGGGCTGAAAATGAATTGGAGAAATCAATCCAGAGGGTATAAATGAATTAGCATGTAAATGAGGACACTTGCTCTACATAGTTTAATATTGCCTGCAGCTGTAAATAATTCCAGGGATGGAATCAAAAGCCGCAAACAACTTCATTTTTGTGCTCCTCCCCCGTCCGGGAGCACCTGCAGCTACGACCGACCCACCCTTGCAGAATCATCGCATTGCAAGGGAATTAAAGGAGATGAGATGTATATACTTTTTTTTTCCTGATTGGCCATTATTTACAAGACTGCTGCTCCTGGTTTCTTGCCCCAAGTTGCATGCACATGGCAGTCTGAGCAGCAGGAAAGGGGGAGGTGAGGTGTGGCTTGCGGTGAGATCTCGTGCAGCATATCATGAGCCATCCTGGTCACCCCGTGCTGGGTTGACGTTTGTGTGAAATAGCAATTTCTCACCAAGACCTGCAGCATGAAAGGCCTTGATTGGGGGACACCTCTCCTGGGGTGTCTAAGGGTGGGAGAGCTGGGTGCTTGGAGAGCAGGAGCCAGCCGGGAGGAGCGGCTGCTTAAATAAAAGGGTGCTTGGACCTATCTGGAGATACGGCATTTCCAGGACAGGCAGAAAGTGTTTGCACTAGAAGCACGGTGTACAGTCAGGAAAACTGGAGGAGGTGCAGAGAGGGGTCATTAGAGCAGGGAAAGTATCGGAAAGCCCCTTTATGAGAGGCGACTAAACAAGCACAGCTTATTTAGCCTAACAAAATGAAGGCTGAGAGGAGATGTGATTGCACAGGCAGATAAACACAAGGGAGGGAGAGGAGCTAGTTAAGCTAAAGGCCAGTGTTGGTACCAGAACATGCAGATACAAACTAGTCATGAATAAATTTCAGACGGAAATGAGATGGAAGTGTCTAAGCGTCGGAGCAGAGCCTATGGACGAGCGCTGGAGAGTCCACACAACCAGGCTGCTCTTGCACTGGCGTTTGACTGTAAAATAGGATTATAGGAGCAGGTCCCTTGAGATCAGGCAACTGCATTTTGTGATCCGGGAAGTCCTGTCTGTTGCCAAAAGCCCCTTTAATATTCTGGCAGGGGAAGGATGCAGATCTGAGGAGGGCATATGTCTCATTGAGTGACTCCAAGAGCGGTTGTTGAGAGCTTTTGGAGTGGAGCTGATGACAGGAGGTTAAAGATGATCCTCGACAGTCTTTTATCAGTGCTTCCCTCTTGTTTTTGACACTGACAGATCACTGAGTTCCCTCTTTCATCAGGTTGGAGTTTCAGGTTCTGCACTAACTAGATCTCCCAGGTGGACTGGAAACACTGATTAAGATGGATAGAGTGAAAGCAAGTCCATTAAATTGTTAATAAAGAATATTACACACATACCTTAATCTGCAGCTAGCCTGACACTTTATAAAAGTACATTAGGATATAATCCAATTGAAGCCACAATATCGAGAACATCTTATCTCATCACAAATTGAAATTATATCATATTCCTCATTTCTTAAATTAAAAAGCTAAAACCTTTTAGTTTGCTCTCATATGCTTGTGTAAAACTTAATCAGTGGTTTTAACAACATTATTTTTCAATATGGGCCATTTCTGCTCTCATTTATTTACAAGAGAGAACTTCCTGGTAGGAGAAGTGATTCAATTTGCAGGAGGATACATCAAGCACTTAAGGATTTTGTAGGGATTGATTGATTATTTATCATGTTATCTTGCCTGGAGACGTCTGATATGCCTGTGCTTTTGCTATCTCGCATTCCACCTGATGCTCTTCCTTTGCGTCTCGCTCCCCTCCAGTGCTAAGGGTGCTCTTCTCGCATGCGTGTGCCTGCACGAGTGTGTTGGAGGAAAAGGGGGTCAGGGAAGGCAAGGATGAGGCTGTCTCTGTTGGGACGAAGAAGCTGGACTGGGCAGATATGAGAGATTCATTT
Source organism: Sagittarius serpentarius (assembly GCA_034782735.1). Classification (NCBI taxonomy): domain Eukaryota; kingdom Metazoa; phylum Chordata; class Aves; order Accipitriformes; family Sagittariidae; genus Sagittarius; species Sagittarius serpentarius. The sequence goes on along the minus strand of JAVKLA010000061.1, from coordinate 13,529,160 downwards.
CACTGGCAGATAGCAGAGAGGTAAGAGAGGTTAAAGGGTGGATTGAAATTCTGCTGGATTTTAACCGCAGGCTGCTGTGCTGCTCAGCCATACATCTCCAAGTGCGTCAAGTATGTTCTTCCTCACAGAGGAGGGAATTGGGGCACAGAGAGGCCGTATGGTTTGCTGGAAGTCCCCCCAGGAGCAGAAAACAGCCCTGAAGGGCCATCAGCCCTGGTTGGTAGCTTGTCACCTCGGGCCACCCTTCCCAGAGTAGCCGTAAACACCTTCAAGTTGCCCAGTGAAGCACTGGATGATGTCTGGGTGCCTCCTTGGGACGATGTTTCCTGCTCAGCCAAGCTGTCCCGGTGATGCACTGCCAATGGCTTGCCCAGGGCTCTTTGCAAAACCACCGTTGTCGCTACGCTTGCATCAAATCTGGTGACTCAACAAGGCCAGGCTTGGGGTGCGGAGAAGAAGGGGCCGCCTCTTCATGCTTAAAGGAAACCACTCTCTTAGCAATAACCTCACAGGGCGGGCGTTGCTAATTGTCTCCCACTGCCTCGCTGTAACAGGAGGGTTTGTTAGTGACGGCATGTCCTCCATGGAGGTGTCAAGCCCGAGGCCAAAGGGGAGACATGCAAAGCCTCCATTCAAGGCAGGGTGGCCCCCAGGACTCCTGCAAAAGGGCTGCGTCTTGAGCTTCGTCTTGAACGTTGACTGCTCTTTGGTGCTGGGGTATGAGTGGGTGCTCACTCACTCACTCAGCAGAGGTGCTGCTCACGGAGGCACTTGGCCTCACATCCCTGGTGGGGTTTTGGGGCATTCGATGTAGCAAGAAAGAATTTTTTTTTATTTTAAGCAAGAAAACAACGACAGCAGAAACTCCACCCAAACCCTCGACTGTTTGGACTGTGGTTGTCTTTCTGGCAGGGGGAGGCACTGGGAAAAATGAAATTTGAGGTTTATTCTTTTCGCTGCTGCAGATTTTGGCAAATTGCTCTCCCTGCTACAGTTTTCCCTGAGCAGTTTGAGATCAGCTGGGTTTATTCTTTTATGAGTATTGAAGTGCAGGAATTGCTCTCTTCTGGTGAAAATAAATACAGAAATCCTGAAGCACGACTCCAAAGAGAGAGGAGCCTGCGAAAAGCACCACACTGGAAAGAGAGTACATTTGGTTTGTCTTTTTTTTTTTTTTACTGTTTTCTGGGCTTTTAGCATTCCTGTTGTAGGGATTGCACCAAGATGACAAAATAGAGAGGTTTGAAAAATGGAAGCACAATCCCCTGACTCCAGGAGCTCAGACTTAAATATCAAAAAATACCTCAGGAATCACTTGTGAGTGCTGATGGAGCAGCTGACTCGGCGAGTGTGGAGGTGAACAGCTCCAGAGCCCTGCAGAGCCCCGCCGTCCTGATTTGCTGAACCCAGCGGAATAAATTCCTCTGTAGGATGATCCATGTGCATGGGCCCCCGCACGATCAGGGCCAACGTTTGCGAAGTGCTGTGAGATGCTTGGATGAAAGGGACTACAGAAGCGCAAAGTATTACTTTTTCATGATTACTGCAATTGCTATCCTTGGGGCTGTCCAAATGTTGTTGTTCAAGTGAAAATATAAAACCCTTTTGGCACGTTTCTTTTTTGCGTTGTGATAAATAGAAATGCAAGAGGAAAAAAAAAAAATCTCCTCCTAACAGTGAGAGAAGGAAAGCAGTCCCTGTGCAATTTGTTACACATCTCATATGTCTCTGACTGCAAGCTGTAGAGATATTTAGAGGGAGTATTTAGCCAACCCAGTGCACAGCCTCTGGAGTACCGGCTTCTGCTTTGGTCCATGCTTGGTTGAACCTTTACAGCAGCTTTATGGTTTTTTGACACAGTATTTCAGGAGAGGCTTTGATTCTGGAGGATGCCAACTGCACGGAGTGGGGCTAAGATGATTAATCAAATTATTTGAAGGGTGTTCGCCAGAACTGGGAAGTGACCAGTCTCCATCCTAATCTCCGGATTGAGATGTCAAGCCGGCCTCCAGCTCGGAGCACTGAGCTCGCCAGGAGGCAGAGGGTGGAAAGAAATCTCCGGCAGCGAACAGTCTGGCAGGGCTGCCTGTGGTGGGGAGGGATGCCGGCCATCAGGGGCCGTGGGGCAGTGCTGCTAGGTGGGCTGGGTGAGGCAGTGGGGGCTTTGCACATTAGGAAGGCCAGACAAAGCTGCTCCTGCGGAGCAGGAGTAAGGTGGTGGTTGTGCCTCAAGCTGCCTTCCTCCCACTGGGCTGCGGGGAGGGAGGGGGAATGGCTGGGAAGTGCTGTGCTCCTGCAGCTCCCGACCGGCCATGGGGTATGGGCTTCTCTGCTCCCACCCCAGTTTTAGGTCTTTGCTGAGAAGGATGGCAGAACAAGTGGCCTGGCATGGAAGAGAGACAAGCACAAAGTCGTTTTGAACTTGGTGCCAGTGTCAGGTGCTTAGAGGATCTGGGGCTTTGGTTGAAGCCTTGCAGGAGATGGCTTAGGGTGGGCTGCGTGGGACCCTGCTGACGAGGCTGGCAGAGGGCTCCGCGAGACAAGAAACACAGTGGGGAGCAGGGACTCGGCTCTGGCGATGTGCTTTTCTCTTCAGGGACCAGATGGGTCTGTCGCCCATCTGCTTTTGCTTTTGGTAAGTGTTCAGATTTATCCACAGTTAAAGATGAAGCCAGAGCACCTGAGAAGGAGAAGGCACGTGCTGCAGCAGCACAGAACGGGGCAGCTGGGGCTGGGTTGAACGCTGGGGGGTTAAGAGGGAAGCCACCCTCGTGGGGACACGGGACCCCCTGCTGCCCTCGTTCCCCTGTCTGCCCTGGGGCTGGGTTGAACGCTGTGGGGTTAAGAGGGAAGCCACCCTCGTGGGGACAAGGGACCCCCTGCTGCCCTCCTTCCCCTGTCTGCCCTGGGGCTGGCAGGCACATGGGCTTTCCCCAGAACCAGGGCGAGCACTTGGCACTGCTGCATAGGGAATTGCAGGTCTTGACTCTGCTCTCTGGCTGGGTGGCTGGTGTCCCTGCTTCCACGTGAGCCCCAAAGCGTGCCGGGATCCCCTTTGCAGCATGAGCTGACGGCACGTGGGGCGTTTCACGGACCTATGACCTGAGCATCCTCACTGTCTGCCCAAGCACACTTGATGCTGCTTTCCTGCCCACCGCTCAGTTCTTCCTCCGCAAATACATCTCACCATCTCTCCGCTTCTCTTCCAACCCCAAACTGGGGGGACATTCACCCTCGGCCGGAGCAGCGCCGGGGCGACGTGTTTGCAGAGCCCCCGCTCGCCATCTGCACGGCCTAGTGTCGGCAGACGCTGGCTGCCGGCCAGGCCACGGCAGGTCAAGCTGCCGGCAGCCCTCAGCCGCTTCGCCGGGCACCCGGAGCCCGGTGCCCACGGCACCGCGGTCACGTGCGGCCATCAGCTGATGGGGAGGATGACTCAGCCGGCAGCTGTCGGGCCCCTAAAATAATGACAAAAACAATTAGCAGTCCAAGCAGTAGCCTCTCCTTAATTATCTCCTCCGAGTTTAATTAACTAGCTAAATTATCAGCAGTAATGTAGGCATTAATTATGTCAAATTACAGTGTAAAAATCACAAAGTGTGGAAAATGTCAATTCAGCTGCGCTCACCTGCCGGGCTGAGACAGCGCCGGTGACAGAGGCTCAGCCCAGCGCAGGGGAAGGGGCTGCTCCCCCTCCCTGGGGGATCAGGACCCTGCCACGGCAGCCTCGGCGGGACCGGGGGGGACGCTGACGCCGATGCTGACAGGAGCCGGTGGCCTGGTTTTGGTTGGGAGCCGTTGGGGTCTGCTTGGACGGGTGCAGGAGCAGGGAGGCGGGAGTGTTTTGGCTCTGGCGGAGGGAGGGGAAGGAGCGTGGCTCCCCAAACCAGATGGCTTGGATGCTGAATTATTAAATTATGAATATTAATACAAATCAGACACGGAAGAGGTAATAATTTTGCTGCCCTACAGAAATAATTAACATAATTTTGATAAATTACATGATAAGAGAATCTCAAAATTGAGGTAGATTTATCTTAATTAATATCTTGGACTTGCTCCGAAAGGTAAATTGTACCACTGGGGACTGGGGAAGGGTGAAGAAGGGGCCCGTGGCTCCGTGAGCCGGACCCTTCCCGGTGTTAGCGTGTGGGGGCAGGGATGGGGCAGCCCCTCCAGGCTGCATCCCAGCCCTGGCTCAGCTGCACAGCGGGGAGCGATGTCAGGGTTATTCCCACCCCCACGGGGACACCAAGTGACTTATTTCAGGTTGTGTGGGTCAGTCGGAGAGCAGAGGTTTGAGCTGGTATCTCCAAATTCTCATGGACCCAGTGCCCCGCTCCGCTGGGCTCTGACGGGTGTTTTGCCGTGTATCTCCATGGAGGCAGTGCTGGGTGTGCACCCAGGTCCGAGCCCACAGGATAAATGGCTCCACCAGAAACTGCTGCCCAAGTGCCCCTTGACTTTGCTTTGGGTGCCTCTACTTGGACACACGTGCATTGCAACACGCATACCTGTTGTATTCATCCATCTGTGCCACTGCACGCACACCAGGCTGGTTAGTGGCTTCTTGTTTTCACAATTCATGCAATAACGTGGGCGTCTTCCCTTGTCCATGTCGAGCCAAGGGCCGGGCATGCAAGTAAAACCTCCTGTGCTTTCTGGGCTTGCACACACATCGTTTTTATCCTTCCTAGTGTATCCTCAACACCTTCATCCGCACACTGGAGACGAGCACGCTGCAGAGGCGGGCGAACGCTCCCTCCCAGGGCCTGCGGAGCGGTGTCCGTGCTGCCCATCTCCGACAACACCGCTCCAAGGGACCGGGGCAGGGCTGCGTCCCAAACAGATGGAGGCACAGCAGGCAGGCACTGTGTGTTTGTTTTCTGCAGGTGAACCACCAAGAGCTGTGCATGGGCTGAACCAAAGTCAGTGAGGATATCCCAGGGTGGAAGTTAGCCTGGAAGGGAAGGGAAGGGAGTGTTCAGTTATCAAGTGATTTGCTTCACCGTCCGTCGTGGTGGTGGGCTGCTTTGCCACTGCCCCACATAGTTTTCCTTCAGCTTGCATGACTCCGGAGGAGACCGTGTCCCTCTCCAAGCATGCATGCAATGAATGGGCAGTGCTCTTCCCCTTTGCCAAGCCGTGGTTATTGCCAGGCTCTTTGTCTTCGTGCTGCTGCTGATCATCAGCTCAGCCTGCAGAGGTGCAAATCTGCCTGAAAAGGGTGTATGGATGGGGTGTGCAGGTTGCTTTATGTTGCATAAAATTTTGCACTCAAATCCCAGTGTCATCCAGGAGAATGTAGCCTCACACCTTCAGCAGAAGTGCAGTCCCAGAGCAGACTCGGAAGCAGTGACTTAACCCCTGAAGCAGCAGACAACCCCCAGGCATAGGCAATGCATATGCTGGTATGGATATGCGTATGGAGATCATCGATAGCTTGTGGCATCAAAGCTGCAACTCAAATTACAGGGCTAATTGCAAAATTAAAGGAAATTATGCTTTGCTATGACATTTTTGCAATACCAGTTCAGGTGATCTAGGAGAAGACATTACCTGTACATTAATGGTGTCCATTTAAATGTCCGGAGGGGTAGCTCCACTGCAGTTACATCTGTAGCCTAGTTACGTTTCAAGTATGTCTTATAGCCTGGTTACTTGATATATTTCTGACACGGGTGAGCGGGAAGAGTGTGAGGAGCAGCCAGGAGAGGCTGTTCTCAGGAGGCTTCGGTCTTGGTCTCGAGAGGTTTTTAGATTCACATCCATGCGTTTGCCAGCTTAATTGGCAAAAGCTTTAATTTTTCAGAAGGGTTAGAAATCTTGTTGATCTGTTCCCACTGGCAGGATTTAAAGCCTCAAACACTTTCCTTTTTCAAAGAGCTATACAAATGTTAACTAATACAGCCCCAGTTAAGCATAATCTCTACTTGGGAAACAGTCACACACTGCATGAGTCCCTTAGCCTGGATGGGGGAGTTGCTGGGTCCTGCCAGCCCCACTCTCCATCTGACCCTCCTTCCACCCAGACCTCCTAAAATCCCTCCTTTGTGCCCTACATTACACTGGGCTTCAGTTTCCTTTCTCCACCCCCTACCTTGGACACAGCTGAACAATTTGGTCCGCCCAGAGCCAGCCACATTCTTTCCATCTCAACAGTTCCATCGAAGTGCCACCGGCAGCACATCCCTGCTTCCCTATGGGACCGAGCCCCAGGACGTGCCTTCTGCAGCAGTGAAAGGGTTAAGGCTGGACTCAAATTGAATCGTTGGATGCAGCGGGCGTTGGTGCCCATCCATCCGTTGGTGCGTGTGTGCATGCATATATCTACAAACAGCATGAGCCTCGCCGGCCGAAAAACACTCCTGGGGCTGTGCGGCGCGATGCACACGGGGTATTCCTGCAAAGCCAGAGCCCAGGCTCTATCTCGTTGTTGCAAGGAAAATGCCTAGATATGTGTATATACAAGCCCAAAGGTGCACCCGCCCTGCCGCAGGAGCTGGGCGCCCATCAGTATGCGTGCAAGGAAGGGCTGCTCAGCCAGCTGCGGCGGGTGGCCGGCAGCCGGTGAACCTGGACAGGCCCCGGCAGGACCCAGGCGAGGTGGTGGGTGGCACGGAGCCACATTCAGTGCCCCTCAGCGGGCGGCCCTTTTTTTAACAGGATTTCTAGCGCCGTCCAGACACGTGGCTTCACATCCCTCTTTGCTGCTGGGGCTGCCAACAGCTCCAGCTGCATGGGCCGTCGGGTGGGGTCCACACAAGAGGGAACCCCAAGGTAAACCTCCCTCTTCTGCCACCCCACAAGCTGGGTGGGGAGCAGAAGGGGTGTCAGGGTGACTGTGGTGGGTGCTAGCCCACATGCTCCATAACAGCATTGACTCCTTAAAAATACTTAACCTGTGGCTGCAACACTCGGTCCATATTTAAAAGCTCCCAGTAAGGCAAAGACTCTCCTGTTGTGTATTTTCCCTTAATTATATTCCCAATACTGGTTCCCACTGCTCCTGTGCCCCAGTGTCATGGTTTAACCCCAGCCGGCAACTAAGCACCACACAGCCGCGGGACCCGCGTTCTGGCAGCAAACCCCGAGCTGTAGGAGGAGGGTGTGGAATGTGGGGGAACCTGAGGCAGGGAAATCGGTGGTCACATATGGGGAGGGGTGGGTTTTGGTGTGACTGCTCTGCTTCTGCAGAACAAGGATAGGGAGTGGGGGTGAAGGACATTTATCTGGCGTGAAGGAAGCCAAGCTGAGAGAGCAGGACAGCGCAGGAGCCACCCCTACGTGTACACACACGGGTGCGAGCAAGACGTTCCCACCTGGGAGAACACATGCTCCATGATGTGGTGCTGGTGGAAACCTCATCCTTCCCCTCCTCTTGCAGCCTCCCCTCTGCTGGGGCTGAAGGTGGGGAGACCGGCTCTGCTTCTGCCTTTTGTGGTTGCTATTTCCACTTTGTTTCAGGTTTCTCCTCTGTTGGGACTTTGGGCCTTCCTGTTCCCCAGTAATTATGTAATTACTTCACAACATGCTGCAGGAATAGTCGGGGAGATGGCTACAGCTAGCACAACAATGGTGACAAGTAAAACATTAATTTCTGGAGTTCTTTTAATTAATTCATCAGGAATCGTGCTGTGCGGGATGATTACGTTAAAGTGTTTAATTACAAATTTATATGTAATGATGCACTTTAATTACTTTGGACTGGTACAATATTATTGGGCCCTTTTCCCAAGATTCCTGGCACTGGGTTTGGGCTGCACATAAGCAGTGCCATGGATGCTTGTGTCTCTAAATTATTTACGTGGCATGGGAGAAATCCAATCCTGATTGATGAGAGCAAATTCTCCCCTTAGCTGAATGGGAGCAAGGACCGTGGGGAATCCAGAGAAGGAAGGTCAGCATGGCGTGTGTGTGTCAGGCAGAACATCAGGGCATTTTTTGTTGGAAGAATCGAGGTTAATCTGGTGGAAACTGAAGTGATAGAGCGCCAGGCGCGATAAATATTTATCAAAAGGACTGGTGTCAGGATTCTGGTTCACCGATGCAGATATGTCCCGGATGGATCTCACGAAGCAGCACGAGATGCTGCTGCAAACAGCCCTCGCCAAGCGTGTAGGGTGGTTTTCTCCAGCTCCGCTCCTTCTGCTTGTCCCCCCTTTCCTTTGTCTTGCTTGTCTTTGTGTGCATGTGTGTGTGTGCTCATTTTCTTTCCCTTTAGGCTCCCATTCTCCCCTCGTCCCGTCTCTATTTGCCTCCGTGCATGGGGAGCATCTGTCATTCTTCTTTCTCCTTTGTCAGTGTCCTCCCAGGCTAGACGGAGCCCAGAGGGGCAGCCACGCTGTTAGAAAGGCCTGTGAGCTAAAGTCCTTCAAGTGAAGTTTGAAGTTGGCCTGTCTTTATGCTGCTGTACGTGCAAAATAACCAGTTAATGTAGTGCAGATGTGTGTGCGTGTGTGCGCGTATAGCTGTGCGGCACAGAGTAATCTGCAGGGCAGGCACTGCCTTGCTGTCATGGGTTCGCAGTGTCTGGCACACAGGGGTCTGGCAAAACCTGTTTTGTTTTGCTTGAGTTTGAAGAACAGGATCTGGCAAGGAAGAAATCAGACAATTTCCTCGAGAGAGAGGGTAATAGAAATCAGCTTTGGGTACGTTACGCTGATGGACGCCGGCAGATGCACTGGTGAGGTTGAGTGTAGTGTTGCCGACACTTGTCTTGCAGTGGGTTTGTGTCAGTATAATTGCAACCAGAATTTGCTGGCAAATACCAGCAAATGGACCCTGTGAGATGCTCTGCTCCACGACAGCCAGGACTTTGCGTGCTTATTTCTTGTGCAGTTGCACAGATGATGTGCTGCTTTGTCTAGGACTGCAGGGTCCCGAGGTCCAAGCCGTTTAGTTGTGTTACTTGGCTTTGAACACACACAAAAAAGTCACTTGCAGTAGCTGATCTTGCACTGTCTCTTTGTGTGGGTGCAAGTTGCTTCTGTTGGTGAGCTGGTTTCTGGTGGACCTGGCTGGGAAGAAATGGGAGTTTTCCTGGGACATGGCAGAAGAAGTGCCGGGGCAGAGGCAGGTGATGGTTGCCCTCATGGCCAGCACCCGTTGCCTGCTCTCCAGAGCACCAGAGCTCAGTGGCTGCTTTGCTGCAGTTGAATTGGGCTTCAGACTCCTGTGGTGGGCACTGCAGCCATCTCATCTCCTCTGTGCAGACAGACAGTCTGAGTTTCAGCATTTTACCTCGCTGCTGGGCCCCCCCAGGTTGATAGGTGAGAGCAACTTCAGTGGTTTCATCTTCTGGGGGTGTCAGCAGTAGGAGACTGTGTTGACTTTGCCTTCATTCATTTTTCTCAGAGCTTTGCAAGTCTTTATTCATAGCTTTTTTTTTTTTTTATCTGCTAATCTAGTCTCCATCTCTCCTACCTCTTCCCACCTTGCCTTGACCCCTCTTGAGCTGCTCCACCATCTCAAAGCCATATTTCATCACAGCAGTCCTGTAAAGGGAGTTTGTTCTCCCTTACTGGGTCAGCCATCGGGGAGCCCAGGTTTGGGCAGGTAATGCTGGAGAGCTGCCATGGGAGGAAGAAGGACGGGACATGGACCAGGAGCAGCCAACAGCAGAAGAGAAGAGGATTTAACAGAGGGGACATGGACCAGGAGCAGCCAACAGCAGAAAAGAAGAGGATTTAACAGAGGGGACCGGACCTTCTCATTGCTCAGCTCTAGACCCAGAACACCTCCAGAAATGGAGTAAAAACGGGTCTTTTGGTGATCTCTGGGTGGCTGCTGCCTGGAGTCACGTAGCTCAGATGATGGCCAGCGACAGCCCCAGGAATATTAGTTGCAATTCATTCTATGGCCATGGAAAGCTTCATGAGGAAAGAGCAACGCAGCTCCTATAGGGCTTAGACGGGCAAGAGAGCTCACTGTCAGGGTGACTGGGCATGAAACTAAATGGAGAAGGGTATGGGCTTACTGGGTGTCGTCTGAAGCACTTGGTGTTCATCTACCGGATGATCCGATCATCAGTATGTGCAAAAATGGTGGCAAAACAGGGCGCTGTAAGGAGCCGGTCCCTGCAAGATTCCCCGTACAAGGGCTCACCGCCAACACTGTCCATGCTTGCGCTGTCAGCTGGGTACAGCTCCCGGGAATGTTCGTTATCTTCTGCAAGGTGTCAGGGCTGCTACAAGAGGTGGTGTAGCTCTTTTGCCAGTAGCAGGGATGGCAGAGGGGTTCGGTTGCCCTCCTGGCAGAGCAGGCAGCGCCTGGTCTGGTTGACGCAGACCTGTGACACAGGGAGGCTGCGGCAGCATCGGTGGGTCATTTCCTAGCATTAATTATGGCTCCAGATTTGCAATCCAAGCCTTTTTCTCAGCTCCTGGCGGTCACCGCTCACTGAAGATGGAAAGGGGGATGATAACCGTATCCTCCAAGAAGATGTAACTCGGGGCACGTGGGATAAACCCTGCTGGCAGGGTGCCCACGCTGGGCAAGCAGGAGGCTAACAACTGCTGAGCGAGAGAGGTCGTGGTGAAGCAAGGCCATTCACGTGGGCTTCACGTGGGCTTCACGTGGGTAAGCAAGTTGGAAGGAGTCCCACCGGGAGCCAAAATATGCATCGCCCCGCTGACTCACAACAGCTGCTGCTCCTGATGATGCTGTAGCTGAGGTGAGGGGGGGAAAAACCTTTTTTCCCCATGGGAAGACAGGGTGTTTGCAAGCCCAGCCCAGTCCAGAAAGTTTTGTCTCCTGCATACCCCCTCCTGTGATGGTCAGGCTTTGCAGAGGCTGTCCCAGCAGATGGAAATGGTCCCTGGCTGCACGGGGACGGGAGCAAAACACTAGGGTCCCGCAGGCTTCCCGTGCCCCTCTCCTTTGCAGCTGTGTTCGTAAGATGCAACTGCATTTCGGCAGGGAGCTGAGAGCACCAGACATCTCAGCGAGTGCAGAAGTGCTGCTTGCTGCAGCTCGGGTGTTTCCAAGCTGGAGCTGGTCCCAGCATTCGACACTGCACGTGCTGGGTCATGCAAGCCTTTTCCTGGCAGTCTTCAGAGGGAAGGGTTTAGCGAGCAGTGGCAGGAGCAGGGCTTTCCTGGAGGATGGGTGGGAGACGGGGGGGCTGAGATCAAGGTACAGGCAAAATGTGTGAGCACTGCAGAGAACAAACCAAACGGACTCATGTTCATCCTGATATCCTACGGTGGGACGTATCCTGCATGTGTTTGTAGTAGCCGTAGACTCTGCGTGATGGAGTTTGTTAGACTGTCGTGCAGGCTTCAGATGTCCCTTTTTCTTTTCTTTTTTTTATTCACTTTTACATTAGTCGAGACACCCAGAAATGGTTTTAGTGCTGGTACTTACCATGGGACGAGGAGACGGGGTGCTGCACAAATACCCCCCTCTCCCAGGTGCGCCGTGTTGGTCAGAGGCACAGGGCAGCTTTCCAGGGCAGACCCTCCGAGCAGAGATATTCGTTCTGCCATAAATAATTCCCATTTGTGGCTTTTCTCCTGCCGCCACTGGGCTGGTTCCGATGCTGGAAGCAGAGGCTGCTGCCTCGCCGTAATGTGTTGGAGCCCCACGTGTCGCGCCAGGGAGGGCTCCCTGTGGTGCCGAGGAGCCTCCCAGTGCCACCTCCCCACCGCCTGGTGCTGGGGGGCTCCTGGGGGGGCCACAGAGATGGTGCCTGAGCTGTTTTCATGCATCTAAGGGTTGCCAAAGATTCCCCTTTGCATGGGGTCAGGCTCCCAGCAAGAAACTCCCCCTTACTTCCCAATCCCTTCTCCGAGCCCCATCCCCAGCGGCGTTGCGGCACCTCAGCCATGCCGAGCGTGGCTGGCACCGTCCGTCCGTCCGGGCTGCCGGCACGGGGAACGGCTCCTCGGGCAGCAGGCCTGCCAAGGCCAGATGGTGTTTGCGAGCGGCGCCAGGTCCCAGCTGAGTGCTGCCCGGCGAGACGCGCGCAGAAGCTGCCGCCGCAGCCGGCGCTGCCAAACCCGCGGCATATGCTGCGCTCTGCCCTACACCTGCCGATGGGCAGCCTCCGCGCACCGCTCGCGTGGCGCCGGCGTGAAGGAAGGAGGAAAAGCGGCAGCCCCATCTGGAAGGAATTTAGCGGATAAACAAGGGCGGCGAAACCCGAAAATGAAAAAATTGAAAAAAGAAGATGGCGCAGGGGGAGCCGCAGCCACATGGGTAAGGTCATGGGATGCAGCAGGGTGCAGTGGGTGAGGGCTGAGCGGCACCCAGGGGTGGCGGTGCATGGGCACGAGGTGGCCAGGACGTCTCCCTTTGCACAGGGACCCCCATCTGCACCAGGACCCCTGTTTACCCATGTGCAGCCCGGGACCGGCTGCCCTGCCAGGTCCCACCAGCCCCAGCAAAAGGTGCTGGGAAACTGCTGGGGGTATTTGACTTCTTCTCAGAAGCAAACCCCAAATGATCATGAGCAAAATTGATGGGAGAATGTACTTTCTCCCTACTTTGAATTTACTTTGGTAAACTGTACTCACTCGGGGCTTGGGTCTATAATTTATTGAAAGGAACCAGACTGGAAACCAGCTTCATACTGTGAGTAATTTCTAGCATCGCTGTAATCTGTCACCGGGAGACAGGGCACTTTGTTTCTCTGAAAAATTATTTTTATAGTTGGCTTAGTAACAACAACAATTATTATTATTAATATTAATAACTGCTTGTGTAAGGCCTTTCATGCGTGGTTTAGAAAGCGTTTTGCACATGGGTCAGTAGGTGTTAGCTGCATCTCACGGGAAGGGAAACCAAGGCACAGATTTGGCCGCTGCCTTGCTTAGGCTAACCCTGGCGTGCAGCATCCTCAGTCCCAAAATACAGCTTGGACCACTGGATGCTGCTGCCCTTTGCATATTTCTAAAATATTTGAGGGTTTAGTAGCGATGAAGGAGCAGATTGGGAAATTATTTTCTTTAAAATTTGGGTCTGCTTGGGTTCAAAAAATTATTAAGAAAACTCCAGAAAGAAATAGCCCTTGCCGTGCCATTGTGGCTAGAGCTGATGTGCAGGTTGTCCCCCACGTCCTCCAGCTCATCCCCCAGGAAAGCACAGAAACAAGCACAACATCTCACCTTGGAAATAGTGACTCAAACATTTCCTTCACTTAGTTTTAATGTAAGGGAAATAGAAAATTTTAAAAGCCTTTGATTTCCCCCAGACTGGCTCCCCGGTGCCTGGCCTGTGCCCCTAAGACCATTGTCTGGATTGCAAGGACAACTGCTAGAATGCGAAAAGCAGGATCCATCCCCAGCTGCAGTGGTGCCAGGGCTGAGATCTGCGGGACGCCCGTCCTTAACTCACCAGCTCGGTGTATTAAATAACATGGTGCTGCTTCACAGGGATCTCCCCAGTCCCACTTTCCAGAGTGGAAAAATGCTGTTTCTGGGTAGAGAGCAGCAAAGACCTGCTGCTGAAAACACCGTGTGCTGGGGATGGGGAGAGAGCCCCCAGCCCAGCTCCTGGGGCAGATGGACATGGATGGGGACACCTCAACATCACCCTCTCTCATCTTTTCCACTGCTTAGGTCACATGCAATCTAAACATGGTTGTTCTGGACACGTGCAACCTTACTGTAATTTAGACAGTGAAACTACTCCAGGTGGAAATTGCATTCTTTTGTGGAAGTAAGTAGTGTAAATTTTCTGTCTATACATCGTTCAGGACACTATTTTATCCGTAACGAGAGAGTTCTTCATCTGAACTTTATCCCTGTCTCTTTTCACTTCTTGCTTTGTAGCAAGGATAATAATATTTAACATTTATGGAGCACTTTACATCTTCAAACTCCATTTGCAGGTATTAACTAATGAAGCCTTAGGCCGCTCCCATGAGGTGGAGGGGCATGGCCGCATTATTTGCATTTGCAGGTGGAAAATTCAAGGCAGGAGAGGTGGTGGGGCAGGTTCAGGACTGGAGCCTGGACTTCATGCCAGTATCTTTCAGACAGTATCTTTCAATGCCTCACTGTGGCCCACCATCTCTGGGTTCGCCTGCAAAATGTTCATGTCCAGCAAGAAAAGTGGGTTAAAAAGAAAAAAAATCAGAAAAAAATCTTTTTTTTCCCTGTGCTAGGAATTTCAGCCTTTTTTTGGCATTTTTTCTTCATTTCTTTAAGGCAATGAAAAATGTTCAGAGCCGAGCCATGTTCCTTAATCCTGTACTGTGGTAATATAATCTGCATTTGTTCAGAGCCATTCAGCCTGAATCATCCCTGAGCAGTGAAGCTGACACGCAAGCAATGCAGAGCAGTAAATCCACCCACCACCTTGATGTAGGTGCTTCCAGTTAAAACAGAGAGACAGCCTGGGCGCAGGTGGGGCAGGGCGAGGACACTCGTTCCTTTAGCCAGGAGCACACCGAACGGAAGCCTTTTTGGAAGATGCCCATTCCTGCTCGGTTTGCTGTGCTGAAGTCGGATATGTAGGATTTACTGTGCGGGTACGTGAGCCCTAGACATATTTTGCCTGTCCTCTCCCTGCGTCCAGGGTTTCTGGACATCAGTAGTTCCAGCAGGGTCGTGCAGCGTCTGCGTATTCCTGAAAAAATTCCCTTTTCCACCTGGAAAAAAACTCCAGGAAGGTGTGGTGGAAGAGACACTGCACGTGGTGGTGGTGGTGGTGGTGGTGGGTAGTTAATTATCCAGTACCCTGGTGGGACTGAGCTGTCACCGTTAACGCTGGAGAAGCAGAGCCACGAGGAGGGCAGCACCGTGGTCCCGCTCACACGCAGCGCCAGGCATCCGATGGAAAAGCAAAGCGTTTACGCTGCCAGCCCCACCACCTCTGCCTGCAGAAGTTCGAGAGGAGGGCAGGCAGCAGCTTGGGGAAAGCCGGGGCGCACATAACGGGGGTTTTTTTTCCCCCAGTTTTCTCCCGTTTCCCAGCACTTTTGAAGATTTCGCTCCATCGCAGGGTGAGGAAGCCAACAGATGGCACTGTGCTGTTTCTGGAGGAGCCCAGCCTTGCTGGAGGCCAGCCACGGGATGCCCGAATGCTGGGAAAGCCTTGCTGCACTTCAGGGAAGTTTCTCCCCGTGCAAAGGCAGAGGCGAAATCTCCCCATGGCCCTTCCTCCACCCTGAGCTGCTGCTGGTTTGGCCGAAAGCACGATGCAAAGCGGATATGTTTGTACACAACCTCGGGACATTATCCGTTAACGGGAAAAGGGATGCAAAACCATCCTGCAAACTGGGTGAGCGTTAGAAAATCTCAAGTTCCCATCAGAAACATTTTTCTCCCTGCATCCTCTGTGGCAGGCGCGGGCAGAATGGACACCCTCGGTGCTGTGCTGGTGTCCGGCTGAGGAAAACAGTTGTGGGGAGCTGATTATTTTGGCAGGAGGTGCAGGGTTCCTTGGGAGCACGGCTGGATCAGCCCGTGGCCCTCGGCTGGGAGGCTAACTTTAGCCCCAGGGGCTCCTGCTGTTTGGGACCGGCGGAGCAGAGGTGAGGGATGGGGTGATGCTGGGGTTGGTTCCTGGTTCTTTTCATCAAGCCTCCCCTCTGCCAGAGTGCCCTTTATTTTACATGTCTTGCAGGTTTGCACTTGCTGCTTTAGGAGCAGAGACACATTTACGGCTCCAGCCATAGGTTTGTGCCTCGTAGCAGGGTTGGGCAGGTGGTTTGGGGTGAATTGTCCCCCACTGTTCAAAACACGCCTCTTTTCCAAGCTGAATCTCTAACTCCTTTCCAGTCCAGTATTGTGAAGTCCTGTGGAACCATTCCCCAGTGTTCCCAGTCCCACCTGGTGAGTATCACTGTCATCACTGATGTGCTGGGCTCCTTTGTTTCCAGCTCCTTAACAAGCTTGCATGCCCCGAGATCTCTTCTCCCTCCTGTATTGGTAACGCATCACCCATCCAACAGCAACGATCTGTGATGGGGATGGGGAAAGCTGGGCTCCAAACCCAGCATCAGGAGCTGCTCTGACCTGGTAGATACATCTGAACAGGCTTAGCTGTCAAAGTGGGGGAAACTCAGAAACGTGGCCTGATTTCCTTGCCTTACGCTGCAAGACCTTTTCTAGCGAGCGGGGCCAGCAGACAGTGTGCACCACAGCTCTGCACCCTGCGGTGCCATCTCTCCACCTCGCCTTCCTACAATTTGCCATTGCTCTTCTTCCTTCCTCCCTCTTCGCAAAACCCTCTCAAGGTCCAATCCGGCAGAGGTATGCGGCGTTTGCCACCAGGTGCTGAGCATCCTCGTCTCCTGCAGAGCCCCCTGCACACCCTCCGAGGACGTGCTCGGCATCGCCGCTGCGCCTCAGCCGGCCCCCGCACGTGGCAGGCTCGACCCTGCTGCCATCCGATGCCGCCTTTCAAATTGCTGAAGTCAAATTAGGGTAAGTAGTTATATTAGGCTGACCTATGCCTTGTCAATCTTTACATCATTCAAAGGCAATTTAGCCTATTCATTCATAACAAGAGGCTATTGATTGAATAATCTCTGTTATTAGCGTTTGGGTAGAACTTGCTCTTTGTTTTGTTTTATTATTGTTTTTGTTGGTTAGCTTAAACTTGCTTCTGTTTTGCCCTGCTCTAACTGCCACTGCAATTACAGTAAAGAGTATGAGCAAATACTTGATTAAGCCTTGCAGAGATTATTACAAAGCAAGGCCTCTTTCCGAATGCACATATTTCAGAAGAAATAGCATAAAGAAGCATGCACGTGTGAATTCCTAGGATCTGCAAGCACAATTTACCCTTGCAGGTCAATAGCTCATATTGTCTGCTCTGCCAAATTGTTCAAACATATATAATGCTCTCAAAACATTGCTTAATTAGATTCTAGAGAACATTGACACACAAACAAAAGATATTAATATCAAGGATTTCAGCATCAAATGTAGTTTACACAGATCAAAGAACATTTTTGGTGCAAAGAGGTTATGAATGTGACAGGTTGTTATTCCACAAGTGAAGAATATGACAAGAGGGGGAAGCAGTGATCAGAGAGCGGAGCACAAAGAGGAACGAGTACGGACTCGTGAGGCACCCAGGGAAGATAAAGCTGCAGAAACAGAAAAAGCAAGATTACTGGAGAGGCAGGGAAAACACCTTACGTGACAGGCTCCGTGGCAGTACCCCCTAAACTGGACACAGAGCTCTTTGGGGATATAGTGTTGTGAATCACTGCTGTGGAGCAGGATGAGACTTGTCCTCTTTCACAAGGATGGCATATTAAAAGCAAGATCCAAAACTCGAAAACATGTTTGTAGGCAAACTCTTCCTCAAAATTAATGGCTAAGGGCTGATGGAGACTTGGTCCTTAGCTGGGACCCTTTTGCTGCTCAGCCATTTGATGTGGTCCGTGTTGCTTGGAACTGGGATGAGGCAGTGAAGAGGTGAAGGAAGGGGATGTGGAGATGAGCTGGAAGAGTCGTTAAGTGACAGGTCGAAGTCAGAGGTGGGTTGTCAGAGATTTGCGGTCCCAGCCAGGCCTGGGATCTTGGAGGGCAATAAGATAGGAAGGGGGACAAATATGGTTAACAATTGTCTGTCCCGAGTTTCACAAACGCTACTGAAAACGAGCAACATATCTGCATATGCCAGGTGTGGAGGAGATTGACGGTCTCCTTGGGGTGTGGATGTCCTGTCCCCATCACCTTGAAATTGCTACAGGGTCTGAGAGCAGCTTTGCGGAGCCTTGGTGATCCTGGGACAAGCAGGACTGCCCCAAACCTGCAGCCTGAACTGGGAAAATTTTCAGTCTGGTCAACGGGATCTTAATTCAGCTCATCCACAGCACCTGGAACAGGAAATATTACTCTCCGGTGGCTACCTGGAATAGAAGCAAAGTGCTGGAAAGAAAATATGGGAAAGGGATGTAAGGGTAGGCACAAAGTAGCAGGCCAGGAAAACAAGCAAGCAGCTAAAAGAGCAAGCCAAGGGGAAGGCAATAAAATTGACTTAAAATACATATGAATGAAAAAAAATTAATAAGCCAAAGCTGTATTTAATGTCAATATTGTTGTAGTAGTCTGAGAAACCATGAATAAATAAAAGCAGATGGTGGATTGATCATACAACACCCAAGAAAGGCACTTGTGAAGAATATTTTCTTCTCAAGGCACACAGATTCATATGTGTGTTTCTTGTTTGGAAGTCATGTTTGCAAACTCCTGTGTATTGAGAAACAGGTAAAACTCAATGGTTAAGGCTTGTTTTGACACAACTATTTCCTTTTTCTCCTGGAAAGTCTTAACGCCTGTTTCAAAAGTGTTCCACCTGCATATTACACTATATATCACAGCAACCTGCCAAATCCACTGTAAATTATTCAAAAATACACTGACAAATCAAGGACTAGCATTTTAAAGCGTGGGTGATTTGCAGCGTTATTGAAGAGCACCCTCTCCCTTCAACTTTTCCCAACAAGCACTAAAAACAAACTGTCCCTGTTGCTTCTGACAAGGGAAGGATTACCCTCATCCAAATGCTGGCCAAGCTGCTGGGACCTGCACCTTGGTCCTGCAAGATGCTGAGTGCTCTTAGAGCCAACCACATTGAAGAAGCTCAGCTCCTTGCCCAGCTTTGCATCTATTGATTTTTCTACACGGATAGTGCATCGTAATAGCCCATTTAAAAAATTGTGAAGAGAGGAAGCTGCATCACGATGAGCTACGTATTCCTGGCACAGAGGATTCACTATTAGGCCCTATTCCAGAAGATCGTTTAAGCATGCACTTTCTGAAAAATCTTGTATTTATTAGGCTCTTTCATTAGGTAGGTCCTTAGTTATACTGCAAGTGCAGAGACCAAGCAATTTGTCCGTCTGTCTATCACTAGTTCTCACTGCCGTGGTATGTAGCCTTCAGAGACTGAAATAACATCCTTAACGTCCCGTGAAAGTGCATTATTTGTCTTAAAATGTAACTCCTATTATTAAAATCAAAGTGAGAGCAGTAAGGAAGTGGCTAGATACAAAATTGTCAGAGTATGTTCAATTATGTGCCATTTTTATGCCAACTTGAGCCCTCCTCATCAACAGGAAAAACAGCAACTTTCGAGATTCTTCTCAGAGAACTGAATGTACAGTTGTGCCAAAGCACGGCGTGGATGACACGTCCCACCATCGCTTCAGAGGGGTAATCAGAGAAGAGTGCGGAGGCAGAGCCGTGAGAAAGCCTGAGAGGTGTCCCTGTTGCATGGAGTCGCTCAGTTCACGGTCACTTTGGGCCACTGAGCGGGAATCGTGCAAGCTGGAGGGGGCTGGTGTACAGCTCAGGAGCAGGGCTGCTTCAAGAGCACGCTCTTACTGTCTGCTTGTACCTTACTGACCGTGTTTCTCTGTGCCTTAAGCAATTCATGTTTAGAAAACCTCTGTTGTAGCCTTCAAGATGGGTTGCTTTGCATTTTGATCCCTGTCTGAAGCTATGGAGCTGCCAGGAATATTTTGTCCGCTTAAAGCGAGTTGCTGTGGAGCACCCGTACATGGGATGGCCATCGTGTATTCCGAGAGATGCTGAACTGCCTGCTGATTATGGTCTGATCCTGTAGACTTGCTCTTTGGTCCCCAAGACGGTGCAGAGAAAGCCAAGAGCCATTTCATTTATCACTGTCACAATTTGCATCTTGTTTCAAACCTGGTTTCGTAGATCACAGCCCGGGGGTTCTTCTGTTTGCATTGTGCCTGTTACAGTGAGATCCAATTTATGGCTTGTGCTCTTCGAGTGTATGACAGTTCTGGTTTATCTGCCCCAGGAGTTTTGTTTTTCCCCTGGAAATGATTAGGTGGTTGTGAATTGACATGAGGAGCTATCAGGAGGAATAGGTAAGAAGAACATTAACGGTCTGTAGAAAACACAGGAGACCTATATCAACAGGTATTTCAGGAAGGCATTACGGGAGTTATTCTCAGCCCTTGCTAGAGGAGACAACTTGCAAAGCTATCAACTCGATTGCCACTGGACTTTAACCCATCTTATAAAGTCAGATATGATCCAAGTGTGTACACATGCCTATGGTAGCCACGTGGCCAGGCAGCCTGTGTTCTGCTTGGTCCGTGCAAACCTCGACTGCGTGGTCCTGGCTGTGCAGGCTTGTGGGATCAGAGGTGGAGGCTGCCCCTGCCTGTAGTGATGAAACCCGAAGTCTCAAAAAGCAGCAGTCAGGTGCAGGACAGACTATGTAATACTGAATAGGGGAAGAGTGGCTGGAAAGCCGCCCGGCAGAAAAGGGCCTGGGGGCGTTGGTCAACAGCCGGCTGAATAGGAGCCGGCAGTGTGCCAGGTGGCCAAGAAGGCCAACAGCATCCTGGCTTGTAGCAGAAACAGCGTGGCCAGCGGGACTAGGGCAGCGATCGTCCCCCTGTACTCGGCACTGGTGAGGCCGCACCTTGAACACTGTGTTCAGTTTGGGCCCCTCACTGCAGGAAAGACACTGAGGTGCTGGGGCGTGCCCAAAGACGGGCAACGAGGCTGGTGAGGGGTCTGGAGCGCAAGTCTCACAAGGAGCGGCTCAGGGAACTGGGGCTGTTTAGCCTGGAGAAAAGGAGGCTGAGGGGAGACCTTGTCGCTCTCTACAACTTCCTGAAAGGAGGTTGTAGCGAGGTGGGTGTCGGGTCTCTTCTCCCAAGTAACCAGTGATAGGGCAAGAGGAAATGGCCACCAGTTGTGCCAGGGGAGGTTTAGATGGGATATTGCAAAAAATTTCTTCACTGAAAGAGTTCTCAAGCACTGGAACAGGCTGCCCAGGGAAGTGGTGGAGTCACCATCCCTGGAGGTATTTAAAAGACGTGTAGATGTGGTGGTTCGGGACATGGTTTAGTGTTGGACTTGGCAGTGTTAGGTTAACGGTTGGACTCGATGATCTTAGAAGTCCTTTCCAACCTAAAAAATTCTATGTTTCTATGAATCAAAATGCTGCTAATTGTTGGCTACTCATGGCTGTGAGCACCCTGAGCTGGGGAGCATCAGCAGTGTAGGGAAGAGGAGACCCTTGTGCTAAATCAACAGGTAAGGAGAACCAGTCTTCCAGTGAAAAGATGGACCAGTCCCTTGTGACAAGGCGCAGACACACAAAACGGGTAGGGAATGGCACCGCCTGCCAGGCAGAGGTGGAAAAAGCCGAGGGGGGATTTGACTGAAGGTTAGGAAATCCTGAATGCAGCGGATAAGCTGGACACAGAACAGTCGTTCACCAAATCCTGTAATAGAAGAACGAAGGGCACTCGACTGAAAACAGTAAGAGATTAAGTTTGAGTTAGATAAAAGAAAGCACTTCTGGACACGGCAGGTAGTGAACTTTGGGAACTTGCTGCCACAGGAGGAAAAGGGGATTAGGCAAACTCAAGGAAATAGCTTTGTAAGTGGCAGCTAAAATCCCTGGGCAGGGATGCACCCTCCAGCATCCCTGCCAAGACAGCTCAGGGAGCTGGAGAGCGCGAGGGGGATGGAAAGTGGCGCGGGGAGCATGCTCTCCTTAAATGCCATCTCCCACTGTGCCCACTGGAGACAGCGTGCCGGGCTGGACATCCCGCTGGACAGAGCCAGCCAGGGCATCCCATTCACCGAGCTTTCTGGCACGAGGATTTCTGCTGCAGTGCGCAAACGCGGGCTTGCACGGGGGCTGGCACGCTTCCCATGCCAGGCATGCGAAGGCCATCGCCCTGCAGCTTATTCTGCATCAAGGGGCAAGCGGCACAGCTGCTGGTGGTGGTGTCCACCCCCCCACTCTTGGAGCAGGGGGCTCTGCCATCCCCCCGTTCTCCATCCTTCCCGCGCCGTTATGAGCCCCAGTGATGGCAGCTGCCCGGAGAGTACCTCGCCGCTACAACATAAGACGCATGGATCAATTAACTCAGTTGCTGGGTTTCGCTTTTGAATCAATTAACTGGAACTGAAATTAACTAAAAATATCCTTTGCTTATTAACAGACCGAACTAATTGCAATAAAAAGCAGAAAAAAAAGAGAAACACAGAGATGCTATTTGTCACAGCGAATCTCTGCCCTCATCTTTATTGCAAATATTCCTCATTTACTAGGCGGACTAACGACTCCACAACCTCCAAATCGGTAGTGTCATCCCGTGATGAGGCGGCTGCGTTCCCCACCATCCCCAGCACATCCCGGCTCTTCAGGGCCAGGATGGGGCCTAGCTGGGACCTGCTCTTGTCTCCACCAGCCCTCCTGCCCTGGCTGCTCCGCGGGGCCTGGCAGCATGCAGCCCTCTTTGTCTCGCCTTCCTTCCCTTTGTTTCCGGCTCCAGTTCTTTGTTTGCCTGTTTTTTCTTTTTTGTTGTTGTTTGCATCCATCGTTCCTCTGTTGGCCTTTCCTTCCTCTTTCCTTCGTCATGTGTGCTCCCACCCCATCCCAGGGATTTCCATCTGTCCCCTCCAGCCCTTTCTTTCTTCCCATTTCCACCATCCTCTTCCCCTTCCCTACGTCCGCAGTGCTATCCTGCTCCTTCCCTCTGTCTTCCCAGCTGCAATTAGAGCTAATCAGATACCTGAGCAGCTCTGCAGAGCTATTAGTGGCTTCCCGCTCATCCCCAGGGGAGGTGAGCAGAGCTGGACAATTAGGCTTTTCCGTGCAGCCCCCAGTCTGATAAACACAATAAACAACACGGGGCGATGGGCACATCTCTGCCGCCAGTGCAACCGCGCTGGGCATGGCCCAGCGAGCATCCCTGGCCACGCTGGTTGTCCCACGGCGGGACCCAGCACGTGGGGTGCTCCCAGGAACATGCCTGGCCACCCTCCTCCTGCCCCTGCTCCTGCTCTCCCTTCAGATCACCCCATTTTAGGAGCCTGGGGGGTGCTTTTAGTGGGGGGCGCAGCCTCTCCTGCAGGGCCGATGCTCGGTGTTTGTTGCAGAGAATTTCCCCGCTTGCTCCACAGCCCGGTGCACCCCTCCTGCTGCTGGATCTATGAGCTGTGTGTGTGTTTTGTAATTAAGCAGTTAATTGCACTGGAGTTCTTGATTAGCTTTGGGGGATGGTAATGTTCTAGCAGGATGAGATGTTGTGTACAGTTCAGAATCATTTACAGAAATTGGAGCTAATTTTGCTGTCTGTGCTTATTACTGCATTAATTTAATTTGGGTTGCTTTTAGCTCATTAACACATCTAATTAATTCGTTGACATCACTATTAAGATGTCTCTTTGAAATTGGCGTCTCCAGATAATCAGGATGGAAGAGGCTGACAGATCAGGCGCGAAGCTGACTGGGAAAATGGGGAAGGAAAAAAAAAACGGACGACTAATGAATTTTCCATCAGAATCGCACGGTTTGTCAGAGTTGGTATCAGAGAGGCAGAGACAGAGCTAGCGAGACAGAGAAGGGGCATGAGAGAGACAGCAATGGTAAAGGGAGACTAGTTCTTGCAAAAATATTGTATTTGTTAGGAGAGCAAGCAAGATGCATGAGAGGACAATAAATATTCTTTAGTGACTCGACATCAAGGCTGCATATTTCTTAGTTAATTTTCCTCTCTCCCTGGTTTTCCATTGCAGACTTTTGGCTGTTTTCATTTTTTTCTGCACCACAAATGATTTTGTAATACCAGTGCTGGGGGCTTTGATGGACCGATTGGGCTGGGGGCCGTGCGATGCCCCTCCTGCCGCTGCGGGTCCTGCTCTGCTGGGGACGGGGGAAGGCTGCAGGGATGGGAGACCATCCATGCCCCATGCTGCGGCGAGTGCGGAGTTCAGGGCATGGGCGGACAATTGCAAGCAATTAAATTACAGTTGTTTAATGAGTTAGCACGTATCAGCAGAGCCTCAGTATCTGGCTGTATGCTGGCCCGGCTGCATTTGTGAAATAAAACAGCTTAGCTTAAGCCTGCCTTCATGGTGGTTGTGGCCAGCAGAAGAGAGATGACTTACGGGTTTGGAGGGGCAGTTGTGGCGTGCTGGACTGGGTGGAAAGTCACAGCAAGACCAGGCACCGGCCCAGGAGCTGCTGGTCCCGTACACGGGCAGGAAAACCAGAAGAGAGGTGGCTATGGGGCACCCAGGGCAGCCCACCTGCCACCCTGGCTCTGCAAGGAGGTAAAAACACCCTTTGTGACATTCACAGGTGGCATTGAACTGGGAGCCTAGGATGCCGCTGGAGGCTGGGAAATCATCTGCACGGGAGCAAATGTGAGCAAACCCAGCAAAATGAGGCTGGCAGCAAAGGAGGCAAATAACTCCTTCCCCCAGGCAAGGGTTGGTGCCTTTGTCCAGGGCACAAACTCACAGCCCATTTTTGGGTGCAGCCATGAAGATGGTGCGGTGTCCTGAGGCTGGGTGGTGGCAAGGCTTGGGGACTGTCCTTTGGCAGGGGTTGGAGTTAGGTGGGCTGCAAGAGAGCAGGGAGAGAAGAGGCGCCAACATTGACCTTGCTCCGTGACACAGCTTGATAAGGATGCAGCACATGCTTAAAATGACCCAGAAGAGCTGCTTTTCTGGCTCCAGGACCCAAATTTGGGGGGGTGATGTGCAAGGGAAGGGGTTGGGGAGCACAGCTGGCTAAAGGCACACAAGGAGGCGGGGGTGCGGTGAAGGGTTTGCACAGAGGGCAGAAATATTCCAGGCAGAATAAAACCAGAAAGGCACAGGGGGGTTCTTGTGCGAGAGGTGAGAACTGGTGTAGTCCTGGTATTAGAAATATTTACTAAAAGGCAAGGCAACACTTGAGGAGCAGATGGGGAAACACTAGACAGGGACCCTTTCCTTTCTCTTTAGGCCCTCCGATGTCCACCTCTGCAAGGTGCTGAGCCTGCAAGCACATCCCTCAGCACACAGCTGAGCTCTCCAGCCTTTTGAGTTTTCACTGTTCTCATATTATTTCCCTGTTTCCCGCAGATTTGCCCAGAAGCGCCTAGTCAGCACAGTGCAGAGCTGGGAGCTGGGAGCCTGAGTGTGGCCACGCTGCCATAGCAGGAAGCTCTCCCCTCCTCCAGCTCCAGACACATCTTCCCAAATCCACGGAGGTCCCAGACAAGAGGGGAGGAGGGAGCAGACACAGGTATGTTTTGAGACTGATGATGGTTTTCTCCTGTAGGTAACCCCCATCCAACTGTAGAAGACAGACCATCTTTCTGTTCCATATTCCTTGTGACAAGTGGGACAGAAACAGGAGAAACAGCCCCAAAACCCACTTCACCCATGGTTTTAGCCTTTTTGGATTCACAGAACCCCCAGGTTTTCACGGTGCGTGTGCAGACCCCCTCCATATACCTAAAATTTGTGCTGACTGACAGCAAACCGGCTTTCCTCCGTTACCTTCCACAACCCCTGATGGGTCCCTCTGGAGTCTGTAGGCAACATATCGAAACCACCAATCTAGTTAACTCAGCACACTCCCAACCGTGTACTGGATGCGCCGGCCAGCATGCTTGTTTCTGGAAGCATTTTCAGTGGAGTTAGTAACAGTATCTGGGCTACAAACGTAATGTTCCCTTCCCACCCTGCCTCTGCTCCTCTCAAGGGAGATGCAATGTGGATGAAGGCAATAGAAGGAGCATTTTCACTGGGAGTAGGTATCCTGCAGAAAGGCTTTTGTAAAATGGCTTCAAACTAATTGATTTTAAAAGAGAAGAAAACCTCAAGTTGCAGTAAGAAGGCTATTGTGGAGGGAGAGAATGATTTTAAAGGGTCTGTGCAGTGCTCCTGATGCCATGGGTGGACCTTGAAGGCTCTGAGATCAATGCGCTGCCCCACTTGCTCAACCCAAGCAGGCCAGCCCCATGCCCCTCGCTCCAGGGACATCCCTGTCCTCATCAGATTCATTGTCTGTGTGCCCTCTGAGACTGGAAAAGCCAAATGGAGAAAGCAATTTCTTCCTCACAGCAATTACAAGCCTTGCTGAGGGTGGGAGGCTGAGGGAGATCATAGGCTCCAACGTCACTGCAGGCAGCGTCTAAGTGGTGGTAAGGGGTTGCAGAGAAGAAATCTCCATCATTACTTTGCTTGCTTTGCTCAGACTTGGCTTGAGAGAAACTTGTGGTGCTGGATGGAGGTGAAGGAGAGCCAAGACCTTCCCATTACACAGATAAAGGTAATTGAGCATTGTGTTGTGCACCACAGGCTGGGTATGGGGAGGCTGTGGACTTTGGCCAGGGTTGTCAGTCTTGGCAACACATGTCATATATAGGCATCTAGCTGGTTTTCAAAGGTACCAAACCAGACCAGGGCCAAATTATAAAAGGAGGAGACTGGTTTTAAGAGCCTCTTCTCTGGCAGTCTCGGTTTGTCCCACTGCTGTCAAGCTGTAACGCCAAAGCTGGTGGCACTGGTGCTGTTATCTGTTCTCCTTCCCAAACGGAGATCAAATCCTCCTTTCAGCCCACCCCAAAAGAGAGAAGCACAGTATCATACTGAATGTACAGTCAATCTGAAAAGCCACAAGAGTGAGTTGCGTTGGCTTCCTCGGATTCCTTGTCCAATAGAGGTGCTAAAACAGAGCATGTTTGTAGGTGTCTTCTCCTACCTGTGATGTGGGAGGTAAAAAAACCAAGAGTATCCCCACATCCTCAGTCTAACAAATAAACTCAAGCAAATCTTTCTCCCCTGTGTCTCAAGGCTCTGCCTATGAGGAGCACAGGGCAATTTACTCCAAAGCTGAGCTGCAGTTTCCACCTGGAGAAGAGGAGTTTGCTCAAATTTCTATTCAGTTTCATTCAGGGGAAGAATATTAGAAACTCCACTCTTTAGCACTTCATTAAACACTTTAGTTTAATAGCATCCTCCAGGGAATCCCAATCTGGACCACGTGAGCCAGGAGTAAACAGCTGCATCAATTAACCCCATAATCTCAGGGGTGCTATTAGAAGGTGAGGTACCCTTAGAAAGTGCATATGCCTGCAATTAGGCTTAAAATACTTATGTGTCAATAGATTTAGTTATTTGTGCTCTCTACTATTGATCTTGGTTATGTTTTCCATATTAAACAGTCTTTCTTACTTCATCAATAAATTAAGTGCTGTTTAGATTTATTCACTTTTTCTATTAAATGTTGCAAACTTCCGACCTCCTGACCCTGGCCTGGCTCTAGCTGAGACGAGGGGCTCCAACCCTCTTCGCTGGCAGCTACATCTTGCTTTTGTTTCAGGAGCTGGGGGAAGCAGCAGTGGGAAAAGAAATGCAGGAGCTGCCGGCCTGGACTGACCATTAGCAATGGCAATCGGGCAGGGCAGAGGAGGCGTTTGGGCTGGGTTTGCTGGATATGCCACTTTACGCGTTTGTTTTTCCTGCCTAGGCCAGATTTGGAAGAGATCTTGGAGAAGGCCAGCTTTCGACACCGTGAACATGACAGAAATGATTGAGTTTCTGCCACACAGGTTTTTGAGGAAGGGGCAGACCTACAAGACCATGCAGAAAATGAGGCTCTCCCTGGCTTTTCTTCCCAGTAAAAGGCTTTGGGAAGAGCTTTAAATCCTCTGAAATGGCAACTGAGCAGGCAGGGAGCAGTGCTGCCAGCAGTCACCTCACTGGGAACTGGTGGGCTGAGATGAAAGGCTGGTCCTCTCTTTTTCCTCCTCATATCTTCCATCAGCTTCATGACTGATTGCATCCTTTTCCTTCAGATTATCTGGCCCAAAACCAGGTGTGTGCATAGACAGAAATGCGACGGTGCTCAGTGTTTCTGGCTGGAAGCTGGGAAGGCTCTGGGACATACTGGTGTTCCTGGGTGCCCGAAAGATGTGAAACGGTGGAGAGATGTTTGCCTGCAGAGCTGGTTGAGAAGAGGGCTTGAGGAGGGGGCAAGTTTTATGATTATTTCTTTTTTGTAGCCAGACTTTTAAGTCCTAATTCTTACTTATATGGGAGTGGACCAAGGCTGGGGTCCTACTGCAGGATAAGTGCTGTGCTGAGGGTTGAGCACACTGAGCAAACCAGCAGCTCTTGCCAAGGGCTGCTGGCATCGTACACTGAAAATATCTATTGTCCTTTTCATTCTTTAAGTTCTTCAAGAGTCTTTGCTTATTTTCACCAGCTCCTCTTGAAGACCTGTTGGCTTTCTGTAAGGAAATGGCGCAATTATTTTCATGGAAAATAACTATGGAGGTAATTCTTTTTTTTTTTTTTCTTTGGTCATCCTGGCTTTTCTGTACTCTACTTAATGAATGTTGTGGTGTTTCATGAGAAATGTGGGTGAACAAAAGGAAAACTTAGGGCATTTAGAAGAACAGTCTTTCCAATAGCTTGCATTGTTTAGTTTGCTGCTCTCCTACCTGTCTGGTGTGTATCAGTGCATGCAAAATTTTATTTTTAACCAGGCTCTCCTGACCAAATGGAGGCCGGCAGGCCCTTGTTGTTACAATTAAGCCATGTGCTACTTTCCATAACTCATTAGCCCTTTAGTTTCTGGATTAATTCAATGTGCAAATAATGTCACAAATTGAATATTAGTAGACTTCTATTGAGGATTAAGCGGCAGTAAAAGCATATCACTGTGTCTTCATTTTGCCTTGCACGACTGTGGTTTGTCCAGCGTAGCAAGTGGTTAGTTAACTACCCGATAGCTCGCCGCCTTCTTTCCCATACTGGTTTTTCGTGTAATAGCCCAGCTATTAGAAGAGAAAAACAACAACTGTACCTGTAAAAGTGGGGGTACGCAAAATGAATCTCCCTGTTAGCACTGCACGACGTCCAAACTCTTTTTTAAAGGAGAGCTTTGCATGAGGATGGCCCCAGCTCCCACAAACACCCAGCAGCGCTCAGTTGACAACAGCCCATGGTTAACTAATGGGCTGTACTTCCTCCGAGTTAAACACCTCACCTGTGTCATTGCATGGGTTTTGCAATTCATTTTATCACCTCTGATTCTCTGCAGACACAAAATTTGGGTGGGATTTCTTAAACCAGCCCGGGCATCCCTGTTGTTGCTGCAGAGACAAAGCAGAAAAGCATGCTTTGGAAGGTGTGCAATGTCCCATCCCAGCCAAAGATCTTCACAGGGGCCCCAGCACCTGCCCCCATGGGCCTAGTTGTGGCTTTGGGACCCACAGTGGGCACTGCAATGCCAACACAAGCCCAAAGCTTTTAACTTCAGACATATTGGTGGTGTCAATGTGGGGAGAATGGCTCCATGCCACGAGAACTTTCAGGGCATTGCTGAGCAAAATGGGTGCAGCTTTCTTTTAATGCACTGAAGTGGAGGCAAATTTCAATCTAATAATGTAAAGCAGCAATAACCATTATAATTAATTTATATAAAAGACATTATAAAATTACACTTGATGCATTTAAATCCCATCCAGGAGCAGTGCTCGTTTTCCAGTTAAGCTATGGGCTGTGCTAAGGCAGACGGGGAAAGAGGTATTTCAATATTTCTTATAATTTTATATTCTTTCTAATATCTCTCATGCTAATTTCATTATGCAACACAGTCAGCACAGTGATGTAATTATTGAAAAGTAATTTTGCAATAAATGGATTTAAATGTGTTCGAGTCCATTGTAAATTCAATCTCTTGCTAAAGGTGGATTGAACAGGCAGGAAAAAGGGAGCAGGGACGTTGCTGGGTGAAAGCTGAGAAGTCCTGGGCATCCCATGTTGAGCATCTGCTTACACCAACTAATAACATCCACTTCAGATGGAAACCGCTCACGGAGCCGGCCTCCCTCCCCTTGAGCCCCCAAAGCTGCTGCTTGCAGAGGGCACTTCCAACCTTCACAGTGGGGGAAATTTTGGATCAGTCAAGTCTCCTCCTGGAGCAAGGCACTGCTGTCGCTGGGTGTCTGTGCCGCTCTTAGCAAAGTGGGTCCTGTGTGGGTGTCTTAGTCTGGATTAAGGGCTCAGTTACTGGGCAGGGACATAAAGATATTCTTCTGCATAAGACATGGGAGATGTGATTTCTATTCCTGGCTCTGTCAGAGACTTCCTGTGTGATACTGGGCAAGCGGTGTATCATCTCTGTGCTTCCATTTCCTCATCTGCACAATAGGGATAAAGAGTGCTTCCCCAGCTCATCGGTGAAATTAATGTAACATATGTAAAGTGCATGTATATCCCCAGATGAAAGGTGCCATTGTAATAATATTCAAATTACTATGGAAAATAGATAAAGCGACCAACCCCTGCTAAATGATCGTCTAGCTTTTCACCAGATTCATGAGATCCACGCAAAATGTGATAAGAAAACCTCAGATGTCAAGTGGTTTAGAGTCAGACTCTGCTCATGAAACAGAGCTGGCTGTGCCTTTCAAGTGGAGGATGAGATAGTGAAGAATTTGGAGCTTGGAAAGTTGTTGCCATGGTTAAGCTGTCCAGGTTTACTGGATGCCACTGTTCATCTAGAGGGGAAGCCTGGGGGGATACATCACCTAATGTCCAAATCAGGCCCCAGGAACCCTTCAGCGACACCGAAATCAAAGTGATAAAGCAGGGCTCTTTGTTTTTTCTGACCCTAATGGCTGCACAGAAGTTTGGGATATTCCAGAAAGGCTATGTGCAGATGGAGGTGACAAAGGGGAGACTGGATGAACTGGCTTAGAAGGAATACTTAACTCACAAGGCTTATGTTAGACCTTTACCTAGAGGTAAAGGAAAGAGCTCTGGTGTCGCTTGTAGAGCATGAGCTGATACTGCGATGGGAGGATGTTCAGGTCTAAGTACCGAGGGGGTGGTATCTCTTCTCTGATGTCCTTTGTGCATCTGCCTTTTTCCACAGCATTGCTGCAGGGTACGTGTGGGCAGCACAAAGACCTCTGCCCTATAAGCAGTATCCATGTTCTTGGCAATAGGTCTGTAGCCGAGCAAAGCTGGTAGCAGGCAGACGTTCGTGTGTTTTCTCTGAAACAAATGTACCTCCTGGAGTTTCCTTCCATTGTGAAGGAGGTGCTGACTTAGCCTCCGAAAGAGCTATGTTGGGAATCACTTGAAACCTGAACTCGCTGGAGATTTCACTCCAAAACTGCTGTGCCAGTCTCTTCTGGCACCATTGTATAGTTGCCCAGCACCAAATGCTCAATTATAGACAAAATTGAATTTACAATTTGCTTTTGGGCAATGTGTAAATTGGCCCTTCATTGATTATTAATGAAGTGCTAATTGCTCTTTGCAACCAATTTTTATGCAAATGCTATTAGTGCTATTTGCACAATCCTGCAATTTACAGTTTTACATTTGCAATGGCCTGGTGAAAAGATGTGAAAAGATGACAGCTTGTCCTAAAAGAAAACAAGAAGGGGAGGGGGGGGAGGCAATCGCAAAACTTGCAAAACTTGGAGTAGCAAAATAACACAATTAGGAATGAGAAAACATTAAAAAAAAAAACCAAACGCAAACACCACAACAAAAATACTGAACAAACAAACCCTCTCTCTTTATTGATTGTTACAGATTCAGCGTTGACAGGGGTTGTTCTGAATGTAACAGGATCCCATGGCAGATGTAAACCAGACTCCAGGCATTTGCTGTGTGTTTCACTGTGGAGGTCAGTGTATGAATTTGCCTGTGAAAACATTGATGCGAGGCTGCCAGCATTACCCATTCAAGAACCGGGTGCTTTTCCTGGTGACAAATGATGCGGTGTTAGTTTGCGAATCAAGTGTGGGCAGCTGCTGAACTGTTCTGGCGCAGAGCTCCTCGCTGAGATAACACCTCTCCCCTGCACAGGGCTAGGAGCTGAGCACTCGCCGTCATCTGCGCAGCCTCCTCCGCCACCACACCGGGCTTCTTCAGACCTCCCTTTGCTTCTGCATCACAGTGACACCTTGTAGATGGTGCAGGGAGCTGTGTTTTGGCTGGGGAGCTCTGCATGAGAAGGCTGGATCCTGCGAAATGGGAGCACTACGGGTCTCATTTTGCTTGTGGGGAATAAGGGTTTCCAGTAAGGGCTTGTTTGCAGGTCCAGTTTCCTTAGGGGCTCTCGATGTTGCTGCCTGCTCTGAGGCTTCACAGGAAGCCTTTGGTGGAGTACAAAATCAGATTCAGCTCCAAGCTATTCCCTAATTGCTTCTCCTCTATCAGACAGACTTTTCAGTGAACTTCACTGAAGGTGTTTGAGGCAGCAGAGTGGCCTCATCTGCTGTTGGGTGACAGATGCTGCTGGTGGAACAGGGCTTGCTAAGTCCCTAACAAGATTTTTTTTTTTTTTTAATTTGGGTAGGGGCAGGCTGTCATCATTAGGACCCAAGGAAGCTACAGGTAGCCCCTGTGTGATGGGATAATAAGGAAACAGCTCATATGAGTGCCTGTGCAGGTAGCACTAGCCGGGCAGGTCGAAAATGAATAGGACCTGGGGAGCCTCAAGCAGGGCACAGTGAAAGTGGATGTCAGCTTGAACCGGTCCGTACTGGGGACAATGAGATAACAGGAGGGTTTACTGTTGATCCACAGCCACCCTTCTTTATTCTATTTTGTTACTCATTCTATTGCTTATATCTTTGAGCAGAAAGATGCTGGTTTTACATCCAGTTCCTGTGTTCATACATCCAGGGATCCTGTTTATTCTTTGCACTGGGAGCTGGTGCTGAGCTGCTTGTTCACGGCAGCTCCTGGTCTCTCTAGAGCTGTCGCTTTTCCAGGTGCATCCGTCTGTGCTTTTGAAGATCACTGTGCTCTTCCTCCTGATACACATGACCTACCCGTGGCCACATTAGTATCTTTTGCGGGGAGGAGTCCAAGCAGCCAAGAGATCCCTACGGCACTTGTTTCCATTCTGATTTTGTGTCATGCCCAACTCTCCCAGCAGCAATTCAAAGTTTTCTCTCCAGAGCCTGAATGAGAACATCATTTCCGCTAGACCTCGTGCCGTTCTTGTCTTCAGCTGTCAGAGAAGGAGGAAGCAAGTGGATCACAGCCCAGGTGTGTTACCCCCATCCAGACCTTGCTAAGGGCATGAGCAGTTGGTCCGTATCCCTGGGTCGTGGCAGAGAGCCCGATGCCAGTGAAGGTCTCCCTGCTGCCCCACGGCCACGAGCAGGGCTTTCCCGTGGTGCTGCCCAGGCAAGCGCTCGCTGCTTGCTCTCCTTCCTCAGGCAGCAGTGCAGGCATCTTGCTACAGCTGCAGGGATCGCTGCCGGCTGCCTCCCTCTCGCTGGCAGCACGGGAAGATTTCCGCTTGCTTTGATTACAGCGTGGGTTGTTTTCTCGGTGGGACGCTGCTGCTGGCTGTTCCCTGGCGTGGTTACCGGTAGTGCAGGAAACACGGGGGTGCCAGGGAAGGCGCGGGCATGGCAGGCGGCTGGAGCTGGCGGCCGTTCCCCCCGAGGGGCCGCGCGCTGTAAGGCCCCGCACAGGCGCAGCGTGGCACTCTTTTCCACAGCACCGTGCCCGGCACCCGTGGGAGCCCGTCCCCACGCCCGACCCCATCCCTGACCTCACCGGCAGCCGCAGGCACCCCGGTGCTCTCCCAGCCCCGCTCGCCCCCCACCCTGCACACCCCACTCCAGCCACCCGGGCTGCCGACCCTCTGACCCAAAGTCGGTGCTTTGGGGAGCATCGGGGCTCAGAGACCTGCAGCCGGCTGAGCCGTCCCAGGGCTCAGCCTCAGGAAAGTGTTCAGAGGCTGCCTTACAGCTGCTCAGAGCCTATGTCAGGATGCGTGCACCTATACGCCACGAATGTTTTGTGGATAGACCAGGCAGGAAAGAGTTTCCAGGGGAAACTATTAATCCCAGGAGAACCGTTTGGATGTGACTTGAAGGTATTGTTGGTTTGCCTTGGTTTTGGGGGATGTAATCGACCTTTTCAGGGGGGATGTGGCCCTAACCTGGATGAGGACCCAGATGTGACAGCTGAGGGTTCAGGAGATGGGAAAGCAACCAAAACAACTCTGAGGTAAAAGCTACCCAGCCACCTCCCCCCAAAAAAAGCCCTGCTTGGTGCCAGGGGTAAAATATGCATTGTACCCAGGAGGAAGAGCTTTCTTAGCCTAGAAAAACCCGAGCAGCTGAGCTTGGCCTTGGCCTGAGGTGGCTGGTGACATTGAACAAGTCTCCCAGTACTTTCAGGTGGGTGCAAGAACACGCACGGTCCCCCACATGCAAACAGCCTGCAGGCAGCCCTGCCGGGACCCCCCCAAAAGGCAGACGACAGCGCTGCTCTCCCCTGGAGAAAGAGGGTTGCAGCTTCAATTTAAATAATTGTTGCCAGGGTTTCGGCAGTGACTCTCATCTCCGAGACAGGATCCCTTGTTAGCAGGGGGGCTATCTGGGGAACACCCCCCTCCCCGTGTTGCCAAGGCACCTCGACCGGAGGGACTTTCTGCACCTCCTTCTGCTAGTTCCTCTTGCCTTTTGTTTTGCAAAACACTAGCCCTGGGTCTGCAGGGCCCCTCCGTGCACCTCGGCTCTGCGGGCACAGGTGGGGTGCATGTGCAAAGGGCTGTGCTGTCTGCACCCCGAAAGGGCTCGGCTCTGCCACAGTGGCTGGGCTCTTGTGTTTTTGCTCTTTGTTTTAACAGAAACGGGGGGAAGCCGTTTTGCTGGACCCCCAAGCATCTTGTGGGTCAGTCCGTACCACTTTGTCACTGGGATGTCACCTGCATCCTGAGGTCCCAGCATGGCAGACCAGTGTTGGGCTTCCCTTGGCCAGGTGGGCACCTTGAGGAAGGGCAAACTTGGGATGATGAGAGGGGAATAAACACTTAGGCTGGTTTAGGTTTCCTGTTCCCTCCAGGCTTAAAGCATACTTTGATTTTCAGCTTTTTCTTCTGTATTCTGTCCAACAGCTGGTTTGGAAGGCTATTCTACCAATGAAATAGGAATAAACTTGTGTTTTCCCCGCTCCTTGGCAGTGGCTGTCTGCTGCTGGCAGTGGCACTCTGGGGTAGACTTGTTCAGTTCATCCTTAGACTCCAGGCAGCACAGAGAGTTTCAGAAGATGCAGGAGGAAACTTCTTCTCCACCCCATACAAGAACACTTTCCTCCATGTGCTGCTGGGTTTTGGTGTCCATAACAAACTCTCTCCTCTCCATGGAAAACAAAACCCAAGAAGAAATTGTGGGCCTTATTTTTTGGGACCAGAGTCCTAGCAGGACCTCATTTTAAATCCCCCAAATTTGAGGAATATGTATTTTAAATATGATGTTATAAAAATGTAGTAAATATTTAATTTTATTTTTATTAAATACTAAATTGATGATGGCTGACACTTTATTAAAGTGTCAAAGTGAGTGTTCCTACATTCTAATTACTTATTCTAACAAGGAGGCAGCCTCGTCAGGAGCCGCGCGCGCTGGCGTGCGCAGGCGAGGGGCGCTCCTGTTAAGTAACACCTATTAAACTATCATTTGCACCTAGAGGCATCTCATTAATATCTCAACTGGTGAGACTGCGTTGCCAGTGCCTACCTGACCCGGGGCGTTGACAGGAGAAATGGCTCCAGGAGGCCTTTCCTCGCTCCAGGCTCTCCTGTAC
Source organism: Sagittarius serpentarius (assembly GCA_034782735.1). NCBI lineage: Eukaryota > Metazoa > Chordata > Aves > Accipitriformes > Sagittariidae > Sagittarius > Sagittarius serpentarius. The sequence goes on along the minus strand of JAVKLA010000061.1, from coordinate 13,493,830 downwards.
AAATAATTCCTATAAAATTAATAACGACTATTGCACTTAATTGAATTCCTGATAAATGAAGATTCTTCCAGGCCCCTGTTAAATGCATCCAAGAGATGCAGGAGGAGTGCTGCACCGCAGTCTGGGGAAAGTTTTGTTCTTCTCCTCTCTCCCCTCCCTGCTTTCTTCGTCTCTCCAAGCTGCTTCCCACCCTGTCCATCCCTCCTGCTGCTCTCACCTTATCACTCTTTTCCTTCCCCTCCTGACCATGTCTTCTCTTTTCTGCAGCAGTTTCCTTTCTCATCTCCCATTCGACTCCCTCCCACTTCTCTGCCTCTGCCTGGATCTACCTTTATAGCTATCTCAATTACTCATTTTCCTTCTGGAGCCTTTTTCTTCTTTCCTCTCTTCCCTTTCCATCTTTCTTTCCCTTTCTTCCATCTTCCATTTGCCTCTTCATCTCACCAATAAGAGCCATTTTTCTCAGGTTTCCTTTCTGGCCCTGAAATGGTTGTCTTAGAGGAACCTCCCTGCTGGTGCGAGACCTCTGTTGGATGAGGCCGTGGCCATTGCATCTTCAGAGCTCTCCGGTCACTGGGAAGATGTGTCCTCCCCCACAGTGGAGATTGCCATCCCGAAAAGACTTAGGGAACATGCAAGTCTCCTTTCATCCCACCTTCCCTGTGGATGGAGAGATACCTGTGTAAGAGGAGCTTGTCCTCAAGACAGAGTTTATAGCGTCACCACTTGGATGCCAAATCGTTACAAAAGAGGTAATGGGCTCCTGCGAGGGACTTTGGAGTCTGAGGGCTTTTTGTTGCACTGCAGGGCTGTCTTTAATGTCATTTGCTCTGCTCCTGGCAGTAAAGGGGCTGCCTTTTTGCCTTTATCCCGTGAGGCTGCACTACTGGCATTGGGGTTTGGTCATCAGTTGTTGGGGTTTGCTTTTGTCATTCCTTTAATAAATACAAAAATACCCACTAAAAAATTCCATTCTATTTTTATTTCATTCCAATTAGAAAAACAAACTAGAAACTACACTTAATATTAAAAACACCAACTCGAGATTCAAAGCAAGCAACTTAAAAATAAATAAATACATAATGGAAAAAAATATCATTAAATAACACGTGAATAACAAGTAATGGGATTTTAATCTTCTTGCTAGGAGAGGCTACTTCTTCAGCACTAAAGGTGACTCACAAGCAGCATCACTCTGGGAAAGTTAAGAGTGGTAATTCGATAAGACTCAAGGATTGCGTGGGACTCAAAGAGGGATAAAACAGCCTTGCAGGGGGCTCTCCTTCCTCTGTCTCTTAGTGATGAATGGAACTGGAAAACCTGATCAGTTCAGAGCTGCTGAAAAATAAAACATGATCACGTCTTCCTGAACACCCAGATAGGCTGGAAATCGCTGCCCCACGATGCCATGAAGGCTGAAAGCTGAACAGAGTTCACAAGGAGGTTCGGCATTTTTATAGATAACTATATTCAGAGTTGTAGGAATTATTACTTGAAAAAATATATATAAATCAAACAAAATAACAACACCCTGTGAAGGGGTCTGGAGAGCATCTCAGGGTGCCTGCACCAGGACTTGGCTAAGCATCAAGGTTAGGAAGAAAATTTCTGCAGTGGTAAGTTACTCCTAAAACGGGGTTTCTTGCACCAGCCTCCAGTAGTGGAGCTGAGCTGGAGCCTGAGACCTCTGGGGCACCTGGAAATGGGGCTGCTGCATCCACACTTGAGTGGTGCGTTTCTGTTCACACACTTCTGCGGAGACATCCAGAACAGAGTGAGAGAGATGGAGGTAGGAAAGGAAGAAAATAAATCAGGGAAGGAATAGATTGGTCTTACGGTGGCAGTGGGAGAGCCAGAGGGGAGGAAGGGGAGGATCTGAAAGAAAGGAGAACCAGGTGGAGAAGGAAGAAGGATTTCTTTCTGCAGGTAGTGGGAGGTTTTCAGAGGCCAGTTCTAGAAGATGGGAACCTCTCACTGAAATCCAACGGCCGTTACTTGGGGCAAGTCTTTTGCAATATATCAAACAAAGGAGAAAAATGGATTCTTTTGATTAGAGTAAATTAGTGTTTGATACTGGGATGGTGGGTGAGCTAGGAAACCAGAAACAGGCAAATATGAGCTGTGTGAAGAAGGGGTGCAGGAAATAAGCTGAAGAAAAATTTTATGTCAGCAAAGGACAGGTGTACAGAGCACTTAAAGGGACTGATGAAATTATGCCTGTAGGATGTTTTTCACATTTTAGTCTAAAAGGGGTGACAACCGAAAGTTGCAAAAACTTGAAGGGGACGTACCTACTGGTGTGTTTCCTTCGAGAGCAGAGAGGACAGGCAGGTGTGGCAGGAGCAAGGACATCCCTGCTCAATGGCAGGCACCATGCTGCCTTCCCCGTCTCCTAGCTAGTCATTGCCAGGGTTGTAATTTAAGGCAGAACTTGGCCTTTCTTACATATTTCACTTACTCCCTTGATTTTAATTGATCCCGTTGTGTGCATTTCGACCACTTCATCAGCCTGTGGTGCCTGGTTTCCCAGGTCAGAGGGAGGTGAGCACTGTTCCTCGGCCGGAGGGGAAGGGAGTGTTGTCTGTGCATAAGCTTTGGGATGGAGAGAGGGCTGTGAATTGGTGTTGAACATGGGTACACCTCGTAGTATTTCTACAGCTGCTTTGCCTGCCCGGGCTCACCCTCCCTTCCCCCTCCCCCCCACCCCCCATTTCTTTTCTCTGCTTAGAGAGTCTGTTTCTTTATACTCATGGCCTTTGTGGGAGCCCACCCCGCTCTCCTTCAGGGTTAGCTCTGCCACCACCACAGCCAGGAGGCTAATGGGGGGCTTCGACGTGTCCCTTGGCTGGGGGTCTGGGCACAGGGTGGCTCAAGACACTGGGTCTCCCCGTCCCCATCGTGCGGGCAGGGTCCCCCAGGGCCGGCACACGGGGTTCGGGCAGCAGCACTGCAGCGGGGTACGGGACAGGGGTGCTGCGGGTCGGGGTGCAGGGCAGGGGTGCCATGCCACCCCTCCGGTGAGCAGCCAGGTGCATGCCCCGCTCCTTGCACAGCAGTGGATGGGGCAGGCCGATCAGAGGTACAGCTGCCCGGCTTCAGATTAGTGTTTATTTTCCAGGCTGAAAGGAAGCTTGTGATCCCAAAGCCCTTCTGTGTTTAGCCAGACCTCTCATTCACTTGCAGAGGAAACCCATGTCAGCCGCTCCTCTTTGTCTCCCCTGAGCTATTGCTTTGAATCTGAAAGGATTGGGTGCAGATTTCAAGGGATGTTCAGACAAAGGCTGTTTGAACAGCACTTGTGTAAATAATCCATGAAAAACTCTTTGAATAACCTCAATGAAATTTTCTCTGAATTTGCTATTCTTTTTCTCCAGCGGCAGAAAGAAGTGGAAGTCAGGAAAGGGAGGAGAGTTGGAGGAAAGGAGGGAGAGAGGGAGGAAAGGGGTGGGAGAAGGACCAACACTTCTTCTCTCTGCCAACTTTTCTGAATGCCAAGAAGTAGCTTAGCTTAGAAAAAAAAAATCTCTTTGTTATTTTCACAGCTTTAGGAATAATCTCATACGGGACCTCCATGTCCTCAAACTTCTCCGTACATTAAATGTAAGGGGACACCCTTGTATTTTACACAGCGAGGGTAATGTCGAGCCAGTTAATTATTAGCCGTATGGTTTAATGTTCACTTGCTGTACATATGTACGAAACAATTCCCCTTTAGCATGTCGTTTAGTTTGCATTAAAATGGAGATAATTGTTTTGATGCCAAATGTTCCAGTCCGTTCCCCCCCCCATTCCTTTTCATACAATTTATACAAATTACATCCTTAAACAAGAGGGACAAAAAGTCCTTTGATTCGGTTTCTTTTGAAGATACCCAAATTGAATCCCGTGCTGTGGCTGGGGACACCTCAGCCCAGGCTGGGCGAAGCGCGTTTTGCCCCTGGCCGTGCAGGGATCAGGGGGACCTACGGTGCCTCCCCCAGCGCACCCCAGAATGGGGCCGGGGAGGCTGCACCCACACGGGGAAGGGGCTTCTGGGGGCTCTCAGCTTTTTCGGGAGCCGGTTCAGTGGATGTCCAGGAGATGGAGCAGTGCTTCTGTGGCCTCTGCCGCCGGTGCCCCTAACGAGCCAGTCTGTCTGAACTCAGAATGAATTTTGTTCCCTTTTCATCACTCTCTGATGTCCAGCTGCTCCTGTCAACACCTTCTTATAGCATGTAATTCATCGCTCAGACTGACAGCTGGGGCCGTGGGCCTGGGACCAGCTCCTCCTGCCATCGGCTGCACCCAGAGAGGGTCCCTGGCCGGAGCAAGGGCTTCCCTCGCCCCCTCCCCGCACCTGAGGCTCACCAACTCTCCAAAGGATTCCCCAGACAAAACCGGGAGCAGCCCAGCTCGCCTTGTCCCCCTCCCGCTCTCTCTGGGTAACCTCTGGTGGGGGCTTTCCGGGGGGGCATCTCCCTTCCAGACCCCCTCCCAGTGGGTGCTGCAGGGCTGGGGGAGGCTAATGAGAAGGGAACGAGGCAGAGCTGTGAGGAGGGGAGGACAGTCGAGGCCATGCCGGCAGCTCCCGCAGGACGCGATACCGTCTCGGCTGTGACCACCCGGTCCTTTTATTCCTGGGTTTTAGCTTATTTTAGCTGCAGGTCAAAGCAGGAGCAACCTTGTCCCCGGATTTACGGGCTTGCACCCAAATAATGAATAGTGGCTCTCACCCCACGCCATGCCCAAGGCGCATCTGACAGGGAGATGCTTTGCTAATGCCACTGTGCACAAAATCATGCAGCTTCCTTTTGTACCAATCCCCCTACCTAAATGCCCTCTTCCCTTCAGTCTACCAGCCAGTTTCTAATAATCATCCTTTAACTCAGCACTTCTGCCTCCATTTCTCCTCCTGTACCTTCCTGTCTTCCCGTAATTTATTCTATATTTCACCCATTTCTTGTCCTCATTTATAATTCTTCTTTATTTTATTACTTTGCATAATTTCCTTTTAGGATTTGTCATAAAATAAATTCTGCCACCTCTGTGTTCTCATTTCTGCTCTCAAGTGTCAGTGTGCACTCTCCTGCAGCAATTCCCAACACCTTCCAAGCCCCTGTGCTGGAGCTACCCCAACCCTGGGAGCATCTGGGGAGCCATTGGAAGTGACCTCAGTTTCAGAAGGGCCTTTGCAAATGAATCAGCACCCTGAGAGACATCTGGAAAGATGACCCTGAGTGTAAATTCAGGGTGAACCTCCAGACAGGTTTTTTTTGCTATGGTGAAATGCTGACTTGGGCAGAATCACCATCACAATTGCCCAAATCTGAGTTAAAAGTACTGATGACTAAGTGAATGAGGAAGCTGCAGAGAAAAACTGCTGATGTACTGCTGTCCAGTCTGTCCTGGAAGGTAGGAAAGTACATGGGGAAACTGAGGCACGGAGGTCTAATCCAGATCCTCCAAGGTGTTTAGATGCTTGGCTGTCTTTGACACCAATGGGAAGGAGGCATCTGACATTTTTGACAGTACGTGTCTGATTCACCCATTCAAGGTCACACAGAATGCTTGTAGGAAGGTGAGACAGAAAACTGAATGCAAATTTTCTGTGATTCATCCCAGAATCTGAATCTTTTAGCTGAAAGGTAGCCCAGCATGAGGAGAGCAGAAGACTTGGATGAGCTGCTCTAACTTTCAGTGAACTCCATCTCCAAGGAAAATAGAAACTATTTATGCAGAGTTGGAGTCCAAATGCTGTTGTCCACTGGTACATTTCCTGGAGGAGAAGGTGGACCTACCACATCAATTGAGCAGCCCCAGAAGCTTGAATTTCCAGTTACCTCCATGGAGTGGAAATCTGAAATGTGCTCAGCAACTTTTATGCAAGGTGGAGGATTTGGGAAAACTACAGCAATCCTGATTCACAAATGGTCCCAGACACAGGGAGCTGCCAGAACATGAGCTTGCAATGAGACTCCCTTGCTCTTGGAAAGTCCTTTGCAAGAGGAGAGCATCCAGGAAGGACCAGCTCTACGAAAGGCAGTAGAGCCTTCATGCAGAAATGAGATCTGGAGGGGGAGGAATTGCATTCAACTGAGGTAAAAAACAATCAAATCCCAACCCTGGCAACGTGGCCTCTCCTTGAAAGCACCCTTCCCCCTGCAGACACAAAGAGGTCCCATTCCAGGACACACTTGGAGCGAAGTTTGGGGCCATTCCTGGAGGTGGCTATGCAGGGAACCAGAAGGCTGTAGCTCATTTCATTTTCAAGTGAGAGAGTCCTGATAGGAGAACATAGAAACAAATGAAAGCACCCTCTCTGCCCAAAATCTGTAGTGGTTCCTCCAGCTGCAGACATCTTACCTGCTTTGAAAAGTTTAACGTTGTGACACAATATGCTAAGATTCATGAACCCTTTTGAAGGCTCCTTTTGGATGAACACGGGCCAAAAGATGGCTTTGTGTGCGAGAACCACATGGTCTTGCTTGCCATTCCTTCGATTTTTAAGATTCGCTTGGATATGAAGCTCGAAGTAAAACCCATGAGAACAAAAACTCAGGGGGATCAGATGGAAAACGTCCTCCTGGTTCCCTGTGCTGGAAGAAAACCACTGGCTTCGTCTTCCTAATGCATTTTGTTTTGGTTTTTTTTATCTAGTATGGAGAAATCCCTGTGTGGTTTGGGTTTGCGAGAAGGATTTTCCCTTCATGTGCTGCCACAACAACTGAGATCAGCTGAGGCACTCAAGTGAACGGATCCTAGATGTAATTGTCTGAGGGCTGGTGGCCAGGTTTTTTCAGAAGAGGGTCCGACTGGCTGCATTTCAGTTCCACCTCTGCCTTGACAGAGCCTGTCTCTTTTAATCATTAGAGTTCAGTGCACGGCTTTTGCCTGGCACAAGTTGGAATTTCATTTGTTTTGGAGGAAGATTGCTTCTTTTGTTAGTTTAGGTCTTTTGGTTCCAGTTGTGTAAACTGGGACAAGCCGATCCCATTGGCTCCAAGGAGCTGACGGCCAGGAGAAGGCTGGTCTGCTACTCAGTTTCAGGGTTTGGTTTTAAATCTTTAAAACGCCATCCTTGTGTCTATAGAAACACTCTGGTTTCTATAATGAGGCACGTTTTATGAATTGCGAACAAAATGAATGTGTGTTTTTCCCAAACTCAGGGCAGTCAACACAAACTCAGTGCCATAAACTGAGTTTCCTGAGCAAACTGAGTTTTGAATTTATTCAAATGAAAGTGAATGTTGCATTATTACAGCTTTGCAAAATTCCAGTTAATTTATGGTGGTATAAAATCTATTTTTTTAATGACTGTGACACTGCCAAAATCTTTGCAGATGCAGAAACAGCTTCACAGGAGAATTTCAATCTAACATCAACAGGAGATTTGGAAGATGAATTGTGCAAGGATCTCCTTCCTCCAAAGATGCTGCTTTGTTTTGCTTTTTAGCATTTGGTTTGGCTCTAATATTGTCTGGTTTATGATGTTTTAATTATTGCTGTTTATTTATTATAATCATATTTTAATTGTTTGTGTAGTGCCTTGAGTGCCTTGGCAGGGGGGCGCATTATAAATTAAATTATTATTAAAAAGTTATTATTATGTGTACCTACTCCAAACTGAGCTAGAGCAGGGAACACACTCAACTGCCTGGAATTAATTCCCCCCCCTTTTCCTTTGTCTCCTCTCTGCTCAGGAGCATAGTTCAAAGGGTTGGAGAGAGAAAATGATGCTTTACTGTTTCCTCCTGGGCTGAGGCAAGGTGAGGGGAGCTCTGCTCTGGGCTCCCTTGGGGACCCGGCACTGCCTCCCTTGGGTGCTGGGGATGAAGTTAGGGAAAGGGTGTGCTGTGTGGGCTAGGCAGGGGCCAGGGTTATTTTTTAAAGCCTTTCTGCATCGCCCCCTCCTTGCTCCCAGAGGGCAGATTGCTGGAAGTGGCTGGTTGATATTTGCCGCAGTACAACAGGATTTGCTAGTTCTTAAATTAAAAGGGAGACCGTCAGGTGTGCTTGTGGTGTGCTGAGAGGGAAGGAAGGGGCTGTCACCTCTGGCGGCCAGGCAAGGATGGCAGGGGCTCCTGGCCTTGTCTGAACCCCACTTCGCATCGTCTGACCTTTCTGGTTTGCTGCAGACGTCACCGTGCCCTCTAGCAAGGTCCCTGCCAGCCCAGAGAAATCCCACTTGGGGTGTCCACGGCTCTTGAAATCACAGCCGAGGTTTCAGCCCTCTGGTCCCATCGCTGGTGCACAGGGTAGGTGTTATGGCTCCTCCACTTCTGCTTGGACCCCTTTGGGGTTTCCATGTGCCACGAGGCAGTGACCAGTGGCTGTCTCAAGGCTGACGATGGGAAGGCCAAAGCAAAACACCCTCACCCCCAGCTCATCCCAAGGCCAAATAGGACCACTCTGGGACAAAGCTGGTGGAGAGACACATTCCTTCCATTTTCTTTTCATTTATTTCCCTGCAGGTTTTCTCAGACCCCTCTGTCCCAACACGGTCTGGCTGGTGGTGTTGCAGCACGAGTACAGATAACTCTCCACTGGGACAACCGCTTTTGGTGGGACTGGGATCCAGCTTGAAGGTCACCAAGCACTCAAATCAACTGATCCCATCAAGACTCTTCCCCCAGGAAGGAAAAGAAGGCTTTTCCCCTCCCTCAGACCGCCTCACCATTTGCTCAGAGGCTCAGGTATGGATTATTGGGGTTCATCATGAATAATCATTTTGCTGCTCCTTACTGGCATGCTGCAGGGATGCTAGAGGCACTTGGGTGTTATGGTGATGGGAGCCAAACGAGTATCATTGATGGATTAGTGATAATGTGAAGGTCCCTGTTACATTAGCTATCAGTTTGCTAATGAATATTAAGAGACAGATGTCATATGAGCATCTCTACACCTTGGAGCTGGTGGCAAACTTCACACCTTCAGCTCTCCTAATAAGACAGTATTTCATCCTGCTTAAAATGCTTATTATAGCTAGTCTGATAGGTACTGCAAGAGCTCATTATTTATCTATATGCTTTATTTTAGATAGATAATAGAAAAAATTACCTGGAAGGGCAGCAATTTATTCCTACCATTTAAGAATAAAACTGTGATTTTAACTTATTCCAGTTCGTGGACTCCTGAATGAAGTTTTCCGGTGGAGGCACAGATCTCTTTGTGTGTTGCTCTGGAGCATAAAAGATCTTGCCTTATTTCATGGACTGCTACAGACCTCCGTTCACAACCCATGGGAGCCTGGAGGCCGTGAGGACAGGAGAGCGAAATGGGTTTGGTGTCTCTGTAGGACTCCTAATGCCTTAATAAACCCGCAGGATTTCACTAACCACTCTCCCATGGTGGCGTCAGACAGGGTCAGCAAAAATAGCTGTTCCTGTAGACCTTTGGTGTCAGTCCTAAGAGAAGTCATCTTTTCTGCCTCCTTTATTCCTCCTGTTTAACCAGAGCCACATGCCAGGCACCTTCTCCCTCCCTCACATGCATCCATTTGTTGGTCCTGCTTTGGGCGCTGCTGTTCAGCCTCTGCTTTTCCCACCCTTCTCTGCCACGTCCCCAGGGATCTCCAGCCGGGGGCTCAGCTGCTGCCCTTCTCCATATGCACTCCCTCTTCCTCGGGCCCTTTCTGCCTGGCTGTGATGGGAAGGGAGCTGCAATTCCCCGCACCACCCTGTCCTCCAGCAAAGCCCTGGTAATCCTGCACCCGGGGGCCATTTAGCCCTGTCTGCCTGGTTTACGGCTTTGCCACTGAAGGGTCCTAATTTGGTGTCATGTCAAAAGAGGACCGGGAGGCAGGGCAGGGCTCCCAAGGGTTGGGATCTGCTCCTGATTTTACACCCACGCAAAGGGTGAGCTCAGTGAGCCCCTTCCCCTCCAGTCCTCACTGCAGAGGTGAAAAAAGCCTGGGAAGGGGTATTAGTTAAAACCGAGCACCCACCAGCCGTGTTGTTACTCTTTATCTGCTTTCCTCCTCCCGGCATCCAGGCTTAAGGTTTTACTTTTATTGTGTTCGTTGCTGGTTATTAATAAACTGATGCTGTTTTGGCATAAAGACTTTGAGCTCCTTTGACTTTCTGAGTCTGTAATAGGGCAAGTAACCCTGTACTTGGAAAAAAAATTAGCTTTACACCCTGCGCATCACGTATTATCCTACGCATTATGTATTTTTTATCTCCTGTGGCTAGTAAAGCCTTGTTGTGTCTAAGGAGAACATTTGAGTGTGTTTGGCTCTTCAACATGATGCTTATTCCCTTTCCTGCCCTCTCCACCCAGCCTTGCTATCGCTTGTGCTGGTGCAGAGCACAGGCAAAGGGGAATCACGCCTCTCCCTCCAGTGTTACGGCTGTTTATGACACCAGTTATCACTGCCTCAGGACTGGGAGATTTGGAGGCTGCACAGCTCACTGCAGAGCCGTACGCAGGCTCTGTGGCAAGGAGTGCTGCTGGCGCCGCTTGGGTGCTCACTTCTGCCTGAGCTTCTTATAATGGAGTAACATGCCCCAAATCTCACTCTTCCAGAAGTGTCCATCCCAAGTAAATTCTTAGGTTGTGTTACCAAAAGGGGATACCAGAATGGCTGTTCTCTTTACTTCTTTCTCTAAGGAGCTTACACAAGAACTCTCAGGCTGGGCAAAATACGTCCACCCTTACCCTATCCACCATCCTCTTGCTGGGGTAACAAAAAGGAAAAAGCACTCTTTTCCAGGGGCTTTGTCTTGCGTCAGGAGGGCATAAGGAGGCAAACACACATCTGTCCCTCACATGCTGGTTATAGTGGATGTAGCCATGGGATATGTGTAATATAATACACGGCCCTGTGATAAACCGCACCTATCTTGGCTCCATTCTTCCCACTAATCCACCTCCAGTGGGACTTCTAACACCGCAGACCCCCGTATGCTTCGGAGAGTGGTCTTTTTGAAAGCAAACCCACACCAACGACCTGCCAGCTGTCTGGGGGTTGGGTTCCTCCCCAGAAACAGGCAGTTGCCACCCCAGTTCCTTCTTCTGCCCACAGCCCAGCACATACCATTTGCTCTCCTGCCTCTCTACCGAGCCCTGCCACACTGTAGAGTCCACCTTCCACACGCTGTCAGGACTCGGGCCTGGAGATTTACACCCTCAGCCCTTTCCACTGAGTTCTCCTGGATTTATAAGAGGGCAGGATTTGACCTGCAGAGTTTAACAATGGTTGTTAACCTTGACTGTGATCAAATTAGGCTGGAGCACAAGCTGGCTGTTGTACTGGGAGCTAAGTTGCAACCTGCCTAGAAAATAACATGCATTCTCTTCTCTTGCACTAACGTATTTTTTTTCCAGTGAGTCTCCAGGTTGCCCGGAGAGGTTGTGGATGCCCCATCCCTGGAGGTGTTCAAGGCCAGGTCGGATGAGGCCCTGGGCAGCCTGACCTAGTGGGTGGCAACCCTGCCCACAGCAGGGGAGTTGGACTAGATGATCTTCAAGGTCCCTTCCAACCCCAGCCATTCTATGATTCTGTGATTCTACAGTATGTTCTGGCTGTGTCTGTCCTGGGGAGGGATCAGCAGGATAACAGGAGTTTCTGACCCAGATGGGCTCCATCCTTTTCTATTATCTAGCTGGAGCCAGAGGAGCTTTTAACTGAGACCAAATGTTTCTAGGCCATCTCCATGCTGCCACTCTTCAAATATGTTTGAAAGTGTTTTCCCCAATGCCTGATGCATTTGTAACTTGTTTTAACTTCAATGTGACTAAGTGCTCGGCTCTTGCAGGTCTGCAGCACAGCTTCTCATTTGCCTGGCTGAAAATCAAATCTACATGTGCATTTGCATCCCAGAGCTGGGCTGCGATCCTGCCAGCCAGCTAGTTCGTTCCCTGTGTAGACAGGTCCTTAGTGTGTCTCTTTCCAGACAAGAAAACCCTTGTGGTTGAGATGCCAAAAATAACAAATGTGTCTTCATGCCTTGAGTAACACGGGCCGTGGGTGGGCACAGCCTGGCTTTTTAAGGGTTAAGGAGGCTGTGTCCTTGGTGACATGCAATTTATGATCTTGTGAATCCTTTTTTAATTATTTTGCTGTGACAGAGGTGGAAATATCCAACTTCAAACGACTGGCTTTATTGATATGCTGCTATTTGTGCCTCTGTGGAGGAACAATCCCATAAAAGCAATAAATTAGAAAAACCCCTTTTCTCATCAGAGAGAGAGATACTTTCTGGCTGGGAGCGAGAGACCTGGTGCAAAGGCATTTCGGCTCCACGAAGGGGCTCCCTGTGATCTGCGGTGAAAAGCCCTTTCTCACTAACCAGGCACATTTATGGTGCACCCACCTACTCGGCTGCGCGCTCCCCTCCGACTGGGGCCAGGCTTATTGCACAGGGCTGGGGTTTGGGAACAGGAGGAATTTTTGTCTGCATTCATGGACGTTGGCTTAACAGCTGTAAAACGTTTATGACTTTGTGGCTGTTCGTATTGGCTAGTTATTTACCATATTTGCACTGAGACGATTTGCACATTTTAGGACAGAAAAAGGGATTTTAAAGTACAATTAACTAATGCTATTGGAGATGAGCTGGTTGAGGCCAAAATGGCAGTGTTTATTTGCAGACACAAATGACTGGTTTTCACCACAGAGAACATACCAAAATCCCTCTCATGAATCCAGATGAGAGCAAATATGACACTGTATTTTTTTTTTTTAAGTGTAAATAGTTATCCGTAACAAAGACGTACAGGCCTGGCCACAGGAGTACCCAGGCGCAGCCATACAAACACCAGCAGTTATGAAATTATTTGTGCTTCCAGCTGCATTTGGCAGGTGCCGGAGCTGAGCTGGGCTCTGCCACTGTACGTGGAGTGAGCATCACGTAGGGTCTGACCCATTTATGGCACGTGAGCAAGCCTGTTCCCCTCTCTTTAGACAGGTACAGTCGGATGTGAAGCAAAAGAGAGATGGGGACTGACCCTGTGGCCCCAGGGACACCCACCGACCCGACCGCAAGAGCCCCTGCTAGCACGAAAGCCGCTCAGCCTTGCAGGGAGACTGCAATGGGGTCTTAGTCCTACAGCTGTTCCACTAACGACCCACCCACAGGAACAAGGACCAAGCTTCTTGGCTGCTTCTTCTTGCCATACGTGTTACCTGGTCTAAGATGCTCTGAGGTCCTCAAGGGCCTGGGATTTAGCACACCTGCGTATTATGGGGGTGGGTGGTAAGGTCCAGTTCTGGTCCATACTGGGGGGCTTTTGTGCCAGTGCAGGAGTGTGGATGGGGCAGTAATAGCGAAGTAGAGATGATGGCTGAGGTCGGTGTCCAACACAAAGCTATCAGTGTGCTTGCACTATGCTCATGGTGAAAAGTTATGTAGATTATCCAAGATCTTTAATGGATACTAGTCCTGAGGAGTGTGACAGGTCTGGAAGGTGAAGTCCTCTTGGGTTCAGCCCAGCCACCTTCCTCAGGGTGGAAGAGGTTTTGTCTCTGTGTCGGTACACACCTCAGCTTCTCCCTCACAGATCAAGTGAGACTGTTGGTCGAGGCCAACAGCAAAGATACTGTAAGTCAACACCACAAAGGAACTGCAAAGTTTGGGAAAAATTGATTCCGTGCTCATCCTGGCCAAAGCCCCTGCCTGTAACTGCAGCTATGGTCTCCTCAGTACAAACCCTAGAAGGAGAGGGAGACTTCACAAGGGCTGAGCTCACACATTTCTAACCAAGTCAAGCATCAGGCCCAAGTCTCGTGTTTACCAAAGAGGAAACAGCAGTGTACCCTGAGCTGGAACCTGTCATTTGTTCTTGTTAAGAGAAGCTGTGAAGTATCTGCTGTTCTTGCACAAGTGGAAATTTTTATTGTGCCCAAGACCGCTCATTTCAGAGGCTGTCCTTTGGTAATGAATTTTGCTGGCAGCCAACCTGGCCTAGGTCTGAATCGATGACCTCATGGTAAAATTGCTCCAAAAGCCATCATTATCCCCTGGAAGCACCCAAAAAGCAGAAGGCAGGGCCTGATTCTCTTTTGCACCCTGGCTTAAATCAGGAATGCCTTCACTGAAGTCCCAGGCACTTCACACACTCTAGAGGTGGTACAAGAGAAAGATGATTTATTCTCTCAGTACTTACCTGCCGTTGATCTAATCCTGAGATGCTGCAGTAAATGGGATATCGCTTTTGACTTACACAGATGCTGGATCAAGCCTACAGCGATTAACATTCAACACCCGTGCTTCAATCAAGCTACTTTTCTGTGGTAATATCATTTATGCTGAAACTTCTTCTCCTTCAGTCACTGATCTTCAGACTTATCTGCCTTAGCCTGGTGTAAATCCAGGGTAACCCTGTTCTTATTGGAGTTATTCCTGATCAGCACTCGTTTAAATGAAATCCGGATGTGACCCACACATGACATCATTTCAGGGTCCCGTAAAGATCAGAGCTATAACACAAGTTCACTGATATTGATTGCCTCATCTATGCCGACAAGAACAAACAAAGCAACGTGGCTGAGACACTATTGCCTTTTAATTCCTTGACATGGTAAAATCTGTCATGCAGTGGAGTCTTCAGCGTTCTCTGTTTATAGGCATTGTTTTAACAGGGGGGTGGGAACCACCTACCTCCATGCAGGCCCATCCTCAGGGTTTCTCCTCCAAATCTATAAAACTTCCAGGCTTGGCGTGTGCTGCACTAGGAGAGATTGACTGGAGCCAGTCTGAGGGATGGAGAACACTCCCCATCCAGGGAGAGAGGGACTGGGCAGGAAGACAGTCCTGGCCTTGGGAAACCATATCTGCTGACAGATAGAGTTGGTCATCTGTGTGGACAGCCCGTCTTCTAGATGGGGGGATTTCCCCACAACAGCCAGAAAACGCTGTTCATGAACTACAGCTCAGTGTTACCCCAGGTTCACACCCCACCAGGACTGGTGCCTTTAGGTTGGACTGGGCACCCAACGCTGGGGTGCCTGCCAGCTCAGAGCCCACCCACATTGGGTTTTCAGAGCCCATTTCCACCAGCACCTTGCCAAGCCCACGGGAAAGACAAAGCACCACTGGTGACGAACAGCATGGCACCAAACCCGGTGCACCGCTGCAGAGCTGGAGCAAACTGGACCCTTGCCCAAAACAGTCTTTTGCTGCTGCTTGGTCACATCTTGAAGGTCACCGGTGAGGGCAGGCAAGGAGAAACCAATGTCTGCCACCTCGCTGGACTTCCCGGGCACGTTCACACCTCCGACCTTGTGACCCCTCAGGAAATCATCCCACTAGAGGGCACTGGGAGTCGATTTTCCGTCCCCTCCTCTTAGTTTCTGCTCTTTATTTGAGTTTCTCCTTGCTTAGCGTTCTCCCCATCTCTCCCTCCTCTTTGCTGGCCAGCTCAGACTGTTTAAATTGGAAATTATTTGTATTACTGTCTGTAAATAATAGATGAGGGAGTGAAGTGGAGTTGGTGTCCCTTCCATAAACTCCTCCTCACTTTAATTAGTGCGAAACAGCCTGGTGAGAATGCGAGCTGCCTTGATGCTGGTAATTAAAATTGAAACCACTGAAAAGCTGCTCTATTTTTTATCGGAGCTGCTGTTCGGAGCCAGGAGCCTGCGGACAGCTCTGCAGTAAAGAGTGATAATGAAGGTGTGAATTCCCGGGGGGAGGAGGGGCAGCTGTAGCGATGGCTGAACTTACACCAGATGAAAATGCAGGAGCAATTAGAGGTGGCTGTGTACAAGCTGGGCATTGGAGATTAGTTAGCACCTTGGGAACATGGCAGGGAGGGACAGGGAAGGGGCAGGGATTTTTTTTTTCCTTTTTGAAAAAACTTAATAACAAAAAAGAAGGGCGGGGGAAATGGTTAGTAACTTAAAATAAAGACAAACATGCACAGTGTCCCTGCCTGCCTCTGCTGGCCTGCCCAAGCAAGGGATGGCAGGCATGGTGGAAGAGGGGACTGCAGTACAGAGCATGTGGGGTGGGAGACATCAGGGCCCCTTGCATTGGGGGACAGCAGCACTGGCCACGCTGGGCTTTTTGGCAGCTCCACAGCTGCCCTTGCAGCAAAGGCACAGGCTTGTTTCAGCCCTCAAGTGTGCTGTTCCTGAACATGGCCTCCGTGCATCTGAATTTCTCTGTGTGTCCTTTCTTCCGCCCACGGGACTGATCCAAAGCCAAGTGGTGTCCACTGAAGGCTTCCTCTCCTCTTCAGTTAGGCTTTGGATCAGGCTCCATCCCTGAAAAATAAAAACTGTTAACTTGGGCATCCAAGAGTGATGGCAGCAGTGACGGTAGATGGAAGAGCACAGGCAGAGGCCTTTGCTATTGTTAGCCAAGGAGGAGTTTGGGAAGAGCTGCTCTAAGTAATCAGATGTTGTTATTAATTGCTTCCTGCCCTGGCGCGTTTGTCCTAGTGTCGGCACCACCGAACGGCTGATAGTCTCTGCTCGGCAGCAGAAAAGATGTCAGATAATATAATGTACTCTGTTAGAGCTGCGAGCCTGCAAGTCTTCTTCTGGCTACAGCCTCCTTGCAAGGAAAACACTCCCTGTGAAAAAAAGCACTTGAGACAGTGGTGCTTTGGGGGAAGAGGAGCTCCTCCCTCCTCGGGGGCCCTCTGGACACTGACGGGCACCTCCACCCAAAGGGCACCTCGTTCTACCCCAGCTCATTAGCTGCCCAGGTGCTGGGGAACACCTGAAGGTGCCAAATTGTCTTAATTTATGAAGAGAACTTTTGTAGAAAGGAAGTTAAGGAGGCCGTGAATAACCTATGACAAACCAGTTGTGGTTTCAGAGGGGCGGTTGTTGGGTGCTCCTTGGATCACAAGTTGCTTCCAGAGGCTGGAGCTCCATGGCAGCTTGTAATGCCGTTCCGGTTGTGAACTTGGGTTTTGAAGTAGGAGAAGCTCAGACTTTCTGTAGGAAGTTTCAATATTGGAATGAAAAGCCAAAATTTAAAAACTGACTATGAAAGGAACAGACTTAATATACCCTGTAATATCATGATCTTGGAAGAGGTTTAAAATAGCCTGTGCATTAGTGTTCTTGTGCACTACAAAAATGAAAAATAATAGTTTAATATGAAGCACACATTTGGCCCTTACCAAAATGAAGGATTCTGATCACTTTTCATCAAGACTCAGCACACTGTTGGATGCCTAGCAAACTCCATGTCTTTACGGAACTAGCATTTTCTAGTGAAAAGCTGCTCAGCGCTGGTATCTTTTCTTTGTCATTGACTCATGGTAACAAAATGTTTTTACACTTGAAATTTATCACTCGATCTTCTGACGGAAGCGTCTGAGAGAAGATCGAGGGCAAAGGAAGGAGAGCCGAGATGCCCACGGGAGGTGCTTTGGTGATTTTGTTTGGTTTTAGTTAATATGATATTCTCAGAAATACGCTGATCCAGGCATAATGGACTGTCCACAATGCCGCCTAGTGCCTTAGCATATTAGTGAGATCTCAGTGATTCATATTTATTTTCTATGTCTTCTCTACCTATGAGTTTCTAAGGTTTCTCTGTGACTTCATTTGTAAAGTACATGCATCCCTTAGAGAGACTTTGCTAAGCTCTCCAGAGTTTAGAAACTCTGGCAATTTATAAACCCTGGAGATGGGCAAGTTGAAATTCATGTGGGACTCAGAGACTCTGAAGAATTGTATTTTCACTTGTTTTCAGTTTGTCGTAATGAGGCCGTTTTATTTTATTATAAACCAGGCAGGCCTTACAGTTGGATTAAGCATTTGTTCACTATTGTATACTTTGTTCAGCATTATTTTCTCAGTTAATAGGTTGTATTTTCTTACCTGTTAGGCATGATACAAAAATGTGATTGAGCAGATTTCAAAACTAAGAGGGCGTTTTCTCAAGTCTACAGGACATGTTTATTAACTTGTCTGACACACTGCTCAGTGGCTATTGCTATTTAAACCAAAAAGAAGGAAGAACAGATTTGTATCTATCTGACCCATCTTGTGTATGAATATTTAGGACTCTGAATGTGTCTTGATGCTTTTCCAAAGAACTTTTTCAAGACAACTGAGCTCTCAATATGTTAGAAGGAAAAAAATAGAAATGCGTATTTCCTTTACTGAAAGTTAGGAAATTCCCAGGGAAAAAAAAAACAAACCTTATTAGGGTAGAACTAAGTTAGACGATAAATTGAAATCCTTTGATTGAAAGTAATGTTATTAAAAAGTTTTAATTATTGAGAAGAAAGTGTAGGAAAGGCACTCAGAGCTAACATAAAAATGATTGGAAACTGGTAATTAAAACAAAATGCTTGAAAATTAAACATCACAAAATATGAAAATGCAAACTTGGCTCTGATTCATTACAACACTTAAAACCCATGATTGCTATTAAATTGTAGATGGTTGGTGTGAATTCTGCGGGTCTACGCTGATGCTGAAAGTTGGGCAAATGCTGCAGTACTTGCTAACCGAGGCCACTAGGTTCCAGATCCCGTCCTTATTCTCCCTGTTCCCATCTCCTGCCATCCTCCATTTAGATTTCTACTCTAAAGCAAAACTTCTTGCTCTCTCAGGGAGTATCTGTATGCTACGTTCCCTAGGTGTTTCTAAAGTTCACCAGTTTCACTCTTTCAAATATTTAAGGCTTTATTTTGCAATCCCAATACAATTATTTAAGTGAAGAGCTGTGTCTCTCTGTAGAGCACCAATTTCTGATCAACAGAGGTTGTTTTCCTCGAGTGGCAGCCTGTAGATTTCCACACAAGCATCTCCAGAACATCCTCGGGAACTTCCAGGACCGGCTCTGCATTTCCTCAGGAACCCTTCATGAGACAGTTGGCATCAGACAGCCAGTTTCTGTGGTCAGTGAGCTGGTTTGGGAGTCTGCATCACCAAAACATAAGGAAGGAGCCCTGCAATAGCTAGAACACACCAGCATGCTTCTGTTGACATTTTTTGCACCAGAAAAGCCACCACCACTCTGATAGTCATAGCCAGATATGACCCATCCAGCCATCTTTTCCTATTAATGTATTGGTTTTTTCTACATGAGAAGAGCAGTGAGTGTCACCTTGTTGCCATCCTCTGATGGAAAGATTGGCTCGTCCCTGCACTGGGGACATCTCGGAGAAACATCCCCAGCCCCGTACAGGACAGCCGTGGCTCCCCGCAACTCTCTTTGCCCACAGTGCTCTTTCCCAGGAGAGACCAAGAGAGAGCAATCTTAGGCTTGGAAGAAGGTAATTTGAATTGGATGTGAAGTTGTTACTAATTTAATGTTTATCCAATAACAAGGACTTTGCAAAACCCCTTACCTTTTCATGAGCCTCAGGTAACACTGTCAATTCATAATTGCTATGATCCCTTTATCCTGTGGTTTAATAAATAATTTACCTAAATTATTAAAATGAAAATTTCAACATTATTAAAAATTAACCAGGTTAAATGAGCAAACAGTAAATAGTGCTGGGCTTGTCCTGCGTGACAGGAGTCTGCAGCTTTTATTGTCTTTTTCCCAGGCGCAGAGGGTACATTTCTCCCTCCCCCTCTCCCTCCCTCCTTCCCTGTCTCCACTTCCACTGCTCTACTCTTGTCTTTCACAAACTCCTCTCCTTGATATTAGTTTTCTTCACAGCCTGTTCTTTCTTCTCTGTGTCCTCTTCTCCACTATTGGTTTGCTCTTCCTTCCCATGAACCCTCTCCTTCCCTGCCGTTGCACCAGCCATCCATCTCTCTGCACATTATATTCTGCACACATATGTAGCACAAGATGCCTGGCGGGCCTTTTTGTGCTTTCTCTCTTTGATCCATGGCTGGCAATCCCATCTGATGCCAGGAAGACACAGATCCAGGAGAACGCATGATCTCCAAAGAGCAGAGAGTTTGTCAGGTCTTCAGGATACGGGCTGCTTCCATTCATGAAAAATTTATTAAAATCTGACTGCTCTTAAAGGATCGCAGCT
Source organism: Sagittarius serpentarius (assembly GCA_034782735.1). Lineage (NCBI taxonomy): Eukaryota > Metazoa > Chordata > Aves > Accipitriformes > Sagittariidae > Sagittarius > Sagittarius serpentarius. The sequence continues at coordinate 13,473,940 of JAVKLA010000061.1, read as the reverse complement.
CTGTCATTTTTAATTGAAACATTCAGTTTGCCCAAAATGAAGTGCTCCATCTTTCAGGCTGTATCTCTTGCCAGATTTTTTTTTTTTTCTTCTCTGTAATTCCTGCTGAACTGCTCCTTCTGCTGTTTTCTGGCAGAATTCCTTATTGACTTAAAAGGGTTCCCCCCCTCCAGGCTTTATCCCATCCATTTTCCCCTTCAGCACATGGGAGTCCTGGAAATGGCCTTTCCTCCTGCCTGGCATTTTTCACCCAGAACATTTGCACCAGCGCAGACCTCAGGGCACACAGCTGATCTTTTCCTGCAGACCTGGGAGATTTAGGCACCCAGCTCCTGTTGAGTTTTGGTAGGAGCTTAGTGCCTGTGGAAATGCCAGCAAGCCTGTCCATCCCTTCTGCGGGGTGCCCATAACGCTATTACGCATCCCCTGCAGACATCTGGGCACGGACAGGCAGATGCGGGCTTCTTAATGTGCTCTAATAACACTTCTCTTCTTTCTGCTGCTAAGAGACCGCAAAGTGAGTAAGGCAACATTTGCAATCGAAATTTAGCTTTATAGACAGGCTCCTTCCTATCCCTTTCTGAGCAGCCCTTGGGTAGTACCCGGCGCTGTTACAGCTCTACTTAGGATGGAAAGTGAAGAAAAAAAACCAAACCCACCTGGATGCAAAAGCAGAGGTGGTGTGAGCCAGAAGGGTAACTCAGCTGGAGTGTGTCCAGGAGACTGTACCTCAAGTGCCTGCTCTTACAATACACCCCATGAGGTGAAGCCCCGAGGGTATGGTCAAAGTGAAGGCAAATGGATGCACTAAAGCAGTGGTGAGACCCAGAGCCTATAAAACACAGGAGCTGTGTCCATGGGGAACGTGGCAGTTATTGACTGCACTGTCACCTGGCGTGGCCCTTTCCTTCCACAGTCAAGGCTGGTATCTGAATTACTTTGGATTTTAACCACAATTAAAGAGCTAATCAAGGTCAACAGCTCCTTTCAAATACAGTTTAGTACAAAATCCTAATGCAGGAATTACACAAATTGATATTGTCAATATAATGGATTCAAACCAATTGTGCTAAACAAGGTTGTATCAAGTCTGTGCTCTGTATTATGTGAGGGCTAATTCTGTCTAGCAGCGGTGGAGGTGAACAGAAAAACAGATACATCAAGCCTTCACAGTCTGGATTTATTACTGAGGTGGTTTTTACCCCTTTCAAAGAATTCATTAGTCTAAGAAAACAGTGCAGTTCCAAGGATTTGGTTCCATTCAGAAGGCAGGACACGCAAAGTTGAATGCATGCAATGTATTGGTCTAATATATAGGAGATACAAGAAAGGATTGGTCAAGAGGAATGACGAGCCTGGAGAATAAATCTAAGTAGCAGCCCTTGGTGAAAAAATGCGGAGACAAAAGACTCTGCTCAGGTACCCAAATGCGTTGCACTACTTGAGACATCATAAAGTACCCAAGACTCCAGGCATGGCTGGAAGATGTGACGAGAGACCTGTAGAAAAGCCATGTTCTCTCAGCAGGGCAGATACTCTGGAGCATCTTACATGGACCCTAACCCTCTCACATCAGGTGACATCTCGGCTTTTTTCTTGCTGTTCCTCTGAGGCACTTCAAGGTTTCACCAACACCAATTGATTTGAAATCCCAGGTGGTCCCTCTCCAGTAGGTGTGAGGCTTACTGCTCCCCGTTGGGCATGTGGATTTAGAGACACATCCGCGATCACTCAGTGGATCAGCTATGTGGTTTTTTTCCTGTCTTGTTTCCCACCTAGATGCCAATATTTCTGCTGTGAAGGGGTTTCTGGGAGGGCAGTCTGGCTTTTTTTTCTAATTGAAGCTAATGGTATCCCCAAAGTGGCAAGACCCAAGAAAAGAGGAATGGGGGACACCCGCGGCTGCAGGGCACTGCTGCTCAGGAGTGGAGAGCTGCAGATGGTAGAGCTCCTGGAGATGGGAAGCCCCCTGGGCCTGTCCATGAGACTGTCAGAGGAGCCCATGGGGCCAACCCTCATGGTGCCCTTTCCTCTTGGCGGCACAAAGGCAGCCCGACACCATGAGCAAAGGGGACAGACCACACTGCATTTGTTGCTGTACATGGGGAAAAGACAATCCCTGTCCAAAGAGTTACTGGTGTGAAGGACGTTGTTAAGGGTTGGGAAAACGGCACCTGGTGAAGAATCAGCCTGGTTCAGGAGCTGAAGGTGGTGCCTTTATCCCTACAGGTAACAGGGCATTAGATCCCATTGGAAAGTTTCTTCCCAGCTTTGTAGACATGAGCTAGCTCTTTCTCTTCATCTCAGCATCCACTTTTTGACTTCTCTTCTCAGAGGAAACGTGTGGAGTGACCCCAGCCCTTGCTCCCGTCCTCCAACCTGCTTTCGAAGGGTGGGAGACAGTCAACCTTTCCGGGGTCCGTGTGAAAGAAGCTAAATGGGAACATGAAGGTGGTAATGGAGTGGAAGCAGAGCAAGGAAAGCCTCACTGATGGATTATTAGGCACTGTCAAAGTTTCAGCAGAGTGGAAAACTTCGAGGCTGAAGAGAGTAGTAACCCATGAAAAATCACCTCTTCCTTTTCCTGTTCATGGCAGGGCAGCGTGTCCAGATCAAAGCCACCCGTCACCGCTCGGCCTTAGTCGCACGATTTACGAGGCACTGGGGCACCAGCCCATTAACTGCCCTGGTAATTCATTGCAAGGGCAACAGGAGATGTAAACCCCCTCCCCTCCAAACTTACACATTTACCTAGTTGTCCCCCCAGTTGCTGGACCTGGACATCAGAGGGGCTGATGATATGAACAAGAAGAGGCACAAGAGGTGCAACGGGAAAGGAGAGGAGACTGAGGAGAGAGGGTGGGGTGGTCAGCGTGGGTGGGAGAGGCATGACCCAAGAGGCAGTCCCTCTTTCCTTTGCACCCATTAAGGAGCAGAAAATCTCATTGGTTTTAATTGCATTTTGACCTTCCGGAGCTCCTCTCAGCTGTTTCCCTTGGGATCAGTGTTGGAGAAGGAGCATGCTTAGTGCACATGAGAAGCTGGGAGGCCTACGCATTTTTTCAGGTTTGTGAGGCACTGCGCTCTACAAGCATGGCAGTCCCTGCTACCAGCAGCTGGTTCAGAGGCTCAGCAACACCAAAATCATTGATGGCAGCAGGTAACACCAGCTAAGGGGAGGTTCTGACATGCTGTGGGACCTCAAGATCTAGAAACTCCTAGGTGGAGAACATTCATCTACAATTCCATCACTTTACTGGTGGTACTCAGACATACTGTCTTCTCCTACGGTCTTCTGCAACATGCCCATATTCAAAAAATAGCTTTGCAGAAAGAAAATTCTTTGTTGTTCTCCAAAGATAACAAAGATCAGATTTATTCTTTGTTTTCTTGTTTCTGGCTACTCTATCCATTCGCTGTCACTCTCTTTCTCTCTGTCTTTACCCTCCCCTTAGTCAGCCAGGTCCCCTTTTTGATTTCCTATCACCATTTCTCACGTCATGTTCTATTTTCCTTGCACTAGTACCTTTCTGCTCTTTCGTGCTTGGCTCCAGCTGTTTCTGGTTTTCAAAAAGTCCCCTTCAGTTTGCTCTTCCCTGACTTTGTTCATTCTTCTGATGTTCCCTGTGTAAATGCTCAGCTCCATAACATTAGCCAATATTCGATATCGGAAAACTTGCCCTCAGCTATATGAGTAGGTCTAAACCACCTCTGTATTTACAGGAAAGCTTTGAATGTGAGTTTTCCACTCCCAAAATCTGTACACTAGAACTGAGTCCTCATCAGAGATGTTCGCCTTTAAGAGCAGCAGTGGAGATAAATAGGCTCTGAAGCAGAAATGGGAGGCTCACTAGTAGTATTCAGTAATGGAGATAAGATGGCCAGCTCAGTGGAGTGTTTTCTTGCAAAAATCTTTCAAATTTCCCTAAAAAATGACCTTTTAAAAATGAATTCCACTGCAGTTTCTTTTGTGTCATTTTTAAGTTACCACTCATCATTTCTTTTTGAAGCAAAACTAGAAACGGATTTCCATGAGCAATTTCCCTCAGAAACCCATTTTCTTTTTCATACTCTGAAGTTCACAAGAAATACGCCTAATTTCCCAGCTGCTTCTTGCCATGCACTTGACCCCATGGTCGCTGGAGCAAGCAGATGTGCCTGCAAGACAGGGGAGCTCTGGTTTGGCTCAGCAGGGGACAGGGCAGCAACCAGCCAAATGGCGATGAGGTCTGAGTGTTTCCTGTTCCTCCTCACAGGGCAAACACTGGCCCTCAAAGCATGACCAAGAATGAGAATGGGACAATGATCTTTGGTTAAAAAATAACCAGAAAGGGGTTAAATGGAGAGAAAGTGCAAATGAGAAGAGACTGGTCTAGCTGGGAGAAAAGGGCATTGTTAGGGTAACAATTTGGAAAGAAAAATCTATGAGATTTGGGTTCATAAATGCTTGTGACACTTGAAAATATGATTTAGGCACTTCAGTGCTTTTTAGGTGCAAGAAACTAATTTCTGGTTAACAGGAAGGAACACAGAAATGTAGCAATTCCATGAACTACTTGTAGTAGAGGAAAGGAAAGTTAGGACACTTTGCTAGTCATGACTTACTGGAAAGCAGATCTCAGCCTCACATGCAGCTTCTCCAGGGTCCATAACCCTAGGAGGACACAAGAAGGATGAGGAAAGGTTTTGATGGCTCTTCTGTATTATTTTCCCAGAAAGGAGCTTTGTAAATGTTCTTGAATGTTGCCATGGCTGTTACAGCCAATTCAGGACTCAAAGTCACGGTTCATTCCCACCTCTAAAGGCAGATGGCTCGTCTTTGCCAAGGAGAAGGGAAGAGGAGGGATAAGATGAAGCCCTTCAGCAGACAGCAAGAAATGAAACAGGGCCATGAGATGCCAGACCTTTGATATTCCACAGAAAAGACCAGACCAGCATGTGAAAGGGCAGAGCCTCCACCAGGTCTTGCAACACATGTGAAATCCATCAGGGTCACCGTTCCCGTGGTGTTCTGTTGTCCGAACCATAACACGACACCCTATGGGGAGGGAAAGGCATCCTGTGGGCAGGGGGAAGAGCTATCTGTGCTTTTAAGAGGTTGGTTGGGAATTAAGAGAATACTTTATGGTGGTTACACTCTGAATTTATAGTTTCCTCCTCTTGCTTTTTAATGTTCTCCTGCCAAATTACCTGCAGTTTGTCCCATAACTTCAGGCTGCCCTGTGGTCTGACATGTCCCAGCACCACCTGGGACACATGAAAGAACACAAAACAAACCATCTGTCAAAGAAAAGGGCTGCACTGCAGAATGTAGATTCTTTTCTGGACCTAAACCCTAATTGTCCAGACTCCAGGGTCAGGATTTCATAGATTTGCCCTCTTGTAATAGGGCAATGGCAGCATTTAGATACAGATCAGAACTTTCTTATTCCAAAAGTGTGATTCAGGCACCCTGTTTTCAAGACGCTTTTTGCTGTAAAGTTCAGCAAACATCTACTGCCTATTAACTAACCTCTCTGTCTTACTACTTAGAGGTCTGAGCTATTCTGCACACATCTATTCTCAAGAGATAGAAGAAGGAGGTTCATCATCAGTATTTCCAAGAGCTTCAGAGCACAGTAAGACACCTGCTCAGTGCAGACTTTCTGGTACTTCCCATTGCTTTCCTAGAGAAGCTAAGATCAGGTCACATGTAGCTGCTAATAAAACTTCTGCTGAGAACCTGCTGGCCATTCATTACTGGAAGATGAGTAGTTGCCCCAGAGTCAAGGGTTTGGGAATCTATGTAAAATATTTTTGGAAACCTGGCCATATTCTGTGGATGCCTGGGTGGCTTTTACAAAGCTGTCTAGGGAAAACCAAAAAACAGCAGTGGACAGGCCACTTTCAGAGAGCAGGGAGAGATCTGGGAAATTCAGATGGGAAGGAGGCAGGTCTGCAATAGAAGAGGAGATCTAGTGTAAATTTGAGTGACCACCCACGGCTGCGTCATTTCAGTCACAACAGATCTCTTACAAGAATAAGCACAAACAGTACATTTGCAAGTGCCTGCTAAGATGATGCTGCAGCATCCATGAAGGAGTCCCAGAGCATGATCAATTAATTTTCCCCCCCTTTCTCAGAGCAAAAAGCATTATAGGTGCTCCTGTCCCAGTCAGTCTCTGTCCCATTGTCTGGCCTCCAAAGCAGACCCTCAAAATTAAGGCCGTGTACTCCCAGTAGAGAAAGCCTTCTGGTAGTAAAGGAGAAGAAAAAATAAAGCCTTCTCCACAGGTAGCACTGTTAACATGACCTTTGTTTCAGAGTTAGTCAGGGTTTATAACTGCTTGTCTGTGTGTCCTGGGGTCTGCCTATGTCTTTATCTTCATTAAGGTTTTCCCAGGCTGTGTCCCCCTCTGTCCCTCTGCAGCTGAGCCATCTCTCCTTCCATCCCCGTCTCTTCCTGATGGGGAGCACAGGAGCTGAGGCTGCCATGTGTGGCCTTCCAGCAGAGCAGTTCCCTGCTACATGCGTTCTCACCAGGAGCAGAAATGCAAACCCAGCAGCGGGAATGAGCTCAATGGCCCTCCCCGATGCTGTGTTCCAGCAGCTCACCTCAGTGGCTCTAAAATAATTAGGAGGTTTGAAGTTTCACAAGCCCCAGAAGAGACAGACAGGACAACTCATCTGTTATTGCAGCCTCAGTGCACAATACTTTGTAATGATGGGGGGAATCCTGAACTTTGACCTTTGTCTGAGAGTAGGGTCATCCCCAATATCCGGGAAGGATGCTGGGTGAGCTCACGTACCAGTCTTTTTCAGCTGCAGGGCAGGGAACCCAAGCATCTCGATGCAGAGCATCACCTGCCAACTCAAGCATTAAATATTAATGCTGGTAGGACTTTCACTCCTCCGTCTCTGAGATGGAAGCAGATTAGGAATTTGATCTCCCAAGATTACTGTGTGAAAGTCGCCCTTGAATAGGCTCCCTGGAACTTGTCCATCTCTTCTCCATTTCTTTGGGGTTTTGCCTTTCATTAGATGCTGCTGCCCTTTGGGCTTTTTTTTTTTTTTTTTTTTGAGGTTTTCTTCTTTCATTTCCTGGGGGCTTGCAGGGGGACCTGGAGGATGCTCAAGTACCTGGATCCCAGGCTGCCAATTTGGGGGAACCCCAGTGGTTGTGAGACCTCCCTCAAAAGCATGGTGCCTACACTGTGGGGCTCCATGGCCAGCAGAGAGCTCAAGGGTCTTGCTGGGACTGTGAAGAGGCCATACTTGCAGGAGAAGAAAAAAACACTGCATGCAGTAATGGCTATTTTACTCCGTGGGCAAGGTGAAGGAATAACCACCAGTGTGGTATAAAAGGGCTCATCTGAGGTGGGCACAGGGCCAGATCTGGCAGCGGAGAGTGGGTGGTATCAAGGTGGCATGGAGAGCAAGGTCCTCTCTCAGTTCTGCAGCTGTGGGGACCCAGGCTCTGGTTATCTGCTCTCCCATTTAGCTCTGGAAGGACCTACCTCCTTTCTCTGTCCTCCTTTCTGCTTTGGGTATGGCTGCGCAGGTTGGGTTGTCTGTCCCATGGGGACTCTGCCCTTGCTGACCTGCTGCAACAGCCCCAAGCTCTCAGATCGCAACTTAAATCTTCTAGTAGTTGCAGAAGGGCACACCGCGTTTCTTTGCTTTTGTTTCAAAAGTTTGAAGACTTCATCCCCTTGACTAAAACAAAGGCAGGCTTAAATCCTTCTTCCCCACAAAAATACTTCCTTCAATGTGTTGCCTCCAGGTGCTGAAACTTTTTAGAAAATAAAAGACACCTAGCATTAGGCAACTGGTGAGTTGGTATCTGGCAGGGTCCCCTACCTGGTTAGTCTCTGATCTGACTGAGGAAAGACGTCTGCTTTTAGGGGCTTTGCTGAGAAGATGCATCTCTCTAGCAATTGTTTACTGGCTAGAAGATGCTTCGTCCAAAGGCGAAGGTCCTCCTGAGCCACGCGCTATCTCCTGTCCCATGCTGTGATGAGGGACAGCCAGTGGGTGCAAGGTGGAAAGGAGAGGAAGGTTTATCCTGTTCCCACTTGCAATGTTAAAAAAAGATGCCACACAACCTGGGGCTGCTGTCAGGTGATGTGGTGTCTCCTCAAAGGGGAGCTCATGGTGTGGGGACCAAGAGTCCCTGGGCTGCTTGGCCCTCGCTGCTGACTGCCAGGGCTGGGCAAAGGCAGCCACATCATCTGAGGTTTGGGAAAGGCAGCGAGCTGAGCCTGTGTTGAAATTAAAAAGGGGGGGAAAGAAAAAGAAGGGAATTCTTTCTAAGATTTGTTTTCCTTGGGATGAGCAGACTGATGATTTAGCAAGACCACCTGGTTATTTTTCCATGTGGCTGCCTTTGGCCCCTTGTTTGGAGCAGCTGAGCTGGAGAGATGGGAAGGCAGCAAACTCTGGGGAGGAGAGCCAGGGCCGGGGGCTGGCGCTCGCCAGTGTGGGCTCATATCTGCAAAACCCACCAGAAAGAGCAGGGGACCACAGGAACCTCCTCCACGGGATTTTTCCTCCTCTGACCCCGGGACCAAGCACCCACCAGGCTCAGTGCCAGTATGGGCAGCATCCTACAGCACCTTTTGCTCCATCCTAAAGTGCAGAGGGAGCAACCAGCTCAGGGAAACAGTGGCCCAGCCAGAGCCCTTCTCCCATCCAAATCCCTGTCCTTGCAAGCTCTCTGCAATCCCAGACTGTCACCATGGCCTTCACCCCACAGAGGTGCTGCCGACCAGTGGAAGGAGAAGTCCTTCTCTACCTGCACACCATTTCATGCCCAACACTGTCATGTTATGTCAATATAGCTAGTCGTAAACCCTCCAACCTGCCTCCAGCGCCTTGGTCTGGTCCTGCCACGCTGGAGGGAGTCAGCCCTTACCCAAAAAGCTCTTACAAAGTCGGGTCAGGTCCTCTGTGGGGTCTCCCCAGCTCCTCCTATCGCTTGCTAAAGGTTGCTGTACGGATGAAGAAACCCATCGGTCCCATTCCCGGCTGTGCCTGGCGGGGAGGTGGCAGTGCCGAGCATGATGCTGTTTTAATACACGTTGCCATTCTCCACTGACAGCACCTCTCGCAGGGACTGCAGAGTAGCCAGCGTGCCGCAGTTGGATTGAGCAGACAGATTTAATTAAGTTGCGATTTAATTACCTATCAGCATCCCTATTTAATAAAGCTCAGGAGGATTTTAATTTAAAAAAAAATAATAATAATAAATGATATGGCCTGTCACAGAGCGGCAGTAATGGCACCCGGTCCAGGCAGGACGGCGTTGCGGGCAGCGTCCTTGCCCTGTGGGGACAAGGCAGCAGGAGGTGGCCGGGCCCGGGCAGAGCCTGCGAGAGCCGGCACAGATTGCAGGGAGGGGAGTGTGACCCGCCTTGGCAGCCGGCGTGAAGCCGTGCACTCGGGGCTCGCCTCTGAGCGCTCCTGCTCCTGCCTCCGCTTGCTCATTTCGCCTCTCGCGTGCAGAGATTGAAAGGGACCCGCGAGCCCGCACCCGCTGCCAAAGGCCCCGTATTTTCGTGAATGTGGTTTGTCGTTTTTGCTGTCGGCTGAAGCTTTCTACCTGTGACTGGAGTTTGGCTCTTGTGGTGGTTGGCATCTCTTCAGTGTCCTTGTCAGACAGCAAAACCAGGGTGTGGATACTGGCTGGGTTTGCTGCTGGGGTTTTGAATACCCCAAGAGAGACCCAGTGGGTTATTTTAACTTGAGGTTTAGTTTTGACTCACTAAGCCGAAGTCAAAGTGCAGATCCTCAGCTGTGTGTGACACTTAGAGCCATCAGGATTTGGGGAGGTTTGGAGAGGACACTTCACTTTGGCTCCTTTCTGAGCAGTAAGTTAAGATGTCAGCTCGTGGCCATGCCCAAAGTCTGGAAGAATTTCCACCAAAGAAGATATTAATCCACTTTAGCACTATAGCCACTATCTCTTTCGAAGCTCCTCCCAGTCTTGCTAACATGCACACAACATTCATCGCACTGTTTTGCTGAGGATGTTTCCTAAGGGTTCAGTTGTGCTTGAGGTTTTATTTCTTTTGGGCCAGACCCAGCCCTGCGGCAAGCAGACACAGTCGTTACCCCAGGGTGAGACTCACCAGCTTTACGTGAGCTCAGATGCTGGCTGGGGACCTTCTGGTCTTTGTTACCGGTGGGGACAGGTTTCTTGCTCTGCCATCTGTGTTCATCCTGTTTTCTGGTTTAGAGCTTTTCTTTAATGGAGACTCACCCGGGACCTCTCTGTCTTGCAGGGCCCCATTGTGTCTCCCCACCGATGAGGATAGGTCGACACCAAGTTTAGCACTTCTTGAACTATAATAAATGTAAACACGATATAAAGGAAGCAGTGTTTTTAAACAAGAAAAATGAAGGAAAGCCCAAACCTTTCCCTAGTTACCAGCATCACACCAGACGAGATCTAGCCTGAGCTCTAAAATACTTCCAAGGGGATCATATATCCATATGTGCTTCCCACCTGCGCCTGGGACATCACATATGGCTTCCTCAGCTCTTGCTCTGGCCTCTAAAAGACATCTAGATTTGGGGCACTCACTTTTAGACACCCCTCAGTTAGGTGTAGTGGGTTCCCTCCCTCTCTCCCCCCTGCAAAAAAGCCACTTTCCAACAGGGATAACAGCCGAGACAAACAGACCTTGATATTTCTATTGTTTCATGGTAACAGCACCTGTCCTGAGACCCCAGGCCTGACAGATTGACATAACAGGTTAATAAGTGCTTTCCACTTCTCCTAAAGGCTAATTAAATATTAATCCACTTGGTGAGGTCAGCAAAAATAACAAACAATTGGCAGAGTGAAATTCGTTTAATTAATTCTCCTGTGGAGCTTTTTCAAGCATCTTCCTCCCCTGACACACAGCTGCCTCGGCTGTGGTAACCTACAGTGAAATCAGACCTTATTGGTTCTGGGCCTGCTTTTCTCAGACATTTAATTTTGCTTCATTTTTTTTGTTTTTCTAGTTTCTGAATGTTTGTCGGGTATTGCCAAGGCCCCTAAGCACAGAGATGAGAGGAGAGGAGAAAGAAAGGAGTGCAGAATTCGGGTGCAAAGATGAGGAAGAAGAGGTGGACAAAGTCTTCTTAGAAGGCTCCAACCTTCAGCTACCAAAGGCATGAGGTGCTCTTGGTCTTTGCAAAATGAAACTCAGGCACAGTTTTTTGATATTAATTTTTCTGCTGGAAATATCAAATCAGCATCTTTCTTATTTCTAGACAAAAACTCCTTGCAGAGACTAACACGGTCCAATAGCAATCTGGGCTGTCACTGGAAGCAACTGTCCCACCATGATCTCCACCACCTGCGTGTGGATTAGTGGCTTCTGTGACAAACAGGTGAAATCTGCAAGCAAAACCACCAGGAAATCCAGACTGTGCAGGGACTCAGCCCTGGTACCCATAACGGCATCCTCGGTACCCTGTACCCTCCAGTACTCCCAAGCCAAGCTGTCTGTCCTTTGTTTCCTTGTCTCCCTCTCCAGGAGGGTAGGGGAGACACCTTTTGTCTCTGGGTGCTGTGAGCACCCACAGCTCCTGCACCTCTGCATGCAACCACACACTTGAACATCCTTCCTCCCCTCACCATCAATTCCCTTAAGGATAACTGCAACAGGATGCCTTGAACATCCTTTTTGGTGGCCGGCTTGGTCTTTCACCAGAACAAGTTCACTTCCAGTGTAATGAAATTCATCTGACTAACGATCCCTATTCTAACAGTCCTGCAGCAAGACCCCATTTGCTTTGGTAATAGCTCCATTAAAGCACATCCCTGCATGGCAGGGGATGCCAAGGGTTGCTCTGGAGACGGTACTCTTGCTGTCTTCTGTGCCCACCGTCCTTAACATGAGCGTGTCACTGGCTTGCTCAGTGTTATTCTACTCAGTTCCAAAGAATCTGCCTAGAAGTGCTGCCCATTGGTGTCCGGCTCCATTCTGAACTTTTCTGGATGTGGCACCTTGCTGCACTTTAGCAATGAACATCACATTTGTGTTCATGCACTCACTCATCCCGCCACACCACAACTGACATAGATGCAGCAGCCGGAAACAGGCAAGGAAGACTGGGAATTTCTCCTGTCTCTGCTAGAGGACAGACCCATTACAGAAATAATTTCCCGAGTGACCCCTGTCTCCTCTGTCGCAGCCTCCGTGCTGCAGCGTGCCCAGCACGCTGAGCGGGAGCACAGTGCTTGGGGCATCTGTCACAGCAGAAATCGCACAGCAGGTGCCCCTTAGCCTTGGTGGGGGTGGCGTTGGGTACAAGGCAGGCAAGTCATCTCAGCCAGCCTTTAAGTAAGCCTTTAGGTGCCTTTCTCACAGCTGTAATCCTGGAAATGAGAGAGAAAGGGGTGATCTAGAAGACAGCACGACTGGGGAGCAATGAACAACGCCAAGAAGGAAACCAGAGCCTCCTTGCCTCCAAAATGCACTCTTGGAAACAAGTAACAGAAACTTGCCAAGGAAAGGGATTCAGAAAAAAAAATTCTTCATATACAGGGGTTGCACTGGGTCTGTCTCCAGCTATTTCTGCAAGCATCTGCACGTCTGAAGGACAGTGTCCCCATGGACACTCCATGGCTGCTTTCCCTGTGCCATGAACTGCAACCCAAGCTCACCTTTCAGCATGACAGGGGAAAGCATCTTTGGGCATGGAGCCCTCCAGGCAGCAGCCCAGACTTGGAGAGAACTGAGTGAGAGTGGGGAAACTTTCTCCAGGTTACTGTTTTAGTTCCATGTTAATTTTTTATTTATCTGAAAGTGGCACTGGAAGGGTTTTCAAAGTGAGTCTAAAGTAATTAGGCGCTCCTGCTGATGGATTGCACTGGAGAGACATGTGGATTATTTATTACAAAGTCACTTGCTGGAAAGGTTAGAGGCTGAGAAGTAATTATTTTTTCCTTTTCTTCCTTTTTTTTTTTTTTTTTTAAGTGGAGGAATCAGCAGGGGAGAGCAGCTAAAGTTCCTCTGTGAAATATTTCCTCCTGGCTGAGTCCCCCTTTTTTCCCTTCTCCCACGGTGGCAAACGGGACAGGGCCCCAGGGAGCACGTGAAACAGGAGCTCATGAAGCCTCAAGTGCTGGAAGTGTGGTTTGGGTTGAGATCCCTGCCAAGCACCCACCCTTCTGCACCAGGAACTCTTAGGGATTCCCCACTCCTTGATCTCAGCATGTCGTACCTGCGACCAGGGTCAGTTTTGAGGCCGCCCGGCTCACCTAACCAAGCCCACAAAGGCTGTGAGGATGGCTGGTTTGCGTGGCCTGTCTGGCACGCGTCTGGTGGATGTTTTGAGCAATACCAGGAGGATTCAACGCTTCCAGCAACCTCAGCTGCCTCCTCCTCTCCTGCCTTGTAATCTACGTCTAGGATGGGAATTGAATCCAAAGAAAAGCAATCCTCGACCTTGAAAAACAAAGCCAGGCTTGGCGCAGTCTACAGATGAATATGCAACAGCCCTAATCAGGAATCCTTTGTCAGAAAGGGGATAATTGTGGCTAACAACGTGTTAGTGTAGTGCTGGATCTTCAGGCTTCTAACAGCTTATAAAATCAGGATCCCTTTTTGGAGGGAAAAGCTGAGCGAACAAAGACATGCTCAAGCAATTAGTCACTGGAGAATTCATTTCCTGCAGGACAGCGTTAGCATTGTGTAAACCACACAAAATCTCGCGACATTCAGAGCAAGAGCCTGGGATGGAGTAAGGAATTAGAGGATGGTCTTGGGGGAGTGGTGTTGACACAGAGAAGTTGGGAGGACCGAGCATTAACAGCTCTGCTCTGTTTGTGTTCTTTAAATGGTGCCCATCACCGTGGTGTCTGGGCATGTATTATCTCAGCTTTACAGGGGACGGTTATTTGAGGACCTTGCCAAAAAAAAAAAAAAAATTCTGAATAACCCTTGTCCCCTTGCAGGGGTCAGTCACATTTTAGGTGAAAAATGGAATGAGCTGCTCAAGGCTACCGAGGAGCAGGTATCTGTGCTGGGGCCGGTGCTGAGGACCCCCCAGCCCTGCGCTCCCATTGCCCAGCCATGTTGCCAGCTGCCGCTGGCTATGCATCAGCACAGCCCTGGGAAGACCCTGCCTGTGGTGTCACCACCTTGCACTAGTCACATCTCCCCAGGGCACCCAGCTAGGGACACAGCCTGAATTCCCGGGGCCCGTTGTCCACGGCTGGCCTCCAGGCCACCCAGGCAGAGCTCTCCTCTGACAGCAGCAACCCCCGGCTCATGGTATTTATAGATCCCCTCCATGTCCTCAGCTAGGAAGGCATCTGTAATCTCTTACAGATGTTGGTGAGAACAAAGCCAGCCAGTGACTCGAAAGGACCGCCCAGCAGAGTAATGGATGGAGACCTATTTCTTAGTCACCTCTGACATTCCTCCCCCTGCACACTCTCCCTCTTCCCCAGGAGGCTCTTTGGGGCCTGCCTGGTGCTCCCCGGTGCCCCAAAACCTTCCCTTGGGCAGGGACTCATCCCCATTCCTAGCAGAGGGAGTCTCAAGAAACTACCCTCCATCCTCCCCAAAAGGGATGGGATGTTCTCCTGAAAATCCCGAAAGCCACATGAATGAGGGAGGAAGAGCATAGGAGGAAGGTTCCCCTGCGTGCCAGCGAAGCACGCGGCTCCTGCCTGGTGGGCTGGCTGCTCCAGCAGGTACAGCCACCCCGAGGTGCTCCCTGCCAACCCTCCTGGGGCTTCGGGGTCAGGTAGCACCCATGCCACCCTGCTGTACATGCACACCTCCTGGCTTTCCTGCACATCAGGGTGTTTCACCTTCCCCTAAATCCTTATATTACTATCTCAAGTTTTCTCCTCC
>JAVKLA010000061.1:13402464-13458834 GCA_034782735.1 Sagittarius serpentarius | reverse complement strand
GGCCACTCAGCTGCCCCACGTTCTGGCAGAGCACGTCCTGTCCTTGTTTTCAGGTTAAGGTCCCATCTGCCAGGAACCCAACTGTTCGCCTAGCAAAAACCAAGGTGCAAGATCTGATCAGGAATTTACTTGCCTGGATGCTGTCATCTCCCTCTCTGCCATTGCCCGAGACCTCGATCCCTTCTTTGGGTCGTCCCACGAAGGGCTCCTGGGGAGCTTCAGGAGCTGGTAAGGAGCAGTAAGCTCACGGACTCACACCCCAAGCAGGTGAACAAAAAATAGCTCTGGCAAGAGAGATGAGCCAGCTCAGTGGAAAATGAAGCATGTGGAGCTGCTGGACAGAGTCTTCTGGCAGCATCAAGGCGAAAGAGGGGTGTGTTGGCTGGAGAGGTTCGGCTGGGAAGGCAGCGCCGGCTCCCGTGCCCTCTGCACTTAATTGCACAAGGATCTGGAGCCAAGCAACCTTTTAATGAGGGTCCGATTCGTAACACATGCATTTTCCTTGAATCACTGCTAGAAATAACTTTGAGGTCATATGCCCTGGCTGACCACCTGCTGAGCTTGGCGTAGTGTTTAGGGGCTCAGCTATTTCATGTGTTTTGGAGCCGTATGGGAGCACGCTGAGCAGCTCCCTGGGCGGCAGTCCTGTCCAGCTACACTGTGCTACAACTGCATTTCACTTGCTTTTAATTGCATGTTCTGTGGCACTTTATGCTGTCCAAAAAATCCACCACAGGAACCGAGGCAGCAGGTAGAGGGAAGCTGGTTCCTTCTCTTGCTTTGCTCGCCTCAAATCTTTCACCCCAAAAGCCAGGCACATCAATGCCTTCCTCCACCGCAGCATGGCCTCTTGGATGGCCGTGCAGGAATTTGCACCTGGAATTTCCTATGAGGATGAAGTTGCTGTTAGACCCTGACTAAAACTCAGCTGTGGGGAAGAGGAGCCCTTTGGAGACCACCTTCGAGGCTTAGGCTCCTTACTGGTGCTGACCCCTTCCACAGGGAGGGAGACAGGACACACAGAGAGACAGACAGATGTACAGGCAGCGGGTTGGCAGCACTTGGCAGAACAGTGCCTTTGTACTGAGCCGGAGCAGGACCGGCCGAGGCCCTTTTAATGAGTTATTCTGGTCAGGGCAGCCCGCCAAGACAATATTCACATTGATGCTCAGACTAATGGCAAAACCGGCTTCCAAACCCGTGGCGGCCAAGGGAGGGAGAGGGGCGGCCGCCTGCACGCAGTGGGGACCGGCGTCACCAGCATGGGGAAAGGGGAGGCTGGAGCAAGAAGACGAGCAGGGAAAGGAGGTGTCTCCTCCCATTGCTGATGTCCCCTGCAAAGGGGACAGACCTCCCGCTTTCGCCGCCCTTTGCATTTGTTGAGGTTTTTTTCCCCTCCATCAGCCCCTTGCCCCTTCCTCAGGTAGCGTGCATGGCTGAAGCCGTTTTTGCAGGGTGCAAGGTCTCCCCAGGTCTGTCCCCCACCCCGTGAGAGCCTCCGTGCAGCCAACGCAGCCGTTGGCGGGGCTTTGTTGGGAACCAAACACAGTAACTGTTTAACGATTTAACTGCACTAATGAATATTGGGCCAGATATTTTCAAGGCCTGTTCAGACTGATTACTTGGAGAGCTGAGTATGTCTACCAATTACCCAGGCAATTAGGCAACTAATTAAACACTTACCCTCAGCTTCATAAACAGAAGAGAGAGAGAGGGGAAAAAAAGGAGGGAGAGAGCTGGCTCCGGTTTCTGTGAAATATTAGCTGTCAGAAATTGCCGCTTGCAAGGAAAAGTGCACAAAGGCAGACGGATCTGGGCGGACAGAAAGACTGACAGCTCACATTGAGGAGCGCAGCCCACGGATCCTTTGCTTCACCAGCACAAACAGCATGGAAGGGTGCGGAGCTGCTGGGTTCACTTTGCCCGGGCAGGCGATGGGCTTCAGGACACATCCAAGCCATTTCTCCCTGCCCCTTTTCTGCTAGTCTGTGACCACCGGGGCTGCAGAGCCAGCGCTCATCAACATGCCATCATTTGGCACAGCGCTGGCAGGGGGGTGCTGGGGAGGGTGCTCACCCCAGGGGTGCCCGAGCACCCAGTGGCTCCCACCCCATGCAAAAACCACACATGGTGAAAGAAGAGAGCAGCGAGCTGCAAGCCAGACCACTGGAAGGATTGCTTTGCAATGGAGAACAAGCAGAAATGGCCCCAGAGTGTGCATGCAATAGGGTTTATGCTGGTTTAGGACACCATGGTTTCATCCTTTTAGAGATTTTTAGGGCCAGCGCTGGTGACCAGCTCAACATCTTGCCAAGGGCCAGAGGGAGGCCATGAGCAGATTAAATCCCACATCTGGCGTTTGCTCAGGCCACTGCTACAAAGGAGTTTTGTGTTAAACCCAAAGCTCACGTGACAAAGTGAAGCAGCATGGTTCCCTCCAGGTAAGGCCCAGCAGAGGCATTTGACATTGGCTCCCCACTTCCTCCCTGCTCAGCACCGGTGGTAGGAACCACCCAGGTCCTGCCATTCGCCTAACCTCTGCAGAGGCATGTATTTTCCTAGAAATGAACATGCTTGGAGTCAGGAAGCCACCAGCCATGCTCTTTTTAGTAGGTTGCAAAGACATCTGTCAATTTTTAGATGTGTCGGGTCTTCGTGACTTTTTTTTGTCCATCCAGGTGCAAATCTGAAACCAGAACGGGATCAGAGCAATGCTTAATGATAGATTATTTCCACATCACAGCCGCTGGTTCTCTGCCTGGCTAGATGGGATCTTGCAGCTGAGACTCTGACAGCGTAGACCTGTCTATTCTCTTTTGACAGTGTTCATCTTGAAGTGGTGCTGCCTTCTGAAGACCATGACGAGGTGGATCAGATTGCTTGGGGGTAATTCCAAATAAAATCAGACCCAGGAAGGTGCGATACTACAGAAGCCACCTTGACAAGCTATATATTGGTAGTATGGACAGATGGACTTCATCTCACTCGTGAATATTCAGATATAGATGTACCTTTGCTGAACACAGTGATGGAGCTGGTAGGAATAACTGGATGTGACACGCGGTTGATAATGCACAGATGGCATTTAACAAGGTAAATGAGTGAGCTGATGGGCTTCACTGGAGCCTTCAGACAAGGCAGAGATGGAGTTTGCATAGCCCTAGAGTTTGAATGACCTAGAGGTCATTCACAGAAGGGCTCTCACTGTCCCTACTCAAATGGTACATCTGGGTTCAGGGCAGCTATAGCTGCCTATTTCTTCTTTCCAAGCCCTCCAAGACTTTTCCACTCTTCGGCATTGTGGTCCTTCAAAAATAGCCCCTC
This sequence comes from Sagittarius serpentarius, assembly GCA_034782735.1. Lineage (NCBI taxonomy): Eukaryota > Metazoa > Chordata > Aves > Accipitriformes > Sagittariidae > Sagittarius > Sagittarius serpentarius. The sequence goes on along the minus strand of JAVKLA010000061.1, from coordinate 13,455,510 downwards.
TATTACCATGTGCCCCAGAAGGGCTGGATGATGATTCACCAAGATGTGTTTCATTGCTGGGCTCCTGTCTCACTGTTCATTTCACTCCACAACCTCCTTCCTCTGGGCTGCCTGCTCGGGCAGCTGACAGTGGCTCCCGGATCAGCATCCTGACTTTCTAGGACCACTGCTGCCTTGTTCTCTGGTGCTTTGGCAGCTCACTTCTCCTCCACGTCATTGAACTTCGCAGATGTACACCCCTCACCACGCTGGGAAAAACAACCCAACTTTGTATAATGCCCATACGGAATGTAACCATTACTGATGAGCTGTTTTTATTCAGATCTCGTTTACTAAATCAATTTTTTTTTCTCTCAGTGTGCATTATTTTCCAAATCCTAAAGGTTTCCAGTCTCTTTCTGACTCCTCCCCTCTCCACCTTCCTGAGATGTAGCCTTGCAGAGCCGAGATTTCCGAGACTCTAGGGACTGTGGTACTGCTCTCTGGCTTGCAGATGTCCAAGTGACGTGCACAAAAGGTCAGTCAGCTGTAGGACACCATGAAACCGTGGTGGCCTGCCATCACGGATCAGCCTATAGCAGCATTGTTTGGTGATGCCAGCTTCTGCCTTGCATTTCATTGGGAAGCCACGGTGTCTCCACCTTTGTGTAGGTGGAGCCGCGGCAGAACTTGCTTGAACTGGTTTTACTTCCACAAGGAAAGGCAAAATTACCCTCCCAGTAACAGCGGTGTCTCTAATGTACCATGGGGCTCTCTTGGATTCAGGCTTACTGGGGGCAAGGAGAGTTTTCTCACTGGCTCTGGGGATGCAGGATGGGACCCTTAACTATTACTCCAAACAAAACAAGCCGTCCTGGTAATTGGGGTAGGTCTGCTCTCGCGCTGGAGAGTTGAAATGTTTATTGTGTGAAACCTCAGAAAAAGGATAGGAATCTGCTGGGAGCACTCGGTTCATTCCCGTACAACATGCCCCGAGTCTCTGTTTGAATGCTGGGTCTGTGGCACGGAGACGGGAGCTTGTTTTGATAGTTTCTCGGCATTCAGAGGCATGAACACTTTACAGTTTTCTGTTTAAATGACCCATTTCTGAGAGCGGAAAGCACCAGCCAATAAGCGCCTGGGCCCCTCCGTATGTATCCGGAGTTTACAAACCGTCCCCACCGATCCGTGGTAGTTAATGGACACTCCTGCTGCTTAGGGGGGCTGGAAAACTGTTCCAGGTGACTACCGGCCTCAGCTAGAGACAACTCAGTCCCCAGAGGTCTGAGGAGACACATGAGAATGAACTCAGCGTTTCTCTTGAAGCATGACGTTGATTAATGACGGTACACAGCTACGTCCTGCTGGCAAGCAGCTCGGTTGATGCAATCTGCGGGGAATAGCTGTATATAAAGGAACTGAGCACCAGTGTTCACAATGAGCCAGCCGCCGACTGTCCGTAAGAGGCTTTCAGACGCAAAATTGGCAAGTGGCTTGCAGCAGTTTCAAAACTACACCTCATCTCTGCCTGCTTCTGTCACCCGCTCACCCGTTGTCACCCAGCATTGTGGCTTCAGCCTCCAGACAGACTCCCCAGACACGCTGCTCCTTGGGGATCAACCTCTTTTTGAGCTGGGTCTGGTTTTGGACTGAACGGTGAACTGGCTCTTAGGAATCTGGAGCAGTGCTTCTGCCAGGAAAGCTGATTTTCCTTCTCTTTGTTGTTTCAGCTCCTCCCTGGGCTTCCACAGGTGATGGCTGAGGCTAGAAGAGACCATGAGTTGATCTAATCCATCTTTCTGCATAATACCAACTGCAGGAGCAGAAAGGTGAGCAAGGAGGTAGAGAGGATGCTGAGGAACCTAATTCTTTTGGGGGTCTAACTGTTAATATCTGTCATCCTAAGGAAATCTAAATGTGGCCTGGGGGCTTCAGCTCCACTTAAAACCTCATCCTTCCTCAGTGGATAATGGTGGGCACATCTTACACCTGGCTCCAAGCTGCCCTACTTGGGGGTCTCTGAGCTGGGCATGACAGATGCTCAGCACAGCAGCTTAGTTGGACCTGAGGCTGCCTGGATGTGGTCTTTCACTCCTCCTTACCCTCTCCAGGAGGAGTCTCTTTTCCCACCCACTCACCAGCATGTGCGTGATGAAGGTCAATGCACCATGCTCGCGCTATTGCTGTGGGAGGCTGCTGCTTTCTGCTTGCTCTCTGGCACTGGCCAGGGAGGACTGGGATTATCCTGTGGTATACGTCCTCAGACACCAATTTTGTATGAAATAGTAGTTTGGTGTCTAGGAAGAGCTGGAAAACCCTTCTCTTCCAGTGGGGTATGGCTGCAGCCTCGAGAGCAGTTTCCTCCAGAGCTGTTTCCCGGCTTACCCCAGAAGTGCTGTGCGTTCCTTCTTTGCTGCTTTGGGTCGGCAGAGGAGGAAGACCCTAATGTCTTTGCCATCTCAGCACGCTGCAGACACTGAGTGAAGCGTGGGCATCTTAGCATCTTTCTTCCCATGTGCTCTGCATCTGAGGCTTCCTGGGAGCTCCTTGTGCAAAGCCGAAAACATCTGCAAAAGCAAAGTTTGAGAAAGCTGCTGGGGGTTCATGTTACCTCTCTCCCTCGAGGACTGTGTGACTTCCATTCACACCACTTCCCGCATAATCAAAAAACAAACCTTGAATGCCCCAGAATGTAACTTTTCTCAGAGATAGGACCTACTGGTCATAAACCCTTTGTAAAACAGCAGGTTTCCTGGTAAAACGTGCTGGCTGTTTCCCAAGGAGGGTGACGCTGTCTCTACAAACCCAAGCAAGATTCACAGCAGGTGGCTTATGCAAACAGATGCCAGGGGGCAGGAGTGGTTTGGGGTGAGAAAAGGTATGAAGCCGCCTCTGCTATTACCTGGGATGGTGGGTGAGGAGCTGATCAGCCACCTTTTCATCTCCTGCCGTCCTTGGAGGATGGCAGGAGAGCAATGACTTAGCAATGGCTTACCAGCCCCCAACCAAAGCTGAGACTCACCTGAGCTGGCTGCTGAGGATCTGCCGTGCCCCTTCCTAAGAGCTTTCTTTTGATACAACCAGAAACGAGCTGGAAAGGAAAAGGAAAACCCAATGCACTTTGCAAGAGCAGAGGTAAGAAGCTCCCACTCAGGGCACTGAACCACCCGTGTGCCACCAGGATGCCCGTGGTTTTGCTTTCGCGAAGACTGCGTTCGCTGGAGTCATCTGGATTAAGCTCCCAGTGCGGGGCGTACACAGGAGGGAAAACATTAGGGCTCGGAGGATGCTCTTTTAAAAGCTGCATACTCTTTTGGGCATCTGACATCATTTGGAGAGTTGGAAATGAAACAGAAGTCCATGTCTGTCTGTTTAACACAGGCCAAGCTGTGTCTGCATATTTATTTATATCCCATGCACATAATAGACACTCTTGTTTCCACAACCTACTCTCTGATAGTGCGGCCGAAGATGTGGCATCCCATTTACCCTTAGTTCAGACAATGCCAGGAGACGTCCGTAGCTTTCTGTGACACGCAGAAGGAAAATGTCTGTTTATTTCTGTGTGAGCCGCGGGTTTCCTCTGGGATGCCTTGATTGATACGCTGCTATTGATTCGAGCAGCAGCTGGGCTGGACGCAGGGCACCCAAATACGAAACCGAGGGGAAGCATGTGCGCAGACCACAGCTGTCCTGCTTCCCCTTCCCGCCTGAAGCCTCCTGACCCCTCTTCTATTAACCACAGCCCCAAAGCAGGGTGCTGGCAGGGTGGCTGCCACCTCCAGGCTTTTTAGCAAACCTCCCCCCAAGCCTTGGTCCCCGAGCCTGGCGACAGCCGCTCTGGGGACAGCTGCTGAGCCTGCCCAGAGGAGGGCATCCAGATGGGCTGGCGGAGCAGCTCCAGGGCACCTCTGGAGCCAGGGGGGTTGCAGACTTGTGGGTCAGGCTGATTTCTGGCTGTAATGCTCCTCCTTCCTCTGCTATGGGCTGACACAGTCAAAGGGCAGCAGCCGATAGGCAGGACAGGGAGGAAACCGCCAAAATTCAAAATGACCAGGTGTAGGACTTTTTGTTAAGGGAGATGAAGGAAATTTGTTCTTTTTAACACCTCTGCCTGTGTTTATTCGACTGATATTTTTGAAAAAAGCCCTGATGAAACACTAGTCAGGACAGAGAGGAGAAGCAAGTATGAATGCTGCCTTCTGGAAAACGATTGGCGTAAAACAATGAAAGAAAACAAGGCAACCTGCAAAAGCAGGTGGGAACAGAGTGAACATGCAAAAACTTCTGGACAGGTATTTTTTCTTCCCTCTCTCCAAGAGAAGAAAACTCCAGGACTTTGGGATCCAGCTCCCAAATTCTCCACTGTTTGATGGAAGGGGAGGTCTCTGCTCCATGTTTCTAGCTCAGGTCCATGACCAAAAGCCAGAACAGTTGTGTCCAGATTTTATTTTCATCACCCCAGTTCCATACCTGGATCAAGGTGCTTCCATTCCTGTGTCCTCCTGGTGCCAAAGGAATACACCACCGTTTGGAGGTGAAGTATGGCAAAGTTTCTGGAGAGCAGGAAAGAAATTCCCCCTGGAGTCTGGAAAGACCCTATCATTTAAATTAAATGTTAGCCTTTGAGAAGACAAAAAGAGCACTGTCTCCAACAGGGCTGCCTGGCGACATGGCTAATATTTATTACAGTGCAGGTAGTTTAAGAAAACAGAGGCATTTCACTGGAGATTTGGATCTTCAGTCTAAATAGGAGCTTGGACTGGAAAGGTTCAGTTCCTAATTAAATCTAAGTTGGACACTGTTCCATAGAGGGCAGATTGTAACTATAAGAGGATGTTAATGTGGATTTTAAATATTTATTATAACTGAGGTAGGTTATAAAAACAGACATTCTTCCTTTCAACACTCTATAATGTCAGATTTAGAGGTTTGTCTCGGGCCGTGAGTGATTTCCCAGCAGCTGTCAGGGGCTGGAGGGCAATTTATCACCCTCCCAGTGAGAGATCTCGCTGGACAGTGAAAGATTAGCGCACTGATTTATGGCACGCAAGGAAAAAACAACGTTGTTCAAGCGGGTGCCTGGGTGCCGATTTTCACACACCTGTTCCCGGCCCGGCCGCACGAGTCAGTGATATCACTTCTCCGGCGGCGCCTCGTGGAGCCGAGACTTTAAATCACCCCAGTGGCACCCGCCAGGATCGGGCGCTCCTGCTCCGAGGATGGCGCAGGCTGAGTGGGCAGGCAGCCCAGCTAGGGCAGCCAGGCTCGGTTTTTAAGGGCTTTACAGAGCCAGGCTTGGTTTGAGGCTTGCTGTTCCTGGTGGGGTTGGGATTTTTCTTTGCCAGGGCGTCATTGCGATGAGCTCCATCCGAGTGAGGGCAATGGGGCAAGAGCTGGCAGCGATGCACACAGCTCTGCAGAAAGGGGAAAAGTTTATCAAGGGCCAAACGGGGAGTATTTTGTTCCCGGCAGCAGCCCAGGCTCCTGTCATTGCCCCTTGGAGAGCATTAGGTACCACTCCTAGCAGATAGGCAAGCCTCTCACCTCTGAAGGGCACAATCCTACAAGGGTTAAAGCCCCTTAATCAGCCCCGCAGGGTAAATCTCCTTTGAACCATGGTTCCCATGTCTCCCCACTTGGGTATGCTCACACCTTAGTCCCTTGACCTTCACCCAAAGCCAGCCCTTGCACAGCCCCAGCCCCAGGCTCTGCCCAGCCCTGGCAGCACGGTGATGGGCAGCCCTGTGCCGGCGCTCCCCGTCACCGGTCCCACGCAGCATGGCTCCTTCCAAGGGATGGCGGGAACCAGAGGCCCGACTGCCCCTGGATTTTGTGACCACAGTAATTGCTGCATAATTTAGGCTCTGCCAGGGAAATTCATTTATAAGGATGTCTGCTCTGTTTAGCTTCTCCGCCTTCTTCCTCATTATCTCTTGCCCTTACCCCTCTTCTCTTCTTTCTGAAGATACTTATTAATAGGCACGTCTTCAAAACATCTTCAGGAGCTTGAAAGCCCGTCTTCAAAAGATGAAAAAGAAGGGACAAGAGGGAGCTGGGACACAGGGGTGGTGAGAGAGCTGTGTGGGAGGTAGGGGTGCAAGGAACCAGGGCTTTTGTTTAACTGTTAATGATGCTCTGTTCAAAGGCAGTACTGAGGGGCCTCAGTCTTCTCAATTTGGGCCCAAATCTTGGAGGAAACTCCACGCAGGTGGCTTGGCAAAGCGGGAGAGACCACCAGCACTTGCTGGAGAAGTGCCCCATCCCATACATCAGCTGCCAGCCGCGGGTGCTGCAGGTCTCACCTCCCCAGCCACGGGGGAGGGTAAGGACGGGAGAGGTGACCAGCAAAGTTACTGATCTTCACGTCACCTGCGCATGCGGTGGGGAGTGAAGAGGCGAGGGGGGTCCCCCGGTGACCGCACCGCTGGAGCCTGGAATGAGCCTGGTGCGGAAATGTCTCTGGTTTGTCCACCTCGGAAATAACGTGACTAAAGGGAGCCGGAGTGCCGGCTCTGGGGAGAAATGGGTGCGCACCCAAAGGAGGACAGACAGAGGATGGAGGTGTTTTCAGTGAGCCCAACAGAACTGGGTCAGAAATTTCATTCAGCAGAAAAAATCATGAAAACTGTGTCTTTGTGGTGAAAATATCTTTTAAAATCAGATAAATCCCAGTGTTTTCAGTGAAACAGATGCATTCAAAAGGCAAGCTGAGCTGTCCCGCATGTGGTTTCAAATCCACATGGGCTGAGTCACGCTCTGACGGATCATCTCTCCACAAACCATGCATGATCTTGGCATGAAGGAGACACCCAACTTTCACACGCCTGAACCTGGGTGCTCCTGACAAGCTATACTCCCCTTACAGAGGTCTCCAGCCTTGTGAGTGCTGGACCTGGATGCCCGGGTCCGGTCCTGCTTCCTCCCTCCTTCCCTCAGTCTGGGATTTATCGATATCTTCACACGCTTTGTCTCCCCCAGCATAGCATGGCTGATGCCCACATCCTGAGACATGGATACACTTGTGCAGCTCAGTCAATTAGAGGAGACCGTGCCATCATCTGATTTGGTTTGTTACTTAGGAAAGGCGACGCTGGAGACAGGATTGATTCAATAGTCTAAGACGAAGCTTGGGGTGCTCGAATAAGGGGCTGTGTGTAAGTGTTAGTGATTGGTTTTAAATCAGCCCTCCTTCGCTCTGGATTTCATGTGGAGGGGGGCTAGGACTGAAAATCCTCTTGTCAGAGAAAACGTGCTAAAAGGGCAATTTACTCACTCCCTGCATTGCCATCCAGGCTCAGCAGGGCTCTGGAGCTGTAGGAGGTCTTCTAGTTAAACACTTAAGAGTGGAAAAAACAACTTTCAGGTGTGGTTTATGACGTCCTGAAAACAGAGCCTGTGGGTCTGCCCAGGGCACAGCCATTTCCAAGAGGCAGCAAAGTGGCCGGAGCACCCAGAGCCTCAGCGGGGCTGAGCTGGCACCAGGTCTCATCTGGGCATCTTTGTGGGAAGGAAAAGTCTGGGAGGGTCCAAGATTTTGCAGCCGTTAGTGGGAATGTGTGCGTGGAGGAGGAAGGGCACAGAGAGGGTCACTTCTTGGAGTTTTCTCACAAAAAGAGTGGGAGGAGGGTTTGGGTGTGGGCCCCTCTGTTTCCCAACCCAGGATGGTGGGGTTTGGGAGGGGGACGCTGTTTCTTGCTGAGATTTGTCTCCACTGGAGCCAAAAATGTCGGATTAAAGGCCTTCACAAAAACATGCATTTAAAGAAGTGGACCTTGCTAAGCAAAATATGACTCAGAAATCCAGGAAACTATCTGATTCCCCCTTCCAGAAATGTCCTAGTCACTAAACCAAAATGTTTTTAAATCAAAGCTGCCAAAGAATTCCATTAAATGGGCTGAGCAGGAGGAAAGAGGCTGTGTGCGGCAAATAACTGCATTAGCCACACAACAAAACAAATATAACAAAAGCCTCCAAACAAAATTACATTTCACAATTAGGGAATGAATAACTCTTTAGACAAAAGCAAGGCAATGGAAAAAATTTTAGCATAGACTGACGCTTCTAATTGTCTTTCTTTTAGCTCCTCTGTTCACTGATCCATTGAGCAATGATAAAGGCATTAAATTTGGTGATTATGTTCAGTGTTTCTAATGACAGTGAGCTGCCTGTGACTTGACTGGCTGTGCTCAGGTGTGGGCTGGAGGGAGCCGCGTGCATCTCTGCACCGCACTGCAGTGTGCAACTGGCTATACGGAGGAGGTGGATCGAGGTAAAGCGTCTCAAGCACCTCTGTCCTTAGCAGCTCTGGCAAGAGCCTTGCCCTGAGCTAGGGCAACGCTCCAGAGTGCCGGCACAGAGGAAAAATCCTGCTGGAGATGGTTCTGGATGCATTTAGTTCTTCAGGTGGCAGCGATGCCCTGGAGCTGGAAGCCCCTCACTGCGGGTGCTCGGGGCCAGGCTCTGTCCCCGGGATGCTGAGGGGTGCTGAGTGCACTTGGTGTGGGCTGTCTCATGCACAATAAGGGTGCTCTGGCATCACAGCCTATGATACCCCCTTTTATTTATTTTCTTAGCTATAGGAGCTTGCTTTCCCAAAGCACGTTCCCAGCTACCGCTAGCTTGGGCTTTCTTCCGATTCAGATCAAGTTCATACTTATGGCTTTGATTGAAATAGGCATGTGATCTTATTATCCATATGTCCACCGGGGTGCGTGTCACAGCTTGCCTAGCACATGGTAGTGCTTATAATGTCATTAACAATGTCTGAATAACAACTGTTAGTTAGAGTCAGCCTTTATTATCACATGGGGCTTCACTGGGTTTTCTTTGATCGTTATTTTTTTCTATCTTGTTGTGAATGTCTCCCCATTCTGCGCTAACTAAAGGCAGTCACCTGCAGAAGGACACAACACCACCTTTCAAAGATGCTTGTGATGGTCTTGGTGTGGGTGAGAGGTGGGATGTTTTGAACAACTACTCTGGTCCCAGACATGCCAATGCTGCCTGAGTTACATGAGCATCTCTGCTCCTTCCAGATGAGAGTAATGCAGAACAAGGCCTGGTGACCAAAAATGGACTTGACCTCCTTCCTGCTGGAGTTTAAATCTCCACCACCCTGTTACCTTGCCAGAGAGATGAACTTCTCTTTGCCTGTACGCAAGGTGCTCAGGTCCTGTCTTGGCTTTTTGCCCGCCGCCAACATCTCCGCTCCTCGGGGCATGATGGGGATGCTACAGCCCATGGGGCCAACACATGCAGTGCACTTCATGCAGTGAAGCAGTGTCAGAGCCAACACCGGACCCCAGCTTCTCCTGAGTCCAATGGTCAAAACCATTGCTCTGCGTGGGGTTATTCAGCAACTTTTCCTTTACCTCTCTGCATGTTTTAGCAAGTGTCTGAGCTTCCATTAGCATCCTCAGGTCAGAAAAGTTCCCAGCCCTGGGGATGTCCCGAGCATTAGCGGAAAGGGAGCAGGGTTTGCCCTGCATCAATGACTTGAGTTTTATGCTTCTTCCCTTTCAAGTGTGTGCTCTGTGATGTATTGTCCTGCTGTGTTTTTTCAGTTGTGTTGTGGTTTGGGGAAAAACAGCTCTGCTCCTGCAAGCAAGGCAGCTCTGAGCTGGGGCAGGGCGAGCTCGTAAAACTCTGCTACGAACCATGATAGGTGGAAGGGCAAGAAGAAAGCCTCCATGGCGCAGAAGGAGTGTGGAGCTGGTTTCCATCGCTGCCAGGCTGAACAGGCACAAGTCACAAAGCAGCTGGTGACCTGGTTGCAAGCCCCTTCTTCCTCTCTCCAGTGCTTCCCAAGGGCTGTGTTTGCCCCCAGCCTGGGCTGGAGGAGAGGCAGGACAGAGGCTGATGTGCATATCCTCACTCAAACACTGCTGCCTGCATTGCCCCTGCACTGGGAAACTCATCTGCTCCCTGCAAAGCGTCTTTTCACAGGGTTGCTGCACATGCATACGCATCCCCATGTGTGCTCCCTCCCCTGCGGTTGTCTGCTCAAAGATAGGAGCTGCGAGACATTGGCCATGAGTCTTCCTGTGCATATGTGCATTAATGTCCCTTTTCCCCCATGAGATGCCCTATGCATTCCCTTCTCTCAGAGAACAGCCTCATCACCCAGATTCCTCCTCCCGGGGTCTCCGGCTGCCCTGGCACGGACTATTTACCTTCTCAAACTGGCCTTGCTGGGCTCAGACGGAGCCAGGGCAGTGTGACACCCTCCATCAGCCACCACCCTGTTCAGGAGCATCCTTGGCTTCTCACCTCCAGCCAAACTCATCCCCAGGATGGACAGACAGACCCACCCCTGGACCCCACAACCCTGAAAAGGTTTCAAGTGCTTTTCACCCACATTCGCTGCTCTGCCCCTCCCTTTGTGCTGTCCTCTTGTAGACCAATCTTTCCAAACTTCCCTTGCAACTATTTAATTTGACATGAGCTTTTCAGAAAAAGGGCAGTATTGAGAGTAAAGCTGGAAACATGAGATCAGAGGATCTGGAGAACTGGTGCCACAGGCCCAAGCACAACGAACGTGACTGTACATTGATTTGTACGTTATGTGCCCTGACTGCAGCCATCCATTGCCTCTCCAGTGAGCAGAATGCGCTATGTACTTAACTAATGAATTAAACAACTATAATTAATTCTATTTATAAGATGCCTCTAGGTGTATTTACAACAAGAACAATAAAAACAATAATGCATTACATGATGCCAGGCAGCATTAGTTAATGCAAACAAGAACACACCGCAGCCAAGCCCCAGCACTGACTGCCCCGTGCCGCCAGCCTGGCTGAGCAGCATCGCCTGGGCCACTTGTCAGTTTGGTTTTTCACCCCTCTGCTCTGATTTCATGCACTTGTTGGCTTTTTGAGAAGTTCTTTTCTATTCTTTCAGTCAGATAGGTCTCTTAAGTCTAATAATCTTCAGTTTTAAGATGTGTCTTCCCATCTCATCATGCCCAGACTGCAAGGGACAAGCGTGTCTATCTCAAATAGTAAAATTTTCCACCCATTTGCACCCAACCGCTGCCCCAAAGCCCCAGGAAAACCTGACAAAGTGGGGCTGGTGTTGCCAGAGGGCAGCAGGGCTGAGCAGCCATCAGAGCAAACCCCGGCATGATGCAGGGCCCGGCTGGTGGAGGCCCTGCACCGTCAGCAGCCCCACAGCAGCATCCCAGCGCAGGGACTTGCCCGCGGCAGGTGGCAGCCAGGGATGAAGATGCAGCAGGAGCAGGACCGGAGGGAGGCAGAGCCAGCTATCTCCTGGGAGGGAGCTCACTAGCCGTCAGGGTTTGCGGGGGGGTTTCCCCACATTCAGTTTTACCACCACATCCTTCGCCCGTTGGGGTCACTGGGAGTTTGGGCTGGTGGCTGTTGTGGGTTTGGCTTTGATAATTTGATGGCAAGGCTGGGGTAAAACATTCTCCCCGCCTCTGCATACCGACTCTCCAGGGCTGGAGCATATGTCTAAACTTTCTCATGGCCGTTAGACTTGGTTAAACCAATACTCTTTTTTTATTATGTTTCTGGCAATAAGCATATGGGCTGTAACTCTTTTTGTCAGCACTCCAAGAAGGATTTAACACCTTCCCCATAGAGGACAGCCTACTGATTACCTGCTGCTCTGCTGGGATGTCTGCAGCCTGCCTTCCCTAACTCCAAACTTATTTACAAATCCAGCATGCCTGATTTCAGGGAGAGGTGCAGCACTTCCCTTAGTGCAGGCACACGGCTGTCTGCACTCTAGAAGAAGACACACAGAGTCAGAGCCTGAGATTGGAGGTTACTCACTCTCCACTTGCTGTAAAAGCTGGGAAAGGGACTTGGGCGTAGCAGAGGGTCTGCCCCTTCCCAGGGCTCCCTGCACGATCCTCAATGAGTCGTGCAAGGGATGATAAACGTGCTCGGTGAGGGTTTGACTGTCAAAATCCACCTTCATGCCATCTTGGGATGCCCTGGGATGCACACGCGGTGTTTTCCTCTCCTTCAGTTCCTGGGGCTGCCAGTTATTGATATGTTGAATGACGTGGGGGTGGAGAATTAATGATGAGAGACTCCACAGATTTGTTGTTCCACTGGCAGCTATCGGGTGTGATACCTGTCTGCAGTGGTGCTCCTGAGAGCCAATTTCCCCTCCAGGAGATCCATATCATGGACATCAGGCACAATCCAGAGCTGAGCTCAGCTCTGCACTGGCTCTCTCTTGCCGCTGGGTTGTATGGACTGAGCCGATACCCAAGATGTTTTGGGGGGCCAAGGCTGCAATGTGCCAAGGCAAACCCACTCACCCCATTTCCATGTTCTGATTCCCTCTGTCCACCAATGGCAGCAACGGCATGTGGCTCCTTGCAAGCAGCAAGTGCCCAAAGGCAGCAAGCCCCTCGCCACCCTCCTCTGCAGCCCCTCTGCAAGGGAGCTTGTGCAACCCACATCCCCGCTTTCTTTGGCAGAGATTTCCCTGAGCCTTTCGGTTTCGGTAGCTCCTCCTGGCACACAGCCAGCCAGCTCCGTGCTCCTCTTTGCTCATCAATCTTTTCACCAAAACATGGTGATATAGACTGTGATATACACTGAGCAGCGTCCCCATGGACTCCCAAGACAACGGACAAATTACCAGATTATTTGTGAATTTTAGCCGCCCAATGGGAATTCAATGCTTCGACTGTAAACGTGAAATCAGCTACTTCCTACAACTTCAAAACAAGGAGCTGTTAACAAGTCAGGTAAATTAAACAGCAGACTCACTCCACTAACAGGCAGAGCTGTCAGGAGAAGACAGATGCATGCAATCAGCGTGGAGCTCAGCCTGGCTCTGCGGGGTCCAAGCTCCCCGTCCCCAGCTTGAGGAAGAAAGCACTGACTTGCTCCAGACCAGTGCCCGGGAAGTTCCTCCAGGAGCAGACCTACCCCATGCTTTTGCTCGCCCTTCACTGGGATGCTCTTGCACAAACCCAAACTGGGCAGTGGTACCCATCCATGCTGTGGCGCCTTGCCCCAGCATCCCACTCCATTTAACGTTGGCCCCTGCAAATCATTCGACAGCTCAGCACTGAGCATCCAAGAGCTGCAGGAGAAAAAATCTCCAGAAATTACGCTGCGAGCACAAAATGGCTTTAAAACCTCACGTCTCCAGGGATCAGATAGAGGGGGGAACAGTGTTCAGTCAGAGATCGAGTTGAGGGAATTGCTCAGCTGAACAAAGCCACTTTCCCTGCAAAAGACCATCAAAACCACAGTTACAGGGGCTCATCCTCTCCCGCGTGCACGGGGATCCGTTAAGCCAGAGCATAACTCTGAGTGCTCCCTGCCAGAGAAACTCTGACAAGGGGAAAATGCAGCTACACTTGAATTTGTTAGGTAAATTTATTATGGATAATTTAAATACACTGCAGAACCTAGTGTGCCGTATGCAGCCTTTGATAGGGCTCCACAGTGCTGTAATCAACTAGTACTGACAATAGGAAATGCAGATTTATTAATTCTCATTTATATATTGGTTTAAATACTGTAAAGTTAAATAAGCAGAATTTTTTTTTTAATTCCCCCTTCTTACTGCATGGCAGATCAGGTTAAAATTCTTAAGAAGAGTCACTGGCATGAACTAATTTATATAGCACTCTGTTGAAATGTGAAAAGTATTCACCAAAATTAATATTTTGGGGGATGAAACCAGGAAAAGGCATCAGGGTGGGAGATTTCTTTTTTCCTTGTCTGACTTCTTGGAACCAAGTTGCCACAATAAAGCATATGCCATCCTTGCACCTCCCTTGGAAAATCCTTCTATGGCTTGTTTAAAATATTTATGCACGTACGGAAGGAATTACTCTCAGCTTTGTGTCCGCAAACAATTCCCAGCAAAATATTGCAGGAAGCTTTCAAGGTTTGGGCCTTTTTTAAAGTAGTTAGGAGCCCTTTGCATAAACGTCATCTGGTTTTATTGTTTTGACACTTCCGCAATGATAAATATTGTTACTGAAAGTCAGCGAAACAGATGGATGGCTGCCTTGGCGAATTTTGTGAAATCTCATGCTAATTAAGGGACTGTCAGAAAAAAAGAAAAAAAAACAAAAAACAAAGAGAGAATTGAGACACTGCGTTCACTTCTCTGACTCGACGCACAGGGGAAAATGCAGCAGCCTGCCGAGTCAAACCTCCCGCAATTCCAGGGGAGTTGTGCCCGAGAAGAGCGTCGGGTCTGCTCCACAGCACTTCCTGATGGCGCTTTTCACGAAAGCCCCGTCGGACTTTGCTCTGCACCCGGCTGCATCTCTCTTTCTCTGCCCAAACTAACTTGCCTGCTCTTTGCCCGTCCCTGGGCTCTGCCACACGTGGCTCCGGGGTGGTGGCTGAACCGTGAACACTCAGAGAAAAGGACGTCCCCACAACTGCAAGGCTGCCGATGGGGAGGTGCTGCTGGGGCTTGGGGAGCGTGTGCCTTGAGGGGCTTGCGCCTCCTCGCCCTGTTGCTCACTACTTAGAAACCTAGCAAGTTTTTGGAGTAATGTTGCCTTTCTCTGCCTTTTAAAGGGAGTGGATGATCTCATGGTGGAGGGCAAAAGGTGTTGGGAACTCCGTGCTGAAACAAGAGATAAAACTCTCCTCATGCATCTTTCTTGGCCATGTCCGTGGGGGCGTAGACCTGCGGCTGCAGGACGGTTATGGACCTGGGGATGAAAAAGCAGCTGGGGACCCCTCCGGGTCCGAGAGAACGGGGGCAGGAGAGGTCCCGGCACTGGGCGGGGGGCGGAGGGGTGCAGCACCTGGTTGTCTTTAACTGAAACAGCCACAACATCAGTAAAAAGTTACAGGCTGGCACGAAATTGATTGGTTCTAGGAGGCAAAGATTGAAAAACAGCGGTGGACTCCAAGGGCTGGTGGGAACGAGGAGGACCTGCCCAGGGTTTTGTTTACACTTCCAGGTTCCCACCATTAAGCGGAGGAGCCGCCGGGGTTGTTTTCCTTCCAGCAGCTTGAACTCATCTGTTTGTCTTCACCTCTATTTGCAAACAGCAGCCCAGGGCCAGCTTTGCTTTCACTTTATCCTCAGCGGCGGGGAGAGCCGCAGA
The DNA here is from genome assembly GCA_034782735.1 of Sagittarius serpentarius. NCBI lineage: Eukaryota > Metazoa > Chordata > Aves > Accipitriformes > Sagittariidae > Sagittarius > Sagittarius serpentarius. Next base: position 13,440,455 of record JAVKLA010000061.1, on the reverse strand, counting down.
AACCAGAGCCGCGGCCCATCCAGCAGCATGAGGGATGGGAAACAGCTGAGTGGGGAAAGCCCTGATCCCCCAAGGAGCCTGGGTTAAACAAGCTGGGCACGGGACCCACGGGTGTTCGTAAGCCTCGCCACCAGCTTGGGAAAGGTGTCGAAACGTGGCCGAAAGCATGCCATCTCTGCGGGCTCCACACCTTGCAAGCCTCCTTCTTGAGGACGGGCAAGAGGATCCTAATTACATCTTTGAGGGTCCTGATTATCCTTGATAATCCTTGATTAGCATCCTTGATGCTCTCCTAAACATTATTTCTTTTTCTGAGACACCTAAGCTATGTAATGCAGGGCAGCAAAATGCAGTGGACCAGTTGCCAGTCTGGGATCCAGGAGCAGCTGAGTTTCAGTGCTGGATCTGTCACTAATTCATTGACTAAGTTAGCGATAGTTCATCAAGGATATTAATAGTCTTTTCCATCATTGCAGCCTTCAGTTGGCTTCTCCCACAGCAACCTTATATACATCACCGGGGCAAACAGTGTTGACAATAACAATCCATCCTTCCCCAAAGGGACGGGGCAGTTCATCACTGGGTGTCTCTGCGCTGCTGGGGACACACGTGGGTGGCTGGAAGCAGGCCGTGGTCCACTGCTCTCATTCCTCCCAAAATATTCCTGAGGATGTTTTAAGGAGAGCAGTCCCAGGCCTGGATTTGTCTCAGCGCCGGTTACCTGGAGAGCTTTGGTGGGAGCTTCAGCCCTCTGGCTATCTTCTCCAACCAGGGCAGTGAGGAAGAGTTCAGGGAGCAGTTTCTCCAGCCCAGGAGGGAATTGCTCACCGCGACGTCCCTGCATAGGTACCAGCCTGCTGTCCCATGGTGAACAACCCCCACCATGCTCCCTGCAGTGGCAGGGTCCGTTCCCCCACACCAGCCTCTTCCTCCGCAGCAGCACCTCGCCTTTCCAATTATTTCCCCACTTTCATGGGGTTGTCCTAGACAGCCCCCTACTTTGCTTCCTCAAGACATCCAACTCTAAAAAGACCTTCCCACTGACATCTGGGCTCCTTTCTCCTGTACATGGTTAGAGTTCTATCACTGTTTGCTCAGCGGCATTGCCCAAACCCCGCTCAAAATCCGCACCAAGAAAAGAAAGCCCAGCCATTGCCCCTTCATTTGTCCATAAGGATCTCCTGACCCTCCAGACCTCCAGAGGACCTGGCTTTTGTAAGCTTGGCCAGACCTTCCTTGGCCTTCACGCTCATCTTGTTGTTGCGTTTAAGGCTTCCTTTTAATTTAAAAAATCTCATTGATATTTTGCATCTTTCTTTTTTTTTTTTTATTTCCCAGGGTGCTAATATTCCTTTCAACAGACCTTGATTAATGGCTGAAACCTCAGGAATATTCCTGGTATTCACTTAGCCAGAGCAATTACACTGCAAAGAACAGCATGAGGACCCTGGGCTGACATGCAAATAGCCATGTTACACAATTAGTTGATGCACAATTAATTGCAATAACGACAAATATAGTCAAATAAGGCTGGATTTAGGCTGTGTAAATCTGAGGCATACCTTAGAGTTATACAATTAAGAGAAGTAAGGAGACAACAGCAGAATCCTTCAAGGACAAAAAGCCTGTTCCTGAGAAAAATGCTTTTCTCTTTAGATCCAACCTGGGAAAAACTGGCAAAACAACAGGCAAAGTGACCTGACTGTGACGCAGACTAGACAGACACACGTCCCTTACCGACATGGGCTTGCACTGAGAATTACCAGCTCCAGCCAGGGCACCTCGCCACAAGGGACAGGTGACAAGGGACAGGAGGAGGGACCCCAGGAAGGAGTGACTTCCTAAACCTGTTGGTACTCAAGGTGCAGAGAGGGAGGGACACCAGCATGGGTGCTCCTGTCCCTGCTTCTCTCCAGCAGCACCCAGAAACCTGCACAGGGCTCCTCCATACCAGTCTCACAGACTCGGCAAGGGCCAGTCACCCCCAAACCTGCCCAAGCCTCACAGGACAGTTTTACTTCTGTTTCTCACCCTTGTTTATAACCCAAGAACCACCGAACTTTCTTGGAAAAAATCCCAAGAACATCTTACACAGCATTGCCACAATGGTCTCCACTACGACCCACTAAAAATGAGGATAAACTTTCAATGTTCATCTGTCAATTTTATTTCCCTCCCATCTGTTTCTTCCAAGTTTGCAAGCCCAGAAAGGGGGAAAGTGGGATGCAAACACTTTTTTTCTGCAGCTGTTTCAGAGCTTGTCTTCCTGTCCTCCAGTCTGTCGGTGGTCTGTGATCCACAAACTGACCAAATCTGCACGGCCCCACAGTAACAAAATAATTAACCAGCAGGCGGGGAGCACTGAGGGCTTCCTGCCGCCGAAAAAAACCAGGACACATTTGTCACTGGATTGTGCAGAGGATGAGCATGCCTCAGAGTCCTTGCAACGTTCATTTTATATCATTACTATTTTATTTTCCTGTCCTTTTGAAAACTGCTACATTACCCCCCAGATCTTAGATATTGAGCTTAGCCGGTGTTAAAAGATTAATTACTCTTACCGTTAATTACAATGTTTGCAGAGAGCGCTTGCCATCCAGTCCTGGCAAGCTGTGATTCCCTGCACGTTTTTAATGGTAGAATGTATTTGGGGGGGAGTTTTATGCCCTCTGATGATAGAAGCCCCTGATGGGTGCTGGGTGTAGAGACACCAAGACGTCTGAGAGGTTCCCACGAAGCCCCCAGGCAAGGACCTTCAAATGTCGCAATAAGGCAAGATATCCTGGAGGTGTCCCGACCTAGTCTACACTTGTTTCCCTATTCTCGGTACCTTGGTCTATGGGTTTGGATGACCACTTCTGTTTTTTCATGGTCTCCATTTAACCTTTGCTCCTGCTGTTTCTTGCTCATCTTCCCAAACACTTCTTTTCTTTAAGTTCCCATCAGATGGCCCTGTAGAATGGACCCCAGCATAGCTGAAGCAAATTAATTTTAAAATTGAATAGATTTGCATAAAACTTTTCTGCATGTTTCACCAGCTTGTGATATTCTGGATATTTTCACAGGCTTTAGATATCCACTTATTCTTCTGCCTTGATCAGTAGTTATATGCCGTAGCCTTACTCCGTTGGCAGAAGAGGGAATTAATCAAACCCTATAAAACATTCTCCATGTTCAGTCTCTTACTGGGGTTCTGTTGAGAAACAAATGATCCTTTAGGACTTAAATCAATGTCCATTGAGCCAACACGCTTCACGTGATTTCAGTGGGGTTTGGATCAGCTCTTTAGCATGCACATTATTACAGTAAGTGTTATTTATCTAGAGATGATATTCAGCCTTGAAAAACGATCAGGAAAATTTTAAGCAGCCAAAGACAAATTCTACTTGATCACATATACAATAATGATTGATGGTAATGGAAAAAAACAAATGCTATAATGATGATTTACTCGCCTGTCAAAAAAAATTAGTCATCCTAGAATTATGCCAAGCTTATGCGTATATGTGGATGTGTACACAAACACATGTATAGGTACATATGCGATGTTGTATCTGTGACGGAAGTGTGCACACGTGCTCTGGGGCTGGGGAACGCAATGACAAAGAGTCTCTTGCATAGTAGAAAACATAATCCACAAGGGTGGCAGCAATACTTTGCAGAGGGATGATGAAAGGAAGCATCTAATTATCAACATGTGCCATATGAACTCAGTGCTGGTAGGTAGGAGAACATACAAAACACGTATGCTGAGGCCTCATTTCACACTGAGAGTTAAACCCATCTATTTTTGAGCACAGGCGGTTTGACCATATTTCATCCCAGGGATTTCTGGTGATACAGAATGGGGCTGATTTTGCAGGACTCCAGTGTCATCTATATACTGTCACATATTTGAAATAGATGTGCAATGTATTTGATTCAATATTTATTTTTACCAGCTGGGCTGTGGGTGTTGCTGCTATCAAACGTTTGAGTTCCTTGCTGTTGATCGCGGAGGAGGGCTTCTTGTGCATTTTTATTTGTTGGGGTTTTTACCCCCCCAGCACAATTTCAGGTAGTTTCAGGTCATTAATGCTGGTTCTGAACATCCCCTCACATTTGAAACCAGCATGAAGGTGCAAGAGTGAACGAGACCATCCCAAGATTTCTGTTTCTTTACATAAATCAAATTCTTTTACAATCCTTCAACATAATGCATTAAAATATGCCTGTCTTGCCCGCTCTCTCCCCGCAGCGTTCTCCCGGATTGCCTGCGAGAGGAGTGGAGACCCCTGGGAATTGTTTAGCAGCGATTCACTGGGTCAGTGTATTAGAACAGACTCAAGTCTATCAGCCAGATGGTGACTTCAGAAAAAAATTGACACACCATTTCAAACTGATTTCACGCAAACCCTCCTGAGGGGAGCCAGTGGGAATCCAGCAATCAGATCTGTTGTGAATAAATATTACAAAATTGTCAATTACAAAAGGGATGTTTAAAATGTTTGACTGATTTAGAAGTCTATTCATTCCTTGCCTTATACTTTGATGATGGATGTTTCAGTATCACTGACTGATTGCTTCCCTTGGCCAGAGAAATCTCAGCTTGTAATTTTTTTATTGGAAGAAGTTACTATACTGCCTTTCCAGGCTTTTATGGTAAGCAGGCATCTGAGATAAAAGCTAAGCCAGGTACAATTTGGAGCATGATGTCTTCTACAGATAGTGGCTTAAAAATGAGCATTGGACTTAATAAGGTAATCAGGTCTGAACACTTTCAAAGCTACACAGGACCAAGATCTCTTGTGGGTAAATTTAATCGATGTACATGCAAATGTCTGCCTTTGCAGAGAGGAGAAGTTGGAATACCCTTCCAAGCACCAGCTATACACGATCATCAAGTTAGGTATCCAGCTGAAAAAGGTGTTTGCCTTGGATTGCAACTCACAGTGGAGGCGATTGTCCCGCTACCCATGCAACTGCTGTCGATCCATCACTTTCTCTGGCTTCGTTTCTTTGTCTTGAACTGCACGTCCAGACGGGCCATTCCCATCTTGGCAGGGCGCGCTGAGCCTTTCCCATCCTTGGCCACCCTCTCCCTCAGTCGGACTGGAGCAACCTACGGTTGCCTTTGGGTCACCTGAGCCCATTCCTGAACCGTTGCATCTTCCTCATCATAGACACTTCTGTTTCCAAGGGATCTTTGATTTTACCAGCACTACTGGGCCACTCTCTGCTTCCCTCTGATGGAGACCAGACCCCTAATGTGGTCACTGTTCACTCCTCTTTTTTAAAATATTTTTTTCCATCTCTGAGGTGGATTAATTTATTGTCCCAGGGTAGTATCACCAGTTGTCTCTCTTTAGATCTTCATATAGTAAACAATAAAACTCACCTCTGACTGAAACTATTATTCCCATGTGGCTTTTAACTGGTCTGTGCTGGTCAGTCTTACCAGTCCTTCGCTCCCACCAGATGGAGATACGATCACTGGAAAGGACAATGAGGCATAAATTAAAGTTATTCCAAAAACAGAATTTCAGAGAGTTTTAAGGGTGAAAAGGAAATGTATAAAGCTTTATTAGTGCAGTAGTATCTGATTGTACCCAGATTGTAGTAAAGAACATGTGATTTATAGAAATTTATGCACTATGTTTCCATCCTAGATTTACCTCAATTTCTGAGGGATTATAGTAATTTCTAGCAGTCCTAACATTTCTTCCATTTCTTCTCTCTTTTAAAAAATCCAGATCCCAGACCTTGCCTCTCCAGATTATGTGTACAATTCAGCCTTCAGCCTGAACCTGAGCCAGGCCTGGAAGAGCCTTTCTCAGCAAATATTTGTCCACCTTTTTAGAGATTTGGTTTGCCTGACTCGGAGGCGCTCGGGATGCAAGTGGTGATGTGTGGTATTTATATTGCCTTTTCCTGCACCCTTGCTCCCCGTGCGATGATCGTAGGCAGCTCCAAAGAGGAAAGAGCCATAAAAGCTGATGTCTCTGCCCAGGAGGGATGGAAGATGACCTCGCATCTGGGTGATACCTGTGCGGTCTGTCCCTCTTGCTCTAAATACCTGCCATTCATCAGCACGGCTCCCCTGCTCCTTGACGAAATACCTTGTGCTGTAGGGACAACCTGGGTCATGCCAGTTCATGAGAAACCCTCACTGCAGCCCCTCTTGCCTTGGGCATGCACCACCCTCCCCAGTGCTGTTGTACTCTGGTGCTCTTCCTCGCTCCTCCTCCTCGGCCCAGAGACAGCATTGCTGACCTGCCGGTACCCCCAGCCCTGGCTTTGCCTCTCCTTGAAATTGTATCCGGCCGCCCCTCCAGAGAGAATCGCATGCTTTGCAATGGTAATGTCATGGTGCGACAGCCCCAGGTAGCCCTGGGAAGCTGAGACGGGCCCCTAGTCCCGCTGGCACCGGGGGCATCTCCTTATCCCCCTCCCCACTCTTTGTCCTTGTCCCTGCAGTCCCCAAGCATCCAGCCACTGCCAGTTCCTTGGGGTGGAGCAACAAACCAAAGGCAAAAGTGCACGTGATTTGCATGGCTGCGACTGGGGTTTCCCTGCTGAGGTCTGAGGATCCTCTCCAGCCCGTCCTGGCCACCAGGTCCCCGCTCTTCCTTAACGTCCTTCCCAGGCGCTGGAGAAACGCTTTGGTGGCACCAGAGCTCTGCCATCAATCTTCTGCAGAGTTCCTCCTGGCCAGACCTCTCGGCGGTTTCCCAAACTCAAGAGCCCCCCGCGCGCCCCACGAGCTCTCTCCCCAGCCGTCCCACGCCCTGCTGGGGTCCCGCCACACGGCGCTTCGGGCGGCATCCAGCCTGCTCGCCTGGGAAACTGCCTGCCGGGGGGCCGGTGGAAATAGTGACCCAGGGACATCAGGTTGAGTTGCACGGTCATTATTTCCAGGAGCCTCTTGATCGGCGGTAAGAAAGGCAACAACAAAGGTCATCCTGAACTTTAAACTCAACACCGTGCCCCATCCCCCAACAAAGCACTTTCCACCCAGGCAGTAAATCTTGCTGCAATGAGGGAGAGCTCATCATTTCCAAAGAGCAGGTCCTTCCCAGACATCTACTTCAGCATCTGAGCCTGCCTTCATCCAAGGGAGAGAGACCCAAATGTTTGGTTTTGAAGCTCTTACCCAGCTCAGCCTCCACCTCTGGCTTCTTTGCCACCACAAGACACTGGGTGACCCAGCCCTGGTCCTGCACTGGACTCTCCCTGCAGCACAGCGGGGCACGGGGATGGGTCTGACAAGCTTGGATGGGGTGTGCCAGAGACGTCCCAGGCACAGCAAATCTCCGGGGACCTGGGTCTACCTGCCACCTCAAAGGCAGGGAGATGCAGCATCGGTTTTCTCCACCTGCAGGCTTCGGGGGGAATTTTCCATCCCAGGGAGCACTGAAGGCTTGTTGCGGGGGTCAGTGTTCCCAAATCACTGCCCTGCTTTCAGTGAAGTATCTCTCTCCATGGTGGGGGAGTATCTTTACGATATCTGCTCATTGCACACCGAGGGACATCGCTTGTAGCAAAGAGAAGCACCCAAAGAAGAAGAAAGTAAGTCTCTGGCTCCAGAAATGTTTCCACCCAAAACATTCAGATTTGGGTCAATATTCTGGGGAATTTTTAATAAAATGACTCAGAAGTTTCCCTCTGAATGGCAATCTGAAAGCACTTTTGTCAGTCACTGAAATTGCCTCGCACCCTCCTAGGTCGTCTCTGAGGTTTCACACTCTTGCATGCTCTCTCTTTTTTTTCCCCCTTCCTTCCCTATAATAAGATTTATTATTGGGTTATTCTTCATGGTATATTAGCCCTTAGCCAGAGTCGGTGCTGACAGAAATGTTAGTCGTTTGGGCTCTGCTTAACCTGCTAAGAAGAACTGAATTTACAGAATGGGACGAGGCTTTTTATGATTTCATTCCAGAGCCAAATCAGATAAGAATAATTATCCTCTCCTGGGATATTAGGCAGCACCTCCCCAGGACCGGCAGCTGACAGCTGTTTTATTGGTTGAGTCACTTGGGTCTGGAGTCGAGGATTAATTGTTCGTGTGTCTGGGTGGCTCCAGGAACAACAGTGAAAGGTTCTTTCTGGAGATGGGAGATAATTTATTTTCAATTGTTTTCATGCACATGATTTCAGTGGACAAGACGAATTAAAAATAAAATTACATAAATAACCCCACTCCCACCCCCCTCTGCATCTGTTGTTAAACACTGGCTTGTGCATTTCAGATCTGGGGATCTTTAGCAGAAACAAATGTAACGTCAGAAGGGAAATGTGCCCCTTCCAAGGTGACTCCAAGCCCGCTTTGTCACCAAATGTCTTCTCTGACCGACCCACGAAGGCAGTACCCGATGCCTACCCCTGCCCTTCCTTGGCACCCACCCCCGAAACGCTTTTATTCAGAATTAATTTACTCCTGCCTATCACCTGCTTGAGATTATTCTAATGACAATGGCCACGATCCAAAGCAAATTAAAAACCAGTGGTGAGGCTCTCCCTGACTTCAGCAGCCCTGCACCCGGCACGAGCCACCCTCTTCCCCCCGACGGCAGGATTTGGCCTCCCCCCGCCCTCGCCGGGGACACATGCTGTGCCTATCTGACGGGCAGAAGGGGCCCGGGACGCGGGCGAGGAAGGCAGTTGCCTCAAGCAGCGGGGGCTCGGGCAGCACAACACCCACCGCCCAGCTTGCCTGCGCAGCTCTGCCAGCACCGGGGAAGCCAGCAAGGCTTCCTCACCCGCCTGGCCCCATGATGCAAGCGGCAGCAGGAATAAAAGTCCTCCGTTCTCCAAGGATTTGCTGCCAGCTTTCTGACCAGCATCCCTTCTCCTCCGGCTCATGGAAGGTAGCTGTCCATGGGTTGCATTTTGACTGGTTGCTGAGGAGGGGGAGTATCTCCAAGGGGGGTTTTGGGCCGAGGGTTTGCTGCTGGGCATCACAGTTTGTTTGAACAGGACAGGGCAGGTCCCTTCGCGCTCTCGCAGAGCTCGTCCCGGTGTTCCTGCGGTTGTAGCTAATCCTACAATCACGGTTCCCCAAAACAGGGGAGATGCTCTGGGAGAAACAGCCATGCTGTGTGGGGGAACAGATTTAAAACCAGTGTTTCCCACGCTTGCCCCTCTGACACCCTTATGTCATGTCCTAATCCATGGTACAATTGCTTTGGATGGCCAGAGGAGTTTTAAGTGCATCCCAAGGAGAGGAAAAAGAAAGAGTCAGGCCAAACCACCCCTGGGGCTCGCTGAGCAAGCGGGGGGTCTTACAGCTCAGGAGCAGGGGGGTCCTTGCAGTGCTGCACCTCAAACCTGGGGGAGCCCCCCCTGACGCCAGGTCTGAGACAGCAAGGAGCAGGCAGAGCCACGGGGACCACAGGCAGGTACAAAATACACCAGTTGCCGGCTTTCTCACCCAGCGTTAAGAGTGTGAAAACCACATGGATGCAGAGCAGCTCCCAGATGAGCCCCGGGCCGAGGTCCAGGTGCTTCTCTGGCCTGGGGGTTGGTAGCCTGTGCTCTCCAAGTTGGTGGCCCTCCTATCCTTTACCATGGCCTTTGTGCTCTGCTAAGGACCTTGTGTAGTGGAGGTGGGTGCAGAGGGTGGAGCTCAGGCTTTCTGCACTTAATCAATAAACTGGTATGCACCATGCCAACACCAACCCTCTCCTGCCTCAGGAGACATTTCGATGTCGTCTTCGTGCCAGATATGGAGGAAAAATATGAATGTGCCTAGAGACAGTAATACTTTAAGACAGACTACATCACAGTAAACATGGAGGAGGAGTCACCTCCAAGTTTCTGCATGAGCCAGGGGGTTTTCTGTACACTACAGTAACCCCCAAGACTTTTTCCATACAGCAGATAAAGGAGCTGAGGACTTTGTGTGCATGGAAGAGAGGCTGAACAAAATTCAGGCTTGGCTCAAAGCAAGCAAAACTCCCACTGAAGCCAACAAGCATCTTTGCCCACTTCTGCCAGGGCTAACTTTGTCCCTGAGGCTATTACCCGTGGGCTCTCAGGCGGTTCGGGTGCACAGTGCTGATCTGTCAGATGAGGAAGTTATGAGGAAGCAATGGAGTGTCACGAAGGGATTGAAGAGAATTGATACGTGAGCCTGGATAATTATGAGGTTGCCAGTCCGGTGTCATTTCACGGCTGGGCTGGCTCTTTGTGGTGTATGATACCCATCAACGCAAAAATGGAAATGAAGATAAATGGGGCAATGGCAGAAGCAGTTAGATCTATCTCGCAGGCTGATTGCCGAAGCGCTCTGTTTGAGGAATGGCACCCTCCATCAGCAACAAGGGGTGAACTTGTGAGTCAGAAAGTGTGACTTGCTACAATGTGCTATGGGATCCACAGTGAGCCATCTAGGACTACGGTCACCGGGCTGAGCAATTTTAAGAAAGTAGGTTGCCAAACTGTACTTTTCCAAGGTAAAGTTGTTGCTCTGCTGCATCTGCTTCGCATGTTAGGGTGAGCATCCCAGGCAAGGCTGAAGCAGGACAGTGATGCAGCTGGGCTGAGAGGACACAAGGGTGTGACAAAGCCACGGGGTAGAAATTTTAAGGTAGATAAGAAATAACGTGAACTAAGAGAATCTTAGAGGATGTCACATGCAATAAAAAATACAGGAGAAGCAAAGGCTTACCTTCAGAGGAAGAAAAGAAGAAATTATTTCCATGCAGGAGAGAGCTTTCTCTGATGTACCTGATCCGAGTCCCAGTAGACGAGACACCGAGGATCAGCTGGGCAGCGTGACTTTCTCAAGGTCACAGCTCTTCTTCCTTCCCCGGGAGAGAAGTCTGGACTACGAAAAGATGGAAACTAGTGATTTGTGCCAACACGTGTTGCATCATCCTGAAGCCAACCTACACTGACTAAACCTGTCCCTACTGCAGTTGCAGACAAGCATCCCTGAAAAGTCAGAGAAGAAAATTTTAGAAGAGGCAGGACATTTCCCGCAGAAAGAGAGCTGTAAAAATTACAAGAAGAGGAGGGACAGCAGAAGATGTCATGCATTAAAAAAAATGATGCTAGCTATAAATGGATTTAGATAGGGAAATTGCTATTGCATGTACGCAGCCACCCATAGCATGACAAACTCACTCCAGGACTGACAGTGGAGATGCACTGTGGAGGCTCTGTCTACAGAGAGGTGCTGGAAACCCCAAGGTAGTTGTGGAGGGCCAAGTGGTGGAGGGGGCGAAGCTCTAAGGATGGTTTTGAGGAAACAAGTATTTCTATGTGATCCCCAGCCCTCTGCGAAGGGGAGCGATGCCAAACAGATGATGACATGATTTATTTGCGAAAGGTGGTGCCCTCACCATGCATGAGACGTCCAGGAAATAAAGGCTCTCAGTCCTCAATTAGCAATGAGATCCCAGTGATAACGAAGCGCTGATTGCTGCCTTGTCTGGCGGAGAGCGAGACCTGATTAGGGGAGTAGTGGAGGGTGTCTCTGTAAACATGGCCAAATCCGGCACAAAAGTATTGGGCTGACATACTTGTCACCCTCCACATCTCACCCCGCTTCGATGAGCTGAGAACCCATATTCACTGCATGGTCTCCACAGAGAGGACATCTTTTTGTACTCAAGAGATGGAGACTGGGGGAACAAGCACTTGCAGCGAGTGTGCACAACGTTTTACAAATTTCTATGGGGATGCTGCTCTGCACCCACTTCAGCCAGAAAAGAGAAAGGCTTAGATGAGGCAGAGGAGTGCTGCATAAAATGCAACTGCACTGATACCACCACTTCACCCCACATCCTGCTCAGGATCAGGGGAAATGTGAACATCCTCCGAGTTTAGGATACTAAACTAAGTGAGGAGCACTTGGGGTCCCATCTCACCCCTGCGAAGAGGAGCTCTATTGAGAACAGAAGACAGAGTGTCCGTATTACAAGCCTAGCAAACATTTAATACGAAGGCCAGCAGCTCCAGATGGTTCCCTCGTGAAGCATAACTAAGACATTGACAAGGGATTTAAAACTTTGCCACGTCAATACAAGAAATTGGAACTGGATGCAGTTTTATTGGAAATGTGGGGTTTTTTTCCATTTCCATGTTCAATAGAAAACTTAAAGATTGAAAGGAAACTCTCTGGGGATGGAAAATCTCTTCCAGTTCACCCCATGGCTGACAATGGGGATGATAGCTTTTCAAACCAGGGCTGAGTGTTTTCCTCCCCTGGGAGGAAAAACTGCAGGAGCAAGGTCAAAAAGTTAAAGCTTAAATTTAGGAGACTTGTTTTCCTCATTACTTTTTAATTTCACACTTTAAGAGAAGAGTTTAATAGCACAAATATGGAAATATTTCAGTTTTCCCCCATTAGGAGGTAGCTGTGTGCAGCAGGTGCAAGCAGAGCTCCAGGGTTTCGCTCTCCTCCTGGCAGAGCAGTGGTGGGAAGTCGGTGGGTTGAGGATGAAGAGACCTCATCCGCTCCAACTCACCCCCTGACCTGGGAGCAAGTTATTTACCCTTTTCTGTTTTTTCTCCCAATGCAAAGAGTTCAAAACAAGTAACAGCAGCAGAAAAGGGCTGGCAAGTACTTGGCATGGTCCTCATCGGCAGGATGTCCAGACTGTGTCACGCCCCTGATTTCTCAGGGCGGTGGTGGGACTCTCGTGCTTGTGCCTCAGTTTCTCCGGCTGTGGCAAAGTGGTGCTGGCCCCAGGGTGCGGAGGGCGGCTCCATCCAAGAAAAGCAGTGAGAGCACCGGGGAGGACAGGGCACTGTAGCAGCAGCACCTTCAACACTGTCCACCTCTTGCTCTCCTTTGACTTAATTTACCACAAAGCATCCTGGCACCTACAAAATGGGCTGGAGACGTGCTCATAAATCAGCCAGCTAACAGGACTTGGAGCTGGTGTAACAAAAGCAAGGGGGAGAAAGTTGGTAGCTTTTCTTCCCCCCCCCGCCCCAAATCAGATGCAAACCTCCTCTGCTCAAATCCTCTGCTCTTAATGTGGGACGCTGCCAGTTTAAGAGGGGGGCAAAGCGGGGATTTCCGATGCAAAATTCAGGACAGCCAAGAGGCGATGTAATAATTGTCAGTCCAGAGAGCATCCCGGTGCACATGTTCAGAGGATAAGAGTGTCACCAGAGTCTATTGTCTGCCCCCTCTCTGTTAAAGTAGAGATAAGGCTGGGATAAATCTCACTGGGACATTCTGCCCTATGATGTTATTTCATGCCACATCACCTAATAGGTGTATTTTCACACTGCTTGCTACTGCTGTGAGGCTCTGCAGCTCGTAGCCAGGCTGACAATCTCACTATATGGAGAATGGAATAGTGACGGCTAATTGATTTTACAGCAGTACCGAAGGACAGACAATGAAAGTACCATCAATTTAATCCACTATTTAATGGTTCCAATTTAGCCTCTGTAAATGCTCACTAAACTAATTTCTCTGGGTTCAGCAATCTGAAAAGCTATCATATCTCTAATCTCCTTCAATATATTCATCTGGAAAAGGGAATTTAGCCAATTCTGATGTGCGGAGATGATCTGTTAGCACAGTGTAAATGTTTATAACACGGCAATCTAGTTCGTTTATAAGGATATGAAAAGTTTTATTGGGGAGGGCACTGAAGTGGAACCACGGGATAATAGGCAGTTACCCAGCAGTCTCTGGGAGCCAGGGAGCGGGCAGGCATGCAGAAAAATACTAGGATTTACTTTAATCCCAAATTGTAAGCTAAAGTTCTGCCCAGTACATGATGCACCTGGGACTCCTGGAACAAAGGATTGTCTCCCGTCCCCCCCGTGACCCAGGCTTTCACGCTACACCATGATAGCAACAGTCATTTTGTTTCCTCCAAGAGGCTGAAAATTAGTTTAGTTTTAGCACATATATATCTCCTTGTCCATCCAGGTTGCTAGTGGGGAGCTAGTCCTGAGGGCACTTTCTCTCCTGTAAGGTTTGGGGGATTTGAGTTTTGACTTCTGGATTTTTTTTAGAGAGGTTGGGGTTTTGCTTGGTTAAGTCTGGTTGCCCCAAGCCCTGGACCCGACTGCTGATCCTCTCCAGCTGCCTGCGTCCCTCTGCTACCCTCTCAGCTCCTGAACACACCTCAGACCCTCCTGAAGCCAAGGTGAAGTTTTGTCCCCAGTTGCAGTAAGAACAAGCCCCAGTGACATGTCTTTAGAGGGGAACATTCTCTTAAGCGTAAATGTTCATCTCCGTCAATTCGTCTCTTTCCTCTCTCTTGGAGGAGGGTCTGTCCTAGGTCCAGGTCCCAAAACTCAAAACTGTCACTAGTCCAGGACGAAATGTACCAAGTCTGGAGTCTGGGCCCCACGCAAGCATCATCCCTGCCTCTTCATTGCCTGTATCATGAAGAGAACAGAGATGGGTATGTGCTGGTTCTGCTCCCAGGAAATGCTGGCTGTTACTAAAGCTGCGGTGGACACTGGGAACATGAGACAGACCATTTCTTGTGTCTAGAAATTTTAAAAGTCACATCAAGATCACACCTAGGGGGATGTTCACTTTTGGGAGCAATTCACAGCCTCAGAGTTTTGATGATAAGAAGGAAGAGATAAAGTCTTACACCTCATCACAAGAGAGGGGGATTACAGTGAAATAGTCTCTGTGCATGTTTTTTATTTTATATATTTCTATTCTTTCCTCTAATAATTGCCCCATGCCAATACAGCTGCAGGAGAGGATCTACTCATGTAGACATACACACAGACCTGCCTCTGTGTGTAGATGTGTGGGAGCAGCTCACAGCATCTCAGAGGAGCTCTTCGTCCCCAGCTTGCCACCACCATGCCTAGTTTGTCACTCCCTGGCATTTCGACAGGACCTGGCAAACCCATGCAGGCATCCAGAAGTGGGGCTGGCATTAACGGGCCTGGGCTGTCGAATGTCTTTTATGGGAAGAGCACTTCTGGACTGCAGTGGCTTTGTAGTTCGACCATCTTTTTTCCCTTTTAAATTCAAAGACAATTCCACAAATGAGCTTCTGCTTGATTAGTGCTTTAATGAATATATCTGGATACACCACAAGTCCACCAGCCGTGACTCCAGAGCCACAGGCTATGCTATCCAGATGCCGCCTTTGTGCTGTCAGTTCGGGGTGTTAATGTCAGATACGCCAGGGGAGCGAGAAGGGCAATAGTCAAGGAATAAGCATCCTGTGAGACCGTGATTTTCCCTGGACCGAACTCTCCAGCTTCGGCGCAGGCACTGCAAAGTCCAGATGGGCAATGAAAGGCGCTGGGCCGTGCTTCCCGCCTGCCTGGGACCCCGTACCGGGGCAGCTGGGACCCCGTGCCGGCGAGCAGCCCGACCTGACGCTCCCACTCCAGGCAGCCCCTTCACTGGAGCTGCAGCGCAGATTAATTAGCTCCTGTTTGTTGGCTGCGTTGCGGATTGAGAAAGGGCTGCTTGCTCACCGACTGTGGCTGTGATTACTTTGCATAGGGAAATCCTGAGCAAGGTAATGCAGTGCGTGTTTCCTTCTGCTCCTGGACTGATCCCTGGAAAGGGACAACGCACGAGACAGTTTATGGCAGCAGGGCACATTTTTTCCCTTGTAAATTATATTTAACATTCCAGAGAACTTTATTGCATTTGGTGTTAGGGTTTATGAAAAAATCTGTATTTAACTTCAAGCCCTGGTAAACATCTTTGCTTATGTTGTTATGTGATTCTTTATTTGAGTATTTCGATTTAATTTCACAGTTCATATACCTTAAAGTTTTGATTTTTTTTTCCCTCCCCTCTCATTCAGGGAGAGCCAGGGCTGGCCAGGGGCTTGTCAGTCTCTAGTGGGCTCTACTCTCCCACAGGGTGGGTGATCCTGGGCTGCCCCCTCCATCCTCCCCCCCTGGAGAGGCGCCTGGGCATGGGGAGCAGCCAGGAGACCCTCAGAAGAAGGGGAAACTCTGCATCTGAGCCCACCACCATCCTCAGCAGCTTTCAAGAAGCCGCTCCTCTGAAATAAGTCATCACTGGGAGCTCCCAGGGCTTTCCCAGATGGGAAATGCATAGGGCTGAATATGGGTCAGCACAATGGGGGCTGGCCTGGGGACCACATCTGAGCCGGGTGCCAGGAGTCCATCCCAAAATCTGTTGAAGTCTAGGGGAGGTTTTCTGCTGGCACCGGTGGGCTCCGAATCAAGCCAACAAATGCATCTGTCACAGCTTCAGCCTCCACAGAGGGAGGAAGGGGAGGATGAAGAACCAAAAGGATGGCAGCCATAAAGGCTGTAGGAAGCCTTAAATATGGAGCTCGGTGGCAAATCCCGTCTAGGTGGCCTCCAGATGCTAGGGCCTGGCTGCTGAGTGTACGGATTATTTTGATAGCACGACATAGCTTAGTAGCTTGGGTTTGTGCTGCTTCCACTTCTGGCTCTGTCCTCCCGGTCTCATCAGGGACATTGCATGTTCACCTCCTGGGAATCACCTGCCCAAATTCTCCTAGAGCTCTATGGAAAAGGGAAGGGAAGTGCGAAGGTTTGTCCCACTTGGATAATTCATTAAAAGCCGGTGAGGCTACTGCCCAGAAGACAAGAAATGGTGATCTTGTATAATTATGGGGATTTCTGTACTCTGGTTCTATTTAAAAGGTATGTGTGTAAGACCTTGCTTCCCCATTTATCCACTCTTCCTGCAGGATTGTCTCCCTCCAGACCCAAACACAGCAACACTCTGGCAGCCAATATGGCCACAGCTGTATATCCGCTTCCCACAGCAATTCACAGAACTCCATTTTTAACTTGAGCTTGTGTTTAAATTGTGTAACTGATGATATTGAAAAAAAAAATATTTAGAGTTTTTTAGGGGAGATTTCCTTTTCAGACTTTGATTTTTTCCTCTGATTTTTGCACAGACAAACCCCAATGCAATGTTGCTGAATTAGCGTCTGTTTTAAGAAGACCTTGTGGAGGAGAAGTGACCTTGTGGGCAACCCCATGCACACAGGCCACACCAACAGGACACAACATCTTGGCATTTTTGACCAGATGGATTTTTTTTTCAGTCCTGTATGTGGATCCTCTATACTGGAGACTTCCTATTTACTTCAGCCTGCCTGGCTCACCGAATAAGCGCTATTTGCATTTCGAAGGACTGTCCCATAAATGCATATGTCATGCTGATACACAACTTCATTTCCTTTGGATGCTCTAGACTGTAAGTTCCCGTCTTGAATATGAAAATCCTGTCCTGGAATGCCAAAGGTCTCAATAAATCCAGCAAAAGGAAAACATTTTTTATTATTCTTGAGTAAAATCAAAACAGACATAACTCTTGGTCAGGAAATGTACCTCTCCAAAGAGGAGGAGGTTAAGCTACATCCAGAAAGGGTGAAAGAAACTGTATCTTCACCTTTGTAAATGAAGAGTCATACTCTACTGCTCATCTTTGTACAAAATTCCCGTTGACACCAATTTCACTTATTTATTGATTGTTTTTTTATGTGCTCAATGCCATAGTAACGGGCTGCATTCCATAAATTAAATGCAACATTGCATTAAGTTAAACTTCTCACAATGGAAAACACACACAGCACCCAACCCTGTGCTGCTCCCGAACACTGATAAATAAAACAGCAATTATCCAGAACTAAGCAAATGCCAGCAACAAATTGTGAAAGACAGTCAGTTTGCACTTCTCTTGGTGGACGTGCACAGGTACCTCCATGACGCACACGTGCACGCAAAATTATACGGAATGTGATACATCATGGAGCGAGGCCCTGAGTCTGCAGGCAGCAGGAACACTGCTCGGCTTGTGCTGGTGTGATCCTATTTAGCTCCAAGCTACTCCTCACATGTGTAAAATTAAGCAAATGAGCAAAGAGAGAAGTCCTGGATCATCAGAATAACTACAGCTCGTCTGCATTTATGGGCGTCATTCATTTTAGTGACATCATTGCTCCATGGTAACGAGTATATTTTAGATTAGAGAAATAGATGGCATGAGAAATAGATTAGTTTTATTTAGATAGATTATATCATTATATAAATAGATAGACCACTCTATTTCTACTCATCTTCCACCTCCTGGTTAATAGGACATAGTTTTATTTATAGATAGAGAACCAGGAAATGTTTCTATGTAAATGTTTCATAACTCTGTTGTATCTCTGTATTTTAACAGGTCACCCTGGTTGTACCGATCCAAGCTACGTAATATGTCTGTGCAATGAGGAGAATATTTTGGGGTTGTCCAGTTGGACCCAAAGTCAGGGAGGCTCAGAGAACAGATCCACCTCATGTGCCAAATGTGGGAGAGTAAGGACTAAAGCCAGGTCCTGGAGGGACACCCAGGAAACTTCAACCCAGGGAATTACTCATTTGGGCTACACTAAAAAATAGCAGAGATTGGGAAGGGAGAGGATGAGGGCTTCTGTCTGTCCAAGCTAAATGGGCACTGAGCAGCCAGGATGTGCCATGCTGTCCCCACTGCACGGTCAGAAATGGAGAGAGACCCCAGGTGCTGTTGAAGTGGGGATCCTGCCCCACTGGCAGGTCCATTCCTGGGACTGGGATCCACGGGTTTCATCTGGGGTGTTTGCTGGCAACACCCCAACAGACTCCTGGTTTCCAGATGGCATTTTGGGTACCCAGGCAGAAAGGGATCCTGCTAACATGACAATCTCACTTCCCCCCTGCCACTCTCGGGATGGCACAGGCAGCACCCAAAACCCCTTTCCCACCCCAAACCCTCCCTCGTAAAGAAGCGCAGCCAACCGCACCCCATTGACGACCACCCTACGGAAAGCGAAACCACCAGCCAGGTGGGATGGAGCATTTATTCCACTAAATAAAGAAGCAAATCCCCCAGCACCCAGCCAGCCCAAGCTCATCCTCCCTCGTCGCAGGGTGCCGGGGAGCGGGGCGCGTGCGAGGCTGGCGCGGCACCGGCGCCTTCCCCGCGCAGCTCAATTACAAGCAGACAAGGCAGTGTCACATGTGATTCACAATGTCGATTTCATGCTCGCGGTAACCATTTACGAAAGAGCTGCGGAGGTTTTACATTTGATAAGAAATCAACAGTGTTTGTGTTTGTAAAAGACCGATCACGGAGTGTGACAGCTCCAAGAGATTGCTGCGGAGCATTGACTGCACGTCTGTAGTCTGTCATGGACCCATAAGTATTTATTTCAAATGTTGGTGGGTTGTGGGTTGTTTTTTTTTTTAACCAGGATGTTTGAAAATAAACTGTCAGTCTCTATTTACAGCTGAACAAGTAGAAAATACAAGGGATTTTAGGTTAAATTGTCAGTTAACAGAATTCAAAATAGAAAAAATATGTACAGCGCTTGCTGGTTTATTACCCTCTGGAAAGAGAGTATCGTTTCTAAATTTAGAGATACAGATGTCTCTCTTTCAGGAAACAGAGGTTGTCTATATAGCATATTTGAGGTGTCTTTATCTTCCTGAACCCTCCATACCTTGCCTACCCCAGCGCATTTGCATGCATTTACTAGAGCATTAGCTCATAGGGGCCTGGATGCAATCCTAGCTATGCTAGCGTACATCCTGGCATTTTGATAGAAATGCTCTGGATTTAGAAATGCTCTGGATTTTAGAGACCGGGGTCTGGCCCCTATATCCAAGGTCTGACAGGGTTTTGGAGCCAGGTCACTGGGGCTAGATATTCATTTTGGAGACATCTGGATTTCTTGAGAGACCCCAGATACAAAGATGTTCCTCACTTTTGCACCAGAGTAGCAGCCTTTTGCATACTTATTAAATGACTTGTCCCTGCCTGAATTTGTGAACCTCTTCTCCAAAAGCAGAAAGAGCCTACATCAGTTCTTGGTGACTTTTCTCAGCAGCTTTGTGATGCAAACCCAGGTACCTGAAGCAGACAGATAGGTTTGGGTGCAAATTCTCCTGCCTCCTTTCCGTGCCTGGGTCTCCCCATTTCTAAACTTGGTATAGGTCTGCTGAACCTTACCCAAGCGAGTTCGAGAACTTCCCACTCTCTGGAAGGAGCCAGAATAGGAAATAGTGATATATACTGGGGCGCACGCATTTTATCAGCGTATAAATAAGATTAGGCAGGAGCTTTCCCAACTGTGAACATCCAGCTCCAAAACACAATTAGGAGCCAGATTTGAACTATAACAGTCAGGTATTGCCTATAACTCAACCTTTGGCTGCATTTCAAGCATGAGCTTTCTCAAAAACACAAGAGGGCAGGTGCTATTGTATACTAATAAGTGCTTCGTTTCTTGACGGATGCTCTGGGTGGCAAACAGCATCAGAGGAAAGAGGAGAAGAAAAAAATGAAATATAACATGAAACATCTATACTGGGCCAGGACTTGGCGGCAATAAATTTGAGCATCTCACAGCTCAGTGGAGCAGCATTGGCGAGCCCTAACTGACGATGTCTCCCTTTTAATACATGTTACAGTCTGCAACCGTGTTGTGGAGAAACTCATAGACCCAGAAGGAAATAATTCTCTGCTCCATCAGGCCATGGAGGTCTTGGATACCACTATGGGAAGTTATTGGCTTTGTTAGAATTCCTCCAGTTTTCCACCCAAAATGCTGCCTGTAAAGTCTGGCCCAAAGTTTCTATTTCAGCTTCATGTTCTCAGTAGAAAGGAGAGACGCTGCATGGCCAGCAGAGCCAGCATGCAGTCCCACAGTCTGATCCATTCAATGAATGGAGGCATCACCCTGGGGTGTTGGCATGGCCGAGTGTCTCAGTGGAACAGCCCCAGGGCAGAGGTTTTGGCTTCCACACAGCTACTGATCCCAGCAAATCTCAGCTGAGAGACAGAATTTGTCACCTTTAAGCCACAGGGGTTTGTGCAATGTGATAGCAGAGCTACCCCTTCTCAGTGGTTTGCAATTCCCTCTTCTCCTCTATAGCTGGGACATCTCTTGTAGAAGGTAAAGATGAGTTAACCACAGCAGGGTTAATGATGATCTGCTTCTGTGGTGTCTGGTCAAGGAAGAATGCATTTATCTATGTATCTTAGACAACATCAGTCTAATATGCACAGCCCAAAACATACAGGACTTACATTTGTCCCCTGCTGACGCGTCAGGAAGTCCCTGCTGGCTCCTGGGGTCAGTGTCTTCCTCCAGGTCTAGCACCGACAGCTGGGTTCGCAGGGACCTGGGCAGAGGAGAGAAAGAGAAAATGAATTCAAAAGGGCCAAAGGCTCATTTGCGATGGAACAAAACTGCTACAAAAGCCTTCATTTTACTTGTTTTGGGATAACCGGTATGCAGTGCCCATGTTGCTGAAGGGTGGCGGATTCATCTGCAAGATGCTGGGAGTCCGTGCCGTGGTGCTGCTTGTCTGTGTTTCTGCTGTGGCAGTTCCTGGGACTCTACCATGAGCGCTGTAATGACAGAGATGGTTTTTCCCAAAAATCCGGCTCTTGAAATCTTGTGAATAAGAGAACAATTTGGATTTCTTCCAAGCAAATTTCTAGTTCATGGTTACAGAGAAAAACTTGAAGATGTAAAGCTTGCAGGCTAAGCAAAAATAAATATATATATGTAGGAAAAAAAAAAAGCAAGCATTGCAAATTAGTTTCTTAACATCTTGTACATCATAGGGCCATGTCATGAGTTTCTGACTCTGGCTGTTGGCTGCTGGAGGTCCGCAACTCTGCAAACTCCTCTATAAGCTAAGGTGCCTCTGCATTTCTGCTGGACGTTTTGCTGAGCCACTGCTGAGAGCAGCTTCATGCATTTCTTGCCGAGGTTTGCCCCAGGCACGCTCCCAACCTGGCTGCAGCATCCCTGCCCAGACCCTGCTCCTCCTTTCCGTTCCCCAGCATAACAGCGCCGAAGCCAGCGGTGCTTGATGCACCACACTGAGAAGAGACGTTAACCCAAGTTAACGCACTCATCCTGGCCATGGGGTGCTTCCGAGACCCTTCACCTCTTCACCTGCGCTCCCAGGTGCGCAGCTTCAGCCTGCAGCCTCCCCTGGCCCAGCATGCTCCCAAAAGACCAGCCCCATGCTGAACTCCCTGCGACCAAGAGAGACAAGCACATTTACTGCAACTGTCTTATCAAAGGCCAGAATTGGAGCCTGCCTGTTTGCAAGCTGTGAATTTTCTCCATGTTTATCCCCTGGAGGGGTTGTTTTGTGGGTTTATTGACTAAATAAGGGTATTGATTTGTTAAGAGCTTTTCTTCCTCCTTTCAGTGGGAAATATTGCTATCTCTTTCTTCTTCTCTGTACTCCAGGTGAGAAGTTCTTTTAGTGACACCATAAATTTCCATCTCTTGCTTTTCTCTGCTCTGTAAACAAGTGTTTGCCTGTCCACAGGGGTTAATTTGGTCATGTTAAACGCTCTGCAGCTCCCTCTTGGGCTCTGCACTCACAGACTTTTGCTCTGAGGGAGATCCCTGTGCTCGCCATGCAGGCACCCTCCATCACCCACTGTATTTCTCCCACCACCGACCGAGACCTCCATCCACACAAGCAGCTTTGAGATCAGGGTGCTGCAATAGCCCACACCAAAGCCCCATGCCCACACCAAAGCATTGCTTCCTAAAACAACCGGCCAGACCTTCCACTGGGAAAAGGATGACCTTAAGAGACCATTTTGGGGCTAACGCATGATAAACGTTGTTAACGATGAATGAAGGTCATATTATCATTCCCTCACATCTGTTTTATAGGGCGAGACGCTGGTTATTGCTTGCCATTCTCATGCAACACTTGTATGTGCTGGTGTCCATAAACGCAAAAGATCTTCCCTTCCAGAAATTCATGGTCTCTGAAAGGCTCCCAGTGTTTCTGGAGGAGCTTGGCTTGAACTTAGGGAACCCTCCTTCCTAAGCAGAAAATGCAGGTCTGAGCGAAAATGCACAGAGAAGTCATCTGTTTCTGAGCTTTGCAGAGATGTCTCCATTTTTACAGACTCCTCGTGCCCATGGATGGACTTTGTTTGCCTTTTGTTTCCTTGAAATCCATCCAAAGTCCCAGCTGCAGCGGGGGAAGAGGAATAAGTGGTTTGGTTCACAGTGTATTTTCAACTAGAGTGGGATCATCAGCACCCTGGGTCAGATGAACTTTCTAAATCACACTGTTAAGGACCCTTCACCATGATCCTCCTTAGGCTAATTCTCCTCTTCTCAAGATTATGCTCCAGCAGTGAAACAAACTATTTTAATCTCTTGGGATGCCGGAAGAGATTACAACAAGTCCCATTAATCTTTTCCTTGGCTTAACTGTGAGCCATAGTGGGCTTTGGAGGGCTGTGCCAGAGCCGGACTGTCAGCCAGAGCAAGGCTGCATGGCGGGCAGGCTATACCAGCGTGCAGCGTGTGCTGCAGCCGGTCCCGCTGGGCTGGAACCGTCCCGTTCCCCCCTGGGCTGCGTGATTTGAGTGTCATGCCGTAAAGGAGTTAATTTCCAGAGTGCTGCAGCACTGCGCGAGCCTGGGGAGTCAGCAGGGAGCAATACAACCCCAAGCCCATGCAATACTTTGGAAATTCGCTCTTGTATGCTCTATTCCTCAAAAGCCTCCTGAGCTGTCAGTGTTATAGATCATGGGGAGGGTGGCTGTGCTGAGGCACCATCGGGCAGTTACTGAAGGTCTTATGAAACTGTAGAAAACATATCCCAGAAGGTGCTGTGTCAGCTCCATTATTTATACAGCAGCAGAGCTCCGTAGGCAATGGAAACACAGCGAATGCAACATAGAGGCTGCGGTACCTCTAGGACTCTTTCAGCATCTTAGTCGTGATCTTTGCTCCACTGAAATCAGGGAGGGGAGGGGTGGGGAGAGGGTGCCCTTGGTCTTGGCAATGCCAAGACATGATCCAATAACTCCGTTCAGGGAGTCTCTGGGATAACATCAGTACAGCACAGTGCATCATCATCAGGTGAGGAGCCCTGGAATTGAATTAGACCCCCCCAGAAGAGGAAGGGGGTCTGGACTAGGCACTAAGCTATGCTATAGGAAGCACCAGGGCTACACTTTGATGACCAGAGCAGACACGAGCGCTAACACACTCCTGCAAAGTATTTATCCTCACATTTTCTGTGGCAGGCACTCTACCAGGTCTGATTTGGATACAGCCCGAATGCCTTTACACTAGAATTTGGATCAGCCACCCAAAGGTGTGAACCGTCCAGTTGAGTGGCATAAAACACTGATTATGTAGCCAGCAATTTCCACCCTGCAGCCCCAAGAGAAACCCTTACGTCTGATCCTGCAGGTCACGGTGGGAAACAGCAGGTAAAAGCAAGCTCAGGAATACTGCCTGCAACAGCAACACAACATCTGCTGCATCAAACCTGCCTTTGGATGCTCCAGCCCACCGCTGAGCTGACTTACTCCTGTCTTATGTCGGTGTGAGAGATGAATCAGGCCCTTGGTGTGCACGGCGAACATATGTCCCAGCAGCTGCCGGCGAGCTGTGCTTGAACCCAGTTGTGCGAGCAGCAGGTTCGGCTGGGTTTCGTCAGACCCAGAGTGTCACAGAAGGCATTAATAGGCTGTTTGGTGCGTGTTTGAAAGCACCTAGAGGATAACCGAATCACAAGCAATAAACAACATTGGTTTATAAAGAGCAAGTCATGCCAGACCAACTTGATAGCTTTTTTTTCGGATCAAATTACAAAATTAGTGGATGAAAGGCCTTACAGAAGATGTAATGCATCTAGACTTCAGCAAAGTATTTGATATTGATCCTCGCAAAATTCTACTTGAGAAACTAATCCGGACTGCCTTAGATATGAGCATTAACAACAGTGTGGATTGAGAGGCATCCAACGGGCTGTAAACAGAGAGGAAATGCTAAGAGCCAACACATTGGCATATGGGAGCTGCGTCACAGGACCAGCGCTTGGCTCAGGTCCACAGAAATATCTGTATGTGGGGGTGATGGGGAGAGGGTGATTCAACCACAGATTGACCTGGTAAGGACTCGAATGGAGACCTTCCAAAAATACGTGGCCATTGCCCATAGGGAGCGGTGCCATCATTGCCAAGGTGCTGCTCTCCTCCCTGTCTTGGAAACAAACTGATCCTGCCCCAGAGCTGATTTGGGGCTAAGACAGGACATGGAGGTCACCAAGACCATTTTTGAAGCAAAGAGTTGTTCCCTGGCCAGATCCCCCCCGGACACCCTGCGACCAAGCTCCCTAGGCTTCAGGGCTGCTCTTTCAAATACATATTTTTTAATGCTGTTTCATTTTTAGGATGAACTCTGCTGCTGCCCTTAATGAGGACCGCAGGCAGAGAAAACTTTGGGAAGTTTTGCTGTGAGTGTGAGAGGCAGCTGAGGCAGCCGCGCTGGCCGGGGCTGACAGGGGTTGCCGGTTGGCCCTGGCAGGGTTCGGCAGCTGTCACGTCTCCCTGCCAGATGAGGCTAACCTCGAGCCTGGGACCCTGTAGCAGGAAGAAAAATGCACGCCTGGCACATGAGCTGTAGAAAAAGCCCCACTTTGGTTGTCAGCAGCAGAAAAACTGACACTTTCTCGAGTCTGACATCCTCCTGATCATGCAGGCAGATCTGCGGTCGGGAGCTCAGGTTCTGGCATCCCAGCAAAGGCACTGGTCTGTCCCATGAGGTCCAGCCTTGCTACCCAGCCTTTTATTGAAGAGCCAGTTGCAAAGAGGGATTTGACCATCACAGTCCTTTGCAAGGCTGTAGTTCTTGCCCCCTCGTCCCATCAAACAAGGACATAACCCTCCATAGAAACCTCCCCACAGGTAAAGCCCACCTGGGAAGAGAGTGGACGCTTCATCCACAAGTTTCTTAGTTGTGTACCCTCCTGCTCAGCCTCTGATTAGACTCAGAACTCTTGGTGCCCACACCCTGCTCATCCCCTTTTACCCTGGTCCTCCAGCCCGTCTCCCACGTGGGAGCAGCCTTTCCCCACATGCAAGCCGTCTTGCTCCAGCAACAAGTGCCCCAGCCACTGCTAATTTCACCCAAAACAATCCCAGGTGCCAGCAAGTCATGTCTGATCATGCCATTAATCTGATTATTTACTCTGTGTGTTTTTAAATTCTTTGATTGCTTCTGCACCTACAGAGATGTTGATAGGCATGTTGCTAAAAAGGGAGGGAAACAAAAAATCAGCCACATCCAATCAAATAAATAAATTCTTCGGCAGCCTGTTGGAAACGTGTTCGATCCAGGCACACAAACACACTTAGCAGGTCAAGCACTCAATCAGCACCTGCCCTCCATGCTGGAAGCCAGCAGCCGGGACGAGGTTTCGCAGAGCCGGCAGGAGTGGGGTGGCACCTCCCGGGCTCTTGGAGCAGGTACGGCCAGGTGGGAAGCAGCTGTGAGCTGGCATCCCCTGGGCCCCGCCAGCCTCGCTTACCGACCTCCTCCTGGAGGACCCAACCCTGTAGGGATGTCCACTGAGGCTTTCCAGCTCCAAAAAGATGTCCTTTATTTAACCCACACTGATGGAGACCCTCAATAAAGCCCCACTTCACACCTGTCCATCCCATAGCCAAGGGGCCAGAGTGGCTGCGCCAGCCTTCCAGCAGCACCCCATCTCTTGCGGGGTTCACGTGGCGTGCTTTGATTCCTACACCCGACGGATGTGCGTTCCCCCTCCGCCCCCCAGCTCCTCCCGACTCCGGAGCCCGTGCTGCCCATCACCAGGCCAGGCAGACATCATCTGGGCCAGAGGCGGGGGACAGCGTGCGGGGACCGGGGAGGGCCGAATCCGGTTTGCTTCCCCGATAAAACCCGGGAAGGATTATGGTCTCTTTAAGCCTGTCTCCGCAGCCGCGCCGGCTCCCCGTGCGCTGACCCAGTCGTGTGCTGTATTAGAATTGTAGAGTAATAAATGAACAGTGGAGGGGTTTGTAATGATGATTAGGGACTGAAATTGGTTCAGATTTACAGTGTCACTCAGGAGCGGAGGCAGAGGGGGAAGGCATTCTGCGCGGCCTAATGGATCCATCAACTCGTTTTGGCTGCTCGGTGGGCCGCGCAGGGTCACCAGGCTTTCCGCTGGCAGCACAAAGCACTTCAATTTTGTTAGGAAATGTATCAATTTAACTGACTTGAGCAGCGCGCGGCAGAAAAAAAAAAAAAGGGGGGTGGGGGGGAGAGGAAGGGAAAAAAAAAAAAACCTAATGAATCTGGACTCAATTTTCCGCCACACTGCCTCTGCGAACTGTCGGAAACAATGTCTGCGGTCGGGGTGAAGGCAGCGCGGATAGGCTGCCCGCGCGCCCGCCGAGCCGGGGAGACGGGCTGCCTCCCGCCAGCCACCGGCCAGGGCTGCCACTCTCCTAACAATGATGTCATTAAAGGTAAATTGGCCTCTATTTCAGCAGGATGATAGTGCTAATTGAGTGGGAAAATATAATATAGGGAGCTGTTGTCTGCAGTTAAAGGGAGGAGGGGGACAGATTAAATGGCCTACAATAGTGGGTGTCAGGCACGGCAGATGTTGCTTTCCGCTGATAACTGCGCTGACATATCTCGAGCTTGTCAAGGCTGAGGTTTTCAGAGAGACTTACAGCAAAAGGCAGCAGATGGCCCTCCTGAATGGGAATGAAGTGCTTAAACAGCCTGGCTGCTGAAGGCAGCTAGTTTGTAAATAGAGGAGTCGGAGGTGTCTTATTGATCCCGCTCGCTGCCCGCCAGCGCGGCGGACCGGCGGGCGGCGGGGAGCCGGTGGGATGGGGCTGCCGGCGGCGGTCGCGGTGGTGGTGTTGGGGGCCGGGGCTGGCAGATGCTGCTGGATGGCAGCCCAGGGTGGTGGGGCCGAGCCGGGCTCGGCACTGGGGATGCATCGCCTTAAAAGTCACAGATGTCAAACGGCAGGACAAAAGTCGGGGCGGTGGCCAAGCGAGCGGGCGGCAGGGCTCGGGCACGGGAGCGCGACGCCTGCGTCCCCGGCAGCTGCACAACGGGGACGGAGACCCCTGCCCCCCAAAGCACCCGGCCAGCAAAACCCACCCCGAGGCCATCCCGTGGCAGACCCCGTTTGCAGCCCCCCCTGGGCCAACGCTTGCAAAAGGCTGTGAGGTGAGCTCAGGTATTTCAAATACAGAGAGATCTTTCTTGGAAACCTGTGTCTGAGTGCAACGCACCAGCTGCAGGGCACAGCGTGTGAAACTGCCTGGGGCGTGAAACAGCCAGTGCCTCTCCTCTCCCGAGCCACAAACGGGCCTTGGTGTACAGCAGACTTACTCTGGATAACCTCTTGGCGAGACAGAGTTTTGCTCGACTCCGCGAAGCGGTGCCTCAGCTATACTGTGAAGTACGGGGAAGTGCCCCGTGCCTGGGACGTGCTGCACGCCGCGGGAATGATTTGGGAACGGCATAAAAATCACATGCGTGTTGGTGCTGTACAGATCAGTAGTACACACTCATCTGTGCGCTTAGGTCCACATCATCCACGCTGTACTGAATTTTGGAGGATACGAAGGGATGCTGTTATGGGTCCATAAGCACCGCCCTACTATATCTGCCCACTGGAAATCCTGCAAATACATCTTCCCAAGGCACCCACCAAAATTAAACGGCATATGCACTTGTCTCACCTCCAGTGCCGAAACCAGGCACACACATAAATCCTCCCGCCCCGTGTGTGGGAGCATCAGCGGCCACGCAAGAAGGCTGGGACACGGGGTCAGGAATGCCCCACGTGTGGGCACGGGCAGACCCAGTTGCCACCCACACAAAAGGCAGGTCAAGCCGCAAGCCTCCAGAAACCCTCCCCAGCCAGGCCATCCTGATGCTGTTCCCTGTGCGCTAAGCCTTTCCCATGAGCCTGCCTAAATATAAACACGCGCACATGCGTGCTGTTATTAAATCTATCCAAACATGTAAGCAAGCCTTTCACAAAAATCACACGGAGTCTGGCACAAACACTTATCTGCTTACAAAATGACATAAATTGAGTCTGTATACACAAACACATACACTGACGCAGCTGGGGAAACACATTGCTGACATCCAGATAGACAGAGATTTACTACTGATAAGGTTGTGGCCACGCTCCCTCTCCCACGTACCCTCCTGAGCAAAATCCTCCACCCTGGGACTGATCCTGCTCTCCCTGAAGGCAGCGGGGCCTGCTCGGGTTGCAAGTCCGTGACATTGGTGCGGTTCAGACTGTGTTCTCACAGAAACGCGGTGCTAAGTCTGCTGACTTGCATGGAACTAAATCGAGGTTCAGTTGTCAATTAGGGACATGTCAAGCTCGTATTCCCAGGCCGCCCAAAGCTGAACAAACCAGCACCAGTGCTGAAACTCCCTACGGAGACCTGGCAAAGGACCAGGCGTGGAGACTGTCTGGGGACAGATGCCAAGAGCTTTGCACATGTCACAGGTATGTCCCACCGATGCCTTCACCCTTTGCCACCAGTCCCCCCGCTGCAATGCGTAATGCAACAACCCTCCTGCAAAACCGGTCTTGCGGAGGGGAGGCGAGGGGTGGCCCCCAGCCCCGCGCGGGCTCCCTGCTCTGCCCAGGTATCTGCTGTGCTGCACAAAGCAGGAGGTTTCCTCCATGGGAAGCACCTTGGTTTATCCCGAAGGGCTCTGCTGCATGGGATCAAGGTGATGCTGCGCTACTTTTCCTTGCTCTTTTCCATCACCAGCTACAAGAAGAAACAGGGACATTGAACAAACGCCACCTAAGCAAGGCGGTTAACCAGTTTTAAGGCCATTTCTGATTTGAAGACTGCCAACAGTCAGATCCTTCTGAAGATATGAGTGATGTCTTACACAGCCATCCGAGATGCCTCTCCACAGGTCCAAGCTGCTGCCCCCAGCTCACACCAGTGGCCGCAGGCGATGGGCCATGTTTCATACAGCACAAAGAGGGATCGTAGGCTGCTGGCCAGGCCGCTGCTCGACCAGGGGAAGGTGGCAGTGAGACCCAAAGCTCTTGCTCGGGGGCCAGGATAGTCTTTTTGGTGTCCCCTCCATCCTCTACCCTCAAGCACTTTGCAGCCATTCCCTTGCCTGCCGGCGGTGTTCCCTCCAGCTTTTCCCAGACCACAGCCTCACTTTGCTCAGTCTGTTATCTCTTGACAGTCTATTTTCTCCCTTCTTTAATGTGTTTTTGCCTTCCCTTCTGTTGTTTCCAAGTCATTGTTACTGGCAGCAGTCAGCAGCCCCCTGCCCCCTCGTGTCTCTCCTCTCTCCTCTCGGTGCTTCGCCACCACCCGCTCTCACTGAATTGGCCCTTAAACCCCCATTTCTCTGCTGCTCAGCCAGCTTGGTCATCTCCAGCTCTCCCACATCCTCACTCCGGGACACCCACCACCCACAGGCGGTGTAGGCAGGCAATCCCAGCTGAATTTTGCCATAGTTTTGCTGGCAATCAGAGATTTTCCTGCTGTTCCACCTGTGAGAGGAGGTCCGTAATTTTGCACAGTCGGCTTGGACGCACCATCAAAGCTCAAGCACAAAACCAAACATCAGACAGACAGGTGTTGAGCCGAGACCTTCTGCTTCTCACCCAGCACCCTGATTATTATATGACGTCTACAAGCCTCTGTAAACTGCTGTTATCTGGTATCAGAAGCTCTCCTGCCTTCAACACAACATGTTTCCAGCTCTCTCATCTCCACAGAGGCGATGTTCTCCCCTCAGTGTCCTCCTGCCAAGTGGAAAATGGCTAGTGCATGCGGGGATGACCTAGGGGGTTTAAGAGATTTTGATCTATTCGGTGGCCATGCTGGTGCCAAGGAGAAGCCTCCAAAAGGAAAAAGAGGTAGATGTGCCTGTTACAGAATGATGGATGCTCTGACCTGTCCCCACATAGCTCATGAGCCCTTTGAAATCCCACAGAACCTTCAGAGATGTGAGGAAACCACCTTGGGCTTCTCCACCACTTCAGACTCATTGGTCAGAGTTGGGATCTGCCCCCATGGGAACCAAGGGACCCTCCGTCCAGAGGATGAGGTACACACGCAGTGCATAACAAAACTCCCTCTGCACAGAGGGAGACGCTCCTTAACGGGCAGCCCAGCATTTACAGTAATCAAGAATGATTCAATTGACAGGTTTGTGTGGTGTTTGTTAATTTACTTGAGATTCATTCCTGGGAACAGCTGGCTGTATCCCAGCAGGACTGTGACTCTCACTAGCCCACCTGCTGCTAGACAGACGGGCTTTGGGTACAGTTGTAGTTAAAGTTTAGCAGGCAGATATTTCTGGCCATTAAAAATGGAAAAGTTCTTCAAAGGCTCACGTGCAGAGAAGGTTTTGGAGGCAAAGATGTTGGCTCTGGGCTTTGCTAAATGGCTTCACTTGGGTTTCCAGGGTGGTCAAGGAGCTGAGGGCTTGTTTTGTCATTTGAGCATTACCAGGTGAATTACCAGGATCGTGGTACGTGAAGAAGAACTCACGAAAAAGTCACTTAATATTCAATTACAGGGTCTGTTCTAGAAGCTTTTTACAGGAGATTGACTCGTAAGGGAATTAGACACCCAGCTCCTCCTGAAATTCCGTGGGAATGGGCACGTACCTCTCTGCTTTGGAAACCTCTGACCAATCAATTTATATAACATTAATATTTGTCTTCCCTTAAATTGACTGTGTTCTTTTAAGATATAATTAGATTTTCCTTCTAGTGCCCATGTGGGCATGAGTCTTTAAAGTGTATGACAAAAAGATGTATTAAAAAAATACAGAATTATTTCTCAGAAGAATCCTTTAAGAAGTCATAACTAGGTTTCAACAAAATGTATTCCCCACATACAGAACACAGAATCCTCCCAGAAATTCCAGCAGGCAATGAGATGCTCAGAAAGGACCGCTTGGCCCCACAGACCCACAGGGTTACTGGATCCCGTACCGCAGCCGAGCCCTCAACAACTGCCTCCCTCTCAGGAGTTTAGGGGGGCAAGAAGTAGGGCTGTCTTCCCCATTGAGCCCCCTGGTAGCAACGTGGGTTACTCAGAGCCCAGCCCAGAGCCCCTGTCACCACAGGGTACCTACCACCAGTGATGGCAGAAGTGCTCCATCCCACTGCTATCGACAGCACCGGTCCTCGCTCCCAGTCCAGAACAAGGGTCAAACGTCACCAAACCAGAGCAAAACGCCTGCAACGCTTGAGGCAATTCCCTCTGCTGGGCTTTCCTGTCACTAAACTATTGATTAGATATTGATTAAAATGTCTATTAATCTTTATAAACTATTTATAAATGGAACCTTAACATAAAGTGTGACCTGTACAATATTGAAATAGAAATTACACTTAATATGGATTTTTAAGTAAGTCAAACATGTAAGTGAAACACCACATCATATCCACCAAGTGTGTTTGTTACATGTCAGGTATGGAACATTTCCATTGAGTTAGATACTTTTGGCTTTACTTCAAATCCTCACACATCTGATAAAAATACAGAATAGCTTTGATTAAGCATCTGCCCTGATCCCTGTTACACACGTGTATTTCCCCCACCCCAGGTATCCTGGACCGTCCCTCTCTGATCCCTGCAGCTCAGCGGGGCTGCAGGTAGGAGCTGCCCCACCTGGCACTCACCTCCCCTCTCGGTTCTTGGCTCAAGGACCATTTTGCTCCCATCCTTCAGCAGCACTTCTAAGTCTCACATCAAGCCCAGGACCGGCAGGGCTGCTGCCGGAGGAGCTGGTGGCAGCACCGGGCTGTAGTTATAAGCTCAAACCAACGGCACTCACTGGCTAAAAATCAAACATGGAGCTCGCTACTGTGAGATCTCAGCCGACTCCATTTGTTACATGGCACATCCAGGAGGGGTAACCAGCTTGCAATATATTAAACAATTAATCATTTAGATTGCAGTGCTCTTAATGCTGCAGGCATTTCCCACTAAATGTGTGGCACAGGTGCGGATGCCTCATGGAGGATTCCTGCCTGCAAACTTTGGGAAACAAGGACACAAGCAGAAAGCCAGGCTGGAAGAAGTGTGTCCTCCAGGCTTACAAGGCTATCCTGATGATCCCCCCTCCTCCATGCCCTGCATGTTTCCGTAGCTGGTGCTGGGCTGAGCCCAGCCTGGCCTGGCTCATTTATGCTAATGATGCTGTTCACCACCGGCCTCTCATTTGCCAGCGTTTGCAACGAGGACCTTAGTGCCCCTCTCTGTGCACCTATTTCACCAACGGCTTTTGGAGCTCTTGGCATCACTTACTTTACGGCATTTCCATCCCTATTTCCAGCTGAGGGACCAAGTGACACGGCAGAGGAGATATTGCTGTCGCATGCAGTTGCAACTAAAGGGTTTACAAGATTTACATAGCTACTTTTCCTGTCCACTATGGATTACACCTGCCCTTTGAGAAACAGGTTCAGTGAGGGAGGAACGTGGCCTGTTGCAATGGGCAAGGAGCCAGGGCTCTGCAGCACACTCCTCCCCAGGTGATGCCACGGCAGCTGGGGGGAAAAAGGTGTCAGGAGGGGACCTAGACTGGTTACACAACCTCAGGCAAATAGCTGAACTACGTTTTTGTACCTCAGTTTTCTCACCTAAGAAGGAGGATTTTGGGCAGCGCAGGGGAGGCCGAGTGCGGTTGTAAGGATTAACAGGAGGTTTTAGGGGTGGAAAAAAACTTCATACCAAGTGAGCTCCCCTCTGTAACCTTTTGCTTCAGAAACACCCTGGGCTGCTGGTTGTTTCCAGCCCACATGGCAGAAAAGGCTCTTGTACCTCTGGCCCTGCCAGTGGATTGCAACAGATTTACTGGTTCACGTTAGTTTCTGAGCGTTTTTGGAGGGGACCCTACAGCGATAATACCTTCACCCAAGAGCTGGTTGCACTAAGAGAATAATGAAACCCCACGAGGAGCTGAGGCTCTTTAAAATGTCTGTGGCACAGGGATTTGCCCCCCACACTGCTTTCCTATTAGTAATGCATCAGGAGCTCCTGCTCCACCAGCAAAGCGCCCTGCACACATTCGGGCTCCTGGACACCTCGCCTCCGTGGCGTCCAGAGGGGACTCTGCTTCTGTGCAACCACGAGAAATTTGGAGAAATCCTTCTCTGCAACGGAGATGCCCCAGATTTGCACTCTGCAGACTTAGGAGCAGGATGTAGCCCTGTGATTTCAGCTGGTGTCTCGTGAGCCGTGGGCTGAATAGGAACTGTAATTGGTGCAATTCTACATCTTCAAGGCTATTAGATCCTTGTAGCTCCCCATCAAACTGTGTTTGGAGTAAATAGAGAGTGTTTAGCCAAGCTGAGAGATCCTCTAATGGAACAGACAGTTCTTCCTCTCTTCATCTGCTTGTCCCCACAGCTTTGTTATTTAAAGTCAGGTTAAAAAAAAAAAAAAAAAAAAAAATCAGTAGACAGGTTTGGTTTGGAAGCCGGAGGACAGGAAAAGTTAGAGATATTTATTTGACAGGGTCAAGGTTGCTGCTTTTCTTTTCTCTTTCCCCAGGTCCCATAGGTGTTAGACTGAGAGACATTTAATCGAGGGAGTAGCGGTTTCATATCTATAACAAAAATCAAATAATGCAAGATGATTTACTCCCCCTAGCAACCAGGGAGCTTACCCTTAGCAACCAGCCTAGCCTCAGGCAGCGGTGTAATCAGCTTGAAAATATTTCAATTATTGTGTTGATTTTAGTGGATTTGAGAAGCGCTGTGCGGAGAGACCAGGCACATTCTGCCCACGACCTGGAGAGGAAGATATTGATTTAAACAGGTGTCAGAAAGGAAAAGTGGAGTAAATTTAAATGCAATAGGAGAACAGCGCATTGAGTGTGGTTCAGTGTGGGGGTGACATTTTGCTCATCGCCTTGAATGAAAGTGACTCAACTGAACTAGAAATTTCACCTTGAAAATCATCTCCCATAGACACAATCAAGAGAAAGCCCTTCGCCACCTCTTTTCCCTGGTCTGGGGGAAGAAGGCAGGGGCCGGCACCCGGGTGTCCAAGACAGCTTTGGGGAAAGTAACTATCAGAGAAATACGGGATTAGCATATCCCGCTCGAGAAATTAGCCGAGTGGTGCTGGGGGAGCAGCGGGGCGGACAGGAAGGAGAACGCCTGCGGAGGGCGGGCTGCAGAAATCAGGCGGACTTTGCTACGCAGAGCGATGCCGTCCGAAGACTCTGGGCTGCTACTCCTGGAGCGAGGAATTTGGTACCAGCACCAGACTGAGCTGCCGCTGGCGGGGTTAGCAGGAGCAGTGGTCTAGCAGGTCTCGGACCTCAGACTGTGTTTCTCCCCCTTGCATGGCACGGGCCAAGCCCTGTTCTCAGTAGTGTCACCACAACCCCACAGAGCAGCGTATTGGGATGGCTCTGGCCTCCTTCAGCCTCCCCAGCGTAGTTTGTCCAGGTTTAGCAGCCCTGATCCGGCACAAAAGAGGCCAACCAGATCCTGGCCTTGAGGAAATTGTCCCATTCCCCTCCACCCTTTGCTGCCTGCCCTCACGCACGTAAGATGCTCCCAGCAAAGCCCCAGCCTGGCCCCAGGCTGCTCCCTCACCCTCTGCTCCTACGTTTTGTACTAATCGCGCAGCTCCCCGCCGCAGTAACAGCCTGTGTGAAGTTCAACAGAAACCAGTGGCATCTTTGTACACACTGCACCGACG
This sequence comes from Sagittarius serpentarius, assembly GCA_034782735.1. Lineage (NCBI taxonomy): Eukaryota > Metazoa > Chordata > Aves > Accipitriformes > Sagittariidae > Sagittarius > Sagittarius serpentarius. The sequence continues at coordinate 13,404,976 of JAVKLA010000061.1, read as the reverse complement.
AGCTGTTTTCTGATGCAGCAGAAGCCTGTAGACAGCGTACTGATAATAGGGTTTCATCTCTTCCCACTGAAGTGACAACTGACGTGCTATGTTCTGATGAGCCTCTTTCCAGTAGGGTGAGACCGTGCATAGAGTGTATTAAAACCCCGGTTCTCCGGGCTGCAACAGTCCGTACTCAATACTAGCGATAACCAGAGGCACAGCAGAGCTGAAACTTCTGTCCAGTTCACAAGGAAGCTGCCTTCAGCGTGTATCTGACAGTTTGTGTACAGGGCACTTCTCACCCGCTCCCCTGCGGCAAGCGAGGGGCGTGCAGCGCAGGGATGCCCGGCGGCGGGGAGATCGATTCCTGGCAGAGCCAAGCAAGTCACGGCTGCGCAGCCGGCCGTCGGATCCTGCGCCTTGCCCTGGACGGTGCTGATGCATCCTGAGCTCTGCTACCTGCTCAGACCTATCCTCCCCATTAGCAAGGGAGACAGCCAAGGCAGGAGCAAAGGGTCTGCAGGGACAGTGGGGACCAGGAGGGCTCCTTCCCCTCCGGAGCTTTTGGGGAGCCCAGCAGGTTGGCGTTGCCTCAGTTTTCCTCCTGTCGTCGTAAATTCCTTCTGCGCTTCTCAAGTGACCAAGGTGAATCGCTTTTGTTTGAGACGGCTCACACTTCTCTGGGTTCAATTTCAAAGTGGCATTTTTAGAGCTTATCACATGCCATTTATAAATGTATCAGTGCCTGCTCAAAGGCTCGGCGGAGAAAGGGATGCTGCATCTCTCCTCCATTTGACAAGAACACAAGCCCTGCACAATCTTCAGACAGCAAAGGGCGCTGCCTTATCTCTGGCTAGTAAAGGGTGTATCTTGACTTTGCTACAATCACTCTCATGGTGTACGAAGAGCAAAAAATCCACCTTCCTCCTGGATTTTGACCCATTCAGAGGCTTTTATCTGTGCCATAAACCAAACTGATGCCTAGATCATAGCTGCTAGGACAGACACCTCCAGCTAGAATGGGATGTGGACTGCAGTCGTGGTAATCACACCCCATACTCATGCACCCAGTTTTGCCTTGCTGTAGATACAAGGTGGCTTACCCAACTGCCCCAGGGGAAACAGCCGTGTGTTTGCTCCGGGGAAAGAGCCCTCCCACGGGCTGTTACCACCAAGGAGCCACCGTGTTACACATCTCGGCTTTAGCTGTACCTCACGGTAAGTTTCCAGCAAAACCTGAAAAGGAGAAGGGTATCTAAAACAACTTCCTTTGGCTTATTCAGGGTCTTGCAATGACCAGAGGACTGCTAAGACAACATCCATTGCAACCAGAAAATGCAGTGAGGCCAAGGAGCAGGAGAACTATGATGTGCCTGGGAGAGATGCTGGGCAGATACCCAGCCAAACACCCTCACTCCACCAGGACCAGCTTAATAAGAGCACACACTTTAACCTCACCGACTCGCTCTGGGCGGGCGGGATCCTTCCCTCCGTGCTCCCAGCACTGCAAGCAGAGCCTGTTCGATGTGCTGCCCTGCCTTCCACAAGCATGTTACACTCTCTGTCTTTGTTGGATTGGGAGGGAAAGGAAGGGGGAAAAAAAAAATATTCTGATTATTTTTAAGCCCATTTGCTGCCTTGCTCTGAAATATGCAGTCTCGTCCCTGGAACATACCTTCGGTGTAATCCGCTCTTTACCAGAGTCTGTAGTCGCTCATTCACACGTTCCTCTGCCTTCCTTCATTATAACCTGTTGCTCGTCAGAAACCTTAGCAGCTTAAACTGGACTGCTTCTCTGCTTGATAACAGTAATCAGGGCTTTAGCAGGCAGCTTTGCAGAATCAGCCTGCCCTGCACCTCTCCCACTCCCAATTTTCTGATGGATAGATGATCACTCAGGGGAAAAAAAATGTACCTGGTCACCTGGAGAGCAGAACAATTTGCATTTTGGGGGGTGGTTACTGCAAAATGAGGCATTTAGGCAGTGCCATATGAGCTTTCCCAGGGAATTCCTGACTTAAATGTACAGAACCACTGCCCTGGCATTTTGCCTTGTTAGTATCTGTAAAGTTATTAATAATCAATAACCAAATCAGACTGGGTAAATACATGGGGGCATCTCCTCCCATTGATTTTTGGGCAGGATACCCCTCTGAAATCAATGGGAAGCTTTGCTTAAAAACCAGTGGCATGATAAGGGCCACATTTCTTAAACAGAAAGAAGCACAAATCCAATATGAGTTTATCTACCAGCTCTGTCTCCCAAACCTTATGTTTCTGACTTCTCAATCCCATTTTCCTGCACAATCCAAGTAACTCCCATTGACTTCTCGTCAAAAGCCAAGTCTTATTTTCTACTGCTGCTCTTTAAGGAGAATTAGGCAGTTGTTGTTATCGTACCTTTGGAGATACAGATCTGGAGGTTGAGGTGATTCCGCCTTTTGGTTTGGGACTGTGTCCTGGTTTCGGCTGGGATAGAGTTAATTGTCTTCCTAGTAGCTGGTACAGCGCTGTGTTTTCAGTGTGGTAT
>JAVKLA010000061.1:13384557-13402364 GCA_034782735.1 Sagittarius serpentarius | reverse complement strand
TCTCAACCCACGAGCTTTACTTTTTTTGTTCCGAGTCTCTCCCCCATCCCACTGGGGGGGGGGGAGCAAGTGAGCGGCTGCGTGGTGCTGTGTTGCTGGCTGGGGTTAAACCACGACAGACTGATATGTTGGTCAGTCACTTTGTATGAGTGACAGATCAACTCATTCACTTTTGGAAACTTTTTTCCCTTGAATTTTAAAGGCTTCATTTTGGTAGTGGTTGTATTAAGCCAGAGTTTGTAATTGAAATAAGAAACTGAAATAGGATATGCATCATCCAGCTAAACTACATGTACTGTGCCAACACTTTAAACTGGAAAGGCCATCCCAAATCATAACGTCCTCCTCAGCCACCCAGCAGCTTAGGGATCAGACACTGATTTAACTCTGGACCCCATCCAAGGCCTCTGGAAGTCAGTTGGCCTGGCAGATGCCCGAGAGTCACTCTAAGGCTCTTCCCTGGGTTACCTTGAACATACAGCGCTTCTTTTCTCTGGCCAGTTTCTTTACACTGCCACATGCAATGACAGCTTCCTTCGTGTCTGAATTACTGCTCGTGTTTTTGGCTTGACAAACAGCATCATAATCCTTTTTTATGGTTTTTTCAAACTTCCCAAGCAGGCATAAAGCTGGAGACCCATTTCTCAATCCAGCGGCGTCTCTGCTACCGAGGCTGCCAGCTCCTGCACCCCGATTGCAAACACTGCCTAAAATCAGTTTTGCAACAGAAACTTTTAGGGTGGAAGCAGACCTTTGAGCATGACACCAAGATTTAGACTTACAAAATTCAGGAGAGGTGACATCAGTCCTTCTCGTGGATGCTTGCCTCCGTGTCTGCTGCAGTGCTGCGCGAGGCAGCTGGGCAGGGAAAAACCAGGCAGGTCAGCGCAGCCATCAGCCACAAAAATTTCTTGGCACGGGGAAGAAGTCCTTATCCCCTTAGCTGGGTTGCAGCTTTTTCAGACTTGAGGCTGAGCCCCATCTGAGATACGGAGAGTTCGTTCTCCACCTAAACTCCTGATCGTGATCACAGGCTGCACCTGGAGGAGAAACCCACCGGGGAGCCGAGATACCGACCTGGTGCCTCCATCCTGCTGAAGCCCTTCTGCCACATCTTCCCAGCCCGTGTCTCTGTGCCAGTGAGATTCAGCTAGCTCAGGTGTGCTCGCTTGCATTAGACCTGTGTTTCCTTTCCTGGGAATAAATTTTGTGGCAGCTGCCGAGCGGGATCCACTCAGGCTTGGTGCTAAAGGCAACCTGCCCCATCTGCTTCTCTCCTGGAGAAGGTCCGTACATGGAGCAGAGAGGAACAGCAGGAACTTTCATCTCAAACATGCAGAAAGCAGAAAAGCAGCATCCTTCCCTGCGCTCCCGCCTTTCTCCAAGTGAAGACAGTAGTCTTCAGGGGAAGAAAAATAAGGAAACCACAAGCTGTAGCCTCAGGCACAGCCAAAGGAAGCCAGTGGAAATGTTCCAGCCAGGAAATAAATCCAGCCAAGTCATAAAATGCTTCGCTCAGACACACCTTCCCTGACACCACCGTGGGCCCCCTGCACTATATCCCACGCTGCCAGACTTGCCACATATGAAACCAAGGCAAGCGACCACAAGCACAAAAAAGAGTTATGCTTTGCTGCGCTGCATTTCGAGCACTCCAACAGGCCAGCTCCGCAAGGAGAAACAGGGTTTGTCCCTGTTTCCTTCAGGAAGAGGTTTCAACCAGCAAACTACCCACGTTATACCCATGGCAGAAGTGGCCACTACACTGCAAAAGGAGCCCAGGGGACCTTTCACAGAGGCGGATCTTCCAAGAGACCTCTTCATTCACCAGTTGCGGACCCTTGCCCAGGATGGGTCACCTTGATCTCCCGTTGTGGGTACACTGTGTCTCAAATTTCTGGAGGGTTTGGGTGTTGCGGAACCCCATCCACATTTTCCCTGGACTTTCTGCTTGCACTCTTATCTACTGCTTCTCTCAGGTTTTCTTCCTGGCTTCCCACCAAGATTAGGGGTGTTTCCTAGGATGTGAGAGAAAGTTTGGCCAAATCTAGCTTGACCTTTGTGGTTTACAGATGGCAAAGGGGTCCCCTTGGCATTTCCAACTGGCCTAAACCATCCAAGGGAACGTTCCCCAGCAGTATCTGTCAACCTCTGGAAAACTAAAGGGTTCTGTGCAAATTCAAACTCACAGTCCAAAAAAAAAAAATGTACCACCTCTGTTGGTTTCAAATGATAAATGCACCCACCAGGGACCTTTCTGCAGTTCTGTGTTCATGATATATGTCCCCTCTTGACTCCGTAGCTGTAGCAAAGGATGAGAGCCAAGCTTGAACACAGCGACGACCTTACAGAATCCAAAATGAGAACAGTTTCTCAGTTATGTTTCACCAGCAGACCTTTCCAAATAACTGATACATCTTAGACCGCTCATGTACACACCTGAAGCTGCTCAGAAATAAGCTCTCGCTGCCTTTTTGCTACAGACACATCATCACTTCAGAACATAAAAACAAAGCACCCAAAGCTCTGGAAACACTTATTGCAAATAATATCACTGCCAGAAGAAAGGCGGCGTGATGTTTATCAGAAAACTGGGTTCATATGTAGGACCTTTAGCATCTTCAGATGAAAGCAGTCACTCCACAAAGAACGGCAAGCCTTCGGTGAGAAGATATTTACCTTCGCCGTGGTGCTGCCCCAGCTTGGTTTGTCCCAGCAGGCTGCCCAGTGATGCAAAACTGAAAACACTCTGTTCACAAAGTTTCCAACAGGTTCTTTTTCTGTCAAAGTTTTCCTTGTTTCAGGAGGGAATTTGGGATCACTCAGTGAAAGAAAGAACCAAGACTGCTCCTTCAGGTCCTGTAGAAACTCAGCAAGGAAGAGAGAAACTTTTTGTAACCTGAAGAATTTAGAAAATTAAGGCCAGTTCTAGCAATGCTGAGACCACAGCTATGCTATGGGATCCAGGAAGCATCCACCTCCTGTGTGTTCTTATGAAGCTTAAAAAATAAGCAGCCCTCACAGGTGGATTAAACTCAGCCATTCTCCTGCAGCCATCAGAAAAATAACACTTCGTTTTCTCAGGAACCAGATGTTCCCCACACAGAAAATGTTCAAAGTTTGTAACAGCTCTGTCAGACTTTACAGACCTGTAATGGTCTTTGGTCAGAGGGAAAAGAGAGCAAATAAATAGAAAATATACAGGAGGAAGGAGGAAAAAAAAGCTTCTTTCCACATCCTCTGCTGTAGAAATGTATTTGGAGTAAGCGTTGAAGGCTGCAGCTCCTGGAGGAGACTGCACCATCTCTCATGGAAAACAAGACTGGTATCGGTGAAATTATGTTCCACATCAGCTGTCAAGTAATGGTTTTGAAACCTTAAACAGAGAATACATTTGCAGCTATTAGCACGGTATGGTCATGGTTTGTATTTGAAGGTGAAACCAGTTTGTAAGGAGGGAAAGAAAACATTAATTCTATTCATCTTGAAAGTTACTTTAACTTTTCAAAATGCTATGGTAAATTTTGAAACTTTAAAATTAGTTTCAAGATGAATAGAATTAATGAGTGAATTAGAACTGGTACAGAATTGCAATAAATAATATTTGAAACCTTTTAATAAGCTTTGCAATGATTAAAATGAATGGATTTTTTTTCTTTTTGCTATAAAACTGGAGCTCTTTTAAGTATAAATTGTGATAACGACTCAAGAATTTCCAGCGTCAGGTTTTTCCATTACATCTCAGCTTCCACAGTTGATCTAAGGCTTAAAGAATAACGTTCAAGCCTCACTTTCTAATGATGAGGTGTTTGACACAGAAAGCAATCCTAATAGAGAGGGCTGCTTGCCCAGTGATTGCTGGCAAGTAGAGCTGACAGAGACAAAGAAACATTTTTCTACTGAGTCTTCTAACGAAACCTCTTCCTCGGACCTGGGACGGTGAGCTATGAACAGGAATCCTGTTGTCAGAAGCACTCAGCAGATCAGACCCGTGTTTGTAACACTGCCAGCGTTTGTTATAAGTCTCTCTTTTAACCAAAAAAAAAAAAAAAAAAGAGGACAAGATTTTTAGTAATGCTGATTGATGGAGCACTAATACAATTAATACAGCTATACCAGTTTATGACACTGCGAGTCTGGTTCAACACAGGAAAATCCTTCTTTGAAACCAGGTTTAGAAAATTTGAAATTTCCCTGCCCACAGCTCCTGCCAAGCCTTTTAAGCTCGCAGCCTTTCTGAGTTTTTCTAGGATACGTTTCCATCACTGTTGAGACGGCCGCTGCTGTCCTGTGAGCGGTTCTTCAAAAGTCTTGCACCAAGTTCTGCCTGGACAATTTCCGGTAAATTCATTATTCCCAACGTTGGAGAAAAATTAATCTTGACATCAAAAAGCACTGTACCAAAAATGTCTTTTCCTGTTTGTTCAGCCATTCCCTGTGTGCCTTGGGGAGAGGCTTTGCTGACAGACATTCCCGCTAGGACAGCTGCCCCTTTTCGTCTACAGACACAGCCCCTGCCATGGCTGGCCTGAGGACACCCTCAAAGAGTGTTTCTTCTCTTGCCCCTCCCGATATCCTTCGTTCCTGCTTCTCCAGGTAGCTCTGTAACCTTCGATCACTTCAATATTGCAATATTGCACGTGCCCAGTTGGAGTTTTCTCTGCTGTTGCCTCTCTGATGGATGATCGCTTTCTCCATGGGAGGGAGATCAGGACTTGAGCCTGGTCGCTTCAAACTGGTTCCCCAGTTTACAGCAGGAGTGTTTGACCTGCTAATAGCCTCCATCACCATCCTCCAAATCAGCGGCTTTGCCCCGAGGGTCATTGCTGCCCAAGGAACACAGCATTGCCCCTCTGCCACCCCTCCTGTCTCTGCGCCAGCTTTGCTCCGCATGACAAAGCGGGTGCTGCTGCCTGGGACTGACCACATCTCCTGGGCATCCACCGCTCTCTAAGGAACTTCTCTGTGATGCTGAGACTCATTTTCAAGATCCATCCCATCTCTGTGGCTTGTTTCTCCTACTCTCTCCAGCAAGACACCACACGCTTCTCCCCAAATCACCCACTTTCAGCTTAATCAATTGTTCTTCCAATATAGCAAATCACAGTCCCACTCGTTTGGCTTTCAGCTCCACTTCCCCCACCCTAGAGGTGAGGATGCAGCCTGAACTGTGCTTTCTTTATTTCTTAGTTTTGCATGAGAGCCCATAATCCACTCAGACGCAGTTTGTAATAATTCTGCATAGGAAACGCCACCCAAAATAAATTGCGCCGCGTTACCTTCCCGGGTGCTCACTGTGCTGAGAGCCAGGCGGAGGGAAGGACGGAGCTGTCTGCCAGGTGTATTTATTTCACTAGCCCGGACAGCTCGTAATCGCAGACAAACTGTTTGTCCTTGACTCCTGTCTCGGCAAAGGAAGACTGAACTTCCCGCAACACGATCCATATCACATCAGATTTGATATATTTCATAACAGCCTTTTATTCTCCTGTCTTTGTTCATTTATTTATCAATCTGACACTTTGCTAGATATGCCGCTGTCTTTCTTTTTATTCACCTGTCATTTTCTCCCGCTCACATGTTATAATACTCACCTTTTTTATGTATATTAAAAATAAAAAGGCTCTTGCCCTGTGCCTTTTCGCTGTGGATTTTCTCTGTTGCACTTAAATAGCAATAGAAAGGATAGTTTGCAAATCCTTTCTGACTTTTAGTGATATAAATCATCGCTACTCGGAGCTTCCAGCCTGCCTTGAAGCACCGAAAGGCCCCGCTGCCACACACATCTGCGCAGCCGAAGTCACACATGTGACGCTCTCCAGGCTTTCGGGACCAGGTCTACCGAGAGGGAACTCAGGAGCGGAGCAGAAGAGCATCATAAACACCCAGGCACCATAAATAAACATTTACCAGCTTTCCATGATCTAATCCACTGTGTTAACCTGCGATACATCCCACGGGAGGGAGTCCGAGCAGTCTTCCCTACTGCAAATGGCAGGGGCTCAAAGCCGGTGAAGGCGATGCGGTGCACAGCGTGGCTCGCTGGGTCCCAGGTGCAGAGCTTAGCCTACTCCTTTAAAATAAAAGTTGGCTCGAAACTTATAGCCAAATAAAATCATCCTCTGCTTTTCCTCGAGCATTTTACGAAAGCAGTTAAATTATTCCATCCTGAATTTTTACTACCGTCACAGAAACAACTAAAAATATTTAACTTGTTTGTTAAAATATTTAACGTGATTTTGACAGTTCACCAGCTGTTTAAAAGTAGCTAAAAAGGATGGCAAAGGCTGTTGCTGAGTTTAATAAATATGTGTGTGTGTAATGTTTGTTATCTGAGAAGTACATTTAGATGTCTGCTTAGGTTAGTATCACATATGCTAGAACACATGTTCCTATTCTGGTACACATCTATAATTGTGCCAATTTATCTTATTGTAGTTTAAAGCACCAACAGGATAAATAAAGGCACTGTCTATTTTACTTTGAGAAAGAGAGAGACCAGGCTATTTAAGTCAGTGAGAAAATATAAAACACTGTAGATAAAAACTTTCAGGGGTGGAGAAAATTACTTTTTAAAATAACACAATCAAGGACATCTTTGCTGTGGAAAGATTTTTGTTAGAATGAAGCAATTCACAAGCTTCTACAAAATGGATGGTAGGAAGAGAATAGTCGCAGAAGCAGGGAGGTATTCTGCCTGTGTCCTTTTTTACAGTCATTTCTAGGCATTAATTTTCTATGCTTATTAAAACAAAATGCTCTTGCAGATTTACTGTCCCATGGCATAGGATCCATGCACAGGCAAGGGACGCCAGTGCTGCAGGCGCAGGCAGGTGAGGGGGAGGCGGGTGCGGAGGAAGCACGGGCAGGGCTAAGCCTGCAGCATGGCGTTACCACACTCGGTGAACCCCGCAGGACAAATCCCTCAAGCCAGAGCACAAGTGATGTGCATACGCCAGTGCTAGCTGGGGATCCTTCTGGGATGCCTCACATACACAACAGATCACGGCTAGGGACACTGTCTACGTGTAGCCCCACTCAGGATCAGAGAAAAGCTACCAGGACTTGACCCTTCTCCACATTTGTCTGGTCTTTGTTGAACACGAGGCGTGAAGATTTGCTGAGACAGCATTAAAATGCTTACCTACCCCATAAGCACCCTGAAGACAAACAGAACCAGGATGCAGGTTTAGGTCTTTCAAAGCAAATATCCTTCAAGATATACCTACCCCAGACTGACCTCTCACACCTGGTTCCTCTAATCACTACCGTGCCAACCCAGATATGGAAGGAAGCAACCAGCCCACACTAAAGCCAGAAACAACTGTCCCAACCCTTGACACCAGCCACAACGTGCAGAGCAAGGAAATAAAACAGATCAGGAATCCAGCACTTTGTGACTTGGATTTGTGAAAGCAAAGATAAATTAAAAAGGATTTAGGAAAACTCTAATTGCAGGAATCAGTCTTGAGAGACAGAGCGAGACTCACAGACTTCTTTGATGTTCAATCCATAGAAGTCCTCAAATTACAGAGGGAGAATCACTTTGCAGCTTGGAATAAACTGACAGTCCAGAAATACACTGAAAACCAGTTACCAGTTTGCTTCAGTGAGAAGCAAAGACAAACTGCCAGTGGCAAAATGAACATTAAAACCAAGATCATCGGACACGCACAAAATGCATTTTGAAGGAGAAGCCAAAGAGTTTGATCGTATTTGTGACTAGGCACGACTGCTCACAAACCAGCCTGGTGGCAATGGATTTTCCAGGGGTGATTTTTCTTGCCTCTTGTTCTTGTGGATAAGGTTCATGAAGGGAGCCCTGGCAGGACAAATGAGGCTCCTGAGGTCCCCCAGTTCTGGTGTAAACTATTAGAAATTAAGTAGAAATGACAATGAAAGGGGTTAGGGTGCTGATTTGTCAACCTGAGATGAACTGTGCCATCTCCCCTAACCACATCTTGGGAGAGTGCATAAGCAACAGTGATGAAGTGGACAGTGAGCATCAGTAGTTGCATCTGCTTAAGACTTGCAAGGACCCCATAATCTTTTCTTACCTATACTGATCAAAAATATATCCAATGGGGCATTAAGGTTATTTTCACCCCACACAGTCAGCGTCTGTCAAGGCAAGAGCCATCCTGGAGCACACCATGTGCTCTAAGAACATCAAAGCTGTTTTATGTGGAATAAAACACGATCCTGCAGGAGCTTCTTGCAGCCTGAGTTATGCACCAACCCCGGATGACAATTCAAATAACACTGGGAAAAGTAATCCCAAACTGGGTTTTTAATTCCTAGGTGTAGCAAGAGCTGGAAGCCTGAGCAACGTTTCTAAATCACCCATGTGTTATGGATCATCACAAATGTACCAGCATTGCTGGAAGTCTTGCAAATGACAAGAGGCTCAAATGAGGGCTCTATCCTGCAAAATAAAGAGTGGTGCCAAAACCACAGCTATTCAGACGCCTTGCCAGAACAAACCACCTTGCGAGAGCGAGCCCTTGGCTGCCAAGAGAAGAGCAGGTCCTGGAGATACAGGGATGGGGAAGAGGCGGCTGTGCTGAAAGAGCTGCTGGAGACTCGCCTTCTTCCAAAAGAAAAAAAGTGACATTAAAAAGAGAGATAGGGACATTGAGCATGTTCTTTTTAGGAGGAAGAGTAAAGCTTCCAGTGCCTCCAGCCGCCCCCAAGGCTTTGGGGCATGGCAGCCAAGCCAGGGTTTGCACCGCGGGTCCGCAGGTGCCTGCTGGGGACGGTACGTGCTGCACAAGCAGCCTGGGAGGAGCAGAGGGGAAGAAGGAGGGAGGAAGGAGGCGGGAAGGAGAAGGAAATTGTGCCGTGTCCTTCTCTTATGCCAAAAAATGAAAAGAAACTATAAACCCCCTGTTTTCAGAATATAAAAAGGTTGTGAAAATAGGACTCCAAGGGCTCTGCAAATGATTATGCTAATTAGATCCAGGGCTATTCAATAGCACTGAAGTGATGCTCAGGAATTTTGAACTACAGTTTTTAGTGTGATTACAGATCATATTAAAATTCTATTAGTCTTCACTTAAGTTATGAATAAGTGGGATGGAGTAACGGGTCCATACACTCATGAACCCAAATAGTTTTAATGTAGCAGACATTTTAGAGTGAAAATACCCCCCTTTTTAAAATGAAAAGAAGCTTTTTTCATGTAACTACACAGAGTGAAACTACAAGCAGTGAAACAGTCAAAGATTGCAGATTTTTCCACATGGGCCCAAGTTTCGAGTGTTGTTGTAAAACAATATTTATAATTGGTTTAGCCTTGCTGTATAGTATAATTGAGACACTCAGAAGAGAAAACTTTGTAGCAAAATCTCTTTTTGTTTCTGCCTTGCAGATGATAAATTGTTAATGAGCACCTGTTACAATGTTAATGAAAGTGAGATCTGTATGTAAATAAAGAAAATTTAATAACTTAACAAGGTGGATTAAAATTCCCAACCTGCGCCTTGCTAATCTAATGCCAAACACCAAATAGTTGCTATCTAAGCAGGAAACTAGTTAATGTATTCACCTCCGTGTACTTTTCAAACTATAATTAATATTTTAAAAATTTATAAAACCGAAATCATAGGTTTGATTGTAACAAACAAAATATCTGCCTTTAATCTACTACAAAAGGTTGGCGCAAATCCCCTTAAATGATACTAAAATGTAAACCACAAGGCAGCACTGAGGAATTGATTATGTTTAACTTCTTTTGCATTTGTCCTAATCACATTCTTTATAATTGTATTTAAAATGACTCCAAAACAATTGATTGGTAATTCTGTAGCACAGAAGACATGTGGAATGAGAACATTGTTTCCTTGGAAGAAAAAAAAAAAATCCTGTTACAAATAACTTTCAAGGTATGTCCTCTGGACATTGGATGAATATTAACACTTGACAAATGGACATTTGTTGGTTTAAACTAAAGTGAAAGTTATTGAAAGGGAAGAAGCAAGGCTCTTATTTCTTAGACAAGCAGCTCACTCTCACGTGGTTTCTCTCTTCTCCGAACCCCAGCCAGGGTTTTACAGCAACGCCCTTTTCCCCGGTCCCTCCTAATTCACACCCCGCCAAGCCCTGTGACGGCCCCAGGCAGACCCAGTGGTTTCTGCACTGACTTGGTGCAGCCTTGGGGGGCTGGGGCTGTTGCTGGAGCCCCACAGCCCACCTTAACGCCAGCCCTGCAAGGACGGCCTCACTGGGAGACCTGTGCTGGCAGGGCCTTCTGGAGGTCCTTGAGCCAACCTCCTGCCCCAAGCAAGGAGAACTCCAAACCTAGCCACCAGGTTTCTCAAAAACCCGAGGATGGAGACTCCGCAGCCTCTCCGGGATGCTGTCTCAGGGCTGCACCACCCTCATGGGAAAGGAGCGGGGCGGGGGGGGCGGTCCTTCAAACCAGTGGGAATTGTCCATTGCAACTCACCCCCTGCCCTCCCGTTGGGCACCTCAGTAGCAGTCTGTAGCTACAGCAGGGAGACGGAGGGAGGGAATGTGCATCTCCCCCCTTCCCATCTGTCTCCCCACATGCCAACGCGGCCACACACCCAGCTCACCCATGTAAAAAAAAAAAGGTATCTGAGTCCCTCCTACCAGTAGTACACCTATCTCCTCAGCTCCAGTGCTTTTTTCCCTGTTTCAGAAAGGTGGCCTGAAACACAGAGAGAACAAGGGGTTTTGGCAAGACCCCAGCGTGAGCCCACAACCAGCCTGTCGTAAAAAAGCTGTATGGACATGTGGGAACGACACCTGCATCTCTGGCCAGGCTCTCACCCATTGGACCTTCCTCTTCCTCTACTCTGAATGCAGAGACGGAGATACAAACGCTGGTGCTGGCAGTCCAAGACCATTTGTGATGGGTCTGGTCAGCATCCTCCCATGTCAAAGCAAACACTGTCATTGTCCCTGGGGGATAGAGCCCCAGAGGAGATACCACAAATGACTATTTTTTTTTTTTTTTAAATTTTGGATAATATACGTGCATACTCTGTCCTTTAATTGGGAAGCACTTCACGGGGCTGCACTTAATCAAGATGGATACCTCATTAGGACATCTCCCAGGGAACCAGTTTAGCCTAACAACAGCAAATCGCAATGCTGCTGCTTAATTGGGACAATTTTTGCAAAGTCTCCACTTAATGGAGACATATTGGGCCAGTGCCAGGAGTTAAGTGGTGTTAAATGAAATAGGTGCAAAACTCCAACTTCCTGTCTTTTTTATATAAAGATTGCCAGCTAAAAATGTAAATAAATAAAGGCTAAATATTCAGGAGTAGAGATTTCTGTTTTCTTTTTTGGGTTGCATACAGTACTGTAAAGAAATGTGGGCTTCTTCGGTCTGTACTTATTCCTCCCTCCAGTTATAGCCTCAATGAGCAGAAGCTTTTCTCCTGTTGTGCTTGGACGGCACATAGCACCTGTGGGTCCGGATCTGTGATGGAAGATCCAGGGTTTGCCAATCATAATCAAGACAAATTGTCACCCTCTACCTAGCCTTCCTGTAAAGGCATCTGTATTACCGTAAGAGCAGGTCTATATGGGAGCCAATGCCTTAAGCCTGGAGCCCTGTAAATGGAAGCCGAGGTCCCCAGTGGAGCATCCTAGACACACGATCACCTCCATTTCTATGGTCCTGCCATCCAGGGACCTTAGTGCCCTGGCTTAGGGGTCAGAAACACAAGTCTTCCACCTAAATGACACAGAGGACCTGCTAAATGATACATTTACGCCCGTGGAAGGAAACTTTCCCCCATTTCCATGAAGTCAGGTCTGTCCCACTAGTAACGATGTTGCACAGTTGGCCTTGAACAGTGCAGCACCAAGTGCACCCCATCAGTGTGGTGGGAAGGCTGGTCTGGCAGATGAGGCCCTTCCTGGAGACTCTGGGCACCCCTGGTTTTGGCAAGAGCCACGACAGAGGGTCCAACATCCCGGCGTACGTGCCCGTGCCTCATTCCTGGGACCTGCTCCCATGAGGGTCAGAGTCCTCCTTCTCTCGGGTTCCCTCCCTGCACATCGAGGGCTGCAATCTTGCTCTCTTCCCCATTTTTCCTTGGAAATTCGGCTGCTGGGGCAGCGCTGTGCTGTTTGGTACAGGGTTAGCTTCTGGGCAAAGGCTGCTGACAAAGAAGGTAATCACACTAAGGACAGGCGCTTCCCAAAATCACTCAGGGTGGTAGCAGCCACCAAGCATGCTGGGAACAGACACCCAGAACATCTTCCAGAACAGAAAAGCAAGCTCCCTTCAGAATACCTTCCCCGCGATATCTTAGATCCCCTTAGATATTTCTGAGTGTTAACATTAAATGATGAACAAGCCTGAGAGGCATCAAAGCGGGGTTTTTTTTCTCCCCTCGTCATTAAAAGAAGCTGTTTTACAGGTAGCTGAGCAATTTGAAGGAAATAAAAGGTGTGTTAAAACTTGTCTGTTCAAGACATTCACTCACTAACCTGTAAATGGTTTTAGTTAAATACATTTCCTCGGGACTCCTACAGCCTTTGACTGAAAGTGTTTTGTACATAAACAAACAACAACGCTCCTTCCATCCATTAAAAGCCACCAGTCACTTTAATACATCACAGTGTAACCATTTAGCTCAGTCATTTTTCATTGTTTGACCTCACTTTTAATTAGAGACTAAATTATTAATGCCATTTGATAGGAGACAAACTACTTGGGAGTGCTGCTGTTCTCTAGGCCAGCTCTCAGGAACTACACACTCAGATTTTGTACGTTTCAAATAAAACACAAGTGGCCAGAGGAAAAACAATTTACATTTACAGCTCCTACAAACCCAGCATCCATCAAGAGTTTGGTGCTTAAAAAAAAAAAAAAAAATCGTGCACGCTGTTAACAGTAGACTTTTAAAAATCAGCAAGAAAATATAAAGTTCCCCCAGAGAGAAACTCCCTGGAGATTTTTCAAGAAGTTCACAAGCTCTGGAAAAGTAGTTGCCAGATCCTGTAATCACAATGCCTAGGATCATTTAAAGAAGTTAGCGGTGTATTTTTGCCGGCACAGCTTTGATGTAGAGGTTCCTAAGGCGGGAAGATGAGCCCACAGAAGTAGGAAAGCTGAAGGTGATTTAAAGCCAGAGAGCGAGAGGGCACGGCTGCACCAGAGACCCAGCGTCTGAGCCAGCTTAGCTGACACCAGCAAGCCCCAAATTGTTCCCAAGCAGGAGAGGTCAGCGTGTAATGTGCCCATCACCGGGGCATTCGATCCCTTGTAAGCATTGACCTGGTTTCTCCACTCCTGGTGCTTTCTCTCTGAGGGCAAGGAGCTCTCTGAAACAGCAGTTTCTCTAATGCCGGGGCAAACACGACATCCTGCTCAGAGAGAGAAAGATCTGGCGTGAGGTCCTCCTTCAGAAAAATAAAGACCAGGCTCACAGTCATCATCACGAAGGAGAGGACAAATCTGGGATCCTTGGGACAACTGTAGGGACTGGATTTGATCTCCCTTCCTGATAAAGGGCTTGAGCCCGGGCCTTTTCCCTCCCATTAAAGCCAAGCTTTGGTGACCCCCTTTAAAAACCTTTTGAACCGCGGCGTTGGATAAAGATTACCAATCCCCGTCTGTGGGTGCCTGCCGAATTCACCCCAGGGGTGTGTTTAGCCATCACCTCCTTTATTTTGGGTTTTTATCATTTCCCAGGACGGAACCATCCTCAACCCTCAGTGGCAGCCCACGTGCCGGGGCTGGGGACCACACAGAGCAGCCTCCCAGCCCTGCTGCCGGCGGGAGCCCCGGGGGCATCTGCCCTTTCCAGGGCATTTAGGAGCCGACAGCACAGGGCTGCCAGGAGCTGGCGAGGGGTCACGCTGCAATAAGGTGTTCTAGAAAAAACACACCAAAACCTCATAAAAACTGCAACTCTGGAAGCTAGATAAGGAACTGGGGACACATTGAGGGAAAGATTTCTCCTCCAACGTTCATCGTCAGCGAGATGCCTTGCTGTGTTAGACAACTGTTTAGCTGTTTTCCGCACAACTGTGGTATTATCAAACAAGAACGTAAGTATTCTGCACTGCTGCTAACAAGCAAAGCCATCAGCCCTCCCCACACCCAGCTCTCTGCCACTTTGGGTGCTTTGACTTAAACCTAAATCTCTTCTGGTTATCCCCTGTTGCAACTGAGTGGTGGAAGCCCTGCAGACCCTCATAAAACGAGGGAGAGAGATGCTCCTCAGCTATTGCACAGCATTTGCTGTCTATACTAAAAGCGCAATGCAAACAACAATAATGTTTCTGCTTATTTGATGAAGCAGAAAACATGATCTCCATGTTATTGTCTAAGAACAGAACAAGAAACCAGTTTTTAAGCTGGACTGGCCTTTCTGCAGAGGGTGGTGCCTGCCAAGCCCACTTATTTGGACTCGTAACATTTCTCTGGCATAGATTTAAAGATTTTCACATCCTCTCCTTCTACTTAAGGCATAAGGTTTTAAGTTCTTTGCCATCCAAACTCAGCCTACAAAAATTCACTGAGTTAGAATTTAGCCTACAATGATATTGCTGTCAAATCAGAATATGGTTTTATTTCTTAGGCACGTGTCTCTTTTAGTTTTACTTACTCTAAGAAACAGAAAAATTGTTCCTTCTTCTCCCCCTTACCCTAAAGATGATATAGTCTCCCCTGTATGTTTTCAGTGTAAAATAACCAAGCGCATATGAGAACTAATGGCCCTAAAGGAGCTGGCTAGATCTACTCACTCAATAATCCATGCTTTCAAAAGGCCTGATTTCACAGTTACAGAGACACCCCTGAGCAGTTTTGCTGCAAGAGCGAGCGCTCGTGGCACCTCCTCTTCTCTCGATATGCTTCAGCAGCTCCCTCTAATGTCAGTGGGGACCCCCGTGTACAGCTCCGAGAAAATTAGCCAACACCAGACCACATTCTGCCCTCGGATGCACACCCACAGCTTCCAGTGGAGGTAATGAGACCCTCACAGGATCCCGAGAGATGGAAGCTGGTTGGGAGGATGGAGATACTGCTGGGACCCAGGACATCCAGCTCACCCAGACCCCCGTCTGCAGACAGGGCGATGCATCCATGCAAGATGCTGCCACGTGGGAGGGACCCCGGGAACTGCAGGACAGAGGCTCGTAGCAAGAAGCATCCGGAGTCCTTGAACGAACCCCCCGTTCACATTCATTTCTAATCTGCCGATGCCCTACGTCCAGTAGTCAGTATTTTAAATTGTTATTAAATGTCTTTGGGGGGATTATAATTTGTATGCCTGATTATACAACGGATATACCTATCTATCTCATGGTATCACAAATAGCCATACCATAATGATGATTGAAATATATAATCCCCCCAAAGATGGTCAGAACCATTTAAACTTCTCTCTGCTTAATTAAGAGAGTTAGGGGATTAGGTACATGATTTAAATGGAGGGGAAGGTTTGGTTTATGTTTTTAAAACCCGACGGAGGCATAGGGAACTGGCGAGGGAGAAGTTAGAGTGCCTTGTCCATCCTTATGCTGTCTCGTCTCAGACAGACCTGCCTGCCTTTCCGCCTGCCTGCCCGACACTGGGAGTTTCTCTCCTTTGATGAGGCTAGGAGAGCTCTTTTCCTCCCTATTTCCACCTTCCAAATCTCCAGTGACTTCCCAGTGTCTCCTAGGGAAAACACCTCAGCACCCAGCCTGATGCCATCACGAAGGTGCCGTGGCTGCTCTGGCCCCGTCCTTGTGACCAGAGTGCTCCCGTGAGCCGAGCTTGCTGAGATACGCGGGGCTCCGCATGGCTGTACCGACCCATCGTGCCCTGCTACCTCCAGCCCCTCTGCCTAGCCTAGAGTGACAACAGCTTCATCACCTGTGGGTGACCGTGGGGGGTGAGGTCTCTTTGGGTGAGCTCCAGGGGCCCCATGCACAGAGGAGGAACACTTCAGAAGAGGGTTAAAAAAACCAAGCTGATCTCTCCCAAGTTTCCCTTCCTTCAGCAGATCTTGGACCTGCCAATAGTGCGTCGAGCAGAAGTGATCAGTTTGTCTTCTTCACACTGGCAATAAATCCAATCACACCTTGGACGGGTAAATAGAATCGATTGAGTCCCTGCAGCACTGTCCTTCCCTCGGCTCGACGCCAGCCCCCTCTCCCTCATCAGCCATGCTAACAGGGAAAACCAGGCAGATTTCACTCCCCGCATTTACCTGCTGATTGCGGAGCCATCTTTGTCATTAGGGGTAAATTAATCAAGAGAGGTGAACGTTTTCGACAAGCCACACTGTTTACTTTGAAAAAAGCAGAAACAAAATTAGTGCAATACAGGGAGGGCCAGACACTTGCTGGGCAGAGCGACAAATCCTTCAGAAAGCAAAATCGCTTACGTGTTGTTGCTGACTCTGAGCACGACTTGGGAAGAGGGATCCCTGAGCAGGCAGGGAGCTCTGTGCCGGGGCTGCCCTGGGCAGGACTCCCTGCGCTCCTTCCCCATCGTCCCTGCTGCCAGGACCCCCTGCCTGGAAAGCCAGGGCTCTCGTGCATCAGACGCACAAGCACCAGCGTTGCTTTGGCGCCCCGATGCTCACCCCTTTCCTCTGACCACAGATGCCAGGCTGGGATGTCCCCGGTCCCTTCGCGTACTTCGGTCACCCCTAGGAAGGGTCCTCTGCACCAGACCTAGCCAAACCCTTTGGCCGGGGAAAAAGGCTCAGAGAAGTTTGCAGCCATCCATAACTCTCTCGCTGGGTCTGACCAGATGCAGCTGAACCATCGTCTAGTTAAGAGGAAAAGATCAACCCGGATTTAAGAGGCAGCAAGGCCTCCATAACTCTTCCTTAGAGCACAGCCTGGCTGAATTTATGCTCTGCAGCGTGGCGGCAGGAAACAGATAAAACTCGTGGCAATGGTGCTTGCTCCTTCGGGGAGGGAGGCTCTCGCCCCAGCCCTTTACGGGAAAGTTTCGGGGCCACATCCCAACGCCGGGGCAAGGAGTCCCGAGATGTCGCGTGTGGCTCCTGCTTCAGATCTGCGGCGCCCGTAGCAGGGAAGATATTTTTTTTTTTCCTTTCTTCTTCTTTTTGTCTTTGAAATCTTGTCAGTATATCAACACACTTGATAAGGGCAGTGTTGTAGTTACACTTCTTTAATTAAGTGAATAATTAAAAAGAAGTTGATCATCAATTAGTTAATTAAATAATTAATCCATTTTACTTTCATACCCTTTTTTGTTAATCACTGTGGCTTCGGTAATGAGCCTCCTATGGGTTGCTAAGCAACAGCCTCCTCGTTTAAACAATCAGCAGCTGCCGCCCGTCAGCGCCCGTGTGAAGGGATGCGGCGGGGCTGCCAGGGGCCGCCCCGCCCGGGCCCGGCTGGGGGGCACCGAACCTCCGGGGCTCGCCGGTTCGATCCCCGCCTCCGGCACGTTACCCCCCCCCCCCGCCCCGCGCTCTCCCCTACCTCGGGAACCGGCGGGGAAAGCGTGTATTCCTCCCCAAAAGCCGCTGGAAAGCCAACGTCCGCGCGTCCCGCCCGTGCCCAGCCCGCAAGGCCGTGCGCGCCGCGGCGAGGAAGACTGCTGCCGGGTAGCCGGGAGGAAGGCAGGGGATGCGGTGCCGCTCCTCCCGGCGGGGACCATCCTCACCCCCGACCGGCGCCGGCAGCGATGGCATGGCTTCCCCCGCCGACAGCCTGCGCCCTCCCGGCAGGCCCATCCACCCCTCCTCCACCACCCCCCCGGGCCCCCGTGCCTCAGGTTCCCCGCGGGCGCGCGGCCCCGAGGGGCCCCGGCCCCGCGCGGGGGCGGGGGGGGGGGGGGGGGGGGGGGG
>JAVKLA010000061.1:13342619-13362401 GCA_034782735.1 Sagittarius serpentarius | reverse complement strand
CAACCCCCCGCCCCCCCCCCCGCCGGCCCGGGCTCGCCGGCCGCTTGAAGTTGGAGGGGAAAAGCGAGATCTAAGCAGCCCTTCTAAAAATGCATTAACTGTTTCCAAAATCTACATCGCCGCTTAATTAAATATGTTATCCTGTTTATAGGATCTGTGGCTAATTATTTAGAGTCGTTTAATCTACGCGATTTGCACGTTAATTAAACAGCACCGGGCCGCATTGTGCGCGCTCGGAGGGCAGGCAGCGCCTGCTAGGGGCTGCCCGCAGCCCTGCAGCCCCGGCCCCCCGGGAGCCCGGCTGGGGGGGGCGAGTTTCCCGGGGCAGCGGTGAAAGCGGCCGGGGAGGGGGCATCGCCAGCGGCTCCCCCCGCCCCGGCCAGAGCCGCCCGCGGGGCGAGCGGCGGGTTCATTTATGACAAGATCAAAAGATGCTGGGATGTGCCCGGAGAGGACCAGCGCGGGGGAAACGGGGCGAGGGGGGGGGACACGTGCAGACTGGGAGCCCCCGACAGGGAGGGGGGAATCAACTGGGATGGAGGGGAACTGCGGGGAAAGGGAGGGGACCCAAGAGGACGGGGAGCGGGCAGGCCCGCAGGGATCGGGCCCTCCCCCTCACTGCTCAGCAGTGGAGCCCCTTTCCTCCCAGTACACCACCCCCCCACCCGACCCCCCCCGCTGTTTCCTCCCCTGTCCCCATCTGTCCCCCTCGGAGCTCGTGTGTTGGCCTTTGTGTCCCAGCCTTGCTGCCGCCCCGCTCCCATCTCCTTCTGCCCCATTAACCCCCGGCACGAGTCCCGGCGACAAAAGGGCTGCAACCTGATCCGGGCTTTATTGAATCCCTATTGTTCTCCCGGCTAATTCCCCCTTGTCCTCCCTTCCCCGCCACGGGCAGGGGAGGCCCGGGGGGGGTGGGGGGGGGTGGCTGTCTCTTAATTGCTTAAAAACTAACTGCCCCACCACCCGACCGCCGAGAAACCCGCAGCAGGTTGGGAAAGGGTTGCTGTTCCTCGGGAAATTAATGCCTTTAATTCCAAGTTTGTCCCCGGGAAAACGCTGCCCACCCTCGTCCTAGGCATGTCAGGAGGAATAGCAGGGCTTTTAAACAGGGTATTAAGGAAAGTGGTCACTTTTGACTCAGTAGGAAAAATCCCTCCATGACGGTAATGAAAGCCTGGATGATATAAGTATCTTCTGGTTCACAATAGCAATTAATATGGTAATATTCTACTATTAAAGATGCTAACATTAAGATGGAACTCGTATGCGGTTAAAACATTTAATAGAGGGGAAAATGCATTCCTCGAGCATCAGGTAACAAAGTCAAAGGGAGAAGGGGGGGAGTGAAAGTATCTTAAAATAACAAAGGCCTCTATATCATTTGGAAAGGCTTTTAATACTCCCTTCCTCCTCAAGAAAAACTGGAGGTGCTTTGAGAAGCAGGTATTAGTGAGTGCTGGAGGAGGGAGCTTGTGCTGGGTGGGGAGAGCTGTCCTGGTGGGAGCCCAGCCCCATTTGGAGACCAAATGCCATGGGGGGCCACCTGCATCGGCAGTGACCCACTCGTGCCCACGAGGAGCCTGTGCTTGGACAAAGGCATTGAAGCATCACGGTATCCCAGGAACATGGCGGGTGGAAGGGGCACCTGGAGGGCTCTGGTCAAACCTCTGCTCCAGGCAAGGCCAAGTTCAGAGCCAAGCCAGGCTGTCCGCGGCCTCGTGCAGCGGAGCTGAGCACCCCCCAAGGATGCCGGTCCCAGCACCTCTCTGAGCTCTGTCCTGGCACTGCACCACGCTCATTCTGGTTTGTTTTCCCAAATGCTATGCATTGCTTGCACTGCTTAGGTCTACCCATGCACCCCCTGTTTGCCTTGGGGCACCTAGTCCCAGCCAAACACCCCAAAACATCGTTGTATCATGGGGCATGGCGAAGTCTTTGGTTTCTCCTGGAGAAGGAGGAAGGGTTAAGACCTGCTCACCTCTGCTCTGCAAATCCACTTGGTATGATCAATTTGCCAAGCAGAGGATAGACACAGTGATGCAAAAAATACTCTCTTAGCCATTTTTTATGTATCAAACTATTTGGGAGAAAATTAGAAAGTACTTATTTAAACTACAGCCCATGCTTTTATTATTGTTAAAGCCTTTTTCCTTTTTTTACCCCTTTGTTTTCAGTTAAAAACAGTCAGGATTTAGGTTTTTGCTTTTCACTAGAATGAAAGTAATTTGCAAAGGTAATACTATTGTGGGAATGGAGGAGCCTTTCCGCTGATCACTAGAAGCAGCAAATATTTACCAGCTGGCTCTGATGATGAATTGGAGACTGATGTGGAGAGCATGGTCTTCGTCCTGCCTATAGCTCTGCTGACTTCATCAAATCAGACCATCTTCATTTTACAGTTATTTTTTCTCTAAAATGTAGCATTCCTGGGGAAAAAAAAATTGTCGTCTAAAGCTTGCATGTTTGCATAGTTTATTTAAATGAAATTCTGCCTGGCTGATCTCAAGGATTCATGTAGGTCATTCAAGCTCCAGTCTGACCAGCTAGCTCAGATTCCCTGCTCCAGGCTTCCTCCTTCCTTGTCCCTTCCTACAGAAAAGTTGCACTCACAAAGCCATTCCCAGGGTAAACCCTCTGCTAAATTCACAGCTGAATCAAAGCCGTGCATCACAGGGAGATGTGAATTGTTACCTTTTCACCAAAGCTGGAGAAGACGGAAAGGAAAATGGATGGAGCACAGGTCAATGAGGGGCCAATGCCAGCAGAAGCATTATTGCTCCATGCTGCCCCACGTTGGACGTTACAACCCTGTGTGTGTGCTGCTGAGGATACTCCATAACGTACATTGAACGAATCAAGTCAGATTACCAAAACCTTCATGTTTAACTTCAGCTCATTCTGATGAAGCTGATTACGGAGCAACCACACAAGCCAACAGCAGGCAGGTCTGCAGGGACAGTGACCCCGGGCAGCGAGGGTGAGCGTAGCCACGCAGCCTCTTCAACTGGGCGAAGCATCTTGGTAGCAGCCCCTTGACTTGCGTCTTTATTGCCTTTCCCACAACCTTGTCTTAAAAAAAATTTCCTCATGACATGCTCAGAATTGGCTCTGTTGCAAATATCAGTGCAGTGATGACACGGCACAGAGCAGTGGATCAAAATAGAAGAATACTAATGACCAAAGAAAAATTGGTAACAAACCCCACTGTTCAATTCTTTCTTTTCCTTCACCGTCTGTTGTTATTTTGATAGCCATTAAAGTTGAAAACATCAAGGAAAATGGGGACCCTGCAAACAGCTGCTCAGCTGCAGCCAGCATAATGGGAGCTGAGAGGTAGCCTGCCCCTGTGACTGTTCCCAGATCTGCTGCTGGAGGTTTACGTGTGTAAAGGCGACCCTTTGGGTCATCTCCCACCCTTGTCACCTTGTCTAGTCCTTGGAGAACATCTCCTGGTGGAGCCCATCTCACCATGCGCAGAGGGGCTCAGCCCTGCAGGCGAGGGGCCTTCGTCAGCGAGCATTGCGGAAGAAACTGTAATGCAGATAAAAAAAGTAGGAATAGGAAAAGAAAGCTACTGAAATGGAGCAGTGGATGACACTGTGAGAGGAAGAAAAAGCCTCAAACTTTAAAGGCGGTATTAAAACAGGGCATGCAGAAAGTGAAGTCAATTAGGCAAAAGAATCGTTTGCTGACGGAGGTCGCCGGGCCGAATTCCTAAAAGGATTCATGAATCGACTAAAAATACCCTTGGGATAGTTTGAGTACGGACTGAGTTACTGAAGGGCAATGCCCCAGATGACCCAGGAGACCCTTTCCAATCCTACAGTATAAACAATGACGCTATTAACATTTGTACTAAGTACCTGCTTGGGCTCCTCGCCTGCCACCACAGCGCTTCGGCTCCCACCCGGAGCAGGAGCAGAGGCTGCGAGATGTGCTCTGCTCCCTACCTTAGCCCAGAGAGCATCCTTTAGATACCAAGCAATCGCTCTGGTTTCTTATCCCTAAAACCACCCCTGTAGACAGGGAATTATGGAAAACCCTCCTGACAATGATAGGAGCAGTGAGAGGCCAAAAAGATCAGCAGAAGAGCCTGATGGAAATCCTGCAGCGCTTAAAAGAACAACAGCGGGAAGGCTGGAGAAAATCACCAGTGAGTGGAGAGACCCAGGGCACGGAGACCTTAATGGGCAAGTAATGCTGAGGAGGTACTTGCAGGGCACGGGGGGACGGGGACAGTCTGGGGAATGTGCAGGCATGTATTATAATTGTAGAAACAAAGCCAACTACATCTGAGGGGACCAAAAAAAGCCAGATGAAGCTTGGATACCACATTAGGAAATGCAGCAGGATCGTGGGACCCACCAGGCTGCTCCAGGTGACCTTTGCCATTGGGATGTGCCATCCCACTGGGGAGGAATTGTCAATGCACAGACTCCGCATGGACCAGGGACCAGGGACTATGTGTTGTATCGACTGTGGCAGGGGAAAAGCCATTTTGTTATTAACTCTTTCTCTTTCCCTTAATGTCCCTGATGACTAGACCTGACCGAAACAACACCCCATAGTGTCACCATTGGGCACTGTCCTGGGAGACGGCAGAGCACTGTTGCACCTCCTGTAGGTGTACAGGTCCGGGTTTAATATGAAGGCAAACCTGCAGCCTTAAATCTCGAACTTGTAATTCAGGTACTGAGGATAAATATGAAAACAAGCTTAGATAAAAACATTCACTATCAAAACTTAATTATGCATCCACAGGCTGAGGCTCATTATTCATCCTCCAACCTGGAAACAAATTAGTCTAATGAAGCCATGAGTTAAAATGGAGAAAGGATGTAAAGGCTGGAGAATATTTGTGTCTGTGCTCCAGTGTCAAAACCAGCACTGAGCTCTGGGTACTACATTTGTCACCAGAATCAGGTGCTTCCTACACATGGTGGTGTGTCCAGGACCTAGGTTTTACTAAGAGCAGGTTACAGTTGCTCACAAGTGGGAATCTGAAGCCGTTAGAGACTGGTGAGATGTGGGGGCTCACTGCAGGCATGGGGGCTCATCAAACCCAGAGGTGGTCAGAGGTGACAGGTCTAAAGAAACCCAAACACCAGTGTCAACTGCCACCAAGTCAACCCAACTTGAGAGACACATTCAGCTCTGGCACAAGCTCCCCAGTGACAGCCAGCGTAGCCCCACGGAGAGTTTGGCTTGTGACCTCTAGTAAATGTGGAACCAAATCCCAAGGGCTCGGAAGAAAAGAAACTGATAACTAACTGTAGTGGGATGGCAGCTCTCTGTGGGTTTATTGCACAAGTGTTTAAGAAGCTGAAGACTATAATTAAACTGCCCGGGAATGTATAATCACAGCAAGGAAGGCCTTTTGCCCTGCTCCTTCCCTGTAGAATTTGAGGAGAAATGAAATTACATCATAGGAAAGGGACTTGATAGGCATTTAATCCTGCGCTCTCTGCCCAGCACCCCTTGTTTTTGGACTGGTTGCTTTGGCTTCCTATAAAGGTCACCCATAAACCATAACTCCTGGCACAAGTGGGAGAAGCCTGTGTTTAGGGATAGTTACGGGCTTATCCATAGCACGCCACGGCAAGTCTGGTGATATATAGCCCAGGTCTGAGCTCTGCAGCAGAACGCAAAAGGTTCAAGTGACCTAGTAAAGACCGTGCCAGTACCAGAGAACAAGTCCCCGTAGGCCCCTGGCTGAGCCATTCTCACCGCTTTATTCTCTCGCTTCCATCCTAATGTGCTTAACTATAAATGACCCCTTTATTTTTTATATCACCATTTCATTTTTCCCCTTCTTCCAAGGAAGCAGTAAAACAGGGAAGCCGAGAAGCAGAGCTCTTATTGTAAAGTGAGTGCTGACACAGAGCAATTCTGGGGACCTCGCAGCTCACGTTGAACATTTGTATCATCACAAGGAGGCTCTGGGCTTCTCCTCTGAGACCCAAGCCCTAATTCTGCTCCCAGGTTCCCAGAAGAAACCTGTTGAGATCACGCAGGCAGAGATGAGCTCCATCTGGTCCAGGGACCCTGACATTCACTGGGTGAGCTTGGCACTATTTTATTTCCAGTTTTGCTGAGTGTTTTATTCTGTGCTGTCCTGGGGTTCATCATAAGGATGGCACACTGGGGGTGAAGACAACCCAGCGGAGCAGAGCCCCCCAGACACAGCCCCTCTGTTGTGCTCTTTGTCTCTGACATGCAGAAGATGCTTAGCCACCCTGGGCAGAAGGACAACAGCTTGCTGTTTATTAGTATAATTTTTAAAGGTGCCTCATTGTATTTATTTGCTGTGTGGTTAAACATTTATTATTTATATTTAATTTTCCCAGATTCAAAGGGGTATCACTAGTGGCTGAGTGTCTGCAGATTCAGTGCGGCTCCTTCACACACTTATTTATGTAACCTTGGCCTTCCCCGAGGGGCTCCCGTTTCATTCTGTGCCATCGGCCTCTTAATTGGCCTCACAGATCACGCCTTCTCCTTCAGCTCACCCAGGTCCCCGCAACTCGTAATTTCTAAGATATTAAATGTGGCTGAAACAAAAGAGTACAGTGAATTAAAGCCAGGAAGTTTCCGATCCCTCCTAAGCCTTTGTTTTCAATTCCTTCTGCAGGGCGATGGCCAGACTGGGGTCATCACAGTTGGTCTGGAGGGCTCAGAGGAGGACCAGGCTGCGTCCTGGGCAGAAGATGGACGCGCCAGCTGGTGTCCCTGGCCGTTGGCGTGCCTGGCTTCGCACCCACCTGCGTCTTCTTGGTAAAAGTGTTTGGCGCTAATTAGACTCCAAGCAGCTGATAAACCTGCAGGGATGTATGGAAGCTGTTTTTGCTATAAGACACTACAAGAGGGACAGGACGTTCTCCTTGGGACCATTTTGTACAGCCCCCTTGGAAGCACAGTGGATGGTGGGATGGGGGAGAGCCATTCTCTGCCTCTGAGCCACCCCAGGGCCACCTCTCCCCACCCCCTAGTACTGTAGCTCTCGCCCAGCTAATGGCTTGGGTACCAAGCTTGTAGGGGCAGCCAGGCTGGGCCTCCTACCAGGGCACACACTCTGGGGTCTAAAAATGCAATTTTCAGAGCCGGGAGACCAGGAACTCCCATTGACATTTCCCACAAAGTAAAACCATGTTGAGGAGATAGCTTTGGATATTCCTTTTGCGGTACGTCCTCCTGCCAATGCACCCCGAGCACCTTAGGGGCAGATCTGACGCAAAGATGCGGCGTTTCACTTCCAGCCACCAGCCGTGGTGTTTCACGAACAAATCATCCAGGGGTCTCATCCAAACACAGAGCAGAAAACGCACTTGGAGCTACTAAACTTTATTTTGGATGGTACAGATCCTGTATCAAGGAGTTCCACATGTCAGCAATAAGGCAAAGACATCTGGAGAACTCAACCACATGAGGTTTTCACCAGGTAACTAAAACTCCAGGTGAAGGGCATTGATATCCCTGGTACATTTTTACTCAGTTGCCAGCTGTTTGGGTTTAAAAAGAAACTTCACTCCCATAGGCAGAGCTATTTCAACATTAATGGTTTTATACCTTCTCCTTAAATATATCACAGGTTACACTTGGAGATAGAGTTTGAGAGTAAACATTGTTATGCTGGAGCTGTCATCTGTGAGTAATCACAGACCTAATTGAAGCTGGCCAGCCTATTAAATAAACATTCAGCATAAACGAGAGAGCAAAGAAATACCCTTTAATTTGGTAATAGCTGAAATGATGGAAACCAGTACCTGAGTCAGGGACCAGGGTGATTGGGTTGGAGTAGCAGGAGAGCCAGGGAGGGAGGTTTCCCCCAAGCAGCTCGCAGCAGCGCGCTGCAAAGCAGCAAGAAGCAGAGAGCATCAGCAACCAGCTTGTGGAGGGAGAGCAAGGAGAGAGCTGCCCTGGGGCAGGCTGCTGGCCAGGGCAGGCCTGGATTTTGGGGCGAGGAGACTGCGGTCTTGAGGAGTCTGGCTTTATTGCATGCGGGGAAACATGACTCCCCACCACCTACTGTTAATAGCTGGGCTAAGGCTCGCAAAATAGCCTAAAAGAAATCATCCTCCCAGCATCGAACACTGCCTAATCACCCCAGTGAAATGGGCAACGATACAATCTTGCAGTGGTTCTCGTGTTCCTTGGGGAACCACCTAATCCTCCTTGTTGTCTGCCAGTTTTTCCTTGTCCTTGGGAATTTCATGTATAGAAAAGGCTATAGCTTTTGAGAGCGAGGCACCTGCTGCGGGCAGCTCTCGCAGCTCGCTGCAGCGCCGCGGGCGGCACCGAGGTACACGGGCATCCGAAGCTGCGCTCTGGGGCACGAAATGCAGAACAGGCAAATTTTTGCCCCAGCAAATCTCGCAGCTTCCTGCCCCTCCTTGCCCTCTCGCCAGATGTTGCACGGATGTGTGCGAGCAGCGCTGCCTCTTTGGGAGGTGATGAGAAGAGGGTGATGCACCGAAGTGACATGCTCAATTTCCCTCAAAGATGGTGCAGCCACAATAACATTTTTCCTGCTGATGGCGTCCATGTGTCTCTCCCTTTTCACTGGAGTTCTGTTACACACCAGGACGTGGTATGAGCGTGTGTGCACCTTCTGTTCCCCGAGCCATCCCTGCCTTTCTGGGGAGGACGAGGTGCCTGGCCTTCCGTGGTTAGTTTAAGAAAAACACTCTCCCAGTGATCAGTGCCTGTATGAAGTAGATGTATGGTTTCAATTCTGTCCTTGAGCCATGGATCATTTAATGTTGTCAACACATATACATCCTTCTCAAACATCCCACTGAGAATTTCTGGGGACTGTAGACAGCTTAAAGCTAGCGTTACAGCAGCAGCTTCATATTTGCTTTCAGATCCACGTGCATTTTTTAATACTAAAGCTTGCATAATTGCTGCTGAATTTCTGAGCAACTTCTTCAAAGGGGCAGAGGCACATTAGCAGTAGGAGTACTGGTGGTGGAGCAGGAACAAGGCCTGTTGTTGGCTTTCGGTTTCCCAGCAGCTGCTCAGAGACGGTGTTTGAGAAGGACTGGCTTGGAACCTCCCAGCTCGGCGTGTGTTTGACACGTTTTCTTCCTGGTCGTTGGGGTGGCTGGGATGTGCTTGCCAAAGAGCTGCCGATGCTAGGTGCCTGCATTAAAAGCATGTCAGCGTTGCATGTATCTTGCCAGGGAAACTTGCGCTGATATCCTTCTTTGAAAAGAGGGATAGGGCACTGCCAGACTTTTTTTTTTTTTTTTTTTTGTGAGGTCTGGATATGCTAAGAAGCACTGTGAGATGCTACATGCAGTGAAGATGACCTGGTCCACGAAGGCTCCATCACACAGCTGATCGAGGCAGGGCTATAAAAGGGGAGACAAGGTGGTTCCTCAGTATAAGAGAAGGGTCTCTTGATCTTTCCCAGCTGGTGGAAAGGGAGTTGCAGCTAGGTGGGGGCTAGCACTTTCTGGTATGACTGTTGCAGTCTTTCTGCAACTTCCCTCTGAGGTGGGAGGTGTCCATGGCAGTGGCATCAGGCTCTGGTTGGGATGCCCATCCCCACAGGGGTCAGTCCCTCCTGGGTAAAGGGCATTGACCATCCCAGGGAGCGGGTCACACTCCTCTTTGTTAGCTGCCAGCTGCTCTCTTGGGTGCCAGGGGAA
The DNA here is from genome assembly GCA_034782735.1 of Sagittarius serpentarius. Lineage (NCBI taxonomy): Eukaryota > Metazoa > Chordata > Aves > Accipitriformes > Sagittariidae > Sagittarius > Sagittarius serpentarius. The sequence goes on along the minus strand of JAVKLA010000061.1, from coordinate 13,352,748 downwards.
GAGATCGAAGTAAAGCGGGGATGTCTGCTGGCTGGAGGGTGAGAACAGGAGGCTGTGGGTTTGCTGGAGAACCTGCACCAGCTGATCGCTGTTGAGAGGTATGGATGAAGCTGGGTACCCAAAGGCTTCTTGTGCCTTTGGAAATGTAGAAGGGATGGGGGTGACGGTGGCTCCCTGGTGGCACTGCCAGCAGCAGGGCTCAGGGCTGCAGGGCTCTACTGCAGGCACAGGAGACAGCTCCTTCCTTCCTCTGAGGAAGGGCATTTCTGGGGGTGACACCAACCCAGGGCGTCCCCCTGTACAGAGGGGGCTGTCCCCTCTCCACCCCCCTGGCTGCCGCAGAGCCCTGCGCAGCACCACATCAAAGGCACCTGGTCAGCCAAACTCCATTTACTATGTCCGTGTATTTATTATATTGGAGCCCAGGGTAATTACAACTCTGAACATTAAATATAATTTGTCTTATTCCGGTAGGCCCAAATTTTTATGAATTTTATCTGACGCTTGCTCCCTTCAATTATTTGCCATCAGAAAAAGTTTACCATTGCTGCAAAAATATCAATTTGCCAGAGGTTGCAATACATTTACTCTCCACCTCTGTAATTTACAAACTTACTTTCTATGATTAGAAAGAAAAATGGCTAATAGGAGAAATATTCATGAAAAATCGATACTGAATAAGATGCTGCCACCTTTTGGCTTAACCTAATTCTACATCTGGGGCCAAATTCATCCCTGGTGTAACTGCTTTGCCGGGAGAGGAGCTACAGCTGCCCTGGGGCTGGCTGTAAGGGATGGAGTGGGATGGGGAGATGAAGCATGACCTGTGAGGCTCACCCTGTGACTGCAGATGGGGTATGGGAAGCTGATGCTGTGGGGTTTGCAGGGTCTAGAAAGAGGAAATTTTCCATAGCTGTGCTTCTGCAACAGAAGTTTCCTTCTTGCACATCCAGAGCTGAAAGTGGAGCTTCCTGGCAGGTTCTTCTCTCCCTCCAGCCATCCAGGAGCTCTGTCCTGGGCACAGGGACCAGTGCTGGGCTGCGGGCTTGTGTCCATGCTGATGTGCTGGGAAAGAGGGTCTGGGATCCGATGAGACTCAGCACATAACTGAAGGCGTCTAACCAAGCTTTGAACTGGTTAGACAGTTCATCTAAGCTTGTAGGCAACCTCCACCCCGTCTGTCTGCAGTACGGTGAGACAGCATGCACTTGCAACACTGTCAGCCTTGGTAGCTATTGAATGTACTTATTCTTCAAAGGCATGTCACTGCAATGGGCCGTGGAGCCCAGATACTGCTGTGCTTTCAAAAGAAAACAAAAAAGCATTTAATTTTTGTAGCAAAGATACTCCAAAGTGCTAAGTGCTACAGCAGAACAAATGCAATGCTGCTCTGTCTCCTTCCCCAATGACACAGGGGTTTTTCAGCTGAATACCAGCAAGCACGTGATTAAAAGCTCTTAGGATTCTGCGGTTGTGGGATTTCCAGCAGAACTTGCTATTTCTCTCATATCTTGCCCCTTTGTTTCCCCAAGTCCAGGGCAGAGTCTGAATTCGGTAATTGCCACCTGGATTTCCTTTGCTGTCTTCCCAAGGAACTTGTTTGAATAAATTGAATTGGCAAATATATTGTTCAACTGCAAAGCATTGTGTCAGGAATAATGTAGGTATTACCAGTCTTTCTGTTACAGCGCTGCACGCACTGCCAGGGACAGTGAACCGATGCAGGAGAGCTCCCTTTGAGCAGCTCCCTCCGTTTCCTCTTCAGAAAGAAGTGCACATTTTTTTGGCTGGTTGCTCCTTGCTCTAAAGCAAGAGCAGAAGGAGCTACTTGGAACTTCCTCGGCATGTGCAGAAACATTCTGCCGTTGGGGAATTTTCTGCTAATAGGTTTCTATGGCTTGTACTTGTGTTTCTTTCACTAGGCGAGACTTGGGTGCAGCAGTCCCATGGAGTCTCCGTGGAGCATCTGAGCAGCCAGTCCCACTGATGCCAAAGTCAGGTCTGTGTCAGACCTCAGGGCAGTGTGGTGGGGACAGGCAGGTCCCGAGCCTGTACCCCCCTGAGCAGAACAGGGTATTAAGCTGCAGGGCCTTGCTGAAGGACCCCAAGGACTGAGTTAGGCTGTGGAAACTCAGCAACTGGGAGCTTAGGAGCCTAATCAAGGCACTAAGCAGGTGCTGGGCAAGTTCTTTGGGTTGGGGACTATAACACAGCATTTGTTTTCTTCACTGGCACTCCCAAGATGGAAGTGAGCTGAATGTGCCAAGGCATGAAGTTTAAAGTTCCTCAGGGATATAGGCTGGCCTGAATCCTCCCTGCCTTGACACGAGCAACCTCTATGGGAGAAAAAAGCTCTCCTGCACGTGGGTCCCTGGAGGGTGGGTGCACGGCCAGTGCATGCCGGCAGGTCAGCACACACCACCCAGGTACAACCACCACTGTGACGCTGATGTCTCTCCCAGTGCCAACAAACAACAGTGACAGCAGGGACAGGAGCCCAGGACCCCCCCCGAGGAGATCTGTAACCAGTGGGAGATGGCACCGTGGCTCTGCAAACCTTGTGCCCTCGGCTGTAGGGTGACCAGGCTTCCGCAGGAGACGCAGAGGGCTCTCGCAGGCGGGTGGTCCTGCTGGGAGGATGCTCCGTGGGACAGGGCGGTGGCACAACCTTCTCCCTCAGCTGGGTCTTACAGAAGGGAGGGCTGCCCAGTTATTTAAAAAAAGGCTCAGTACGGGGATTTGAACGACGGGGCTGCTCGGAGGCCCAAGGCCTGCCAGGCGAGCAGGGTCCTGCAGAAGCTGCTTGGCCGCAGAGGTGACCCCGCCGTGCGGGTTAGCAGTGACATGGTGCCACCTCGTGGCACGCGGCTCCGAGCGTCACGCGTCCCTGTCCGTGTGGGATGGACACCTTTCCAAAGGGAGCGTCACCCTCCACCACCTCCCAAAGCTGCCTGGGGCCTCCGAGGACGTGGCTGCCCCGTGGGCTGGTAAAGGCCACCAGTAAAGGGGTGGTTGGGACGGACGGGTGAGGGACTGCTCTCTGGAAAACAAAGGAAATAGCTAAACCTGTTGTCCTAGTCCGAGCAGCGGCTGCAAAGCAGGGTATGACCCAAACTCATGCTGTCCGGCTCAGAGCCACCGCTTTCGGAGATGATTTCTTTAGGGCTGTCTGCCTGCGATGGGATCCATGCATTGAAGGGGTCTCCTCCCCTGCTCAGCTATTCCCGCCCAGATCTATCCTTTTCCTTCTGGCTCCCAAGCTCTACCAGGACTCCCCTGACCACCCTCCCCCACTAACCTGCAAAAGACCCACTCATCTGCACCAGAAATGGTTTGGTCCCCTTCTGTACCTACAGCATAAACCAAACCCCACTTATGAGGGTTCAGGTTTGTTTCTTAGTGCTACAAAATGGGAAAGAAGGACGGCTCCATTTATCTACATAAAAAAGGAAAAATAAAGACAATGCTGAGGTTTGGCACTCCTAAATCATCATCAGTTGAAGTACTTAAGGATGTTTTCATTTCACAGTTTTCAGTGAAATGCTTTAATTTGAAACCAGCAATGCAATGAACAAGGAGGATTTGGGGTCTAACTTCCCTTGCTGATTGACGGCACCATGGTAGTGCCTAGGAAATCTGGGTCTTGGCTGTCATGGACTGTGTCCTGTTGTGCCATTTGCAGTATGGACTCAACAAAAAGACAGTTGTTATCCCGGGGAAGTCTGCCACAGACAGTCTGTTTTCTGCTAGGTATCGGCAGCTGACATTGTAAGACATTAGTTTGATTTGTGACCAGAAATCACCTGATAAGGGATTTATTTTTTCACTGCTATGAGAAAGGCTGTTGCAATGTTTCCCACCCTTTGAGATAGCCTTTTCGGAGCTGCGTGCCCTGTGTACCTGTCATGCTGCCAGCTCGGCTGCTGTCTGTGCTCTTTCCTTCTGGGTTGGGACATTCCCAGACAGCAAAGAAAATGGCTTAATTCTGCTGATTTTTTCTTCCTCCTATACAGTACACAGTGATACGGAAGAAGGAAAAGCCTCTTCTTTCTAAAAGAATGCTCCTTTTAGAGCCTGGATGCTCTAAAAGAAGGTTGGAGAGTAGTGGGTATCAGAAGCAGTGGGAGGTATGGTGGGTTTTACCTCTAAAACACCAACTCTGAGGTTTCCCCTGGAGGGCCAAGAGCTGGGGATTAGGAGCACTTGGTCTCTAATTGAAGTTCAGTCTACAAAGCAAAGCTTTTTTTCCAGTATAACCCAAGGAGAGAATTTAACTTTCTCATACAGGTATATATCACCAAAAATTAACCATCAAAGGAGGCCTTTCCAGTTTACGTCATCATTTAGGAAGGTGGTTTTAAACAAGGGACTCTTTTATCGAAGAAGTGGTGGTATAATGGTATCCGTGTTAATCCAGTGGCGTAACAGTGACTGCGGCGATGAGCCCTTAGGCACTTAGCAAGGATTTGCTGAGGAGCCTAAGGGCTGATACACATTTGAAACTCAGTGGGATTTAGGTGCCTAAATGCATTAGGCTGCTTGGAAAATCCCAGCCTTTGAAGTTAAAGTAGGCGTTAACAAAAAATGGCTAAAAAAATTTAAAATAATAAAAGTCAGGCTAACGCCACCATGAAGGCAATGGGTGCTCTGAGTTTTGCACCCCAAAAAAGGCCACCAAAGGCAACTGAGAGGCTTCACCAGCATGAGGGTTCAGAAGAGCTCCATCCCTGGTGTCTCCTGCCCCATCAGGAATTGCAGGATGGCCCCTCCAAACCATTTCCACTTCTGACGGGTGTCTGCTTATGTGGGGATGATGCAGGGTGTTTGGCTGAGGACATCACCTTGTGAGAGTATATGAGGAAAATGGTAAAAATGCCTTTTTTCTCGTTGAGAAGAATCTTAGGACATTAAAAGTTGGAGAACTCATCTTCATTATTTCTCTTTAAAGTTAGTTATGAATTGAGAATGGCTCTGCTCATATTTCTCTTTTATTTGCTATCTCCCCAGGCTAAAGTGTTGTCTATTTATCTTACAGATTAGGTTACTTTTTATGGGGTTCCTGCTATTATATTTCACCTCTAACTTTGTTAGTTTGTGTTTGATATTAAATTATGTTGAATAAAATGGGCAGCTCAAGGACATTTTTCAGCTCCGTCCTGAAATGAGGTTCTTAATCCTGTTGCTGGGTCTGCCGCTGTAGCCCAGCCCACGGGGACAGGATCGGGTATGGAAGAAGTGCAGCAGAGGAGCGTTCGTGTCAACTATGGGCTTTCCAGGGTGAAGCTGCAGGAGAATCATGCCTGTAAAAACAGCCAGTTTATGTACAGTGATTTTGGAGGCATCTCTGCAGAAGTGGGTTCTAATAATATTGACATCATCACAAGATAAGATCCAGGACTAGTTAAATCACAGCCTAACAACTCAGTGCTCCTTTGGGGATTAGAAGAAGTCGCTGAGCTGTCACTCTAAAGCTGATCATGGGCTCGTTTAACTATGTCATCCCATAAGACAGCCCTTTCAATTATGTCAACCTGTCTGCTCTCCCTAGACTCTAATTTTAGAGCAGCAGTAGCTAATATTCTTGGAAAACTGATCCGCCTCCACAGATCTCTCCTCTCTGTCTGCTGCTGTTAACGGAGTATCCTGTGGGGAGATCGGACTGCTTTACTTCCCCTCCTGTAATAAACCTAATAAAAATAGGTACCATTAGGTTCCTTTGTGTGTGGTCTCTTTAAGACACTTATCTGAGCTATGTAATGGAGATGTCATGTCTCCTCCACAGAGGGATCTGGCAGCACCACAGGGTCATTGCAATAAAAATAAAATTCAGTTTTAAGAGCCTGGTACAAAATTATGAGCCGGAAAGCAGGACGATGGGATTGGAGTTCAGAGACCTGGAAGAGGCAAATGTGAGCCGGAGTCACGCAAATGTTAATGCTGCAGCGGTGGCTCCGCAGCTGGAGCAGCAAGCAGGATGTTCCCAGCTGGTGCAGGAGGACCACAGGAGATGGGGTGGCCCTGGGGGCCCCAGGGACAGGGGACTTGTCCGTATCTTCCGGATGGTGCTGGGAGGAGTTTGGGGCATGCAAGGCAGGGAGTAGGTGGATGGACCCAGCTGTCTCAGTCACGGGCATCTCTGTGCTGTGCTGCTCGTCTAACACACCTTGGTGGGAAGGGGACAGACCCTGCCCAGAGAGACAGGATGGAGCCAGCCACATCCCTGGCTCCCCATCCATGCCGTGTTGATAGCTGGCAGTGATGCGGGACAGTCGTGTCCCTGCCATCCCACAAATGTCCCCCTGCCCTTGCAGGCTGGCAGCACAGGAGAAAACGAAGCCACCCTTGGGCTGTCCCATTTGGGTTTTCCCTCGTGTCAGCCATGGCATTCCAAAGCAGCAAGGAATTTCTCCAGCCATGCGATTAGAGCTGCCACGACAGAGGGGGCAGAGAAGGCCTCTGAAGACCTTCTCTCTCTCTTCTGGGCAGTGTGACAGTCCCTTCGGCTGGGTCAAGCCTCTCTTGGCCATTGCTCCTCCATGCTTGGTCTCTGCCAGGCTGGACTGGCCATACTGGAGGACAATCGTGTGCAGGTCTGAGGCTGTTGGAAGATTTTCTGTTTTCTGCAGAGCAATTCCAGCCTTCTCCAAAATAGTGACTCTTGGGGGCCCTGTTTGAAGGAGCAAACATCCATGAAGCTGAGGAAGGCTGTGATCCCCTTCAGAGGTGTTTTATTCCCCCTTTAGGACGCAGTGCGGGTCCTAAGGCAGACCAGGCTGGTGAGATGGGGTGGATGGTTCTGTTTAACCTGCTGCAGAGCCACCAAGAGGCAATCCCAGGTCCCATGGGAGAGGAAGGGAAGGACAAAGAGCAGAACCACAGGACAAAGGAAAAAGCAATAGCCCTCCTCCCCTAAAAATCTTGAAAAGGAGTAAAAGGGATGGAGGGGAAAAGAGGTGGCAGAGAGACTGTGCAGAGACAAGGGAGGGAGGTGACACCCATCCATCCCACCCATCCCACCACTCTGGTGGCAAAGGCCAGGCCTTCCCTTTGCAGATCAGGTTTTATAAAACCAATACGCCGCAGGCTGCGGGGGAACGGTACCTCCCCCAGACTCCTGCAAGTTAGTTACACGTAGCTTTCCTTTCATAAATCCATGTTGGCTGCCTCTAATCAAATTCTGCTTCTCAAGCAATTTCCCTTGCTAATTCCTCCCGAATCAGTTCTAACCCACCTATCCTCCTTGTCGCTAAGCTAGCCAGCCTCTAATCACACGCTGCACTGTGTGATCCTTTCCCGAGTAATACGGGGTTCGGCACTTTCCTCTGGTTCTCAGCAGCCTAACCTGTCAGGAGCAACCTTCTAAAAATATCACTAAAGAACTCGGCTAATTTCTAATCCTTGTTTCTATTAAGATGGCTGCCTGTACTATGTGGGTTTCTAGACCTGGGATTTACAGTCTTCCTTAAGAGCGTCTAATCTCCACAGAGCCATTTCTGTTGTTATCCAAACGCAAACTCCTCCCTTCCCCACCATAAAACATGATCCCTTTGGCAGCGGCTCTCCAGTCTGCAGGGCAGCATCAGCCAGCCAGCGAAGACACCAGCTGCTTCCCCATTGCCTAGCTCACTCTGACGCTTTTTGGCAAGCCTTCCCGGGGAGATCACTGGGGTCCCACTCCTCTTGGGTGCTGGGTAGGTGCTTTGTATGAAAAAAATCAGCCTGCGAGCTCAGCAGGACATGTAATTTTCTTTGCACTTCCCAAGTTCTTGAGTGTTGTGTAAATAGTATAACGGAGCTGATGTTTAGCTGCGCAGTGCAGCAAAGGTTTTGAACTACCTTGTATAACTGGACTTTCCATTACTGTTTGATATTTTTTGCTCTTTCCTCCTTCTTTTTAACACTCCCCTGTCCCCAACTGTCAAAACCAACCAGGTCAGAAGCACAAGCAAAGTGGGGGAGGGTGCCATGCTCTGGCTGCCCCCCCACTGCCCTGGCAGATACCAGGTAGCTGGCTCAGCTCAGTCAAGGGAAATCCTTTCAATCACATGCCATTGGCCAAAGCAACCTGGTGGAAGATGCTGCATGACTGTATTGTCAAGTACCCAGCCCATCTGTGTGCTAAAAGGAGTACTAACTGCTAAAGCTCTCCCTGGGCTTGAGACCACCAGGGTTTGCATCAAATGTGACTCAAGAGGCAGGTTCTGCCGGCAGGGAGAAGGGCAGCCACAGCCCAAGGATGGGACCATCAGCTGATGAACAGTGTGATGTCCGATGGAAACCTCTAACACCGCTGCAGAGTGCTCTTCTAGGACACGGCTGGACATCAATGGCTCTAACTTACATATTCAAAGCAGCGTCAGCCTGGTTCCTTCAGCTGCTGGTTATACAGACATGGTGAGAAGAGAGCACGTAAATCAAAGGACAACACTGCTTTGAAGGCAGATGGCCAGGGAAACTTTTACACTAGAAACTTGAAGTTGTTTTCTTTTTCATGAGAGCAGTGGGGTTGTGGGACAGCCTTCTGATGGGAATAAACTGCTTTTAACATCGGGTTTGGTTTGGTTTTGAAGGGCATAACATGAAGTAGTTATATTTTAATAGAGATTTGAATTGAATGACCCACGAGGTCTCTTCTCACATCAGTCTCCGAAGTCTATGTGTCTAGCTATGCCAGGCAGAGGGGCAGGACTTGGTCCACTTGGCACAGCACTGCCTTTCACAGTGCTCCCAGACCTGAACTGGCATCTCCTTGTGAGGCTATGTCACACCCCCAGGGTGTCCCCAGGGTGGGTTGTGGGTGCTCCCAGCATGGACATGGCACAGCTGTCCACGAAGACCCCGTGCAGCAAGTGCCGCAGCAGAGGAGATGAAATCGGAGTTTGCCCTTTGCAAACTAAAGACCTATGACAGACTGCAATGCTCTGCCATCGCAGTTTTCTTTGTTCTTCGGAGGAAGGGCTTTAAATGAGGATCTTTGGTAATGTTATGGGTCCAGGAGGAAAAAGTAATATGCGTGGAAAGGCCTGGGAAGAGTGTCTGGCTGATGACGTGGTATCATTTAATCCAGCAGGACTGTGCTCTCAGGAACACGGTAACACCAGTGTGGCTGGCTGTAAGCTGGCATGCCAGCAGGAGTCACACGAACAGCGTGTGGCTGGGTGACGTGGAAGATGGATGAGTGGCACATGCCATTACCAGAGTTTGACAGCACAAATTGGCCTTTGCAGTCAGTCACCATGTGCCTTCCTAAAGCTCCTATTCTATCTCATAGCTCCATTCTGCATCTAAGTCATGTACTACAGGAGAAAGTCAGGTGTTTTCTGGGGAGAGCAGAGGGCAGAACAATGTTTTGTCATTTCTCAGTCCCGTAACAAATCATTAAATCAATAGTCCTCACATCCTCCGTGCGAAGCGGGTATTGTTACACACATTCAAAGGTCATGATTTCTAAACTACACCTTGATCTTGAGGTGCCTTGTTACAGTGAGATAAGCATTTAACAACAGAGACCAACTGGGAAACTTTTTATTTGGTTGACTTGTGCAAACCCACAGCTGCAGCTGAGGCTTGTCCACCCAAACCAGTTAGCACATGCTGAAGTCCTGCAGGGGGGCCCTGGGCATCAGCCTGCTGTGACGAGAACACGCTCTCTCACCGAGCTCTCTGGATAACATGGGTGAAGCATCACAACCCAAAGAGGTGGTGTCGCAGCCTAAGCCCTGATGAAAAAATGAAATGAAAATGGAAGAGGCAAAGGACTGAGACAGTCCAGTGTCCTCTGGAGCAAACGAGTGTGACATGAGCTTTTCAGGGGCACTCTCCCACGTGTCCTCATTTGAGAGTCATGTCCCACGGCCACGACAGCCCTGCACTCTCACCCCTTGAAGCGCCTGTACAACAGGGTATTCACAGCAGCGGGACTGCTTGCGTCACGTGGACATGATTCCCTGGGGAAGCTGGAGAGGCCCTTGCCTTCATCATCACCCCCACCCTGAACGCATCTCCATGCCCTTCCCCCTGACCTGTTGCCTTGCCTTCCCTTCCTCTTCCCCATCCCCATCCTCTTCCCCATCTCCTTCTCCATCCTCTTCCCCATCTCCTTCCCCTTCCCCATGACCTGTTGCATTCC
>JAVKLA010000061.1:13300206-13342466 GCA_034782735.1 Sagittarius serpentarius | reverse complement strand
GTGGCGCATGACTCAACAGGCCCCCCGGCCGCCGATTGGCCGCCCGCCTCGAAGGCGCGGCAGACGGCGTCGGAGGGCGGGGGGGCGCCATTGGCTCGGCCCGCCGTGACGTCATCCGCGGTGGCCGGGGCGGGCGGGCGGGCGGGCGCGTGACTCAGCACGTGGGCGCGGGCCGGGGCTGAGTCAGCGGGAGGCGCATAAAGGCGGCGTGGGCGCCCCGGGGCCGGCGTCCCGCTGCCCTGCCGGCATGGAGCTCCCGGGGCTGGGCGAGCACTGCTCGGAGCGCGCCTGCAAGCGGCTGGGTAAGGAGCGGCCTCGGGGCGCGGTTGAGGGCTCCTGCGCTCTCCGAAGGGAGCCGTGAGCGGGTACCGGCTCACCGCGGGGGGCTTCTCCGGGAGGCGGGCTGGCTCCCCGGCCCCGAGCAGCAGCCGTCCGGGTGGCATTCGTAAGGCATGGGTGGCTTGTGTACTGGGGGGGGAGGGGGCCAAATCCGGTACGCCGAGTCTGTGCAGGGGTGCTCTGGTTAGTAGCAGGCACCAGTGCTGCTTCTGTACTCCCGCTCGAATAGGTCTAGCAAAGTAAGAGTAATGGCTGAGCCCGGTCTCTGTTGGTCTCGTACGCTGTTAAACTGTTAAGGGATGCTTTTTCAAGAGTAAAAAGACTTCTGCGTTTGGGCTTTGGATTTGTACTTCAACTCTTAGCTCTCGACTAATGCCTCAGGAAAGTTTATGCATGCAGGGAGCTCCCGAGGTATTTATGGCTTGTGATAGCCTAACGCTGTGGATAGGAAGAGGGAAAACTTACTGCTTTTACTTTTATAGTTTTAGTATTTGTGGGTAATGACATACTTTCTCTGGAGGTAGCTGAACTGTGGCTAAACAAAAATTACTTGCGTTATTATTTATTTGTAGTCTTTTGTGAGTATTCTTACAGCTGTTAACTCTGCTCCATAAGAATCTGGTTTTTCTTTTTTATTCTCCTCCCAGACTTCCTTCCTCTGAAATGCGATGCGTGTGGGGAAGTCTTCTGTAAAGATCACATCCGTTATGATGAGCACAAGTGTAGCTCTGCCTACAAGAAAGTAAGTTCCTATACATGAGTCAGTAATTCACACTGCAGAATTGCTAAGTCACGGGTAAAGGCTGCTCTGAAACTTGACCTGTGGTTTCAATAGAAGCAGATGGGAGAATGACAAGATGTAAGTTAATGATACAGCTCAATTTCAAATATATAGAAACATAACATTTTGGAGGTCAGTACTGCTAGATCCTAGTTTCTTTCACTTTCACCGCACCTCCCCAGAGAGGAGTGCTTTATATTTTAGGTCACATATCGTGACCTAAAACTTTATGCAGTCCCAGTCCTTTAAGTTGAAGGGCAGCAAATGTGAACCTACAGAAGAAATAAAGTGGGGCCAAACTTTGATCTCTGTCCCATAGTTGGGCTTTGAAGTGTTCAAAGGTTGTAATTCCAGAAAGCCTAGAAGCATATTTCAAGTCAACTTACCAAATATGTTACTACAAATTGATATGGCAAAGCATGTCTGACTATTTTTTTGATAATAATTTGCCGTTACCTTTGTGAAGTATATCTTTGAAAGCATTAGTGAATGAGTAGAACATAAACCACTTGTGAATACACTGCTGTCACCCATGGGTAAAAAAGGGGAAGGACAGAAAAATAATTGAGTTAGACTTCTAATTGGTGTTGATGTTCTTAGAATGTGCAGGTTCCAGTGTGTCCACTCTGTAATGCACCTATCCCAGTACAGAAGGGGGAAATACCAGATATTGTGGTTGGAGCCCACATGGATAAGGACTGCAAATACAATCCCGCACAGCAAAAGCAGAGGGTAAGGAAACTGCTGCTGAAGTCTAAACTACCTGCCTAATGCTTGTGAAGTTGCATCTTCTGACAGCAGAATATGTAGAAGCTTGCTCTGCTTCGTCTGAATTCTAAGGGTGCTTGAGCATTTGTGCTTCAGCTTGGCCGTTACTTGGGAAGCTGATCACAGAACGCAAGTGTTGTCAACTTTGTCCTCTTATTTAGATCTTCACAAACAAGTGCTTAAAGCCAGGCTGCAAAAGGAAAGAGATGATGAAGGTAGTTTGTGAACAGTGCGGTGGCAACTTCTGCATAAAACATCGGCATCCTCTGGATCACAACTGTAAAGGGAGCAGCCACCCCACCTCCAAGGCAGGGTAAGCTCTATCTGTGATACTTCGAGCTCAAGCTGAAATTTCAGAGCTAGTATTGCGGGTTGGTTTGCGCAGGCAAATAGGGAATTCTGTAAACTACTGGTCATGTTGATAAAATAGCCACTATTTCATCTTTGTATCTCAGGCTTAATTTCTGAAAGTCTGAGCCAAGATAAAAGCTTGTCAAATGCTTTTCTAAAATTCTTTCAAGCTTACCTGTGTCAGTCTTGCCAAATTGAGAACAGGCACTGGCCAACTCAAGTACCCTTTGGGGTCTGGATCAAAATACTAGGATCCTAAAGTTCTGCCCAGCACTTTGAAGTAACCAAGAACAATCAATAACCTGCTAAGCCAAGTTTAAATGTAGTTTTAATAAAAATCTGTCTTGCAGGCAGATGTACCTTCATTGTTCTGTGCAATAGGACTGTAAGACTTCTGTGACAGATGCAGATAATCGAACTGGATGGAAGAGTGAAACTACTGCCAGTGTGCATAAAAGGTGCTGAGCCTGGTTGTATTTCTTTGTAGGTACGCAGCTCTGATGAGAGCCTCTCAGACTGCCTTCAAGTCAATGGGAGCAATTGGAGTGCCATCTAATGGGAGTCTTCAGCACAACAGGTATAAGCTGTAGAAGGAGAAAAGACAAACATTGTTTAAAAATAGTCCTGTGTCAACACAGTGTAGGAGTTCCACTGTCATACCTCTAACTGCTCTAGAGTTGGTAGTTGACCTTTAATTGGTGTTGGGAATGCAGCAGAGGGGTTCTGACAGCACAAGTAAATCTTTACTTCTCCGTACTGTAGGGCTTAAAACAGATATATAGACACAAGCATTAGGACATCAAGTTGTTGTAACAGCAGGTTGGTCTCCCACCTGCTCAGTGTGAGGCTTGGTCAAGTTCTGGAAAAATGGTGTGTCCTCAGAATGCTGAGGAAAGCGTAACAAGCATCTGAATTAAAATAAATGGCCCAAGGGCTTCCCTGCCATGTTGTATCTCCTTGTCACTGAGGTTTAGTTGTGTAACTCTTACAGTGCACTCTTATGTTTTTCAGATGCAGATAGTAGAGGCTCTTCACATCTGGATCAAACCTCTGTCTACTGAAGATAATCTTGTCTATAGCTTGTTTAAAATTTTCTATGCAATTAACTTATTTTTGTAGGATAATGTTTTATGCATTCAATAAACTGTCACACTTTCCAAGCCAACTTTATTTGTTCCTGTATTTGGAATAAGAACTTTAATACTTTGAAAAATACTTTGTGGAGGTAACTGGGGAATGGTGGTAGGAAGAAGACAAACTAGTATGAAACACAGCTGGCTTTGCTTAGGTCACACTAAGTCTCAACCATGAGTCTCTTAAGATGAAAGTCTGAAATACAAGCTACTGTCATGTCTCAATCCTCTTGTAAGTGAGCTGGCACACAACGCAGCAAAACATACATCAACATGAAGCAAGTTTTATATAAGCTGCCTCTTGGTTTCTGAATGTCAATGGAAGTACTTGATTTATAAAGCCATACCTATTTTTTCTAGGCCCTCCCTAAGCAATTTACTGAAGGCTAGTGCTCACAGAGGCATGCACAGTATAATTCTTCATAATTTATTGCCCCTTAGATTGAAACCTGGATTTGCATGGTTATTTTTTTGCAGTTGGGGGTGGGGGGGAAGGAGGCCAGAGAAAGTAGCATCAACTGTTTGTGTCTTGTGTAATGAGAATGAGTCCAAGATAGAGCATTGTCTGTGGAGGCTGCTCTTGCTGTCTTCCTGAAAAGCTTAAACAAGTGAAGATATAAGACATGCTCCATCTATCTTGATAGGCTATCTTGGCTCTTTAAAACTGCATGAATACCCAGCTGCTTAGCTTGAGGCCTGAAATAGTGCAGGTTGATGAAATGGAAATGTGCTGTTAATGAACAATACTAATTCCCCAGCTGGGATCTAACTAGACCTCTCATCCAACTAATTGTGAGAAAAATGCCAAGGCTTACTGATGATGTCGGGGGGGTCGAGACCTCAATTTCATGTGTCATTGGAGCCATTCCTCTGCACACTGGGGCTGGTGGGCTGGAGTGTTGGCTTAGGGCTAACTGAAAGGTAATTGCAGTCCCTTGATTCACCTGCAGCTTTGAGTGCCCAGTGCTGTTCTGCTGAGGTGGGAGGATGAACAGTTTGGGTAGCAGAGAATGCTGTGTTCCTTGACCTGGGAAAAATAATCTTTGATAATACTGTAAGAGGTGTGAGCATAAGTGCAGTTAACACATGTGCTTTATACAACCTTGAGGTGTACTGCAGTTGTGCAAAGACTGTTGTGTGCCTCTTGTCTCTCTTTGAAGAGGCTTAATCCTTAGAGTACTAATGCTGCCTAAAAAGGAAACGTGGATTTATGGTCCTTCACAGGGATAGCACATAAACAATCAGCGTGTTGAGTTGGTTTTTCATCAGAAAGGACAGAGATAATGTAATTTCTAGCCGACACAGAACAAAACATCTGTGCTATCCCAATAGTAATGTTTGGCCCAATGTGATTTTTTTCTCATCTGGGAGAAGTTTTTGGAGAAGCTGAAAGCTAGATGGAAGGCTGTAGTTGGCTAAACTGAATATGTAATGTAGGTATGAGTTACCACTGCTAATTCCATATATTCCAATCTTATGCAATCATGTGGTCAAAATTGTGATTTGACAGTATCTGTAATACTGTGTTTAACCACAGGATGTCACAATAGGCTACGTAATAAAACAATCATTATTTTAGGAAGTCTAAACAGAAAAAACATGCTTTCCCTATTCACACTGGAACAAAAGCTTAAATTACAACTCTAATTTTAGATGCCACCACCTACTGATTATCCTGTGTGCTCTAATGCCATAACTCAGCCCTCGCACATTGCTACGGTACTAGGACTTTTATAGTCCTTCTGTATAACGCATAACCAGCCACATGTCCCCAAATGATGCTGTGCACCCCACTGGTGGTCTGGGAAGGGGTTTCCAGTGGAGAGCAACAGCAGGCACTGACCATGGTGTGAGGACATGGACCAGAGCCAAGGGTCTCTGCCCAGCCCAGCAGTGAGGGCTGGGGGATGGGACTGGCACCTCGTGGTGTGGGGAGGAGGTGGAAGGAGAGGAACAGCAGAAGGTGTGACCCTGGTTTGGACAGGAGAAGGAAGCAGAGGTGTGAAGGTTTGTCTCTTCCCATTGGTGCATATAATGGTACAGGGAGTTGTTGCCACCAGCATCTGCTACCACAGCCAACATCTCAGCTGCTACTTGGATCAAAGCAAATGGAAACTAAAACCCTGTTTCAGGTTGTCATGAAAAAAATGCTCCATCTGTGTGTGCGTTTGTGGTAAATATTCCTGCCCTTAAATTACCAAGGAGAAATGGAAATGTTTGTGCACATGGTATTTATAGAAAATGAAACCACAGAAACCAAGTTGTTCCCTGGAAACCTTGTGCTAGATGTTTTCTCGTCCCTTCAAACTGTAGCGTTTGCCTCTTCCCAGCACATTCCCTCAGCCCTGATCAGGACAGCAAATAACGCTATTTTAAAGATCTGCTGGCTAAAAGGAATCACCACCATTCTCCAGAGAGCTGCATCTCACTGCGTTTGCAGCTGGCATGGCACCCATGGGGCAGCATGTGAGCCTGCTGTGGCCAGCAGCACCCTGGCTTGTGTGGGGAGCACTGGGGCTGGCCTTCCACTGGGTGTCCTTCACAGACAGTGCAGGGGTGGGTGCTGCCAAGCCCCGGGGGGGTCCTGTGAGGGTGCAGGAGAATCCCAGTCAGGGTGCGGGTGGATCCCAGTCAGCACCTGGGGAGGGGGGTCTCTGTCAGGGTGCAGGAGGATCCCTGTCAGAACGTGGCGGGGGTCCCTGTCCGGGCACGGGTGGATCTCTGTCAGAACCTGGGAGGTCCCAGTCAGAACCTGGGGGGTACCTGTCAGTCCCTGGGCGGGGGGCATCTCGAGCTTGGCGGGGATCATCCCGGCAGCGGGGGGCGGGGCACGTTTTGTGGCCCCACCCCTAGGCTGGAAGTGGGGACGTCTTCCGTGGCGGATCTCGGCGCACAACGGTGACGTCAGGAGCGCCACCAAAAGCCGGCCGAGCCCCCCTCCTCAGCACGCGTGTTCCAGGTGGGCGTTTTAAATCCGAGCGTGGCTTCCTATTGGCTATCCGGCGGATTGGCATGCCGAGAGCCAACCAAACGCCTCCGTTCCCTCCTTGTAGCCAGTGAGAGGGAGGGGGCGGGCTCCGGCGCCAAGCGTGGGGCTCAGTTAAATGTGCAGAGGAGGCGGGTCTGAGAGGTGCGTGCGGGGAGGGGGTGAGGGGTGGGCGCGTGCTCTGTGCCCCCCGCACCCCACGGGGCCACCGTCAGGCGCGCGGGCGCAGCGGCAGCCTCGGGGGGCGGCGGGAGCCCTGGGGGTCTCTCTGCCCGGCCGGGGGCTGCGGGAGGGTCGGGGCGGCCCGGCCCGGCCCGGCCACCGGCGCGGCGGCGGTGACTGAGGGGGTTGCTTCCCTCTTTCGTCCCCCAGCCGCCTGCCCCGACCCCCGCAGAGGACGGGAGCTCCGTGCCGGGCCTGCGCTGCGGAGGAGCTGGTGGGTGGTACTGGAGGCAGGACAGTAGCGTTGCTTTTCCCGTGAAAGATGCTCTGGTGGCTGCTCTTGAGAACATACTACTCAAGTTTATAAACCTACTAGTCAGGAAGCTTTAACTCGCTCCTCAATAATAGGAAAAGCAAGCCCAGGGGTCTTGTGTTGGGAAGCCAGCGAGTAGGTGCCTCCCAAGCACTGGCTGAGGCCGTGCCTGCCCGCCCAGGGCCTGGGCCTGGGCCTGGGCCTGGACCTCGGCCTGGCAGAAGTATGGCTAACGGAGGTGCCGCTGTGGCAGAGGTGTCGAGCACTTGGGTCCCTGGTGCTCTGTCAGGCAGCATAGGTGGTTCCTACCCATCGGTTGTGCGGGTTCAGCTGCATGGGTGCCTGCCAAACTGGGTTTGTGGGTTGTTTTATCTTTCAGAGTGTATGTCAAGCTAAATATTTGTGATTGGGTCAACTGTTGCATTTGTGCTGTTACACAGAAAGTGACTGTGTTGGGGCAGTTGTGAAAGCCACTTACATTGGATTTTCCCTGGGAGAAATAATACACAGTTAAAACTAGACCTGGTTTCAGAAACACGTTTTTGGCAACTCCTGTTTGCCTTTGTCCTTATGTCAGTGTAAAATGAAAGGTAAAACTCATGAGACATAACTCTTCAAGCATGGTTTTTCCACATTAATCTATATGAAAACAGGAAAACTTGCAGTTTAAACAGAACTGATGGTTTAAAACTCTTCATTTAGTAATCACGTAGGCTTACTTTTTACTTGTGGGTCTATGTGTATGCACACATACATATATTAATGAGATGACTAACAGTTGCATTAATGTATCTTGAGAAGAGAGAGGTCTTATTGGTGTTATCTCAGGTAGACAATTGATCAAACAGTTCAATGTGGTGTGTTAAAACCTGCAGAAAGCATAGCATCAGTTATGGGGGATTACTACCAGGAGGGTCAGTGAAGCATTTTCCACAATGGGGCCTGAGAGGACAAGAGGCGTTGAGTTTTCTACAGGAAAATGGCATTCTAGTTTTACAGTAGCTTAACTACAATGTATTCCTAAAGGAAGCATGATGAAAATTCTCCAAAATGGACTGAAAGTCAGTGCAGACATACCTTTCATATTTAAGTAGTCACAAATAATTATTGTACCAGTGTAATTATAGTATAACTCTGTCTGTATATGAGATTGACCTCTAATACAAAAAAAAAAGGTTCTAATTGCAGTTTGATGGTTTCTGTTACAGGATAGTTCTATTTTAGAATGCCAAAAATGAATGTGGAAAAAAAAGAAAAGAAGGCAGAAAAAAGAAAAAAGCTAAAGCAACGTGTGGCCCAGAAGGGAGAGCTAGAATCAGAAACTGAACCAAAGAAAAAGAAACAAAATCTGCAGGTAGGTTCTTCCAGTTCTGACTGTTTAATTCAATAAAATGTGGATATATTGTTACCTGTGATGTGATGGGGTTTAGAGATTCAGTACTGAATCTGAATGTGCTATTTGCTTCAGTTGGAAAGATTCCTTGGCTTCAACATACCTAGAGTGAAAGTTAAAAGGAGAAGATGTATTAAGCCAAATCTGGATATGATTGTACCAGAGTACGTGATCTGTTTGTTTTGGATGCTTCTGTGAAAGACAGAGAATGGGTGAGAGAATGCGCGTGAAAGGCAAACCAAATGGCTTTAAGCAACTGTCATATGGCAGTACAGGCATAGCTTAAGTCTTCATGTGATCCTGAGTGGCTGGAAAAACATGAAAGATGTTTTCTTGGAAATCCTCTTGATTTTTGGGCAGAATGTCAAGTGGCCAGAAGGTGTCAGCAGTCTCTGCGTTACTGAACATTTTATGAATTAATTTTATGAGAATTAAATTAACAATATTGAGATCTTATTTAAGTGAAAACTTAGAGCTGTAAGGTTTTTGTGATGGAAATGATACATAAACAGGGCGATTCAGTTCTGCTGTTCTGGGTGGTTACTATAGGATATGGATCAAAGAAATACGAAGCAGTTTGTTACTGTCGAGAAGTGGAAAAGGAAAGGCAAAGGTTTTTTCCTCAGAAATTCTCCAGGTGATGTGAAGCTATGATCTTAAAAACTCTCTTATGTTTCCTATGGCCTAACATAAAATAGATGTGAAAGCTGCTTGTTACTTCATTTATCATGAGCTGTATAGCTCAATGGAGATCATATAACTAAATAGTAGTACTTCTTATTTTGTTATTAGACTTTATTTAACCTCATTGGCAAGAATATTTTTTGAGAGCTTTTGCATGTATAAGTGTCTCTAGCTATTACATTTACAGTTTGTGACGCATAATGTAAGAAAAGCTAACCTATTGGCAGTAGCTATTCAGAGGTCTGTAAATTCTTGCAGTTTTGAACTCAGCAGAAATATTCCTAAGTAAAGAAGGGAAAGATTACATCTTTGTCTATATCAAAGCAAAAATGGAAAATCTGGTATTTATAGCTTAATAAGAGAGAATGTTTCTCCTTTCCTTTGTAGGGTGTGTATTATAGACTTTAGATTCACAGTATTATAATTCGAGTGAAATAATTTTCCAAGATGAAACAGTGTGAAATTGAAATGCCAAAATTAAAATTCAATTGCCTGTGACAATCTGTATAACTTCATGTAAAAGCAGAAAAAATCCCAAGTGGGCTTCAAACCCCTAGCAAGCGGGGCCTTTTTGGACCATCTGATGTCAAGTGGTAAGTTTTTAGAACCCCCAAATTAGTTTTTGTTGCCCATGCAGACTGTAGGACTCTGAAAGAAAGAGCAAATATTAAATGGAAAGAAGAATCCTTAATAGTATTAGGGAATGCCACTAGTCACAACAGTTCTTAGAATTATAAAAGTTGGTGTCAGTGGGTGGCTTAAACATGTATATAGTGTTAGTTTTAGGGAATACCATATAAGGTCTATGACAAGCCATTTTTTTGGCATCAGCTTTATAAACTATAACTGTTGATAGTAGGAAAGTGTAAGTTAGTAGACCACATTTTTTTGTTTGAAATGGCTGTTGAGAATGAAAAATGTTAACCTTATAAAAAATTTACTTCAGAAATGGTTAATGAAAGTTAGCTGTTTACCAATTTATGATTTTTACTCAGCATGTGTACCCCCAGGCTTGTGTGAAATATTCGGTTAAGTCACAATGGCAGTTATGCTTTAAAATGCTTTTCGTCATCAAACCTTGTCAGCACAGAAAATGTAGTAGAAAAGAATGTAAAATTGCTTTGTGTGTACAGGAAGATCAGGAGGAACTCTGAGGCTGCAGTGATGTGCTCAGTTAGTCTGGATGGTTCCAAAGAATAAATTTGGAACAAAAATTAAGGCAACTGCTGAGAGTGTTTATTTTACAGCCTTACTTTCTTTAATTTTATTTCTGTTACTTTAAAATAAGCTGGAACCTTGATGGATCTTACAGAAATTCCTGAATCATGATGACTGGGTTCTGATGAGCTGTGATTGACTTTTCTTTAATTCAGTTACTGCATTAAAACTTTTTTTTTTTGGCATTCTTAAAATAAGGATGGGTAGACTCCAGTTTCTTCTCAGGGGTCTCATGTGACGGAAAGAAGTCAAAAGATAGTGATATTACACATTGTATTTGGTGGGAGAGAGGTTTCATTTGTTCATTAAGTCACTTTACTTTCCTGTGATTTACTTTTTTCTATTCTAGTACAGCAATTTTAGTCTGTAAAGTGGAAAATGTAAATCTCTAATTGATTTTGTTACAGAGCTGCAGGCAGGCAAGTTGAAATGTGTCTTAAGTGACTGGATTTAGTGTACGTTGATCATTCCTTCATAAAATTTGTTTCAAAAATTCTTACCAGTCTAAGACTAAAGCATTTTTCCTTGGAACAACTTGACCTTTCAGAGTAATCTTGATGTTTTATTGATTTTCATCTACTCAGTTTCTTCTGTTTACATTAAATAACAATGAGCAATTCAAGACCAATATAAATGCTTTCATGAATGATCTTGGAACCACACAGCTCTAAATGACATCTCTCTAGTGGAGCTGAGCAATACAAGTTTTTAAACTTAATTCAGCCTTGTGTTTTTTCTGACAGATTTTCATAATACTGTTTTATTTAGCTACTTGGCAATAAACCCCGCATTTTAAACATGGATTTTATTTTTTTAAATGCCTGGACATTAGTTTTACTTGTTTTTTATGATTTTGTAGTTTACAAACATGCTTGTATGTTAAACCTTCTGATAGTTTTGAGTTTATTCTTTTGAATTGTCATGTAACATGGGCATGAAGAAAAGAGACCGGTTTTTACGGTGGTCTGAAGTACTGGCTTCTTAAATAAAAACTTTCTGATCAACCTTGTCTGAGACAAATTAATTTTATTTCAGTTCTCTGAAAAAAAATTACGATATTGTTAATGTGTCATCTTGAAATAACAGACGCATTAGAAGTGCTTGTTTGCAATTACACGTGTTTTGATTCTGTTTGTGGATTTCTTCACCCTTCAGAATTTCAGCTGCCTTAGTGCCACAAAGCTTATTGAAACAGTGGTACTGACACTTGTAACACCGTAGGTAGGGAACAACATTGTGGTTGCTTTGTTTATGAAGGCTATTTGAGTTCTACCCAGAATGACCTTACTGTATCAAAGGATCTTTTAACCTTGCAATTTAAGGGTAGATCTTGTTTCTCCAGTGCTGTTTTCAGAGCTGCAGGCTTTCTACAGAAGATTAAGAAATTCTTCCAGAGTTGAACATCTATTAGACAAGACTCAAAATTCATAATCCATAGAAAACAATATTAATTTCCTGTTCCTTCCCAATTTAGTCTAGTAAACATTGTAACTTTAAGGAAAATTACAGGGACTAAGAGGCAATCAGTCTTTCTAAATCAAATCCTGTTGTTCATGGTTGAAGGGTACTTTAGGTAATGCTCATACAGTCAGTGGGTGTTTCCTTATATGTTCCTTGTTATCTTCAACATTGCAAATGGTTGGAGGAGGAGGAATCAACATTTTCTCCAGATAAAGGCAAAATCAGTGGGAAAGGAATTTAATTTTTGAGATTCCATACAGATAGTACAAACAATGGCAAATAAACAAGTAGCTCATGGTGTTTCTTTAATCAGAGAGCTAGTGTGCAGGTGCCCAAACAGTCAGATCTCTTTACTAAAGGGAAAATGGCAAAATTAGTAGGGAAAGGGTTTTTCTGTTCAGCTTTTTGGAGGTTATTATAAAGACCAGTAAGGAGTTATTAAGCTAGTACTACAGCAGAGCAAACCACAAAAAAACAATTCTTTAAAATTGTTGTTTGCTTGTAGGTGAAAAAGCCCATAAAATTATGTTTAAGCTGTGAAGATAAATGTTTTGACATGAGCTTAGTGGGATAGTTAGGAATGCTGCTTTGATGTGATCTCTCATACTGCTTGTAATCAGGTAACTGGGGTAGTAATTTGAATGTTTAATGAAAGCAAACCAGACACTCATGCTACAAAACCAATCAAGCAGATACTGTAAAGCTATCATCGGAAAGTGTGTTTATTTATTTGACAAGCCACTAATTCATGCCAAAGCCTGTTGCTGAAATAATAAGTTGTGGATGATTTGCAACCAAACTCAGTAATCTTTTATTATTCTATTAATTTATTTTTTTAATTAATGGGAAGCTTATCTTGTAACCATCAAAATAGCTTGTTTTGTATTTTCCCATCCTAAAAAATGCCATGAAGTTACAATTTAGAGTGATGTTGCAGAATTTTCTTCTGATTACCAGGTTGCCAATATTAGCTGTATCTTAGATACATTAAAAATGTATTTTGGAAACCACTTGCATTGCAATTCCACTATCAACTCTTCCTGCATTTGTTTAGTTTTGCTTTACTAGCTTAATCCTCTGTTGTATGCACTAGTGTTATCCGAGGTTATTTTTAAGAAATATGTATAAAACCAACCTTAAATATTGAAAAAAGGAAAATAAATTCCAAAAAGTTAATTTTATTTAGCATAACCTCCTACAATAAGAATCTTGTTTTGTACTGGTTTTTTTTGACTGCTTTTAAACTATCTCTAACATGCAAATAGTTTTGTCCATGTTATGAAAAGAAGATGACATAATCTTTCATCTTCCCCGCATCCCTCTGTCTCCCGCCATGCCCTGATGTAAAGATACATCAGCAGTTAGCAGTTTTTTTAGTGATAAAGGGGGGGTGCTAGCTGTTTCTCAAAATGGTGAGGTTAAATGTCAGTATGGATATTAGCGTGCTCTTGTTAGTCTACTGGTTTTGGTCAGTCTGTAATTGAAATGTTGGGCCTATTTCCCTTTTCTTTGGGCTTACCTTTCAGTTGAATGGTGGTTTGGGGGTTTTTTTTGTTTGTTTGTTTTCTTGCACAAAGAGACAAGTTTGCTGGCCCATTAACTTCTTATTGTCTTGCTGTACGATGGCCTTCTGATAGTTGAAAAAAAAAATTATGGAGCTATAAACCCATTTGGCATTTATGACTTCCTGTGTGAGATCTTTGTTTGTCTGCTTTCTTACCATCTATGCAATATTTCTCAAATTAGGAAAAAGAAAATTAAAAAAATCCCAAACTTTGAAGGCAGCTGCTTATGGGACTGAAACATTTGTTTCCTGCTAACACTTTTTCATCAGAATATTGATAGAGTTGCTTTACTTTATTAAATTAACCTTACATTTATTTATTTTTTAAGAGGTAAATTTGATTGTGACACCATATAGTGTTTATAGAGAATAGTAGGCCTTTTGTAAACAGACACGTCTAAGAAGTTACAAAATAGTGTCTGAAATATGGATACGCATAGATTAAGCTGAATAATTTTACATTCCTTTGAAAATTATTTTTGTAATGGTAGGAATAGATTTCCCAGGAAAGAGTATTCACAGCTGGGAAAACAGTTGCTACTTTGAAGATGGTTTTCCCAGGCGAAAGGCTCACGTCTCCAACTGTGTTTGGTATAAACAATATGTGGTGTATTTCTTACTTCTGTTTAAAGGAATTGTGCATTCTTCATTAAATATTAACCAGCAAGAGTTTCATGCTAATTCTGTGTATTTGCCTTAATCTGTATACATTCAAAGTCAATTCCTTACTTTCATTAATATAGTCAGAGTATTAAAGCGATGGGGAGTTTGGTGAAATGCAACCATACCTTCTTTGCTATTAAGAGGGGAAATTCTTCCTTCTCTTCTTGGAGCAGCAGCTTGATGTTTCCTCTCAGCTCCCATTCTTTACTTAGTGGTGAGACCTTCCTTGACAGTTCTTGTTAGGTTTCCAGTATACATTTTTGCTTTCGTGACTTAGCTGCAAATATCTTCACAAAATTGAAATTCAGCATAGGATTCCCACTTGTGGACTGAATTGGTTGAGTAACAGTCTTCGAGCAGTTGGTGAAGTAAGGAGCAGAGGCTAGGTCTGCTTGACTACGTGTCACCCAGCTCCAGTCCAGTGAGAACACTGTTTTCTGCCTTTTGTCAGTTATGATTTTTTTCTAGTTCTGTATTAATGACTTCTAACTCATCATAGAGAGAGGCATCATAAATGAAAATTGCTAGAAAAGGCCCAAACTGCTGAATATAGAAAATTTGGCACAAAACCTCAAAATATGTTTAACTTCAGTTAAAAAAAGTCCCATTACGTGTTTGAATTCACAAAATGCATTCCACTTGGCAAGAAATTAAGTTGTAAGCCTGAAAGGATAAATGTGTGCTACATTTTGATATAGGGTAAAGAGCAGAGAAATGGGCAAAGGCAATTGTTCTTGACAAGGCTTGAAACTTGGAAGCGCGTACAGAATGACATATTAATGCAAGCCTGATTCTTGTGGATTTGTTACTTCCTCTTCATTGCTCTTGGTACTGTTTTGTTAATGTTAGTTTGTTCAAAAAAACTAAAAAGGCACAGATTTGGATATTTAAAGTATGTTTATTCTAAAAAGCAGCAGTTTTCCCTGTCCTTGACAGAATGCTACTGCTTTTTTTAAACAACGTGGGAGTCTCGTATCAGGATTTTTATAAAATACAAATTACTGTGTGTTGATGGAATAGATTTGAAAATTAAAAAAAAGAAAGAATAACCAAAAAACATTTTTGAGCAGATAAAAGGGGGACGATGGCTGCTTCCACAGTATGAATGAGAAACTAGAATTATTTCACCATAAGTTTCCTCCTCCAAAATACCTTTTGTGTTTAGATGCAATATTGTGAACCACATGAAAGATTAGTGTATATTTATGTATGTTAATTAATAAATTACAGCACAGATAAAATTATTCTTGCGTATTAGATCAAAGTCACACAGATTAATAAATACCTGGAAAGTGCTTGTCTGTTACATCCAACAGGTAATTAGAACAAAAAATTAATCTTTTGACTTTTAGGAGCTGCCTGAAATAATGAGGGTAGAAGCATGAAGGTATTTGACAGGGGAACCTCTTGCTTCAAGAACCAGACTCTGTCTTTAAATGCATTTACCTGTTTCTAATTGAATCCCACGAGTTCTGTAGGACATCAAACAGAAGATTGTCAACCAAAGTTTTATTCAATTTCTCAGCATTATCTTAATTTGGATCTGTAAACTAGGCCTTTGCAAACAGCATAGATACACAAGGGAAGACAAAGCTCTGCTCCTGCCATCTTACAGTTTGAAACATGTTAAAACTCTTCAGAGAATGTACTGAAGACTTAGAGGTGCATTGCTTAAAAAGGAGCAGGGAGGTTATATAAAAGAGAAAATCTTAAGTATGCGGGGAAAATACATGCTTTTAATAACTGCCATTCTATCCTACCTTTACATTATGTACTGAATGATAAATGGGAGTTATTAATATTTACCCACTTGTAAAATAACTTGGTTGTTACAGAACTGTTATACTGAACTGTAATACAAAGCTCACTGAAGCTGGTCATGGCCTTTTTGTGCACTCAGAGTAGACTTTGGAGCCTCTGTATCTCATTGGCTGGTTCTTTTTTTTTTTCTAGTTACCTTTGGAATAGATGAGTTTTTCCTATTTTATTATGCAAGTCCCATCTTTCATGGCTGTTCTTACATCCAAGTCTGTGGCTCTATGATTTTCTAAAGGCATTTTTAATAAATTTGGGGGGAGTGGGTTGTTTGTTTTAATGGTAAAAGTTTACCATGCTTTGTTTAAGACATGATTATCTTCTTACAAAGATTTCTCTAGATTAAGTCATGGTCTAGTTTGGGCTTAGAATAGGAGCGGCCGACTGTTCTGGTCCTATAGGTCTTGTAATAAAATCTTCTGGCCAAGACCCAAAAGGTTTCACTTGGTATCAGTGAGAGACAAGAAAAGCACAAATCTGGCAACAGACAGTTTTCTATAGATCCTCATGGATCCCTTGTTAGGGGCTGAGCATGCAGTTAAGTTCTGTGTGATCTCATGTCAACGTTAGCAGTACCTCTGCCAACAAGTTTGTGCTTCTGATCACATGACACTTCAACAGTGTCATGCATCATCAGGCATATTTACATTAGAGTAAGAAAAGAACATGTCATGTCTCTCACTGTTCTAAGAGTGTTAAGCTTTTAGTATCAGAAGTAGTTCTTCTGACTTTATTTGAAAGCCAAGCAAATTTATAAATTAAGTTCCCACAGGTGTCACTATCTATCTGTATCTTCTTCCTGTCTTTGCTACTTAATCATCAGATGGATGTTTGGAATATCATCACATTGTTTAAGTGAGCTCTTTCCTAGATTTCTCTCTCAATTTGCTGTGTGCACTTCACTCCTAACTGAATACTGGAACACAAGAGTTAAAAGGTTTCTACAGTCAGGTAAAGGCTGTTTCTCTTTTGTAGTTGTGAATGCAGAGAGAATGAAAGGAAGAACATCTTGTTTGCCATTATATTACTGTTTCTAGTGAGAGAATGCCCACGAAAGGAAATGTTTCTGCTGCTGAGGCAGAAAACAAATCTATCTCCACCACTATCAGGCAATTCTGCCACTGAGCTCTTTCTGTAAAAATAGCCTTAACTCCAATTTCTACTGATAAATCAACAATATTCCAATAATTTTCCTGTTTCTCTACTGTGTCCTTTTTCACAGTTTTCCTAAAGTCCTTCCAGAAAACACACTCCATGCAATTTGAGAAGGTTTTAAGCCTTTCAGTGATTTTGCTTGTAGGTCAAGTGAGTTAGGACTTGTAAGCAAGCTGCTGCTTTGGAAAGGCTTACCCTGCTGCATTAAATATTTATTTAGAGTAGCTATATTTAAAAAGTTAGGTTTCACTTTTTGATAGTGAACAGTTCAGTAGTTTGTTAATTTAGAACTTAACTTCTGTATATACCTGTGGCAGACTGAACAATTTGAGAAAATAGGTTGGAAACTTGAATATGGTTTTATCACTGTGGTCAAACAGCTTCAAAAGCCTTTCTGAACACACAGGTTACTTTGTGAGGCTCAAGACAATCATCTTTAAATTTTGTAGTGGAATTCACTGGACGGAAGTAAAATAACTGAAGTAGCATGCTAAGAGACTGAGTTGAAAGTAAGGGGCTGATCCTGCACTGTCTGAAGTCTTGAGAAGGCATTGCTCTTTCGTTGTCATCTTGGGTGGCTGTCTTAGTATGCAACTGTTTATTCTTGGCTGCTGGCTGTGTCATGCTGCCATATGATGGAATGGAAGTCTAAAAGGAAGCCAAAAGCCAAGGGCTAAAAGTTTCGTGTGACATATGTCAATGTGGAATAAATAGTTTGGACAATACTGTTGAAGAAAAGACACCTAAATTATAAATACGAATGGAGGGTGTTCAAATTTTCAAATCCAGCGTGTCTCTCTAAAACATAGTGCAGGCCACGTACCACAATATACCTCCCCAACAGCAGAGCTTAAGAGTATACAGAAAAGATGGTCTGTATGCATGTCCTAAAAATGACTGGTTCCCTATCATATGTTGTTGCAGATTTAACATAAAAAAGATAAAAGTGCAATTGCAAGGTGAAGTGTTCTGTTGGTGACATTTATTAAACAGAATGCAAAAATAATAATTATTTCTTAATGTAAACAGTCTCTGAATGAGGAATGGCTAGGTCTAACTGTGTACCGATGGGCGGCTGTAGATGTAATTGGTAATGTAGGTGTAAACTTCTATTGCAAAGATACAATTCAGTCAATTGAATTAAATAATGAATTTGGCCTTATGCTCTCCTGTCATGGAAGTTTTA
This sequence comes from Sagittarius serpentarius, assembly GCA_034782735.1. Taxonomy (NCBI): domain Eukaryota; kingdom Metazoa; phylum Chordata; class Aves; order Accipitriformes; family Sagittariidae; genus Sagittarius; species Sagittarius serpentarius. The sequence continues at coordinate 13,324,494 of JAVKLA010000061.1, read as the reverse complement.
AATATTTGTCTGATGGTCTGAATGGGTAAGGTAAGACTTTTGGAGTGGAAGGGAAGAATACTGTCCCTTAAAATCAAACCCTTATCTTTATTGTTTTCAGTCAAAATAAAATTAATTCATTGGTTTACCTTCATGAATAGCTATTAAAATTCAAACCTGCCTTCTTCATACTCATTTTTTTTCCTACTTACGCAGAAACAAGTTCAAATGGAATTAAATGATAATCAGGGTTGAACTTGACATGCTTTTATTTATGGTAAACCACTTTTTAACACATTTTTTTAATGTGACAATCCTAACCATTTAAAATTGTCCAGACAACCTTTTCCCTTTTGCAATCTAATAAACAGCTTAGAGAATACAGCAAAATCCTTACAGGGGAAAAAAATTCAGTTAGCTTCTAACATAACTTGATGGCTGGAAAAAGATTAGAGTCTGTACTGTACAGCCAGTGAATTTTGTTTAAAACACGGACACTTAGTCTGAAATTCTAAAAGCATTTTCTTGTTAAAACTTTGTGCTGTATTTTTTTTCCTAAAGCTTGCCTATTTGCAAGTCTAGTAAATGGATTTTCTATGTCAGATTAGAAATTTTCAATTAATAATATAAATGTCAGATTACATTAGGGGAATAGAAAATGAACCTGCATCTTTTTCATTTGATAGAAATAATATTGAAGCAAACCATCTTTTAAGAATTCTGATTTTTGCTTTTTTTATATTTATTTTATAGTGTATGTTGTCTTTTGAAATTGGTGGATCGACTATTCTGAATGCTAGTGTTCTGATTCTCTGTGGGACTGAAGGAGGAAGGGAGGGGTGACTTTTCTTGCATCTTACCCATATTATGTCAGTCTTGCACAGAATCTGGGATCGCCTGACTCATTGATACAAATTCCCTGTCACATGCCCTCACATCATGTAATGCTTTTCTTAAATTAATCAAGCTCTATCTTTGCACTGACTGACTTTGCTTTTTCTAGATGTGGATACGTTGTGCCTCCACAGTTAGTATTTGGTGTATCTCCTAAAACTTAAAAGGATGCAAAGTTACGGCATCTCTAACATGTTAAAATGGTCTCAGAGTACTATTTTTCTCCTATCTTTTTACACAGCTGAGGGAAGACTGTTGCTTTCAATTGCATCAGGTTCAGACTGGTGCTATTTTGTGCTGTTTGGGTTTGTTTTGTTTCTAGATATTCAATAATACTCTGTGCATTCAAGACATTTTTGTGTTAAGGTATTTTCAAAAGCAGTTAACTGTTTCGGGGATTCTTTGATTTCCCCCACCCCCCACCCATGTTCTTTTCCTAATACTAACCTTTTTGTGTCTGGAGACTTCATATAGACTGTTATCACAGATACTTACAATCTTTGCTATAAACAGGTTTTAAAATCTCATAGTTGTCATCAGTCGAGCCTTTTAGAAAGGCATATGGAATCTCTTCCTTAAATTGAACAATTTATGAAAGACCAGAGAGAAAAGTGAAGAAGTTATATCAGCGTTCTTACTCTCATTTCCCTTTTCCCATAAGCTCCAGAAAACGTTTTGTTTACTGACGATCATGCCCTTTAATTTTAAAGGGACTACATAAAGCAGAGGTCTTTGGTTCATGGATAAGCCATGGTAATGAGTTATTGCAAGATGATAGGCTGCAGAAAGCATATTGTATATATAAATACATGAAAGTTGTACGGCATTTCTGTACATATTACTTTGTACATAGTTATTGTTAAAAAAAAAGTTTTGGGAAGAAGCGTGCCATTTTTTCATCTGGGAGAGTATTTTTTTATTTGAAGTAGAATGTTTAAATTTAGTTGTTTCAGGCACAGTTCATAAGCCTGTACCAAAATATCAACAGCAGGGAACTCATCAGGTAGTTAGATTTGTAATTTGGTTTTAAACCTGCAATAGGTTGTTTCAGGTTGAGTAAACACTGCTTTCTTCATACTATAGTTATTTGATCTTTCCTAGATTTCACTGTGATATCAGGACATTACTGAATATGACCATGTAGAAACAAACTATTTCATAGTATGTATGAGCAAGCATTTGCTATTACTGTCTGTTTATTATTATAAGCTGCTGAGCAAAGACACTATCTTGATTTGTTATCTACAGTGGTGATGAAAGGGCTTCTACCATTGCCTTGATCAAAAACCAGATCCCTGTATTGGAAGGGAGGAGGAGGGGAAAGGAGTTTACTCCTATAAAACCAAAAGAAGCAACAACTACAATTGGGAAAGTGTACTCCTGTAACTTCAAAGAAGTTATTTATTCATGGCAAGTGTCAAGATTACACAAACCTAATGTATCTGTAATCTCAGAAGATGCGTCTCACTTAACAGAATTGCATTGCCAAGAGAATTACCTATTCCTTCACTTCTGTGTGGTCTGAAATAGCCGTCTTTCAAGGTGTGATTAATGTACATTGGCAGTCAATAGGATATGAGTAATCATGGCTAATTCCAAAAGTGAAAATAATGAAGAAAAAGGGCTATGTGTGATGTAGCACAATGGCGTGAGATTTCTTACTAAGTGTTCTTTAGCAACTCGTTTTATGCAGAGAAGGCATGACAATGCTTGCATCTTTCTTGAGAGAAGATATATTTGGCGTTCTACAGGGAAGATGTGACTAAATGACATTTTTCCTTAGACTGTGATTAGCAATCACTTGCAAATAATTAGCAGTTGCTGCAAACTCCACCCTGCAGTTCCTGTTTCAGTTGTAGGAATATCTAACTATCTATTTCAAATTCAGCCATCATCTTGTGGCCTTTCTGTTTATGGGTCAAGTCTTTTTGTGGACAAAGCTTCCACTAGGAAACTCTAAATATTTTGTGAGAAATATGAGAGGAATCATTGTTTTCACTGTTTATCGCTTAGTAATTTCAGTCATTGTTGAAGTGTCTACATTTAAAAATCCTTTAAAATCTGTTCCATGTGCTAATTAATTCATATATGACATTCGAAAATACGACAGAGCATCTTACTGCAGAGTTCTGGTGTTTAAGTCAGTAAGCACAGAGGTGAAATGAGTTTATTCACTTCAGAAATGCAGCAAGTGACATTTTAATAATCTTGCACACTGATCTCTAGGAACTTTATAGCTTCCTCTGAACAAGTTCAGCAGTAACCTGTGCCAAACATCAATCAGATTTAAAACCCAATTATTTTCTAGTAGAAATTAAAAATTATTGTTTTCAAGTACGTGGTGCTAACATTTGTTTTCTTAGTATAATTAATCTTCAAATGAACAAAGCCACCAACATGCATCTTAAAATCTTCAAAGGCCAGTGGTTTCTGGAGGTGGGATGGACAGTGCACGAAGTGCAAATCTGACAATAGCTAATCACACTCCCTATTAGATAAGTTCTTTCTTTTAAAAAACTGAGGCTTCTGTAATTTTCATAAGCAATTTTTATACTCTTTTGTAGAATGTAACTTTTCTTAAAGCCACAGTATTTTGTTCTGGCAATCAAAATAGGCCTGCTAAATGTAAAGAGATCTCGTGCAACTTGCATTTAAATATGAAGGCAGATGTGAATGTATGTATATGTGCTGGCATTTTTGACAGAAGGCCCAATTATGTCTATCCTGGGAAAGATTGTCTTGGGCAATCTTTAAAAGACAGAATGAAGCAATACATGTTGCTTCTGTGAAGTTCTTTGAGATGAACAATACAGTTACAGGTGATTTCAGTTTTGATCAAGTACTGATGTAAACAGATTACATTTATGAGACGAAAACTCACCACCATGCTAGATTATATTAAGATTTTTAAAAAGTTAATTGTGGAAGACATGCTGAATACAGTGATGATAGTACTATGTAGTTCTTCTAAGCAAGGTAATTTATCTTAACATATTTGGATGAAAAAATCAGTGTTTTCTGCATCTCCACATCAATACATTGTAATGATTTTTCCCCACTGCTATGGCAGCTTCATTATTTCAGTAGAAGTACCTTATATACACCAGCAAAGTCGCATCTCTGATAATCAGGTTACATCTAGAGTCTTCCTAACTTGATAAAATTTTCTTCTATATAGTCATTCATACATGTATAATACAAAATAAAGCTTCTTCAGTGCTCAGCTTTTAATAATCCTGTTCATAATTAAATATAAACCTGACTAAAACATATTCTTCTACATTAAAGTCTTGTCATAAAAACATTTTGAATATAAACCTTCAATACTCAGTAGAGCAATAATATATATATATACACAAACTCACTCTCTTCTGTTAGTAGCAAGCATTTTGTTCACTATTTGCACAACTTCACAGTCATATGTTTTAAACCACTACTTAATCAGACTTCTGATTGCTCATTACTGTCAGGAATGACAGACGTTAAGGCAGCCTGACAAAAGCGATGTAATGTTGACATTTTTGTTTTCTGTTCAATATACAGTCGCAGTTTGTCTCTGAAGGTTTCCCCTAGAAAACTGTAAATTAAGGGGTTCAAACAGCTATTAGAAAAAGCTGCTAGGTTCACAATATGTCCTGTTAAAGGATAATCATGTCTGAAGGATGGGCTGCTTGAAGAGACAGGCTCGCTTTTCTTTTGAAGAAGTTGAACACTAATGAAGACATTTTCAGGTAGCCAGCAGATAAAGAAAACCAGGACAACAACAAAAATCATTCGAAGAGCCTTTTGTCGCCGCAGACGAAGACTCCTATGCTTGTGTGCTTTTATAAGAACTCGAACAATTAATGAGTAACAAAGACCGATGATCACAAAGGGGATAATAAACCCCAAGGTTATTTCTAGCCACTGGATTTCTTTTACATCTGCAAAACAAAAATAGACCTCTCCGGTGTGTTGTAAATGCACAGCTGTAAATGGAACTAGTGCTGCAGAAATAGACGCCATCCATATGAGACCACAGCTTAATCTAGCGTGTTGCATAGTGCGAAATATGTTGGACCTCATTACTTTTGCCAGTGCTATGTATCTGTCAAAACTCATCCATGTCAGAAAGAAAATGCTGCTATACATGTTGATCTGAAGGAACAAAGACATAAAGGTACAAATAATAGTGATATCATAATACTTTTCATCAAGATTAAAAACCTCAATGAGAGAATCAGCAACTAAAATGAGATCAGCTACTGCAAGATTTATGAAGTAAAGGTCTGGAATAGTCATTTTTTCACGAAAGCTTATGTTGACAACCAGTATCAGAATGTTTCCTACAAAACCAATAGGAAAAAGAAATATTGTGTAAAGACATGATAAGAAGAGACCAATAACATATTGTTGGTGTTCTGATTTATCAGCTAATCTAGAAGATATGCTTGCATTACACAAATGTGATCCATTTAGGTTAAAAGTTGTGCTGTTACATATAACAGGTGATATTGAGGCAGAATAAGTTTCCATGGTTAAAATATCTGCAGAAAAGTTATTGGTATTCACAGTTTGGTGGTAATGCCAAAAAAATCAGATTTTTGGTTCCTTTCAGCTATGTTTATAGTAAGCATTTTGATTGGAGTGGAAAAAGACGTACACTTGTATAGGAAATTAAAATTCTTTAGAAGTCAAATTAATTAGACTTAAAACTGACTGAAATATAACAGTACAAATAGCAAATTTCTTACATTTTTTTACAGGACACTATATACATTGCAAATGAGAGAATCTGCAGTTCCTGTATGCCTCAAGATGATGTAGGAATCTTTTTACCATTATGGTACTTGGATCTCTTTAATAGAAGCTTTTCATCAACAGTGTTTCTTCATGCAGGTTGGAAGGCAGTAGAATTTTAGCTCCATTTGTTTTCTTTTAATAATCAATGAACATCCTTGGACCTGCAATTTGCAAATGGAAAACGATTAATCTCATACTCCAGCATTGTACCATGTACCATATGCTTCTGCTAACCTAACATACACAGCTGGGGTTGTAGGAGACATCATGTTTGAATATGTATACAAAAGTTCCGTTAAAAGAATTTAAATTTGTTCTAGATGATAATATATTGTGAGGGCAGATCTGTTAAAATTTTGTGTACCCTTCAGGGATTCAGTATGGGAAAATGTAGAAATACAGGAAATCAGATGAGTGAGTTTAGCTTACTGAAGAAAAACTATTTTTTATATATATATAGATACATATATAAAAATATATATTTCATCATAAGCTTCTAAGGCTATTAAGTAGCAGATTCTGCGGCTGAGAAGGCAACAGAGATGAAAAGCAGTTGGTTCCTTCTGCTTTCAGTGGGATGGAAAAGGCAAATTTTAGAAATGAAGGTAATACAAGCAGCATATTGATTTACACCAACATTATTATACTCAATTTGCTTTTCTTTGTGATTAATTATGTTGCACTGACTTCCGGATAGGAATGGAAAATATCACTTATCTGATTTGTTTACTTATAAATGTTGAATGCTATGGACTTGAAGCACTGCTAGAAGTTTATTTAAAAGAAAAACAAACAAAAGACACCCCAAACAAATAAAACAGCAAGAAAGTGATAACCCAGGGTATTTTGTGTTAAATCTAAATATTTTGAATTGCTTTAATCTTCATCTTACTACCAAAACCTTGATTTTAATTACACTAAAACATATTTTTTTAAATGTTTAAAAAGTTAAATTGTTTACTGGTAAAATTCATGCATATTTCCACATTTTAGTGACTTAAATCCTGCTGATGCAGAGAAAAGGAACAGACCACTAATGGAGTAGGGGTGTTAAAAGATTTTGTCAGAAATGTAGCTCTGAGTTTGCTTAAATGTACTGAAGTTATTGGCAGTAGCTGGCAGATACTTAAAAGAAAGATACTGGTTGCAAAGCTTTTATTTCTTAATTAAATAGGTATAAGTACACAGTAGCTGTTGCTATGTTTTGAGTCATTTTCATAATGTAAATCTTTATGCTAAAATATCCACATGAAATCACACTTATTTGAAGAAGGTTCGGTGTTTGTTTCAAGCCGCTACGGAAGTCAGACATGAACTGTTGTCTTTTATGTAACATCCTTTTATTTCTGAATAAAGCAGTAAAACGGCTTTAAATACAATAAAAGATAACTTAACAGTCTAAGCAATTAATTTTAAAAGGTCGGTCTGTGGTCAGATTTTAATTACATCTGAAAGGCCACCAAAAGCCAAGCAATTACAAGCATTACAGGTAACTATGTACTGTGAAACACTTCATTTTACCTTAATTCCATTTCTCCAGCGCTGATTTTCCTCCAGACAACAGAAGGCTGGTTCTTGCTCGAGTACACGCTTAATGGATGTGTCAACTTCGACTGTCGTGTCAGTAAAAACTTGTCTTTAGGTGTGCGAAGCTGCAGTGAATGCCACCTGTTGACGATTCAGCAGTAAAAAAAAAATCATATAAAAGTCTATTCTGTTTTAAAACGTCTTAAATAAAGGGTAGTTTACAACAGCAAAATGCAGATCTTGCTGCATGTCCTTGGCAATAAAACAAGCTTTATAGATTCCCAGGGTTGTTCTAATTTGTGTGCAGTTGAAGTGCTGCTGAACAGCCTTATAAGGCTAGAATTAACCCTGTTTCTGCTGGTTTCTTTTTTACTAGAAATAGTCAAGCATCTTTCCTCTCATTATTTGTAAGTTTTATTTTGCCTAATGCTCATTTCACCCTCCTTTCTGCCTCTAGCATTTTTTCAAATTATATAGTCCGTTCAAACCTACAGCTCTGCTGATCAATAACTGAGATTTATTTGCAAATTGTAACTAAGCATATTTTACATAGCTATAAAGCAATAATTACTGTTGTATGTGGTATTTTTTAAAAGCCTCTGGACAATCTAAAGAGAAATACTTGATTGAGAGAAGTCTAGCAGCTGAGAAGGGTGATTTGCTAAACTGACAGTATAAATTTCAGTTTTCCTACCTTCAAGTCGATCCCATTTTGCCTGTTTGTATTTAAATTTTCAGGTATACATCATCATTCTCACACTTCTTAGAACTGCTCAGCTCAAAATCACATGGATAAAATAAGCTGCTTTTGCAGAGAATGTGGAGCCTCGGTCTCGCATAAAAACACCAGTATTGCAGGTGGAGTTTTGCATTTCATCTGTAGGGGGAAAAAACTACTTGATGTTTCCAGAAACACCACCCACTGGTGGTCAGAATGCTTAGAGCAGGAGGAAAGTTAAATCTTTCTCATAAACGAGAAATATTTCATTTGTGTAATTGGCTTTTAATGATTATATTGATCTGATACCTGAATGTTAAGTGGCATGGATGGATATGCTGTACATTGATGCAACATTCTACTGCTACCGGAATAAGCTGAATTGGATCTCAGCATTTAGGATTTCAAGAAGACAGTGTTACAGTTTCAGAAGCGTGGAGTAAACCATTAACATGTCATTATAATGGATGCATTACATCTATTACAGTGGTCAAATATTTTTAGATTACAAAAGATCTCATCTGTAGAAAAGTGAAGCAAAAGTTCTTTACAAAAGTGACTTTGGGAATGGAAGGCACTTTGCCTTCTAGTGCCAGTGAGGCAAATAAATTATTTGCTGATTTTTTTGTAAGGCACTGTGCATAGGAACACAGGATTTTGGCAGTGTTACTAAAAATGTTTTTTAAGATGTTCTTACATGATGGCTATTCATAAATAGTTTTGGAATAGATTGTTATTTAGCTTAAAAGAAAGTGTGCACAAATTGGTGTTGGTAAAGATTTTCTGAACAGAAGATTTCTACTGTGTGTGGATTGGCTTTCTGGAGTATCTTTCTGCAGGGTTATAAGGACGGAGAGCCTCAAGTGTTTTGCTTTGAGAAGTGTACAAATATGACTGCGTTCTAGGACTGGAATAATTGTAATGTTAGAAAAATCTTGTGATACCAGCTTTGAAGGTCTTAATTTTTCGCTGTCCTAAAGAACAAGATTATAAAGAGTCTTTATTGCTGTTTGTTGATCATGTGTTTTGCTGTACTTAATTCTGTCCTTCAGAGCTTTCACTGATCTTGTAAGGGCCAGAAGGGTTTTTTACTTCACGTGTAATGTTAGCTTCTGGGTATTAGTTGTTTGTAATCACGGGGGTCTGGATTTGGTAATCATCTGGTCGGTCTGTCCTTGTTTTCCTAGCTGTGAATATTAGCTGATTTGCTATTAAAATGTATAGTTCTGCGTGCTAATTTTCTTGTTTGAATTCATGAGAAGAAATATGTCACTTTGCAATACTTCCGGAGTTGTTGGGAAATTCTCTTTTGAAAGACCCATGAAGTAGCTGTTTTTCCTGGTAGTGGAACTATGAAGCATAAGAGGCCAAATCTAGTATTATTATTATATTGTATTTTTATATTGTAATCAGTGAGTTCTGTATTTCACTAAATACTTTGAGATGATCATGTGAATCTTCTGAATCCTGTTTCCTAAAACAGATGACAACATCTTCATGCTCTTATTTATGCAGTCAAATTATTGTTACTGATTAATCTATCTTAATCTCACTGTTCATCCCTTCCATATTCCATAAAATGCTTAAACCTAAGTTTAGCAGCTGCTGAACACTGTACCCTTTCTCTTTCCCTGTCAGTTGCTGATATTTCATGGGACTTTCCAGGGAGTGCCTTAATGATCCATACTTACTCACAGTTGTGACAGTATTAAGTATTACAGTTCCGCCTGTCCTACCTTATCTTGATTGTTGCTGAGAACATGTGTGAAAGCAACTGGTGCAATAGCATTCATGTAATGTCAGACCTCAATAATCCAGCATTTAATGTTTTTCTAGCAGTTTATTTTAAAATCTCTAGTCGTCAACTTCTAAAACACTGTATATACCTCAAGAAACATGTCTAACACTATAGAGTCTTTAAGGAACACTAGTGTAATTGTCTATGATGTATTTGGGTGCACCAAGAGGCTTAAAGTGGGGTATAATAGAAGATAGTCTATGTAGTTTAGCAGGCTTCAACATATGTGCCTATTACTGTATTGCAAAAGGTGACAGCTGAGGAGGAAGAAAGTGGGAGCTGTGAGTATAGGAGAGAACAACGTAAGAGGTCCGATCTATCACTGCTCTTCAGCCATCTCTCTACGGCAGCTTCGCCAGCGGGATGATAAGCAGGATAAGCCCTGTAGGATGTAAGAGCTGTTGGATTCTGTCAGAAGTGTGGCAGTGGTTCGGGTATGAAGCTGTTGAGTCCTGGAGAAATTAGATCAGGGCCAGGGTGTATAAAGCTGAAAAAAAGTAAGGTACTGTATTGCATGGAAGGGGAAGGAAACATAAATTAAAATTGTATTGAAATGCTTACAGTGTAATATAACCATATGCAGAAGAAATAAGACTTGTGTAAGAATTTCTACTGAAATTATGTCCAGAGGAAATACAGGTGCTGTTGTAATGTTCATGAAGTTTTGCAAGTAGATTAATCTCCTCCTTCAAATTCTCTCTCATCTTTCTGTTAGTATGGATAGTGACTCTGACCTTTTTCAGCCACTGAATGACATCTGTCTGCATCCATTACCCTGTTCTAGAGCACCCTCATACTTTATCCTGTCCAGCCTCAGTAACTTTCCCTTTCTTGCAAATAATCAAACCTAGTTTGAGTTGGAATTAATTGTGTTCTGTGCCCGCAGAAAACCTTGAGTAGAGTGTATTTTGTGTGTTTAGGCTTTTCAGTTGCCAATAATTCTGAGAATGCTTTTTTTTTTTTTTTACTAAAAATAATTTTTAAAAGTTCAGCCTTTTCTTTTGCAGGGACAACGTCTGTACCCATTCAGACTATTCTGGTGAAAACTTAATTTTTCTTAAAGTGCATATCACAAAACTTTTGGGGGTTAATATACAAATTTTACAAAATTGGACCACAGAATGTTGTATAGTGAAAGGTCATTGTCATTCATCATAGGACTTCAGGCTCTATCCAAATGCAATTAAAAAATATTTGCAAAGCATCACTTGTTTTTACTTTAGGAGTTGAGTCTGGCAGTCCTTTGCTGGACACTTGTACCATGGAAGTGAAATGCATTCTTTCATTCTAGCCGTTAGTGAATCAATTTGTCGTGCAACATGTATGGTGTAAACATTATAAAGAGTATTTATTTTGGCTGAATTGCTTGAGCTTTCAGCATACCCCAGATCTCCTGCAACTACCTCAAAACTGAGATAAATAATGCTGTAGCCCTTTCAGGGTCTGTAAGTTTGAAATTAGAATGTAACTAAGGCCAGGCTTAGTAGTACATATAGAGGGGTAGCAGCTCGAGTTATGATTCAAGGGTGCAAATCCAGTCTCTCTTTAGCTCAGATGTTGTTTTGCAATGGGATCAGATTAAATTTGAGCCAGCTGGTTCAGCAAAGATGAGTCCTTAGTCTCTACATGTTCTTTTCCAAAACATATTACCAACGCAGAAATTCATGCTTAAACTTAAGCAGCCTGCTAATTTCTCTTCTTTCACTGAATGGAAGTTTTTTTTTCAAAAGCCAGCCAAAGTCTTAGAAAGATACGAATATTACAAGTACAGAAGTAAAATATTCTTCTTTGAATTTTCCAGTATATCCCTTTAGTTAATTTTGACAGCATGCCTATAAAAATATATGCTTTATTTCTTCTGGAACATACTGTTCAAAACTAGGTGAAGCCTGGAAGAAGCGTTCAACAAAGCTGTTGCTGGTACAGGGGAAAAAAAAAATCTCTCCAAGCAGGGAGATTTTATTTGGTTCTTAAAAATACACTTCAAATTATTAATCAGTTAAAAATTATTACTTTTAATCTTAGCCAAAGCTGCTCTTTTCTCCCTCATATCAGACTATTTTAGAATGCCTTTTGGGGACTGTTTCTGTTCCTTCCTCTATTGCACACAGGGGTGTTTGCCCTCATATTCTAGCTGGATGCAAGTAGATTTTTCTCTAGGACTGCACGTTCATTGTCTTGAATTTTAATGTAAGCGCTGAGTAGCTTTACCAAGAATGATTTAACAAAATGTTTCTGTATTGCTATAAGTTATATTCATAACTATCTGAATTATTGTTCTGCATTTTTCAACCTCTTCTCCCCTGTTTACCTTTGTTTTCTTCTATTCAGTTACAAAGTCTCTTCACTGTACATAGAGATTTCTTTATGAAAATATAACCAGACATCCAGAAAATACTGTTTTTTCCCACAACAGTAGCCGTGGACAGGGAAGAGACCAGAGTACATTTACTTGCATCTCACAGATGGCAGCCAGAAGCTATACCCAGAAGTACTCTGAGACTTACACATATTAGTTAATTCTTGACAAGACGTACTCGTTCCCAAATCCTAGATCCAATAGTAGGCCCCTACAGATTTTATTTCTCAGAGACATTTGGTTATGGTTCTGCTTTAGCTGTGTACCTTGGTGAGAGTATCATGAAGCATCCTTCCACCCGTGTTGAACCTTCAGGCTCCTTATAGGTGCATTATTGTGATTCACTCGCCATTAGACCAGTTTCCAGGTCTCAGCCAACGTTAACTGTAGCCCACATTTACTGACTAGGTTTTGTTTTAGGCGTCTTTAACACTAACTCAGGACTCCAAAAGACCACAATATTTATTCTTTCATCCTCAAATATAAAATATATGGAAGCAGTGAATAAAGTAGAATCCTTTGTGCATAATTCCCATACTAGAAAATAACCTACTTATCCATGGCGCAGCTGAAGCTATGCTACTCTGTCTGAATTGGAATAAACAGCTTGCATCTTCTGACGTACTCTTTCACTCAGTCTGTCAGCTTTTTCACTGACATACAGCTCTTGCAACTCATCTCTTCAAACTTCTTTCTGCAGGGCTGATCTTTGGTCCATGTTGTTTAATCTCCCTCTTCTCAGGTGCAAAACAAAACCTCTAATGCCAGCTGAGAATTTCTTTCACAAGTATGAAATTGGCTCTTGTATTCAAAGAGATGATTCTTGTCTACGTACTTCCTTTCTGACCAGATTCTATAATGATCTGTTTATATGTACTCTTCTTTAATTATCCATCTGTTCATGTTGGCAGCCAAACAAAATTGAACAGGAAAACAGGCTGACATAATACAATGCAGACATCTTACCAGCTGATTTTTACATCTTGCAGAAATGTTGGTCCTTATGGTCATAGTGAGACTATGTATTGCCCTTTATTTGCATGTGATACTGTCACGGTCCATAAACTTCAGGACTTGGATGTCTAAGACTAGATCCATATATCTAGATACTAGATGTACATACTGTATTATTATTGAACAAATGTCCTTTATTTTTCCATTTATGCACTTGGCTGTTGTTTTGCAGAAGGTGTTTCTCTTGACAGAGAAAAGTGAGCACTAATCAGTCTTAGGCAGCCCATGCTGATTTGCACCAGCCATCCATGCAAAACTGGACCCCGTCAGAAAGACCTTCCAAAGCATGCAACCGCAAAAAAAAAAAAATCTGTCGGTTCCATTAGCATCCGGGTGTCATGCAAAGGCACATATTTAAGCATTAAAGTGGCTTTTCTCAGAAGACTTCAGGTCACTTGAGCCTTCCTTGTCGCATCACTGTGTTTTTATAACGTTGCAATCTAAGTCTACGTCTTTATCCAAGGTCTAGTACATTTTTGTGCCTTCGCTGTTGTTTCTGTTCTCTCTACCTCTGAGAGGAAAAGCTGAAACTGAAGCCAAATGTGTAAGATGGCTCCTGGCCAAATTCGGTTACATTAACAATGTGCTCAAAGCAAGCATTTAAAACTCTGCACCTACATCTCAGCCTGCATTGCTACTGGTTCTGCAGGGCTGCATCTGAACTCCTATCACAGCTGTTTTCTTTGCTGATTCATATTTTTTCCCCATTTTGCACCATTTACTTATGAATTCTCATCTAACTGTATAATGCTCCTATCCTGTCTCCAGCAGAGCCCTGATTTCAGTTTGGAACTTGGGCTCTGCTTTTGTTTGCCTTTCTAAAAACATCCCTCAGTTATACTGTTCTGGGCTGGCTTTTCTGGTGTGTGGTTTGGTTTTTTTTTTAGTTATATTATTGAATGTGACTCTTCCAAGGCATGCAACTTCATACTTCTGAATGAACTCATCAAGAATGGCTTAAATCAATAATTGCTGTAAGTCTTAATGCAAAGTTGAAGCTGAGAGTACATTAACAAAAAGCTTTCATTCTTGCGCAAAATTTTAATTAGCCATCCTGTTGATTGTTCCAGTTCAGTGCGTCACAAAGGACCCGAAGCTTTCCTTTATGGACCAGTGTTTCCATTAATTTGATTTTTTTTTTTTTTTTTTTTTTGACAAAAGAGTTCAGGCAAAAACCTTAAGGGTTCCAACAAAAGTAAAAGAGGAAAATGGAAAAAGGGAAGAAATGCTCAGTTTGTGTGTGTCTCTATATATGTAATATAAACAAGGGTTATAGTAGACCTACAGTATCACATACTATTTCAGAATTATTATGGATTCTTAAGCCATACTTCACTGCTGCTGCTACTGGAATTTATCAGTGTTATAAAAATAAGTAGTTTGTTAGGTAAGAAGTCAAAAGAGGAAGCACACCTGAGAAAAAGCTTTGGCTGCAGATTTTAACTTTTGTTCAAAGTTGCTTTCTGCTATGTTTTTGTTTGCATCTTTGCCGGGGCATTGATATTATTACAAAAGCACACTTCTATGGCAACAGTACTTTTCTTTCTACTTGGCTTTGAAGTAACACTTGCAGAAAATAGGCAATTTAAATATATATGAAAAAAAAACCAAACCCCAAGCCACACCAGACCCTGCATGTTTTCTCATAGATCACTGCAAATACTAGAACTAAGTATCTTTTTTTCTTCCAGCACTGCTAGCTGTAAGATAGTCCAAGTTTGGGTTCTAAAGAAGGAACAATTATCTTTTTTTGAAGAAGTAAAAAACCAAAGCAAAACCCACAAACAAAAGTAAAGTGAATTGACAGTTCTTCAGAACAGCAAGTATTACTGAGACCCACTTTCATGGGTCGTAGTTGTTACTGGTATTTCAAGGTGATTGTTGGCAGTGTTTTCCCTTCGGCAGTTCTGTATGACTTTAAGTATTTCATCCTTGCATGGTTTATGAAAACAAAGTATAAATACCAAACTAGCACAGCTCTCACAGAACAACACGATTTCTGCAATATTCATCACAAGCTCATTCTTTGGAGTTCCGATGCTCTTCTGTAACTTGAATATTGTCCTGAAGAGAATCATAATGTTATAAAATAGACGGCATATAAATATTGTTATGCTTATAATGTATGCAGCAGGGTAAGTGCGAATGTGCTTTTGTAAGGCTGGAGCTTCAGCAGGTGCTTTTTTAGCAAAGAGAACAGTAAAACAGAGTATCTGAAGAAATGATGGGATTCCAAATCCAAAGGTGAATTTAATGATCTCATATTCAGGCCATGCAAATAATGGATCTAACTGGCAGTCTGTTTCCAAGTGATAGTTGTCTGTGCCAACCAGTAGTGCCTCAGTCAGTGACAAACAGAAGGCATATATGAGTACAAATCCAACACACAATATGGGTCTTTGTGTTGCTTTGCTAAGAGCAGTCCGTGGTGGAAATCTCTTGAGTAATAGTATGAGAAGTGTCAAAACCAAAACATATTGAGAACTGAAATAACTGAAGTTGAAAAAAAAAGACAGTATGTTACACACCTGGTGGGTTGCTTTTAAATAGTCAGGTCTAGTAATGACAGTAAATGATAAAAAAATCATAATAATATTGCTGATTGTGAAGTGTAGAAGAAGTAAGTCTAAGTTTTCTATGACTTTGTACTGCAAATAGTTCTTTATGAAAATGATCAAAATACATATGCCGGCTATTAATCCTGTTGGTACAAAAAAGGCAATGTAACAGTGCATAAGTCTTGATATGATGTTTTGAGAAGCTATGAAGGCTTCAATTTCTTCTGGGGAGATGAAAGCCAAGTTCTTGCTTGGGTAGCTTATCCACGTCATGTTGTGAGAAGTCATCCTTCCTTCTACACTGTGCTTATTTCTTGTTCAATGTAGTTTGAAACTGAAATGGAAAAGGAAGGTTTTGAACAGGTTTTAAAGTACAGTTCGTAATGTCTCTAATACATGCGTTAAGTATTATGTGCAGTCAGGAGTATGAACCATTTTTTCAGAATAAATGTAATTTTTTTGGTGGATTTTACTTTCATATGTTAATTTCAAGCTAACTTGCATAATATTTTTAGCCAGAGAAATCTGCCTTTTTAATTTTATCTATGTCTACTGCAGCTCAGCTTTGTAGACAACAGCCAGGATTCAGCGCACTCCTGTCACCTGTAGAGTAAAAGGAAGAGTTGGCTATTTGGCAGGTGAGGAAGGCATTGGCTCTGTGATTAGGTGGAGCTGCTTTTCTCACCATCTTGCCAAAAAAGAATAAGGCAGTATGCAGGGCAACTCCAGTGTGTGGGTTGCAGCTACAGCCACAAAATAGATTCACTGTACTGTCGCAAGGGTGGGAATTTTGTATAACTTGAAGCCAGCTGACAGTCTCGGCGCTCACACCACATACTGAGGAAAATGCAAAGATAATCACAATATGAGGCAAGAGTCACATTCCTTCCTTTGTTTTAGTTTTGCTTCCTTTCTATTATGAACAAAAGCCGTTCATAACTGCAGTCTGTACTGAGGAGCCCATATAAAATTAATGTGAATGTTTAAGAACTGTTATGAACAAACTACTTTCATACTAAAGCATCTTTATACATTAATAATACTGTCATTTTTAGATGTAGCTGTTGCATAAAACTGCAAAAAATAATGCTTTTCTGCATACACGAATTTGAGAAAATGATTACCGGTGCATTAGAAGCCTATTGATAAAGTTTTAGCAAGGAACATTTTTTTACAGCTGAGTCATAAATTCCTGAAAATAGGGAATTTTAAGAGTAATATGGATAGGCTGTGAGCTGTAATGACTATATGATATGTTGATATAATAATTCTGCTACCATATAAACATTTGGAGGATCCTTTTTTAAGGTCAAAAAGATTTGTAGGAGAATATAGTATGTACTCGTGAAAAACTTGAGTGTAATAGGTACGGATATATAGATTTTACAGACCACCTAAAGCATAATTAACTCAATTTCTGAAAGAAAATTGCTGTGTACCTTGTACTGATTGATGCAGAAAATAACATATTTTTGTTTTTTAGCTACAAAGGATAGGTATTTTTAAACATAAGATAATGAACTCACTATTCCTAATGAATTTTGAATGTCTGATTAAGGTCATTAGTACTGGAAAAAGTTAAATATATAGGCATTTTTACATTGTAGAATGTTTTTTTTCTGGAAAAAAAAAATCATCTTTATTCACAAGGATTTCAATTTTGTGTTGGGTTAGAGTTTGGTGTTTTTACTTTGTTCCATTGTGTGCAGAGCTCGTCTGTATAAGCAATGTACATAGACAGTACATCAGGCAAAGACAGGGCAGTGGAGTTCTTAGAGAAGTTTCTATACAGTCATATTAGTAACAAGACTGATATAATTAGTTGTACATAATGCACTTTCTATAAAGGAATTCTAGTGATGTTAACTCTTAAAGTGAAAGTAACTTTAAATTGGTAAAAGTTCATAAAGATGCATTAATGTTTTTAACCAGTGTTCATTATAGATAAGTCAGTGTCTTAATACTGTTTGACAGTTCATTTATGGTTGTTACCTCTGACACTACTTCATATTTCTGATATTTCTAATCTCTCCTCAAAATTGGAATTCTAATACTGGTTTTAATTAGAAAAGTTGACTTATCAAAGTGGCTTTGATTAAGTGTGTATATAATCTTATATAATTACAATTTCATTTATATAAAATCATGGAGTTATGTTTTGATTCAGCAATGTTCTTTGTCCTCTCTTAAAGACAAAGTTTCTTCCTTTCTAGAAAAGGTTATTTTTTGAGAGATTCCACTACAGGAAGGACTGATGCACCCAGGGAAGATTTTTTTTGTATTACAGGTACACTTGCAGGAGAGGAAAAGTTGTCTGGTCAAACTCTGGCTGTGTTCTAACCTCTGAGCTGGAGTACACCATTGCATTGATGGGCAAAACTGATGGAAGTCTCTGATGCAAGCTAAGAGTCAATATAATTTTGAAGCTTAAAAATAGATTGTTAAATATGAACAATCTTAAGAAAAATAGAGTGAAAATCTTTTCAAAGATGATAGGTGATGGGAAGAAATATTGTTGTCTTGTTAATTGAGGAAATGTATCTTAAATGGTTGCAGTAGAGCTTTTGTTTCTGTTCAGCTGATTTTTAATGTGAACCACTAAGAAGGACTCAAGTTTGTACTAAAACGCTCAAACTGAAGAGTGAGAATAATTAAAAAGGAAAAAAAAAAACCCAAACACCAAACCACACAGGCAAAACCTCACAACTGTATTTCAAAGTATCTCTCTTGAAACAAAGCTGATCAGTTTGATTTCTAAATTACATTCCATGCTTAATGCTGAAGCACTGAGGGGGGGCGGGGGGGCAGAATCTAGAAAGTTTCTCATTAATCAAGTAGCAGCAATAATCTCTAGTTCCCTTTGGCTCTATGGCTGAAAGTGATCTACTGTGCTATTCAGTCAGCTGCAGCCATGGAACTTGACAGACTTACTTCTTCTGGCTTCCTTCTGCTGCTTTGATTTCTCTTTATTTCCTGGAAATCTAAAGACCATGAAATTTTAACTTCTGCAGTTGATCTCTTCCTAAATACTCAGGAGAAATCTCAAGAATGAAGGAAACTAAGTAAAATTTTGACCTTCTATTAGAAGAGAGATTTGAAGCTTAATCTGGTGAAGGATAGGTACTTTGTGACGCATAGAGAAAGAGAATGTGGGACCACTTGAGCATCTGCAGAGAGCTTGTTGTTACCATCCCACACAATAGTTTCAGGAGGTTAAGAAATATTTACATTTTGAGCTCTTCCACCAGAGTCTCCAGTGTTACCTTCTAGTCCCATCAGGCCTTTTGCAGGGCTGAACATTTGAATTTAGTTCTGACACTGTGAAGGTCTCCATTATCTTCTCAACAACTTTTACACCATTGGCCAATTAACCGTGCTTGGTGTCCTTGCAGAGAACTCAGAATAGCTTAGCAACATTCAACTTCTATGGTAGCATAATTGCAAAAGGAAACAAAGGACATAGTTTTGGGTTTCACAGGAAATAATATGGCCTTATATCAAATTACAGGAAAAACAAGATGCCCAAACTTGGTTAAATTTGCTCAGGATCTGGCCTTGGTACTGATACTGGGTTCATCTTTAACCGTAGCAAGGTATTTTTTATTTTATTTAGCTATTCTTTGGGCATTTAAGACAAAGCAAGGAACATTAGACTTAATGCAGCATATACCAGTAGTTGCAATTTTTTGATGTGCTTTCTTAGACATCTTGGTTTCTCTTTCTGTACCCACCAGTTTGCATATTGCGGTATTTTAATGATGGACCAGCACAGTATTACGGAGAGGCTATCGATGTGTCAGGCCTCATTTGTCATAGGTGTCAAGATGAATGTCTAGAATAGTTTCAGCTGGGTTGCAACTCTCATTTATAACCACAGACCATTATTTAACATTACTGTTAAATAATAACAATGATGTTAATATCACTCTTACTCTCCACCTAGACATTGTTATTCTAACATAAGTGTGTGTCTTTTAACTTACCTCATCTGGGGAGGGATTTAATCTAAACAAAAGCTATTCAACCTAGAATTAACATACTTGGGGGGGAAATAACAGTGCAACTGTATGTGTATAATTATAATCAGTGTAATTATTACAATTCTGACTTAAGGAAAAATTTCTAGGTGTGCTGTTTTAAAGGGAACTTCCAGAAAATCACCTTAGAATTACCCACACGAACAATTTTTACAAAACAACAAGCTGTTTGCAGCTATGACATGGTTAGTCAGTATGAGCATAATGCTTGCTTGAATTCGATAAAGTTTTCATCACAGAATAAAAAATATCTGCTAGCAGTTCGTAGCTTATTCTGAAACATTTTTGGTTTGGCAAATAAGATTAAAGTTAATGCTGTAGACATTACTTTTTTTTTCCCCCTTAAATTATTCCTAGAAGTTTTTATTCTGTTTTAAAAGAAGAAAACACAATGATAATGTCATACTATTTTCTTATTTGATTCTGGTGTCTCACTAAGTATTTGAAAGAGAGCAAATGGCGATTTTGAGTTCAGATTGTGGTAGGAAAGGCTTGTGTGCAGGTGGCTGCAATCAAATATGCCTACTACTTCATACAAGCTAATACGTGCACATTCTTCTCTCTAACGTGGTCATACCACCTAGATACGTATTTCTGACTTACAACCTTATTCTACAATCTAATTTTTTTTTTTTTTTTTTTGCAATATTTTGTCTCTTCATGGCTATTTCAGTGATATTTGAGGTTATATAGCACTTTACAAGGTTTATTGTTCATCACCTCATGAAGTGGCTGCATTAGGGTTTTCTAGCTGAGATTATAAATTGGACCTGGTCAGAAAAGTCTAACTCCTTTGCAGCCTCTGCAGCTGATTGATTGAATAGTCACAGATGGCATAACCTCTCTGTACATCATTTGTTTACATCAGAATGGATAGCTTTAGAGAGTCTTATGAATGTAAGGTGCTCATCTATCATGTAAAGCAACTCTGAGAAATTGTAAGCCTTTACAGTTTTAAAACATTGCCAAAGCATTACATTCATTCCTTGCACTAAAGTAAATGTATGCTTAGAATAATAATGGGATGAAGGAGCTCACAACTTTTGCTGTAGTAAGACAAACATATTTGCAAATTTTTAGAGACTTTTGGTAATACTAATTTAATTTAAAATAAAAAGATATGTTCCATGGGAGCAGCAGAGCACCGGAGGGTTGTTTATTTTTCACATCTTTTATTTCATAATCTCCATGCAGCCAACCACATTTTTTGTCAAAATACTTTTGAGTTTCCATCATTAAAAAAATAACGAATTTATTATGTCATTTTCCTCTGCTGTGAGAAAATCTGGTATTCCCTCAGTTCTTGTCTGGTTCTTGGATTTACTGCACAGACATAAAATTTATTTCAAACTGCATGTAATGTTTATGCTGTGCTTGGTGGGGGTGGCCTGAGTCCTTTACTTTTTTAGTGGACTCTGTTGGCTTAGAGTACAAACACCTCAAGACCTGAATTAATTTTATTTTTTCCTCACAACATACTATGGTGTAAACTGACTTTATTTACTCACTGGTAACTGAGAGTAATAGATAGCATGTCAAAGCTCACATATATTGAAGCTATGGCAGAAGCCAAGCCTATTTCTGTTTCTCTGAAGATTAATTAGGGAAATCTGCAGTATGCTACTTGCATTACCTTTCCCTGTATTGTCATGCTCCAATATTTTGTCCCTTCTTTACCTCTCCTCCCCCTCACTTTGTTTTAATTGACCATCATTTGCATGTTGTGAATCCTTAACTTCATGTGGCCTCACATTTTTTCTTGTTTTTTTTCTTTCTGGCCCTGTTTCCCCACTATCATCCACTCTGCCTTTTGCGTCAGCAGTTGAAGCAAATACGTTTCCTTTTTACTTTGTGAAGCACAGCAAATACATTATCGTTCACTTCCAACAGATGGAGCTGAGCAAATGAGCATAGTGTTAAGCAGACAGTTTAAAAATAGAAAGTTGTGAAAAAGACTACTTTCAGTACTGAGAGGACCTAGTCTCTAAGATTTCATTACTTTTGGTCCCCCATCCCCACTTTGATGCTTAACTCTTGTAAACAGAGAGCTTGGTTTCAAGGAAACTTTTGTTTATTTAATGTCTAGAAAGAAGAGCTCCTAAAATGGGGAGTTTCTCCCTGGCAGCCAGAACTCTCTCTCTGTAAAAGGTTTGGCAGGGCAGCCTTTCTGCATTCTGTCACCAGCCTTTAGAAGGAAAAGATTCCTTCATCCAGTCATAAAGCAATATGCATAATATTGCTTGTGAAACTCGGCTCTTGGTGGACATGTCCTGTATCGACCTGTGAAAACACTGCATGTAATTTGGGGGGTGAAGTTGTCCTTTCTGTTCATACGATGTCTGCCAAGTTAAAAGATGGGGGCAGCTTGCAGTATATGAAAGACTGATATTAATCTCTCTTGTAATGTCAAAATTCCTACGCGTGAGCAAGTTTTTGAGGTTGTAAAGATTTAAGAAATTCTACCCTTCTGAAAAATTACCAGTTTCTGAGAAACCGAAAGCTTTTATTTTTACTTTTCCAGAATATAAATGAATCATCGGTAACTGAATGTAATCTCCAAGCAGCATCGCTGACGTGTTTCCTGTCCTATACAATTCCTGCAGTGTGGTTAGGATTGTCCAACAATGTCTGTCCTTTAAAAGACTGCTCTTAAGCAATGGTTGGAGTCTTTTGTCTAGACCACTGAAAAGTATTTCATCATTTAGCTATCTTCGGTTCAATGGGAGTTAAGTACTTACCGGAAAACAGTCTTCACATTTACTGTATTTAATGCTCAGCTTTATTATAAATTTCAGCTTTCTGAGGATATTTCCCAGATACAGTATTTTACTTTGTGTAGTTCAAATGTTGTTAAAGAAGGGAAAACTAAAAACTTTAAATTATAACCTTAGCTTCACAATTTGAGCCTCTTGTGATGAATAAAACATTGCATATTCAAAGTAATATAAAGCACTTACCTTTTCAAGAAAATGCTCCACAGATACAACGGGCTGAGACTTCACTGTGAATAGTCAGATGAAATATAATTATTGTTTGGAGCATATAGCCCTTTTTATTTATGTAGAAAGCAGTGTGTATATATTACAGTAACTTCTTTAGCTGCTGTACATCAAGATGAAAAATCCACACGCTCGCTGACTACAAAAACATACAGTTCTGTAAAGGAAACAGGAACTTGGTTTAAGTCATTCCAACCATACACGTTGCATGTTTAGCAAACCTATGGTTTCATCATGTGACTTTAAAGTTCAAATTATCCTCTGCAGTGAGATATTTTAGAACAGAAAAGTAGTGTTTGTCCCTGCCATTTCTAAGTATGTGAGGCCATCCAGTGGATTTTTTTTTTCCTGTTCATGAAGTAATCCTACGCGTATTGGCCAGCCTTTGCAATTACATTTTTTTCTAGTGCGCTGTTTTAAGTGCTAGAGGTCTAGAAAAGGAAAAGCACGTTGGAATAAATACCAAACAAGGCCCCTTTCTTAGTAAGACCAAAAACTCAACACAAAAGAAATGCACGTCAAAAATACTAAGATCCTTTCTTAAAAATAGGGTCTATTTCTATTTTTCCATGGGTCTTGGCTTTTAGAACACTCCCAGTATTGTACACATGCAGTAAATTATTTTTCCAGATGCTCTGCAATGACCATGAGGTGTTAAAAGACAGGATTTTGAGTCTGTAGTATGTTTTGGGTCTGGCTCAGCATCAGTTTTCTTAGTGACTATGTTGAATAGTGTTTTTAAAACCTCAGATATAAATGAGCAAGAAAGGGTTAGCTCATGTTTTGGTTTTTTTTTTTTTTGGTTTTTTTTTTTTTTTTTTTTTTTTTATTGCATGCAGCCTTGCTTTCTGGAATGCATTGGTAGCATTGTGTTTCTCATACCAGCACATGGGGAAGAACAATTTTTATTTTAATCTTTTAATAATCTGCAGTGGCTTTTGTAGGTTGAAAAGATAATTTGTGACCAGTGTCTGATCAGTGCTTTGTTTTCACGGCAACTTCCTTGTTGCACTTTAACAAGATTCATTAAAAAGCATGTGGAAAGAGCCAAAACACTTCAAAGAAATGAAATGAGACAAATGTGTATGAGTCTAGATTTCAAAATTGGGAGTTGTGGGTTACCTGAAGAAAATATTTCAGCATTAGGTCTACATTTCCACCTGAAGTTTAGTGCTACTGCTCCAAATACTTTTTTTTGAAACTAGAGATGCGCATGGAGGGTCTTGGGTTGCAGCAGTGGCCCAGAGACATTTCAGCTTTCAAGTTTAAGGTTCACGTTCTTTGTGAAGTAGCCGTGCTCCGAAACAGCTCTTCAGTAGCTCAGTGGCTCTGTGAAATGTAGTTTCCAATGAGCTTACATATGTTATTCAGAATGCTGTAATTCCCATACTGACTTTCGTTTTGATCATCTTAGCATAGTAGTTGGTTGGACTGGGTAGATTTTTTCCCTTTTATTTACAGTAGTTCCTCCAAACTCTTACTGCAAAACTTGAATAAAGCTGGCTGTGTAGTGTATGTGTTTTGTATATAGCATTTGCTTTTGAGGTTGTCGTGGTTTAACCCCAGCCAGCAACACAGCACCACACAGCCGCTCACTCGCTCCCCCCCCACCCAGTGGGATGG
>JAVKLA010000061.1:13229982-13294955 GCA_034782735.1 Sagittarius serpentarius | reverse complement strand
AGGCTGTGACCCTGTGGGAAGCCCGCGCCGGAGCAGGCTCCTGGCAGGACCTGTGGCCCCGTGGAGAGAGGAGCCCACACCGGAGCAGGTTTGCTGTCAGGACTTGTGACCCCGCAGGGGACCCACGCTGGAGCAGTCTGTGCCTGAAAGACTGCAGCCTGTGTGAGGGACCTCAGGCTGGAGCAGGGAAAGAGTGCGAGGAGTCCTCCCTCTGAGGAGGAAGGAGCAGCAGAGACAATGTATGACAAACTGACCCCAACCCCCATTCCCTCTTCACCTGTGCTGTTCCAGGGGAGGAGGTAGAGTAAATCTGGAGTGAAGATGAGCCCAGGAAGAAGGGAGGTGTGGGGGAAAGGTGTTTCTAAGATTTAGTTTTATTTCTCATTATTCTACTGTGATTTGATTGGTAATAAATTAATTTCCCCAAGTCGAGGCTGTTTTGCCTGTTACAGTAAATGGCAAGTGATCTCTCCCTGTCCTTATCTCAACCCATGAGCCTTTCATTATATTTTCTCTCCCCTGTCCAGTTGAGGAGGGGGAGTGATAGACAGGCTTTGGTGGGCACCTGCTGTCCAGCCAGGGTCAACCCACCACAGTAATGTGTAGAACTTCCTATTAATGTCAGTGAGATTTGTGATAAAACGACTTTAATTTAGGAGATTAATTCTGTGGTTTTGATGGTTAACTTAATCCAGAGTTGAGCACTTTCCCTGCATTTTTATAGCAGAATTATTCCTACTGTTGGGCAGTATGCTTGCAGGTACAGTTCCTGCAAGGAGTCTCTAATTGTGAATCTGTTTCTTTTTCTTGTTAGTCCTCTCTCCAGGTCTCTGCATTGGGACTATTTATGCTGCTGCTTATTTATCTTTTCATATAATGAATTATCAAGTACTTTTAAACTAGATAAAATGGGTTCTCTTTCTGGTTATAAATTTTGTTTGTTTTAAAGAACTTTTAGTAGGAAGTATTTTTTAAAAATATATTTGTATATTTAATTCATACTCTGATAAGAATTTGGTGTTTTACAAATCTTTTACTGTCGCAATTTGTAATAATACAAGAATTCTGCCTGCTGTAGACTGTGAATAATTTCGACCATGCTTCTGAATGTAATTAAAAGTGCCAGTTCTTTAGAAGGAAGGAATATAAGGAAATCACATGGATTTCCAAGGTAAGGAAAGGACTTGGTGGGAAGAAAGTGGAATGACAAAGTAGCTAATAAATTCTCTTCTCTCCTGATGGAAAAAGAATGTATTCAGCATACGTCAAAGTATTTTGATATATAACGGAAAGCTAAAGGAAATACAACAGAGGAAACATTTCACACTTCAAATTTCTTGCCGTGGCAGTCTGCACAGCTGGTTTGTATGTTTAGATTGCTTTCACTTGGAAAAAGTATCGCATGAGATAGGGAAACCTTGTGTATTTCTTAACTTACTAAGAAACTGCAAAAATTAATCTTGGAGCATATGTTTCAGATTCATCAGTGTGTTGAGCACTTTACAGCTGCAGAAACTTAGGCAAAAGTCAGTACTTCTCAAAGTCCTCAGCGAACAGCAGAACTGAAAGCAGCACTTGGCCAGATTCTGCTTTTGTTTTCTCTTACCAATCCTGTGCAGCTGCAGTAAAGCTCATGAGAAGGTCTCCAGCCTGAGCACTGTACTGCTTTCCTTTTTAATGAGCAATGATAAATGGGGTTTTAGCTATGTACTTATCCATAGCATAAAAACAATTTAATTGAATCTTGTTTGTTTTTTTTTTTTTTAAAAAAAGGTGTCACTTCCCTTTCATTTTTTTCTGGTAGCAGTGTCATATTTTCTTGGCAACCTTGGGGCCTGTTTTCCTGTTATGATAGATGCGTATTTTCTGCGACTGCTCCAAAATGTGGTTGTCTTCCATGAAATCTCTTTGTATTGACAGAAAAGGGCAGATTCTGATGCCATGTTGGCCTGGTTTGTGCTAGTGTAAACCTACTGACTTGGTTGTACCTGATCAACAATTTTTACTTGCATTTATGTAGAAGATCACCCTTTGTAAACCTGTAGGCTTTTTAACTTCCTGCTCATTA
Organism: Sagittarius serpentarius; assembly: GCA_034782735.1. Classification (NCBI taxonomy): domain Eukaryota; kingdom Metazoa; phylum Chordata; class Aves; order Accipitriformes; family Sagittariidae; genus Sagittarius; species Sagittarius serpentarius. The sequence continues at coordinate 13,292,887 of JAVKLA010000061.1, read as the reverse complement.
AGTAACTCTGTTCTCATTTATGATCCTGCAAGTCTGTGTTGTATAAAAGCGGTTTTACTGATCCAGATGAGAAACACCACCTTTTTATATATGATGGTTATATCTGAAAGCTCTGGGGAATGAAGCATCAGAAAATCACTACTCTCTTTTTGTTTGGAGATGCTGGCTCTCCAATTAGAGTAACAGAAAATACTCTTTAAACCATTGTATGGAAGTAAGGGCATCTTGTCAGATACTAGGCTTTGACTAAATGATGTTAATACTGCAACTTCCATTTTCACAGTTGCCATTTTCATTTACTTCTGACTGAGACTCAACACTCAGAAGTGCCTTGGACTAAGTTTTTTTCTTTAAGGAATTCACCAATAACCATTTTATATAGAGTTTGCTTTTACTTGCTGTCTTCCCAGACTTCACAGAAAATTTAAAGGGAAAAAATTAGTAATTTTAAAAGTTAGGCGAGGAAAATATTTCTGTATGTGTGGGGTAAACTAACTGATCCATGGTGAGTGATCTTTTGGTTATATGCAATGGTTACTGCAGTAAATGTATTATGAGGTACATTATATTCTTCAAGCTAAATTTTCTTTGGGATGCCAAAGGTATTGGGTTATTCTATTATGTTGTTCTGGGAATCAAGAGAATTTCTGCAGCGAGCTGATTTCTGAGATGTCATTTGTGGCAGCACAAAGGCGAGGAAGTGACAAGGACATGGCCGCAGTATGCATTAATCACCAGCCTTGTATTTCTGTGGTGCATTGTTACTCTGTCCTATTAGTTGCAGGATTCATTACGCTGAAAAAAGTTGAAGGGGGGTGCCTTTTTGCTTTCATTGCCAGCTAACTTCACGCTGATGAATAATGAGATTTTAATGATGTCAGAATTATGGCCTGGAAAATCTGATAACTTTAACATGTCTGCTTTGACATCCAAGTCATGCAATTTGTTATATTTTGATTCAGTGAAGCAACACAGCCTTAACCTTGTCTACAATAGGTTTTTATTAAGAAGGCCAAGAAAAATCACACATCTTACTGACCAGACACACTTTAACACTTTTTATTGATAATTTATTATGAGTCAATAGTTCCTTTGTGAAGCTTTGCAGAAAGTCCATTTCTATAGTATTTTGACATAATATTGGAGGCCACATCTCTTCATTTTAATAGAATGACAAATTTTCTAGTGGTTGATCACTTTCATTAACTGAAATTGTATCTTCAGAGACCAACTCTATTTGATTCTCAAATGGAAACATTTGAAACTAGGACCTTTACTAGCTTAGTCAACAAGGACCTGTCTTGAGCTAGCTGTGTTAGTAATTCAAGCAGAAGCAGAGCACATAATTTTTGTTAGTTCATTGATTTGACTTAATTGGCAGTTCAGCAAGAGGGCTATAAGCCATAGATCAACTCAAATATTAAGTTTAATTTTGTGAGAAAATAACACTGTTAATAATGGCACTTAACTAGTGCTTCCTTTCTAATATACAGTATATACATACAGAAACATACAGTACACCTTACTGCTCAGAGGTTTACATTTAAATGATACACTTTAAGAAATAATTTAATAAATTCTTTGCAAATTCTTTTTACATCAGTAGGCTGATTTTTATCTTGCATATATACAGTATTTTATTCATATTTATTTAAATGCAAAATAGATAAGCCCCTATTTACAGTCATCACAAACCTTCAGGTATTTGAAATGGAAGGGCCCCATTCTTGAGAACTTTGTATATTAAAGATTTGTTCATAAAAGTTCTTCCATATTTATGATACCATGTATTTCCTTACTTCACTTGCTCAGCTTCTGTTCTTTACATAAATACTGCAAAGCTCTCACTTTTTGGGATACTGCTTTTTAAGAGATACCGTATGAGGGTGCTGCAATTCAGTTCAGAATTTCCTTAAGAAAATAGCAGTCAGGCAGCTCCATGGCACAGTTTCTTTGAGGCAACTAACATATTAAATTAACTCCTAAAAAAAGTGAGCATATTTGTTTTGTTCATTAAATTATGAAAGTTGTTCGTCTATATGATTGCCATCACATTTAGCATATTTTATCAGGGATACAAGCAAACACACTTCACTGCAATAAAAAAAGAAGGAAAAAAATTTTGAGATCTCAAGGGTAAATCATATAAAAACTTGTTCTTTCTCCATCTCTTAAACAGCAGCTTCCATTTTACTACATAAATCCATTTGTATTGTCAAATCATTGAGTAAGATTTGCATCATCATGAAGGAGTCCGTCTAATGAAGTAAATGTTGAGTGGTGAACGGTACCAAGTGTACAAGACCAAGCATGGATGGAAACAGAGCAGCAAAATGAAAATTAAATAAATAGCTCAGAGAAGTGAAAAAGACGAGAGAGAAATTATAAAAGAGCCATGATCTGAAACTGGGAATTTAACACAGAGAGAAAGGAACAGGAATAAATGCAACAGTCCTATTAGAGACAGAAAGTAAGATGTCTTAGGAGAAGGGGGAAATAGAAGTAAGGGAGCAACATGGAAGTTAAAATTACACTTAATGCTGCTTGTTCAGCCACACTGTTCTGGCGGTGTCCCAGTTCTGGAAGCCTCTATTCACACCAGATAAGCCAGTTCCTCCCTGCTGGAATTTTCCCTGCATAATTCGACAGAATTTCTTTAATAGATTTTACATGAAAGATTTAATGTGATGTATTAGGAAACCTAATTTTCCTCAGATGGGAAGAAGAGGAGCTTATTTGCTTGACAGTTGAAAGATTTCTTAAGCACTTCTGTGTGGAAGTGAGCTTGAACGCTCGAGATGTGTAGAAATTCACAGAACACCTCTCAAAGGGGAGAAAAACCACCAAAGCAGCCGGTATCATGTCAGCATAGAGGCACTATAAATTAGTGTGTGAATCGGACACAGTGATAAAGAAAGGCTTCATTCCTTAACATGGTTTTCATCAACAGGCTTAAACTATGAAGTAAATTGATGTAGTTGCACTGGATAGTTTTCATGTGGAGAAAGCGCCATAGGAATAGATGATTTACTGTATAGGGTTTAAGGGTTAAAAAAAAATAAATAAAATATGAAAAGCTATTAAAAAAGTAAAGATTAATGGAGTCTTCCACCAGGATGTTGGTAACGTAGAAATCCTGGTATATGAGGAAGAGAAGCAAAGATGGCTATGAGAAGAAATTACTTGAATAATGTTGAAGAGAAGGGAAAAGATCTGAAAAGGCTGTTCCTCACCTGCTTCCCACTTAGAACTTAAGCATGTCTCTATGCTGACAAATTAGGACCAATTATCAGATGGTTGTGCTATAAGCAATGGAAAAGCTTCAATTCAGGTTTTGCTCCATGTTTTTTCTATAATAGAGGCTTGAAAAGCCACATTTTTTGAATGAAGTCATGTGGAATTTCAGTTGTGACAGATAAAGCAACAAAATAATTCTGCTGTGTTGCAGGGCAAGTGACAAAGACGTCTTGCTGCCCCAAAACCAGTGGGAAAATATGTTTAACTTCTAACACCCTCTGTCATTAATAATGCAACAACTGCATAGGAACAGGTTCAACGTTTCATGGTTTGCTGTTGTGGGTAACTGTTAATTTGCTTCCTGCAGCACATTTGTGTTTCTTATGTATTTCATAAACTCAGTAAAATGTGGCAATCTGGATTAGATTTCTTCATCCCTACTGTGAAATACAGAAACTGTACTTTTACTGTGTGTTCAAGAATCACGTTGGGAGGCACTCCATTTCTGAGAGGTAAGCAAAAAGCTGATGCTGATTGGGATTCCTATATATTACGCCCATTTTAAAATCTTGTTATGTACTGAGGGATTTTGCACAGTTTCCAAACCTCCAGTGATGCCCTAGATTAAAGGGATTTTAATTATTTGTTGCAAGCATATCCCTTGAAAATACAAAACGTTAATCATAAAACACATTTATTTTTAAGATAATTATTCTTGTTACATGAACATATGTGGACCATAACACTTAGCCAGACAATCTTTACTAGATAGATTTTGATTTAACTTTGTAAACCACTGTGTCCTTCATTTTAATATGTGGAACAAACATCTTTCTGTTACCTTAGAAGTAGTTAATAAATATTTCTAAATTCTTGAAATGTTTTAGGATGCAAACAAAGTACTGGAAAAAATAAAACACACTTTTTTTAATTGTTATATCTAGAAAAAAATCCATTTGATATAAACGTTAAAACTTAGTTTAGTTTGTATGAGAAAATAATTTCTGGAAATAGTAAATTAGGCTTCTTTTAGAGGGGATTCAGTGATGGAGAAAGAAACTAAATAATTTATACTTAATATTTATTATTTGGACATGTATAATTGGATGATATGATCCTTAGTAAAGATCATCTATATCATCTTCACTGAAAAAAGCTAGTACTTCATCAAGGACAGCACTATTACTTCTTTGTACAGAAAATAAGGTACTTCATCAAGGATAGCACTGTTACTTCTTTGTACAGAAAATAAGGTAATACCTTTTTCTATACAAGATACAAAGTGCTGTGTCTTCAGTCAAGACTTCAATAAACTGCTTAGTGATTTCTTCAGACAGGAATACTAGAGCAATGAAGACAGAGTTTATGCTTTGTAACCAGTTCAGTGCACTGAAAGTATTAGATGTCACAGGTATTACAGCACATGGCCAGAGTCTCACAAGATTTCAGCAAACAATTAACTATTTGAAAATTAAGACTATTTCATTTAACTGTAATGGAAAACTCCTTCTAGCCTCTTGGTTGGGACTCTCACATTAATGACTCTGAATGCCAACACAGCAATATCACGGTCCTAGTACTGGTACACTAAGTACTGCAGTAACAGAGCACCAGAGGGTTTTTTTCATACCTATGTCATAACTTGCTGTACTACTGTGCGTTCATGAGAACACCCTTGATTCCCACAGTGTATCTTTTTAAGCAAGCGTCGTAATTTGTTGGGGAAGTTTTTGTTAATGTATCTGTAGAGCAGAGGCATTACAAAGCTGCTTGAGAAAGCCAAGAATTTTGATAAAATTTTGGTAAAATGTAATATTCGACTGTAACTTTCATCTGCAATTCTTCCTTGTGCATTAGTAAATGTGCTTACCAAAAGAATAACATAATAGGGTGTCCATAATGTGAACTGCGTACAGACTGTGGCAATCAAAAGCCTGTGCACTGATGGATCTAAACGTCCAGTGTCTTGATCCAGTGGTGTAGCCTCTTTACGTATTCGCAAGATTAATGTAAGTGCATACAGTACAGCGATAGCTGGTACAACATACCCGATAAAGACCATAATGGCATCTGCTGCTTCTTTGTTCTGCATCTTGGAACATTCAATTATTTTAGTGGATACGTGATTGCAGACGTAGAACAGGAGAGATGAAAAACTTGTAAGCATGGCACCACCCCATATGAATCCACAAACATGTTTGGTGTTGTACACACTTGACATGTAAGTTCTAGGTAGAGCACGTTCAATGTAGTAGTCCAGACTGAGTAACGTAGTAGAGTACATGGTAACTAAAGATGAGACATTGAATAAAATAAGTAAGGTGATATAAACTTCATTGTTAGAATTCCAGATGGCCCATTTTGTATTGGCAAGACCTAGAAGGTACATTGGTGCCAGAGCATTGATGATGAGACCAGCAATGGCAATGTTGACAAAGTAAACATCTGGCATAGTCATAGTAGCTTTGTTATAGAGATTAACTAGGACCAGCAAGCCGTTGTAACAAAGGCCAATTGGGAAACATATAATGAGGTAGACTAGGGAAAAGATGGAAAGCACAAGGTGGAAGTCATGGCAGAGGCGCTGGTCCTCACTGTTCTCGGTACTGTTGTTTAAGGTTTCACAGCTCCACATAGTGATTTTAGCTTTTGTATCGTCTCTGCTGGTTACCAGCTTTTCTGAAAAGACAGAAATAGTGAAAGTATTGTTGAAATATTATATTGTAAGTGAAATGCAGTATAGTATGAAGAAAGCATTTTAAAGATGGAGATTATACGCTTCACATAACTGATCAATTCAACGTCAGTGACTGAAGTGTCTTTTGATCTTGTCAGTCCAGAAGAAAGTAATCTGTGACTCAAAATTTCATGAGACTAGTAAATGTTCTGAAGTTTTAATTTAAATGAAATTAGTGGCAAATAAGCTGATACAGGACACTCAACAGAAGTAAATAATAAACTGTGTATCTTTAAAATAAGTTCCAATGTAATATACATGAAGATTAGTACAATGTTTTTTAAAATTATTAAACAGTACCTTTTATATAGCTAATAATGTGTAAGGGTAGCTGCTGAAGAATTGAAGGATATAAGCTGAAGCACAAATCTTAGCAATAAGATGGAGAATAGAGTTCTCGAAGGTGTTAAGTAAGCTTTCTCTTGAAAAGATAGTTTCTTAGGAGGCATGTCCAAGGCAGTAGGGTGGATGTATACTGGATCACTGATAAAACTGACAAAGACTAGAGAAACTGGGAAATGAGGTGAAGGGTTGTTTTTTTTTTTTTGTAGGTCAGTTTGTATTCAGACTTCCAATCTATAACCATTTAGTTGTGAAAAAACAATGGACCTCTGTAGTCTAGGGAACCTAGTATCAGGGCAGCCTGACTTTCCAAAAAGGCAAGAATTAGCTACCGTTTCCTCTCAAAATAGCTTGAATTGTTTAAAAAGTATGCTAGTATCAGTAGACATTGTCCAGCTATCTTTGCTTTATCGTCAGTAAAGAGATAACATTTTAAGTTAAATCATTCAACTTCAAAGTAATCATGAAATCTCATTCCAAAATGCAGAAATAAGAAATAATCTCTGAAGTACAACTAAAAGCATCCACAAGCCTAAAATCATGGTTATTACTCCTGCCAGCCCATTTCTGGGACAGTGCAGAATTTATGCAGCAGGTGATGTCCCATGTCACATGTACTCTGATACTGTCACATACTCAGCGTTGTTTTGTGTGCTTCCCTTTTAGCACGCACAGGAAAGTGTAAGTACACATACCTGCATTCTTTCCAGATAGAGAACAAGATTTAATCAAATCCACAATAAACATTGTGCAATTAAAATGAATGTTACTAGACAACATGCTATACTCCGTGAACCATATGGCTAAATTATACAGTATGGGTTTTGTAAGCATACAGATACGTGCTTGCATCTCTCTAGTGCTAATCCTTTGATGACACTTCAGCCATAGTACAGAATTTGTTCCAGAATCATGTCAATTTCCATTTTCTGTTTTCCATCGCAGTTGTTTTGTGTGCATTTTTTTCCAAATACCATAGCCTGTGCCAGAAGTCAGGCTAAAAATACAGTAAATTTAGCTGGGCAAACATTTTTATTCCATTGTCACATGTTGGATTTTCTCAGGTAAGTGGCTTCTGTGGCAGCAGCACAAGATGCAGTTCTGTTGTTTTCAAACCTTTCTCTCACCTTTGTGGAAAAACTTTTTTTGTTTGTTTTCTCAAATCGGTTCTTTAGCTATAGTATTGCATGTGAGTAGTAAGTACAGCATCTTTATGTTGTCTTTCAATCCTCATACTATTTTTAAGCACTGAAACCAACCCAGTTTATCTTCAGGAAGCATCTGTTGATTTAAGTTTTTAAGAAAGAAAAAGAAAAGCTAATTTGCACAGTTGAAGGTAACCAAAATCACATCTCATTGAACTGTTATGACTTGATTCAACCAAAGCATCCAACTGGAACTAGATATTGCAAATATATGCATTACGGTGAGTGCAAGGGTGACTAAGTACAGGCATGGATACAATCACGTTAATTCCATTATGTAGGTTTATCCTTAAGCATGTAGCTTTGATTACTCCAGACTAAATTACATCAGCCACAGAATACCTGCCTGTATATCGTCGCAGAAGACCAAGTGTCTTTGCTACCACGCTTTATATTTAATAGAGCAGGGGGATGTCTGGTTTCACAAGTGTTTTTAGTAATTACCCTTTTTTTCTTTACATCCTCTAACTGCAGTTAAATAAGACAATTCTATTTTAATGATAGAAATGGTAGGTAATTCATTGTGTTAAACAGTAATCTTATGAAATTACAGAACTTGACTTCCGAAATGAGCAAAACTAAAATCCAAAATAAAAATATTTTCTGAAGAAATTTTGTTGATGACTTCTAAATTACCAGACGAGGTATTTTTGCCACCGACGTAGAGATCACCCCTTTTTAATTGTCACTTACCTGTGAAGGCACTGAACCTGTTTGCTGTGCTGTACAGGCCCAGCTCAGCGCTTCTTACCCAGCCGTGTCTTTTGTCATTTCGAAGGAAGTTTTGTCTTCACAGACCACGGCGGTGTAAGTCCTTACGATGCTTCGGATGCAGCAGTTTTACTCGATCAATCTAACCTAACCCCTTCTCCAGTCACAAGCAGTTTTGCAGTCAGTCCCAGGTTGACTGTTGCATAAGTGAATGTTGCAGTCCTCTTGTTTACTGTGGCCTGACTCAGCCTTCCCTAATGCTTCCCCTGGTCTTGTCGGCTTTCATACTTTTATCACACTGAAAACTAAACTCAGAACTGACAGCGCAGAAGGAAGGAGCGCCCTGCCCGCCGCCGCTCGCTCCCCAGCCTGCCTTTCCCACGGCCCCCGCCTCAGCAGCGCCGCTGCACAGCCCCTTACCTTTAATGCACGTTTTTACATGCCGCCGCGCTGCCGGATCCGCACGCGTTTGAGAAGGCGCGTTTCCGCGGAAGGAAGCGCGCTGCCGAGCCCCGTCGTCTCTCCCCGTGAAAACATGGTGACCGCCGCTCGCCAGCGCCCGGGCACTGCGCGGCTCCGCGTCCCTGCCGGCGCTGCACTTGTTTTTCCTCTGCAAGTTACTCACAAGTTTCTGCTTGGCTTGGCAAGCGGCAGGCCCCTCCCTTTCCCTGTTTACAGCCGGTTCCAGAAGTGAGAGGCTGTGCTTGGAGGGGAGCGGGCGGCTGGATCCAGCTCGGTTTAGTCTCTGGGTTTGAGATTTACTACTTAAAATATACGGGCTGCTGGAGCATGCAGGTTTGTTACGGTATTGTCATCGGCGCCGGGGTTCTCCAGGGACATTGGAGAGGCTGTTCCATTCCCTGCAAGTGCAATCAAGAGCTCTAGTTCAAGAGTGTGGCTTTATTTTTAAGCTGGGATGAGAATATGTAGCTTTGAGGTTTCGTTTCTATAGGCCATACATCCTAAACAATCAGTATTTAAAGGTCACTGTAACACGAAGTGCACAGGTGCTTGTGCTGCTTGCAAAGGTGAGCTGAGCTGGCTTGTAATACAAGCTAGGAGAAAAGTTTACTTTGAGCTCGGAGATTGTTTGGGTGTTGTGAAAAGGCATTACGACGTGAGCCTCATTTGGTGATGCTATTACAGATTCCATTCTGTTTTCTTTTTTGAGAAGTTGAAAAGATGATGGTTCTAAAGAGTATTTGCATGTCACTCGTAATTAATGGATGTGAGCGTGTATATTCTCTACGCCTTTAAAATGGATCATTTCTTGAAAGAGTTTTTTGAACTGTAGGTTGATCATTTGTCCCATACTGAATTTTGCACTGTGGTGGTTCGGGTTTTTTATATGGAAACTTCTCAGACTAATGAACTGAAGTTACTACCTTCAAAGTATGTTTTTAACTGATGTTGTCAACCAAAACCGAGAGCTGCCTTTTTCAAAATAATTTGTCTTATATTTAGATATTCTGAGGCTTTATTCCATAGCAAATACCAATGAAAAAAAACTTAATTAAAAATTAAGCAGGTGTTTATGGAATAAATACCAGAGATATGCTAAAAATGGTTACTCAGTTTGTGTTGAGTTACTTTATCTGGCTGCAGTTTGGTTTTTTTTAGGCAAGGTCTGTGCCTCTTGGTTTGTATTTAACAATTCATTATGAATGCTGTAAAACCACTGCAACTCCCACGCGGCAGAAAACTCCTATGTTCCTATTTGATACATAGTCCACAGACAGAATTGCATATGTGCTATGGATAAATCTGTGTTACGAACTGTGGCATCAAATTGTTGCTGCCTCAAAACTTTAGAAGGACTTTAATCATAAGTTCGTTGGGGAAGTAGCAATGTAGGAAAGATATTAGTGTAGAAGTACTTTTAGAGTTCTGATACTTGGCTGAAAGCCAATTTCTTTACATGTCATAGAAGTTGAAGGTGGTTTTATTTAGATAAAAATTTGCATGAAGTGCTTAAGAAAAACTTCTTAGAACACTGCACAAAAAGTTAACAGCACTCGGTGGCAAAGATTATTTTAGAAAAGATGCATAAAATGAACTGTAATTAATGAGAAAAAAATTAAGTGCTGCTTAGTTGTATTACAGAGTCCATAGCTGCAGTCAGGTTTTTTCAGTCATTTTTCATTCATAATGCAGCACTAAGTTGCAGAGCAGGTTGGTTAACAGTTTCAAGCATGACCATTCTATGCACTGATTATTTTATTTGACTTTAAAAAACGCAAACCTTTATCCAGCTGTAGTACCCTCTCTCTTTTGTTTAGGCAACAATGACTTGTCTACTTGCTGTGTTATTGTCTATATGTGAAATAGCTCTTATCTAGATTATCTAACCTCTGAATATGTGTTTTCATAAGCTGTAATATCATTATAAACCACACATAGCTAATAGAGCTGTTGCCAACAAGGTAAGTCTCTAAACAGGCGTAAGACTCCTACCTTCATCAGGTCTTCTGGAGTTCCCACAGGATCTCTTAATTCCTCCAGAGACTGAAACCCAAGGGTACTGCATAGGGGAAGGCTGAGCGCTACGTAGAGCTTTGCTGGACAGCACAGGTTTGTTTCAGATCAAGACTGAGAAGACCAAAAATCTTGGCCAGAAGCGTTACATATATGCTTAAACCGTGATTTAGTAGATTGTCAGCTATTCATCAGGGTTTGAAAGGTGCTTTTTGAAAGTGTCATGCTAAATATTACTTATGGATTAATTCTTAAAACTTTAAATAATGAATGATTGGTATTTCTGGAAAACAGCATACCTGCAATTAGTTGTACCTCAAGGGGAACACACTCTGAACTTTCAAGTGCGAGAGAATGGAGTGTCCCACTGCTGTGTTACTCTCAGTCTGGGTAACATGACATTTTTTAGGCTTACTAGCGTATATACATACCATAGGGATTAACAGAAGACTTGGCTGGATATACAGAAAACTAGATTGCCCAGGTTAGATGTGAGGGGAAAAAATGCAGCAGTGCAGGTAAGTAGGTTTCAGAATATACTTTCCTCATGCAGTTGCTGAGTTTCTGCTGTTTATAATGTGATGATACAGCTCAGATAAAATGCTTTTAACATTAGTGGAGAAGAAAATCCTGCTTGATACTGGGTGCTGGGCTGAAAAACAGGCCTCTTCCAACCCTATCGTTTATGTCTTTGTGGTGCAATCAGTGACCAGTTTGGCGGGTGGTATGTTTATAATTGATATCAGTTCCATTTTATAATGTAGTTAATTCAGTGCCATATAATGTGAAAGAAGCCATGACTAAATAACAAGAATAACTGATATAAAGTAGCATTGAATATAACCCTGTCTTGGATGTTTAAAAAAGTACAAATAAAAAAGCAAGAGTAGGTCAGTGGAAAGAGGGGCGTTTTTTCTCTCTACAGCAGCACTGTCTGTCCCTGCTCCTGTGAGAGGGAGTAAGGAGTTTGCCACCCCTGGCAAGTGAAGTCATGGGAAGAGCAGGCACCCAGCCTCCTGGTCCCAGTGATTTCACCTTCCTGGTTAGGCTCAGTTTTTGGTTTTCTAAACCCATTCCCTTTGCAGTATGAACTTGCTTTAGTAGCAGAATAACACTAATTAAAAAATAAAAAAAAAAACCCTTTGCCTCATACCACCCAACTATTGCCTACTCCTGCTTAATTCTGCACAATTTGAGTGCTGTGAGCCCATTTCCAGCTTTATAGCTTATTGCCTCCCTTTGGTCGAAGTCCAGCGTTATTCCTTAAGTGTTCCTTCTGTCCAGACATAAATGCTTACATACATTTCCCCCCTTTTTTTTTTAATCTTGTTTTTCATGTATGCCTGGCCCTTGTTTTCTCTTTATCTCTCCCTGATGACTCTATTAGAGTTAACGCTGCACCTCCTATCATCATTTGCTAATATGACGCATATATGGTATCATATCAGACGTATGACAGGGTTTCCAAGTATGATATTCTTTCACTTCTTACTTCTCTGTTACTTTCCCATGGGACATCTCAGGCTGTTCTTAGGCATGCTGAGTCAACAATAAAAATTGGGTTTTCAAGAACCAAAAGGGTGTAGTTGTGTCACATGTGGAATGAGTACAGGGACACTCATGCTTCTGAAATCAGTCTTCATATTTTGCTTTGGTCATCCATTGAGGTTGCTCACTCTCTGCTTTTCCAGAAATTCTGAATATATGTTGTCTTCAGAGCACTGAAAAACGTAGCTCCTTCCTGCGGGCCCCTCTCTTACTTGCTAGGTGACCTTTTTTTTATTGTTCCACAGGTGTTGGCAACCACTGTCACTTGTTTATTCTTTCATTCTTTAAGCACCATCTTTGTGGTAAATCATCTGCATAGCAGCTACCTGGTTGTTCAGATCCCACTTGTGCCATGATAATCTGCTTACTGCCCCTGGCCTCTTGGCAACCTACTAAATAGATGCAATTTTTTTTTCACTTTTTTAACCTTTTGCTTGCATCATCATTATCATCATTATTATATTCCATATAATATAAAACTATTAACAATGTCAGATGCATACTTTGTTACTATTTAGATTGTTCATCTCTTTGGGAATCTGAGTTTGTGTAAGGCCATGTCAGAAGTAAGTCTCTGCAAATTGCTGTCACAGATCAGTAAGCATCAACAAATGAGTTCAGATGCTCCTTTGGTTTGGAAGAAAGAGAGGAAAACTTGATTTTAGGTTATGGCAACTGTTTTTCAAGATGTGCATTTTCTGTGTATTAGGTTAGAACTGAAGAAATTTCTTCTGTCTTGCAGAGTTCATAGAAGATTGCTCAAAACAACATGTGTATCAATCAGAAACAGATAACTGGATTTGTTTTCTTTTAACCCCCCCCCCCCCCCCCCCCAATTTTTAAGCAGCTTAAAGCTTATGAGAACAGATAATACAGTCCAATAAAGAAGGACAGAAAAGATCAACTACTCTGGAAACCGTAATAAAAACCACCAAAGCGTGTTTTTAAGATAATGTTATATCTGTTAGAGTGGCAGTATGGTAGTGGTCTGGAAGGTTGTAATAACCAAGTACCATGGGGTAGAAGAGGCACATTAAATTCCTGCAAAAAGGGGAGACTAAGCTCTGTGGAGAGGAGATAGTCCTGCATTAAGGCCCCTAAAGATCTGTGTGGAAGGAGTCCCATGTTCAGACACAGATGCTATCTGCCAGGCACATCTGCCACTCCAGATAAATCCTCCTTCTTTTATGCTGTTTATTTCTTTGTAATAGAGCCTTGGCAGGAGTTAGGTTGCTGATGGCTCTGCCCTCCTCACAGCTGCTCAGGAACAGCTGGTACTGGGGGCTCTACATGGGTTAACTCTATAAACTCGATCATGTTTTGTTAACTTCTCTCAGTGTCCCAGTGTCAGATGAGTGCGATTGCTCTCCTGCTCCACCTCTTCCTGACTTAGCTTTATCAGTGAATTCCGAAAGAGCCTCTATATGGAAAACCTGACATTTCTTTTTTAACGTTTATGCGCAGCGAGAAAGGATTTACCACAGAATGAACAGTGCAGCTTTTAATACATCATAGGTGTGTTGTGGCTTAAGATTTCATTGCTGTGAAAACTGAAATATCTTTTTGTGCAGTTCTAAAGACAGGGTATTCCATCAGGCAGAATGAATTTACACAGTGGTTACCTATATTCGCCTACAAGCCTTAGCTGGCTGGGTTTCTAAAATGAGATACAGTTTTGAGATATCCAAATATCCTCTAGGTAATACTTTTGTTAAAAAATGGAGTTATATGCAAAACAAAACCCCTGTAACTTTCCTAGTATTCATGTTCATTTCCAGTAACTTATGGTGTATTAAATAACAGGAATAATTAGAATGAATGTAATATTAGAAAACAGGCTTCATAAGATGCTTTGAGTTCTGGATTTTATAAAGGTGGTTAATTGGAATACAAGAAGTGACAGCTTTTAAGCATCAGCAGAGTAGACAGTGCCATTTAGAGTGTTAAATACGAACGCTAATTGCACTACTGCAGTTCCTGGTCCATGTTTTCAGACCACTTGAAAACTGATTTTGATGCAGCTATTCGACTTCAAAACGAAGTGGCAACAAACTTAAATAAAATTAAGTATCAAGATGATTGAAAGTTGCTATATATATTCAGTTTTTTAACTGAAAATTTAACCCATGGCAGAATTTCCACTGTGCTTACAACTGGTGAGCGACAGAAACCAAAAGACTTAATTAGAACATACAGTTTCAGTTTCTTGGAGAGCACACAAGCCCATTAACTGTAGCAAATATTTTCATTCAATTTAAAACTGAATGTAAGTTGCAGTTTCTTTTCATATGAAATACTTCAACTCAATGGATCTAACAAGGATTATACACACCTTCAGAAAACTTTCTTACTATCATGATGTCAATGTTCAGAGTAGCTGGGACTTAGTAGATTTATACAGTAGATACACTTTGTCCCACTGTTTTTAATGGAAGGATTTAGTTCATTTTTTCTGACTTAAGGAATTAAATACACTAGGTGGGTGATTTCAATAAAGGATCGACCTTATATGATAATCATCAATGTTGTTATCTATAGGGGTTTTTCCCCCCCTAGTATCTACAGACACGTAACTGTAGAACAACAGTCAAGACTGGTTTTGGGGAAAAAATGTTTATGAAACTTAAACGTTCCTTTTTTTTATGTAAAGATCATTAGATCACGGAGACGAATTTAAGGTCTGAGGCTTTTTAATATATTTTTTTTAATAAGACAGTTTTAGGGTAAATTTCTTTGTTTAGCTAATTTATTTGTTTAGATCATACGTGCAAACAGATCATTTGCACCTCTTACGAGAGAGATGGCAAGTGGCTAGATCTCTGCATTTCCAGCATTTTGGAGTTGCTCAGGTTCCAGATAAGGAATGTGTATGAACTAAACATTGTGCTTCTGGTCCATGTAAATCGGCATCACTGCAGTAAAGAAGACAGATTCTTGCCAATCAAAATTAATGCTGATTACCCTATTCTAGATATTGCAGACTGAATTTATCCCAGGGACAGAGTGTCAAAGGGTGCACCGACTCTGCTGGAATTACTCTGTAAATGAGTTGGCCCGGTGAGTTGGCAGGGTGGAAACAGCAGCTCTTATCTTAACCCACTGTTTGTTAGCGTCACCCATGCTTAGGACTTGTGACAGGGAACACTGCTGAAATTTGGCAGTATGAAAACATTCCCCACAGATATTTTGCTGCCAGTTGCAAAGACGGACGGGAGGCACAGATGGTAGTTTTCCTGGAAACTATAATGTAATGCCATTTCCTATTAGAAACATTGGTGAAAGCTGATCCAGTGACTTATGAACAAGACATCACATTGACCATGTAGGAAACCCTTGTGAAACGGACGCAGGCTTCAGGGACCAGGTTTCTAGTAAATGCAAAAATACTGACATAGTTCTTTCTCAGATAATATTTATAAGAATGAGTATAAAACTGGTTTGAATTTAGAGTTTGAAAGGGAAAATCGGCCCTCAGCAGAGTGCACTAAGGCTGAAATGACTTCAAAATTTGTCACATGCGTTGGAGATAAACAGGTATCTTTCTGATAATCATCCGCAAGTCTGAGACAACTTGTTCTTGACACTCCTGTGGCTTTTAATTTCTATTGCTTGGTGAAGGAAATATTTTCTAGCTGCCTCTTTGATGAACTTCCATATTTACTGATTGCATCTTGTTCCATTTATAATGTCTGAATAAAATACTTTAATTTTACATTCTAGGAGGGCTAATATAATATTAATTTTGATCTAAGGGTCGCTGTTGTTAGACGGGAAGATTTGGAGTAGGACTTTTAATTTACCAGGGGCTTGAAATTAAGAGGCATCTTACTGACATGAATGGGTTCTGATTTGTCCATCTACTGCTTGTCACTCCCCACTCTGCTTCATCAGTGACAGAGGTTTTTACCCCTTATTCATCAAAATTTTCTACCAGTAATCTTGATTTCTTACAAGGCTCCCCATTGCACCTATATGTATGGAATGACCCTTCTATCAAACTTGAAAAAGCCAGTAATAACCTGTAGCACTTTCTGTTCTAGGATGCTGGCAAAGGGTTTGACAGGTTTAAGTATTTGATGATTTGATTTGAGTCCTTGGCCATACTTTCACAGGTGTGTGGGTGGGGGTGCTTCCTTGGATAGTCTTAACAGGTGGTGTTTTTTCCAGCCCAGTATGAGCCTGGGCAAATGTCTCTAAGGGGGAAAAAAACCCCCAAAAGTAATTTTGGGGGCAGAAATGTGCAAAGCAGTCTGGGACCTCTGTAAACCAGGACTCTTTAAACCGAAAGACTTCTATTGCAAAAACATCTGTGAAGTTACGCCTTGATTATACTACCTGTAGCCACCTATTACCCACATTCTGTCCAGTCCATGGTATTTTGGGAAGCTATGGTTAGAATTTGTACAAATTCCTGGGACTACAGCCAAATAAATGACATTGAAATAGATACTAGTGCTTACTAATTGCAGTGTATCGATTCACATGCCATACAGCAATTACTGGTTGTTTTTTTAATTTGAACAGATTTTTTTTAAAGATTTCTTAGTGTTCTTGGTAGGTACACACATTTTTAAAAATCTTGCACACCACAGGAAGAAAGCATGACTTCTGTAGCAGATTTTGTTACTGCAGGAGCTGTATAGAGCCTTGATATATAAAATAAATTTATAATCTGCTTCCTCCTGTGCTAATGGGTGGAAGCCTGAGGAGTAATTAGTTTGTTGCAGAGCCAGTTTCTTAGTAATGATTGATAAATGGTTGTTTTTACATAGCCCACACAGACACAGGGTGCATACCAACAGTAAACCACAGTTTGTAGGGAGGTCACTGGAGCCTACTAACCTATCTTCACTTAAATGAGCCTTACATGTTTTAGCTGTTGTGGAAAATATGCAGAATATTCTGATTAACTCTTATCTGATGTTCAGATCCTGCACACAGAAGTTCAAATGAATCATTCTGATGTACAGATCACAAACATAGACGTTCACATGAATCACTTAGTCCAGGCATTTGATTAACTTTTTTTCATCCTTTCAGAATCGGTCCAACTTATGTTGAAATCCATGGGATACTGCTTTGACTTAAATGATGGGGCCAATCAAATACATGAAGGATATGGTGCTGGCAAGAGAAATAGGGTGCTGCCTTTTTATGCTGCTTTAGCATTTATATAAAAAGGACATAAAGTGCACCTGACAGAGTCCTAAGGGAAAGTAGGTCTTCTGCCATGTACAGTAGAAAACAGATTTGCAAATATCATGGTGATTAGCATAGTTAAAAATGCTTGTGGAGGCTAAAAAGGACAGCAGTCATTCTGCTTATTCAAAGCTTCTGCTGAAAGCAGTTAGGAAATTTTTGGTGCTTTGAAGTTTGCCTTTGGCTTACCTTCTTTTATAATATAAATGAAAATGCAGCTTAATTGTGATTAATTAGTTAATTAGTTACTGCTGTCTTTTAGCTGCTTTGCAGTAATATTTCACAGTGGTTTGCTGGGTGTTTTATTATTATGCTATGAATAGAAGATTCATAAGTATCTCACTTTCACTGATAACTTTTTTGCTTTATTGAAGACTAATTAGATTAACTTTTGATCAATTCCTCTGCTATACTTTTTGGCTATACTGTTATACTTCTAGGTCTAATATACAGAAAAGTTGAGATCTCATCTATTCAGAGCAATTAATAAGAAACTTTAAAGCACATACCCGGTACATAACGATACAGTAAATGACAAATACAGCCTAATGTGCAAGAATGTGAAAATTGATATGCATAAGAAAAAGCCTACTGTAACTTTCTTTTGGACAACCAGAAAAAAGTAGGAGCATGACAAATTTGAACAATGACGTTTTTCCTAAAGAACTATCCAAAAACTGAACATGGGTTTCTAATGATGGCACTATTCTTTTTCACTGATCCAAGGTTTATATGCATTAATGTAAGTTGTTTCTAGGCTCTTAAAAACTGAAAGCAATCTAAAAGGTGAACTTCTTAAAATCTCACCTGGTAGGCACTGCCTTGTTGTTCCTTGATGGTTGCAGAAACATTTTGCCCATCAAGTTGGACCCTTTTCAGAGCGAGCTCAGCAGAAACTCCAATATCTCATTTCTCTAGTAGGAGTGAACAATGGGAGAGCTTAGAAAAAGATCGCTGATGCTGCTGCACTGCCCTCAGTAGTGGCACCGAACTTTGTGTATACACGTGACTTCCCCGGCACATACATGCACATAATCCTTTTAAGCTTCAGCTGCACGCTCTTATTGGTGCAGAGGGCTGTTGCAAAAACAGGGGGCCCGATCCTGCCGTAAGGACTGCTCTGTGTACCGTGTTCATAATTGTGAAGGGGGTTTTTAGGAGTCTTTTTTTGGAAAGGACAAACTGAAAGGACGTTACTGTGGTTCGAGAACAGTTCAACCTTTAGTGTAGTTACGTAACAGGAGACAAACAGCAGCTACATTGAACTGGGAGAGCTTTTTTTGGTATGAGAAAAGAATTTTTACTATAGGAGTAGCTATTCTGCAAAGCTGTGCATGTTAACCCAGAGCAAAATAAGCCAAACTGGCAAAAATACTGTTAGTAGAATTTGATTTTCTTTAGAGCTACTCATCACAGCTGTGTTTGTCGGGAGTCATATCCCTTCCCACCTTTGAAAAACAATCCTATTTAGGAAAAGCCTGTAACATCCACTTGGCCTCTGGAGAGTTTAGACAGTAACCAACATTAGACCTGAAAAAGAGCCAATGTATGCTTTAACAAATACTTTACTGTAAACCTCAGAATTATTTTAAGCATTCAAAAAGAACATTTTAATGAAAAGAAAAAAAGTTAAGGGAAATGCTACTGCTATATCATCTTGTTTTAATGAGATGGTAGGTAAATGTAAATCCTTTCAATTTGAATAAAAAGCATGTAATATCATGATTCTGTCTACTTAGCTTGAATACAAATAGTCCTTAAATAATTTGCCTTTTTAAACTGTAATGAAGTACTAATTTATGTGATTTCCTTCCTCCTCAAAGCAGTAAATTGTAATATATGCTTTTATTTATCAACCAAAAAGGAGCTGACCCTTAAAATGAATGAAGAATTTGTTATTCATGTTAGGCATGTATGTAGCGTGTGTATTTTCTTTAGTGTATGTAATATACATGTGTTTTCTTATTTTATACCATTAGTTGCTTATTTTCATTCTTACACTATCTTATAAGCTAAAACTTCACAATAGGAATCTAAGACAGACTCTAAGGTTAACACCTGAGAACTTTTTTGATTGTCAGTATTTACAATGTAAGTATTTCATAAAATCATAGAAAGGTTTGGGTTGGAAGGGACCTTAAAGATACTTTAGTTCCAACCCCCCTTCCATGGGCAGGGACACCTTCCAACCTGGCCTTGGACACTTCCAGGGATGGGGCATCCACAGCCACTCCGGGCAACCTGTGCCAGTGCCTCACCACCCTCACAGTGAAGAATTTCTTCCTTGCATCTAATCTAAATCTGTCCTCTTTCAGTTTACGGCCATTACCCCTTGTCCTGTCACTACATGCCCTTACAAAAAGTCCCTCTCTGACTTTCCTGTAGGCCCCCTTTAAGTACTGGAAGGCTGCTATAAGGTCTGCCTGGAGCCTTCTCTTCTCCAGGCTGAACAACCCCAGCTCTCTCAGCCTGTCTTCATAGGAGAGGGGCTCCAGCCCTCTGATCATCTTTGTGGCCCTCCTCTGGACCCGCTCCAACAGGTCCATGTCCTTCTTATGTTGGGGGCCCCAGAGCTGAACGCAGGACTCCAGGTGGAGTATTTGCCTAGTTCACTTATTTTTTTGTTCCTTTTGGCTAAGCTTTTATTGTTTATATTAAAGTAAAAAAAACCCAAGTCTCTATTTACAGTCTTTATAACATAGCAGCTCCGTTTGTAGGTCCCACGTTAATATTTTCCATTAAATTCTCTATTGTTGGACATTGGTCAAATTGTTAAATAAACAAGCACTTCTTTAATCTCAGAAGCAGTATTTCTATGAGGAGACAATGTGGGGCAGCCCAGGATTGTGCTTTTTCTTTTTTTTTATGGTTTGTAATATTTCATGCTTATCACTCGTTTGGTTGAGCCATTATGTATGGTTTGTATTTTGAAACACAGAGCAAAACCCCC
This sequence comes from Sagittarius serpentarius, assembly GCA_034782735.1. Lineage (NCBI taxonomy): Eukaryota > Metazoa > Chordata > Aves > Accipitriformes > Sagittariidae > Sagittarius > Sagittarius serpentarius. The sequence continues at coordinate 13,272,483 of JAVKLA010000061.1, read as the reverse complement.
AAACTGTGTTGATTTACATTTGATAAAATACTAGTGACAGTTGGGCATAGAGTTTAAGGTGAAGTGTGCTTTCCTTTTGAAATTCAGACCTCATAAACTTCAGCGTATAGGGTTTTGCAGGAGAAAAATGCAGAGATTGGGAGATGGAATAGTATGCCTTCGGTCTCTAGGGAGAGCAGAAGGTAATAATGTGGCTCCTTCAAGTCTGCTGCTCTCTTGGTTTTATAGAGGTGACTGCTTGCTCTTACAGGCCCTGCCATTCCATCACTTATTTCAGTTTGCAGTGCCCTCAATCTAATAGTTTTTACATTATCCTGGTTGGATTTGCCTAGCATGCTTTCCCCAAGGCTTGTTTGAATGTAGAGATACATAATCCCCTACATAATTATGCTATGTAGCTATCACTTGTCACTGATTGTCTGGAGTAACTTGGGGTAGTTGTGGGGCAGAGGAGACTGTCATGCTTTGACCAAAAAGGTCCAAATTTTAACAAGATCCATACTTGTAGATCTTGCCCAGGTATTTCTTGTGGCACACCCATGGGGCTTTGTGCAGAGACTTCGTCCTGGCCAGACAGCTGCAAGGGGACTGAGTGAAATGGTGAACAAGGATGTTTGAGGTTTACTTTAGTGGCTTATTTTTTAACTCTGCCTCATTGCAAAATAAGCAAGTGCCAGCCTCAGTGAAGATGGAGCCTCTTCTGTGACTTGCCAGGAAAATTAGCCCATACTTACAACACCTTTAAACACAAGCCAGGTATATTTTCTTTGCACGTGGTAGAAGTTCAGCTGGATAGGAGTCCAGTATGAGTGTGAAACACAAACATAACTGAACACACTTTTTCTTTACCACCACTAAGCAGCAGGGATCACAGAAGCCTTGGGGGTCTCCTCACATGCTTAATTTTCAGAAGCAGTATACTGTTGCTATTGGCTTGATTAATACGCTGAATTAAATATGGCAGTTCCCTGTCCATTCTTCCCAAAATACAGTTCTCATTGCTGATGGTTCTATGAAGTTAATGCATAGTCCTAAAGTTTGTAATTACAAGAAACTTTGTTAATATGAAAGTTGTATTTGAGCAGTGCAGGTTTTTGTTTACAGAATAATTTGTAGTAGTTCAGATGATGAAGGCACTGTGTGTTTGAAGTGCTGATGTTTCTGACGTGCTGCTGCATCTGATACGAATTGAGAGACAATTCTGATAATATTTTTTTCTTACAGGAGCTAAATAAGACAAAAACTAGGAAGTTCTGTTCAATTTTGTTTGGCAATATAATGACTTTCAAAAGTTCATCTTTTAGGAGTGGTCTATGCAGTAACTTAGACTTAGGTAGAGTTACTGATTCAGATGGATTAAAACAAATCACAAGGTTAAACTGAAAGTAGTTATTTAGGATTGTGGTTGCCAGAATACTGTATTTATGAGCTGAAGTGCTTTTGTTGAAGCATCACTATGGCATTAGTGAATTAGTGGGAGTCCATTTGGGCCCTTCATAGCCGTGTGTAAATTGTCTATAAAGAATAGTTATTCATATAAAAGGATTATCAGAAATATTCCTCAGTATACTTTTATCTTAAGCTGAAATGATGACACCTTCAGAGGAGCACAAACAGTTGGTGGTACATGATAAAGAGACCGTGGTGTGGGCAAAGATCTCCTTGTTCATTGCACAGAATGCGGTCAGTCCCCACTGACATTTCTTCTTATTTTTCAGTACTGTTGTTTTAAGCATAGAAGTAAGATGTAATATTAATGGGATTCATTCAGGACTGTTTCTTTGTGTTTTATCTTAGTGTGAGTATTCAACAAGTTCATATTTGGTCATAACATGTCTGAAAATGCTTTGGTAATTACTTAAAAAAAGAAATTGAATGTGCAAATCAGCTGAAGTAAGCAAGACTTCTTTGCAAATTTTAGAGTAGTTGCTTTAGAACTGCCTTTTATATGAGCACAGCTTTTAGTCCCTTTCGTTTTTTAATCTGCTACAATATTTCAGGTTGTAAGAACTTTGGAAAACTTTAAAAACGCAGCCGCGATTGTACCAGTGCTGCAAGCTCATTAATCATACATTCGTTCTTCAGAACCAGTGTCTCTGGTTTGAGAAATTCGACCAGCTTTCCCCAAGGGCCATTTGCAAACGATCTCTGGTGAAACTTGCTGTGGTAGCTGAATGCGCTGTGGCCCCGACGGGACGACACAGCCTCCCTTCTGGTGAGGGTTACAGGCCTCAGGAGAGGCACGCGTGTCTGCAGTCTTGCAGCTTGATTTCCAAAATGGACCGCAAAGGTGCAGACTTTTAAGGGGTGTTGCAGTGCACTCAAGCTGCTGAGACAGGTGCATGAAAGTTATTTTCCTTGTGCTCGCTCCGTCGTTACAGGAGTGGGAACCTCCAACAGAGGGTCAGTGGCAAACAGGCTGGGAGAGGAGCGATAGCGTCTGGATCCATCACAGCTCCTTCCTCTGCTGACGTGACTCAGGATCCTCATGTGGTTTTAGCAAAAATCCCTCAGACCTGCTAACCCAGCTAATTCAGAGAAGCTTTCCAAAAGTATTCAGAGCTTGTGATCCACTTCAGTAGCATGCCTTTTATTTATTTTCGAAAGACCATGATTCTGTTTCAAAAACATAATCCTATGCTAGAAACATAGGACAAAGCTGATAGTTGCATACAAATGGGAGTGATAATAATGGCAAGGTATGAGTCTTTTCTAGTCAGTAGGCTTTTTAACTTGGGCTTCCTTGTATTTGACCTCTAATTTGAATGGCCAAACTGCTGAAATTCACTGTTAGGTCATTGGTTGTGTGGATGTATTAGAGACGTACTCTGGTGTGTCTGTGTGCATCTTTTGTCTCTGCATACTTTGGATAATTTTATTAGCTATTGTTTGAAAATGTCATTAGACATTAAATCAGTTTATTTAGCTATTGTGGGCTAATCCATACACGCAGAATACAATACACTGCTCCTGACCTTTTCCTGTTACCAGGCTGTCAGTAGCTCTTCCCTTCGCAGACCTCAGGTGGTGGGGATGGAGGAAGGGCCTTAACCCTCTAGGTGTATTTTGTGAAGACTACAGGACAGGCTGAAGGCACTACAGCTCACTTTGCAGCACAGGAGAGGGGATGTATAAGAAGGGAAAAAGTCCAGGGCCTTACTGTCTTCCTTCATAAATGCTTGGGTGTAGTCTCCCCACCCCTCAACCCTTTAAAAAAAGATGTAAAGCATCAAGATTGCATGCTCAAGACTGTGGCTAGCTAGCAGAATTTCATAGCCAGCTGACCACGAAGCACTCCTGTCTTCTAAAATCTGCTTGATTGAACATTGCTTCTTGAAGCCTTTCAAATTTTGGTGAAAATTCTTGCACAAAAATATTTAAAGATGAGGTTCAATGGTTGAAGAACTATTTCTTTTAAAGGATGTGGAGAATGGAAATGGAGTTAAAACATCATTTCCTCTAGCTGTCCATTTTACTATTGCCACTTTTGATCTATGTTCATTTGAAAATACAATTTATTAATAAATCTCTACCCCAACAGGTATTTTGATAGCATAAATCCATTGTGTTTGTTAATAGCAAATTTTAAAGGGAAGGAAAAAAAACAGAGGAAGAATGCAACAAAAATGTTGACCTCAATGAATAAAAATTGGACTGTTTGTACTATGAGAAAATGAGATAATTATGGCTATAAAATCCTGTGCTCAAAGAATGACAATAAACAACATACACACTATGTGGAAATGGGAGAGAGCCATTACATTAGGACAGATTCACTGAAATCTTTTCTCCATATTAATTCTTAATAATGTGGGGATATTTTTGTAGTTAAGGACTAAAACTGTCCCGGAGAGTGTTCCTGGCGTTTGGCAGCAGTGCAAGAGGGTGGTTTACAAACATTCCACACCAGGAAAATATTTGGAAACCAGTAATGTGGTGTTTGGCCGCTACTGTTACGAGCAGCATTAGATGCATTTTTTTGTTGCATTAAAGCCATCTGGCAAGTAAGTGGTCCATTTGTCTGTTAACAAACGAAGATTTCCTAGTCAGTCTATTTTGCAATCACTCCATATAAAATTTAATTTTAGGCTTACTCTTCTTTTGGGGAAAAAAAAAGTGATTAAAAAAAAAGCTTGTCAGAACAAAGGGTTAAACCATCATTTAAATACAGCACAGTAACCTTGTGAAGTAGTTAGAGCCATTGTGGAGTTTGACTTTGTTTCTAGATTTTTAGAATAAATTTTTCCTTTAGGCGATAGTTGTATGTTTTTCTTAGATTGTACATGTGTTACACGAACCATATCAGATCAGTCTATAAAGTTCAACATTTTCTCCAGTGTCTGAAATCCTGCTACAAACAGTACTTGCGTCTTAGAGTCTGACACCAAGTAGAAGTAAAAGGCTGAAATAATAACACCACTAACTTGCTTTAATTAATTGTATGTTTCTGTACTTAAGCTTGAAGGGTGGAAAGTATTGCTTTAAAGACTACCTACAAAACTGGTGAATGAGCAGCCACTTAGGGTGCCACTTCAAAGAGAAACACCCAAAAGAGCAACAGAAGGGAAGCTGGTTTTGAATTCGCTCAGTTCCTCCTGGCAGCCCAGAGCTTGCAAAGGGAAACAACCTAGAAATGGTTATTTTCTCTTGTGTTAGTTACATAATCAGCTCCCAGAAAATAAAACTGGAGGCGGAGGAGCCATGCAAAGATCCACTTAACCTATGTCTACCATAGCTGCTAAAAGAATCTTAGCTGACTTTAATAGTTTTTCCTTCCTGGCTAAAGGAGATTCCTCACACTGTCTCCAGACAAAAACCTGGTAAAATTCAGGAGCCAGTTGTAGCTCTCAGTTGCACAGGTGCATATTGTGAGATTCAAGCCTTCGTGGTTACTCCAGATTTATATTTTATTGCTGAAGCAGTCAAACAAGTCTTGGTTTCTACCATTTTTTATTTTTCAGATTTCTCTGTATGCAATATTGCTGTAGTTAATACTAAAGAAGTAGAAAAAAGTATCTGAAAATGGAAACCTGATTTTTGCAAGAGTGCTTAGTCTTGCCTTTAGGATCAGTTCAAGCTCCAAGAATTGTGCTTTCATGCTAATCATCCTCTGCTGTTTTTAAACTTCGCCTTTGCAGTCATGCTGTAGCCTTGATTAACCAGCATCCGAGATGCAGGCTGGTACTTTATTCCTGCAGATGACAGCTCCAGCTGGTCAGCATCCTTTGTTCTGGCAATTGTGCTCTTTGCCTCCCTGTTCATGTTAGCTATCCTCCCGGCTACCTGCCATGCATTGACCTAGTCAGCTGGCAGATTGCTGTCTCTGTCTCCCTCGTTATTTTCTTCCCACAGTTCTACTTATGGCCTTGTCTAGGCTTTGGGACTTCAGTTTGTGATTTACTAGTTACAAAATTCTGGAATTACATGTGTGCTCTTTCATTGTCTTCAGGTGTAACACCACTGCAGAGATGTTGAAGTATAGTGCAATCATTAAAGGATGATTAGGAGACCAGTTTGAGGGTAGCTATTACAAAGGATTGAGAGAATTTATGCATTCAGCAGTTCTAACCATTTTTTTCAGTTTATGTGAAATTAGACCTGGAAAGGAGGGACTTGTAATAAGTATGAAATTCTAAAATGTCACCTGTGCTCAACTTCTGCAAACTTTATTATCATTACCTCTGTAAGAATTAAAAGTCAGTTCATAGAATCATAGATTGGCTTGGGTTGGAAAGGACCGTAAAGATCGTCTAGTCCAACCCCTAGGCCGCGGGCCACCCACTAGGTCAGGCTGCCCAGGGCCTCATCCAACCTGGCCTTGAGCACCTCCAGGGATGGGGCATCCACAGCCTCTCTGGGCAACCTGTGCCGGTGCCTCACCACCCTGTTCACGTAGTCCAGAGCAGCAAATACTGTCTGACAATGTATAATGGAAATTTATAAAAGGCAATATTTAACATCTTGAAATGAGAAGCATCCAGGATAATTTTTGAAATCACTTCACTTGAATTCAATATATATTACAACAAAATATGGAGGTAAATATTAAGGTATTTTCATCAGATGGCTTTAGATTAATCTTGGGATTTCCTTTTAAAAAAGCTAATAAAGAATCTTTGAGTAATGGAGAAACCGGGTACTCTTCATATTGCTATCACTCTAAAGTATGACACTGAGAGAAAAATCACTTAGAAATAATTCCATTTCTGTGTTTATATCTCTGGTTATTTGAGCCCAGAATGCTTTTAAATTATCTGGTTTAGGCCTTGATGTTGCAAATTAGCTCTGAATAGTTAGATGCATATAGAGAGGCAGAACAAAACCCCACTGAAATTAATAGGTCTTGTGTGGCCTGGGCTTCTGTCTCGTAGGGCTGTTTGCAGTGCTTTTGTTTATTTTTGAAGTGTTTTAGAATGCTTTTTCCAACTAAATATATGATATTCCACATATGACAGATAAGTAGTACCAAACTTCAAACCATCCGACAAAGCAGCTTTCCTTCGCTTTGTTTAGGAAGATCTCTTTGATTCTGCTTGTATTTAAAGTGCGCGGCTAGGTAATCAGGGAGCATGTATCTGTTTAAACCAAATTCAAAGAGTGTCACGAACTGACACCTGCTTAAGTCTTTAATTAAAAGTGGCTTAATCTTTAACAATCTCTACATATATGAGCAGAAAGTATCTGTGTTTAATGTGTACTTTGAACTGCCATTCATTTAGAAATCAAAGGTTTGTAAATGAAACACAGTATGCTAGAAATGATGATGTTTGACTGGAATTCCTTCTTGTTGGCATAGCCTAGTTTTCCTGATGCTGTCAGCCCCTGGGAATACATTCTTATTAAAAATTATGTATAGACGGAAAATATAAAAAGAAGGCTATCTTTAAAAAAAGTGTGTGTATCAACTATATATAAAACATATTTAAAACAGGCAAATATATACAGTGGGACATGCAGTGGAGAATTGCTTCTCCTTGGAAGCGTCAGCATAGGGAATACTGTTTGCATTACCAGATGTATATACCCTATAGAAAGAGATGTATTTTCTGTTTTTTTCCCCAACTGTGTGAATTTTGCTGGGATAATATGTCTTAAAGACAGATCTTAGTTAAGTTCGTGTTCATTCATTAACGTTAGTTCATATTCTCTTTCTCAAATCTCTCAGCTTTTCTCCTCCAAAAGACCTCCCCAGTGTTCTTGAATCAAATGTACAGACAATTTGTATTTTCTTTTTTTTCTTTTTTTTTTTTTTTTTTGACAGCTGAGGATGGTAAATGGCAGTAAGTGATAATAAGCATTGATTTTAACTGTCATTACTTAGAGGGGGAAAAGAAGAAAGAAGAGCAGCCTCTTCAGTTTTTGCAAATCTATAGTTTCAGTTATCCCTACCCACTGGTGGCATCTCTGACACTTTCCAGCATAATAGTATGTCTGATCTCACCTCTGCTATCCTCACAGTCAGGTTTAACATGTTGTTTGAGAACCTCAACCTCTCTCCCAAATAGAAAATATTAGTAACGATTCTTTTTGCAAAATGAACATGGTCTCATCTGGCAGGAAGGGAGACTGAAACTTCATAAGGGAAAGATGAACAAAGTCCTTAATTTGTGAGAGGAAGGAAGCTAGTAGGGAGAGAGAATGAAGGTTTATAATAATACAGAAATTAGTATGAAGGAGACATAGATCTTGGCAGGCAGCAGGAAGGAGATTGGGAGGAAGCTGGAGACATAAAGCTCCATGGTGATAAATGGAGAGAAGAAAATTGTGAAGGAAACATGGATAATGAAAGGAGCCCCTCACACGGTTGTGGATGGGAAGGTGGCACATGTACCAAGCCAGCAGGGTGGAACGTGGGGATGCAAGGGAATCCCTAGTATGTGTAGTGAGCTTGGCTTACGTGAGCCAAGGGTGTGTAACCCTTTTGACATGCTCATCTTGTCTATCTTGAATTATTGCAGTGTCTGTGTTATGTATGTGTTGAGTTAAATTACTAGCAAAGATGTGTGGAAATGCATCCGGAAAGGAGATGAACATTCCTTGAAAACATTTCGGAGCTGATGTTTGAGAGTACGATGTTAGAGGCATTTGCTTTTGATTTGCTTTTGACCTCCTGCAGAGCTCACCAAACTAGTTTTGGGTAGGACAAGACGGCACAAAGAACTGTGGCTTGATTTAAATATGGGTAGTTGTGCTTTTAGGATGGAGATTTAAATTCTGAAATGTTAGCTGTTTGGTTTTTGGTTTTGGTTTTTGGTTTGGTTTTTTTTTTAGAAACTTCTCCTTACACTATGGTTTGTTTATATTGCTAGTTTTAAAATATTTGGGATATTGTTTGGGTCATTGTTACCTGCTGTTTATAAGTATGTTTGTATTTGCTGGGGCCAATTTATATCATGTTACAGAGAATCCCATGTGACAGTCAAAGGATTGTGGTACTTCACCCTAACAAAGATTAGACCTAGCGTCTCTATGAGCTGCATTTGGGCAAAGACAGCTGAGGTAATTAAAAAAGGTCTTCTAACTGTGGCATAGGTATTTCAATATGAAGTTTATTGATGGCTGTTGTCATTGCACGTCCAAAACTCATTAAGGTAAATCTTTATTTGCCCTCTTTTCTTCTGTCTGAACTTTGCTTCAGAAAGCTATAGCCACCAGTGGAAGATTTCAGTTAAGATTTCAATTAAGAAATTGGCAGTCTTAGGTTAAATGCTATTCACAGCTATTTTTCTATGATTATTTTAAAAAAATTATTGCACTACAGTATTAGCAAACCAATATGCCTATGATTATAATAGGTAGCAAGAAAAAAAAACAAAAAGTCTGAATAAATTCTGGATGCATTCTGTTTCTGGTATTTAAAATCTTAAGGATTGAGTCAATCATAGAATAATTCAGGTTGGAAGGAACCTCAGGAGGTCATCTCTCCAAATTCCTCCAAAGCACAGTTAGCTATGAGATCAGACCAGATCCTGCAAATCTCTGAGGACGGAGACTGTACAACCTCTGGACAACCTGTTTGAATGCTTGATTGTTCTAATGGTAAAAAAACCATAGATATTCCCTTATATGTTGGAATCCATTTGTTTTTCCACTTATGTCCATTGTCTTTTTTCATCCTACCATGCATCATTGTGAAGAGCTTCAATCTGTCTTCTCAGTAAGCCTCTTGTAGGTGAAACATGGTGGTTGTTAGGTGCACTCAAAACCTTCTCTTCTCCAGCCTAAGCAAGCCCAGGTCCCTCAGCCTCTCATCACAGGGCAAGTGTTCCTGCCCCCTGGCTATCTTGGTGTTCCTCCATTCAACTTGCTCTAGTTTGTTGAAAGCTTTTCTTTTATTGGGGGGCCCAAAACTATACAGAGAAGTACCAAGTTGGTCTTTATGCAAAAAAAAAAAAGACTTTTTTGTAATTCTGTTACGTGGAGGCTTAGGGAGATTTTCATATGTTTTGTATCTGGCCAAAGGGTTCAAACTTTTTTGATTTGAGTGTCTTGCAGGCGTATACATTAGAGGAGTCTTTTCTAGGCCAACTCTAGGTTTTGGGATAACGGACTTTATATTTTTTTGAACAATGGCCCTTGAAAGGATGGCTGTCCATGGAGCTGCATACATGTAATGGGTTTATGATTGGCCTTCAGTGAAGAATTTAAACTAGAAGCTTGTCTTGCTGTAGCTGATATCTCACTTAATATATCCTTTCTGTCTTTATATATAGACTCTAAGATTAGTGTGGTTGAGTATATTGAAAGTAATAAAAAACAGACACAGAAAAATTGTTGCATGTTTAAAAAAATCATAAAATGAAAGAGGAAGTGCATCATTTATTATAACACCATGTAGACTAATGAAAAACATACTGCAGGCTGGAAATTTGTTAAGAGCTGAACTCAGAAAGTTTCCATTCCCAAAAATGCCTTGGGGCCTCTGGCTGTAAGCTTGTGGCTAAAGAGGCCCTATGGTAAACTGACATAAAAAAGTAACTACTCCATAAACATTCAGCTCCTGTTTCACAATAGATGGAAATAAGTTTTTAAAAAGTGTTACCTATTGATACCGACTGTACTTCATCAAAGTAAAAGGGAGGCAGTGCATTTATGACTAGAATATTAAATTGGGAATTAAACACCGGGGAGATGGGCACTGGGCACAAAAATGTTATGTTCATTGTACATAGGAGAACATGAAAAAGATGAAGTGACTTGTTGAGAGCAGCAGAACAGCACTCGGTACTGGCAGAGCTGGTATTAACATTAAATAATTCCTGGCTTCTTGTCCTTTGCTCACTAACTAGACCGAGGTAAACAACTCACCTACTCCCCACCACTCTGAGCAGGTGCCAACCCTTGCACTTGAGCATGTTCTTCAGGCTGCATGCAAATACACCCTCAAGAGTATTGACGGTATTTGCACCATCAGTGCTCAGATGAATGGTATTGGTCACATAGAGAAGACCAAGCTTTGTGTCTCTTTCCTTTTCACCTGTTTGGCTTTGTTAAAGGTAGGTCTTTCCTGCAGGGTTAGCCCAAGCTGATTGACTACGTGTTGGCTTCGCCTTTCACCTTCACCCTGATCGGCCCTTGTCAATCTATGAAAATCATTGATGTTTTAACTGTCATGATGGCCTGATGGTAGAGATGGTGGGGAGAGCATTACAGCCTTCTTCCCATAGACTGGCAAGCAGTTTGCAGAAATAACGCCAATTAAACTTTATGAGTGCTGATGTTCCTCCAGTCTGTTTTTGCAGTTCTTCTGGATGACAGAGGTTTCCCTGCCTGGCAAGGAGCCCTAGAATGCCTTAAGATCATGGGACACTTCCACAAAGTCCAGATTTTGCAAACCTATAAAGATGTAGTAAATTGGATGTATCTTTGTATGAGACTACTTAGGTGACCCGTTTGTGATCTTTGAGAAGGACGATCTGGCAGTAAACATTGCCTTAGCTAACTCTTCAGTGAGGGCTTAGTAATCCAGTACCTTTTCACAGAAGTAATAGCAGGTCTAGAAGTCCCAATTTTGGTAAATATTTTCACTGTTGTACATTGGTGAAATAAATGTATACAGTAATAGTCACACTGTATTGCTATAGCTGTACTTACATGAGGTGCAGCCCAGGAGAATGTCAGTCTGAGATTGATCCACTGGGAGGAAAAAAGAAAAGAAAGAAAAGGTGAAACAGTTGTTCGTAGGTGGTTGAAAGAAATTAAAAGAAAATTTAATCAATTCTGATAAATAAAGATCACTTTCATTTTTTTGTCTTACGTCTCACTGTACCATGCTCTGTGTAGCATTTACAATATACAGTGTTTTCATCCAATGATTAGAAAATATACATAACATAATTGTTTGTGACGTTTGGTGTTGAATTGCTGCCTGTACTGACTTGACTGTAGCTGAAAAGTTGATAGAATTAATGTATTGCAGTGATGTTGATGGTTTTATTTACATTTGTGAGGTGAATTGAGGATCTTGAATAAAGCTGTAGATTGATCTAAAAATAGAAACATAACTTCCTTCTCATTGAAAATGTCATGCTTGGTGGGTTAAAACTGACACATAACAGTCCTTATATGAAATATTTGTCATGTAATATGATACTATGATAAATGTCAGTTTGGTTTGTTATTGTAAAAAGTAGTGGTTTTGGCATACTGTTATGCTAATTCACTTCGGTTACGAAGTATATATTTGTTCATTTGCACACTGTGGGGAAAAAATTCAGAGGACAAGTATATTTTATTAAATTATAAAAAGAAAATTATAATACATCTGACCGCTCAAAATTTGTAACTAGTATTTCAATATGCAGATGTAACTTATCTAAAGGAGAAGAAAAGTGAAGTAAAGCACTAATTTCCCTGTGTCTCGCAGTAAAAAAAAAAAATATATATACACATATATATATAGTCATTAAAGAGGTTTAAGTGTTTTAGCTTAGATAAATGATTGAATGGTAATATTTGGAGAGCAAGATAACTTTTAAGAATAGATGAGTTTTCACCTAAAAAGAAAGATTAACTAGTTCAAGGGTACTTAATTATAACTGAATTTTAAGGTAAGCAGAATACTTTATTTGGGGAAAAAATGGTTTAAGATAGCGGCCTGTGCCACTTATTCTTTCTATATTGAAGTTTTATTGAGAGGCACAATAGTGGTCTGTAAAAGATCTGACCTCTTTCTGGTGCACATTTTTCCTTGCCCTTTTCTCTGCTATTACCACTGGTTCTGGTCTTTACTACCACATGTTAGTCAGAGCTACCCAGCTCCCCTGCTCTGCTTGGCCTCTCTTTGCCCTCTGTTTCACATATTGTGGCTGGCATTTAAGGACCCAAGAAAAATAAACAATGCAACCAGTATTTTGCTTGCAATTTTAGTTTCATAATTTGATGAAGAATAGTAAATAGAAGCACAATCTGTTATTATTATGTGGTCTTGATCTTAAGAGAAAGGGATTTCCATGGCTAACGTGCGTTTGCGGTGTGTCACACAGGTGGAAATCGCCTAACGCCAGCTGTAGTGGTCTTAAAACCGTGCTGTAGTGGCTGGCTGTTTGGTTGCAGTCTCTGGCTGGCCTCTCTTCTCAAGAACAAAAATGAACGTGCCACAAATTCATGCAAAGAAGCAGCAGATCTTCTGTTTATACTTTCATACAAATTTAAGTTGTGTTCGAGGACCTACTGAGACAGCTGCCCTGTGCATTAGAGCAGAAAATGGGCATGGAGAGCTCTTTTCCTCTGTGTTTGTTAGGTGGGAAGGAGGATTTACATAGCTAAACTGGTGGATGTGAAGAGGCCTGGCTGATACCTCTCACTGCTGAAGTCCCACCTATGGAACAGCTGTAATACCTTCTGGAGCTCTGGGAGCTCCTGCCATGTGGGGACAAGCCCTAGGAGACAGCTTCTTCTGTCTAATGCAGTCCTTCAGTGCCGTTGTTGTGGCCTGTGGCGTCGTATGCATGTACGTATGGATATGACTAGAATTAGACACGTGAACTGTCTTTGAATTCAGCTGGCTAAGTTGCACAAACTGATTTATGTGCATGGCAAGGTGCAATACTGCGATCTGCATTCCGAGGACCGCTGTTGTGTGCTCACGGAGCTCTTAGGGGTGGGTTGGAGAAAGGTTCTGTGCACAGTGATCACCTCGCAGTTGCTGAGGAGAAGCGCTGCTGCTGCTGACCCGCTCTGGATTCACAAGGCTAGCGTGTATCTTGTTGCCTGCCTCCTTAGTGACTCAGTAGTTCTTCTGGATTGATTTGATTTTCTTGCTTTCCAATCCTTGTTGTTGAAGTACAATTTCTTTTACGTAGTAAACAATGTTTCAGGAATGATTAAATCACAACATGAATCATAACTGAGATGCTGAGCTATACACACGTTCTTCACATCTGTAAGCCTGTGGAGATGAATAACAAGTTTTGTAGTGACAGCCTTAAAGTGGGTTTGCAGTTTTGCTGGGAGCTGAACCCACTGGTTTTTGTCTTTTAATGTAAGCAACTTGAGTGGAATAAAAAGCTGGTTAATCAGTTTGAAATGAAGTTGTAGCATGGACAGAATGAACGTAGTATTTCTAGATAGCCTACAGAATGGGGTATGTTTTCAAATGCCATGTGTAATATATAATTTTATTCATGAAGCCTGTGTTTTATATTCTATTAAATATTAATCATATATAATTTGAATCACAACATAAAATTTTGCAGTGCTATAATTAAGAAAAATGAAAGAGATAAGGCATAGCAGCTGTATAGCTAATGAAGGAGTTAATTTCAACATGTGTTTTAGACCATTAAGTACTACAAAGCAAAAAGCATTGCGCTGCCAGCACAAACCAAAGGAAGGCGGTTAACTACCACTCCCTTCCCCAGACCAGCATCGCTGGGGATACCGTAGAGCTCAGGCTTCAATAGAATTGATTCGTTAGTTCAGGCAGTAGCGTGCCCTAGAAATGTGGAAGAAGATAAAAATCATTGTTGCAGATTGTCTTTTAGCATGGAAAATCTTTCGTATTCTGCATGTGAAAATAAATTTTTGTCTGTGAAAATGTTTTTATCCTTTCTGGCCGGTATACATTTTATAAACTTATTTAACAGTTTGAGAGCCAAGAGTTCAGGTCTTTTTTTCTGTCTGGCAAGACTCTCCAGGGGCTGAGATCTGCAGGCCATCCAATACATCATTGTTCACATTGTACTTTTTTTTTTTTTTTAACAAGTCTGAAACGTTTTCCTTGTGTGGTTTCGCAACCCCGTATTTTTTTTTTCCAAACAGCATGAGTCCTATCACTAGATCAAATTTAGAATTCACTACTTCCAACAATTGTCTAATGGATCCACATGTTTACACAGCATGACGTTGGCATCCAGATAGTGTCATGAAAGTCTCCAAGCAGTACTACTGTTTCATGCTTCCTCCCTGCTTTAAAAAAAAAAAACCAACAAAAACCTGCAGGCACAGTTATTCTGGTATTCAGGGAAGCAGTGAATGGTCCCTCTACTTCAGCCACCAGTATTGTCTCACAAAATTTAGAAAACAAACTTTTTTCATCTGCTGTAAATGAAAATGCCAGCTCTTGGGTATCGTATCAGTGCTTACTGTATTGATAAATAGATCTTAAAATGCTACTGAATGGGAGACTGGACCCAATCCTTTTTTCTGTCCTGAGATTACCAGGCTGAATGAAAACTTATCTGCGTGTGCCTCTGCTACCAGCATGTGTACCGCTCCCTTGATAAAGCTCCCAGCTACTTCTCCCTGCCACTGTATCTGTCTTTGTGTTGATACTAGCATTTGTGTAGCCTTGTGGTGAATCGAATCACCGAATTGATCTTTCTGAAAACTAACCTACCAAGCAGCAGGCTCAGTCACTTGGCATTTGCGTAGTATGGGAAGACCTTTTGTAATTAACTTCCCTGTGTGTTTTGTGAAGTGTTTAATTCCTGTTCTCTGTGATTGGATGTAAATAAATCAGTAGCAATTACTTGGCAGCAACCTTCCACAGTCATTTTCTCTGAAGAAACTTAGTCCCTGGTAGCATTAAGTGAAGGAAGGGGGGTTTGGCTAGGACACCAAAACCTTTCTTTTTTTTAATGCTCTCATGGGATCTTTCACTTCCACACAAGCAACTGCCTGAACTGGCCAAGTGGTCTTGATTTAATGTTGCTTTATGAACAGTACTTGTCCCAGCTGCAGGATGTCATAACCTCTATTTCCTTAGCTTAGAATTGAAATCTGGAGCCATATGATTCAGATGAATCACAACTGCCCTCGCTTTAACTTGATATATTTGTTTTGAAAATACCATTGTTTGCTCCAAGTTTTAACTGCTAAGCAAATTAAGCTGATCTGCGCTGGTAAATGGGGAATACTTACCAGCTTGATTAAAAAAACCCTAAAACCTGCAAAGAAAGCTGAAGTAATTTTTAACTCATCAGTGCCAATGAAGGTGCTTCATTAGTGTAAACTTAAAAAATGCAAAACTTTTTAAAAATAGAAAAATATAGATTGTCCATAAGAGAAGTGTAGCTCTGATGAAAAAAAAAATAATTACAAATATAACTGCATGTTGTACAGTATTTCATTGTAGGATAGTGAGCTCACAAAAAACTGTTGCTGCAGGCAGGATTCAGAATAGAGGATGATGAGCAGAACTGGGTTGGCTTTGCATTCAAAATTTCATTTTACATGAGCTCCTGTTCTTGTGCAGCTTGGAAACAAGCTTTTGGATTTGAAGTAAAGCCAACTGGATTTGTAAAGATGCATATCTTATTCTCTGGCCCTGTTCAAATCACCAGAAAATATTAAGGCTGACAAGCCTAACTTGATATGCTTCTCAATTAATATTTTTATGCTAGATTATAGTATGCAGAGATCTGCACAAATGCTGGGTTTGTAGTCACTCAGCTGGTATTTCTAAGTGGCAGATGCTTCCTTTGCTACTGTGTTATAGCCCTGTACATCTACTCTCCACAAATAAAGTCACTGCAAATATTAGTGTAGGTTTAGTGCCTTTGCATGTAACTTGCTGCATTACAGAAATCTTAGTTTCTCTGATAGACAACTTTAATATGGCACTAAACTTTTCAGTTCTAGGTTCATCTGTACAGTGTGTGTCAGCTCCTCTCAACTCCATGTTCTTTTCGGCATTTTGTCTCCTGTTAAAATTAATGTGCTTATCAGTTGAGCAAGGCATTATTTGTTGGGGTTTTTAATAATTTTGTTAAGAGTAACTTAATACAGAGTAAGCAGAATAAATCCTGTACCACATCCTTTCTGAAGATATTTGATGGCATGCTTTAAAAATGCAAAATTTAAAAAAAGTGGAGAAACAATCTTTGCCATGGCTGTAGCCTGTTTAAAAAAAACAAACAAAACCACAAAACCCAAACAAACCCAAGCAAACAAAAAAAAATCCCCACAAACAAAAACAAAAAACTTGCAAAACCCCCTTTTTATTAAAAAAATTGAGACATAGCAGAAAAAATGGAAAGTCACCCAAGAGCATCTGCATATGTACATCATCACTGAGGTCATTCTAAATTGCCAGTATGTCCTATGAAGTTTTTGTCATTACTCGTTATATAAATGAGGATGTAGAAATCTTTTACAATTAAGCTTATAAACTTCATAATCTAATTACATTCTTTACTTTTACTTCTTATAATTGCCATTTGTAGTGGTTATTTTGTGAATTTTCTGATTTATTTATTCATAAATGCTCAGAGAGACAAAACAGAAAGTTTGAGAGCTGGGATGTTTTCCCAGAGATAGTTTAGAGCTGTTGGTCAATCAGTGAACTACTTCTGCAGTCTGAAATAAAAGTAGCCCCAGCAGCACCTGCTAGTACAGCATGTACAGGATGCTAAGTTTGGCAAATCAAGATTTTTGTTCAGATAACATGCAGGCGGATCAGTCTTAGGTATCTGGAGAGTTGCTTCTGATTGTCAGGAGTATCTTACGGATTGGAAAAGTATTGAGGAAATTGCGTTCAAATACTGAAAATGACCTTAAAATTAAGACGCAATTTTACTTGATGGATTTAGGCAATTCTGCTTGCTGCCAGACTGCATGGACTGAGTGAGGTTTTTCTTCTTCTTCCTATTTCCCCTCTCTCCCAGGGTAATGCAGTACACTGGTTCTGACTTTGGTTTAAGACAGTGGAGCTATTCTGGATTTAAAAGCTGGTTTTGGTGTCTGAAGGCAATGCTATGGCCCAGGAACATTGGCTGAATTCCTTAGCAGTGGTTACATGACCAGCTGGAGCAGTTTTTTGCACTTCACTGTCTATTCTTTTTTGACAGTGGCTGCTGAAAATTATTTATGCACCGTAAGATTTTTGCCCATCCCAATTTATATTTTGTGCAATGTCCCAACCTTGTAGGCTTTATCTATATTCAGACATGTACACACACACAAAGCTTCCATTTCACATGTCTCTGTTAAGTCAGACCTGCAGAGCTGACAGCTAGAGGAGTGCTTCCTCTAACCTCCTAGCAGCTGAGAGACAGCGGGTGCCGTTTGGCTCAATGGCACCATTGCTGGCCAAGCGGCTCCCCAAAAGGGAACGTGTGCCTCCTGGCTTGCTAGCTGGTTTGAACATGGGCATTTTCTTGCCAAGCAGCTGGCCCATCTGAACATGACCACCTCCTGACAAGCTGCAGCTGGGATGTCTGCGTTGCCTCCCGTTCTGGTGTATGCCTGGTGGCATGTGGTTATTTCTCATCTAGCCTGCTACTGGGACAGACAGCAACGTAAGAGAGCTGTCTTTGTGTCTTTTATTAGTAATCAGTATTACTAGAGGTGAGGATTGTAGAAGAGAGGCAGAAGAAAGCACTGTGAGCGCTGTAGTGCTCGTGAATGGAGTAGCTGGAGGTGGGTTGAAAGTGTTGTTACGACAGAAAAGAAGAATGGGATTTTGCAACGAGGAGGAAGTGGTGTGGTTGATCTTGCTACATCACAGTGCTCAGTAGCCCACCCATTTGTTTTGACATAAATACCTGCTCTCAAGCTATGGGGAGGCATGAAGGCTAGATGCATACCTTCAGACTTGTGGTCTTCAGGGTTTGTTATTACTCTTTGAAGCTTGAGCTTGATGTTTTAATATTTTGTTCGGAGACATAAGCATTTAGATTTATAATTCTGCCCTTCTAGCCATTTCCCTGATTTACCTTGCAGAGTATACATGCTTTTGTTCTGTTTTCCAGACTTCCTTTTCCTTTTCTTTGCTGTTGGCTTAATTTTGAGATATGATATTCATGTCAGAGGTAAGTGTCTCTTTGGGAGCCAAAGAAAAAAAAAGCTAAGAATTTGAGTGAGATAACTATTTTCTCTGTTCAGAAGCAACAGCTTATTTTGTTATTCTGCAAGTCCTCAAGCACAGGTCCTGCCCAAGGTACCAACTTCAACAGCAGCAGCGCTTAGGAGAATGTGCTCAGGTTTTCTGGCAGTGCTTACAAGCCACTTAGAAAAAACAGGCATATTGCTTGTAGCAAGTGCCCCACAGTTTGGAAAGCGCTGTTAAGACAAATTTGTAAAGAATTTCATTTTGTGGTTATAGTTCTCCATTTGCATTTCATCTTGAGTGGGCCCAGTTTCCTCACTGCTTGATACCTAGGATCTTAACATCAAATCTGTAATTAATACAGCTGCATTTAGAGACTAAGACGTTTGCGGTGTTTACAGCAATAATTCACTGTATTGCACAGTGTGGGACTCAGCATGTTTTAAACATTCTCCACTTGTGCATGTACATATTTTTATAGTTGAATTAAGAATTTATAACATGCTGGGTCTCACATTCCAGGTCTGTTTTTTTCTAAAGCTATACACAGAACTTGGACAAGGTCATAAATTGCTGTAGATGAAATGAAGGCTGATTAGAATTTTAATATTAAGGAAGGAAATGGCCTTGGGTAGTGCACTATGGAGCAGAACAGGCCTTCTGTTAGTACACAAGAGTATTACTGTTTTCTTGAACTTTGGCTTCCAATCCAATTACCACTTGTGCCTAGAAATCATAACTCTGATGCCTCCCGTCTGATAATGTTGAATGTTATCCAAGTTTATATAATTTCCAGTAGTAAAAGTGATCTTGATGATAAAACTGCTAGATAATACACTCCTAACATTGAATTATGGGCAGTGGTATTTGTTGATAAACAAAGCAGAGTCGTGATGGTATATCAAATTGACCCAGTTCTGTCTCTTTTTAAGTTAAGTGAAATCAAGACGTTTTTCTTGTGACATGCTTTTCTTGTGATAACATACTGTATGTTGCACTCTTCGTGATATGAATGAAGACAAAGCTTTCAGTGTAAGTGGGTTTTTTTGAGTCAAGCAAAATAACAGGAATCTATGTTGCCGGCTTTCATTTTAAGCACTTCTGTGATAGCATCATGCTCACAGTATGTAATGAGCTCATACGAGGAGTAGTTCCAGCCAGCTCCTTTATCAGCATAAGCCATCATAGCTCAGTATATGTCCTCCTGTGTCGTCCTTCCCTGCCCTCACTGGTAACTGGATTGGACTAGATGCTGCATAATTCTCTGGATCTGTGTTACCGAGCCTTTGCTGCACACATCTTTGCTGCACATTTACAGCAGAATGTTATTACTGAAGTGTGGAATCACATTCTGGTATTATTACATGAAAATTGATTCTGATTCCTCGGTATTTCAGAGTATATTATTAGCATAGCACAGCTAATCGTTTTCCTACAAGGGGAATGACAATTGTAGCCTTGTTTGGATGCTGCATGTGTATTTATAGGATCGTGATGCCCAAATATGGTGGCTAAACTTGGCTGCTTCTCCTGCTGGTTTCTGTGGTTTCGTTTCATTGTCCAGAAAAAGTGACAACGTTCTCAAATCTGTAGCATCCATCACCAGGATTCGTGTGAAGTCCACTTTTGGCAGGAAAAAAGATATATATTTGTTTATTTGGTCCTTTAAATGGTATAGCAGACTTCATAGTTTATTATCTGTCTTTAAGAAGTTTTGTTTACAGTTCTCACACCGTTAAAAAGTCACATTAGTGGCACAGTCTGAAACATATTTATCCCACTCAAAAGACTCAACCTTTTATGCATAGTCTGTTATGCAAGTAGCTTTACTTTAGATTTCTTCCCTTTTTTCTTTGATCACTTGTGTAATGTGATTGAAGTGTATGTCTGATGTCGATTCTTTCTTGTGTTCCATTGGGTGCATTTGATTTTGCAGCTGAAAGGATTGAATACTAAATGTTGTTTTCGCACGTGTACGTAACAGCGTTTTAATTTTCTTCTTTCAGACAGAGCAAGGGCATTCCTAGGATTTAAGGCCTGATAAAGTAATTAAAAAATATAGCAAAACCAAAATGACTAAAATGGAAATGTATTTTTATAATTTTGGGGGTTTTATACTGTAAAGCAGAGCAGAAAGAACAAACTGTATCAGAGGTAATATTGAAAATGAAAAAATTCAAATTATTACATTATGTCATCCACCGTATAAGAACAGTACAGATAAACTCTGACTTCCTTAGCGCATTTTTTTTTTTCCCTATATTAACCCACTAGTGTTTTAGTAACCAGCAATATATGGATTTATGGTGACTTGGTATAATGAATCCAGTGCTGAGAGAGTGAGTTGTATTCAAAGATTTTTGTTTTCCCCTTCTTTCTTAAAGTAGAAAAATGCTAAAGTTTCCTTTCCTTTCTGAACTTGCAGACTAGAACAGTATTTGATAAGCTGGCTTCCAGGGTAAAAGTGCCCTTCAGAGATCCTCTTTGTAGAGCATATGAATTTTTTTGTTTTGTTTGTTGCAGTTTTTAGGCACGGCACAGCACAGCAGGTTTAGTTTAGTTTTGGTATCTGCATTACACGTAACATTTCAATAACTTTCATGTCAAAGGGTTCTGTAGTGATTCAGCGCTGAACGTGCAGTGATTCTACAGCTCTAGAGAGTCTCATTTCTTTTTGGTCCATTATCTTTACTCAGGAAACCATTTGAACTGAGATGCCTTCAGATATAATATGAGCAAATATAGAAGTTCAGACCTTACTAGACAGTTTTACAAACTGCAAGGGAGGATCAAATTGTGGTTTTGCCTACAAACACTTTTTATCTGTTGAGTTACAGATTTAATTACTCACAACTGTGAGTGATTTTATGTCAGCCATGTGAGCTGTATGAGCATTTAAAACTGAATTATCACGTTTTCCATGTATTTTTACTTCTTCCCCCTCCTCAATTCACTTCACTCAAAAGCTGAGAAGGGAGCACTGGTCTTGAGTGACTGGAGAGAGATCTCTTCCTTCAGTAGACAAAAATGGAAAGCCTAAGCCAGTGATCCAGCTGACATACCAAAAGCTTCTCAAATGATCCAGGCATCATACAAAATGCTAGCATCAAACCAGCCAGCACAGCGATACTCAGCGCTACCAAAACTGAACAGTACTGCTCTTAGTGAAAGACACCAAGCAGCCCTGTGGTACCATCAAGTACCAGGAGCAGTGTTCCTAGCACTAACCCTGGAGATCTTCCCACCCTCGGTGCCACCTGCCCTGCTGGACACGGGTATGAAACAACCAACTGCAGAACCAACCGGGCACGTGTGTGTAGACCAGAGAGCCCCCACAAGCACTGAAAGAATATTTGCAGCTTTGTCAAAAGTGTCTCCATCTAAGAGTTTGCAGAAGAACTGTGGGAGGGCAGCTTATACCTTCACCCATCATTTCTTCCTGCAGGTTGATGCTGTGTCCAATGCTTGTTCTGGCAAAGCCATCTTAGTCTTACTGTAATGGTTTCTAATGACTCATTTCTGCAAGATCACTGCCTCAGAGTCACCACAAGCCAAATACTCTGTGAACAATTATCCCAAGAAGTTGTTAACTACTGTGGAGCCACTACAGCTCTTTAAAATGTATTGCTTGTACCAATACTATAGATTACTTTCCGCTTATCATGGAGCCCTTTGTATTCTGGATTCTCTGTTAATGAAGGTACTGAAGTGCTGCTGTGGCTTATTCCTCAAGCTGCTGGCTGCCATGTACAGACAAGCATGTGAGATGGAGACACAGCTACAGAAGACCCTGCTAACCAAGCAAGTTAGGTATTTTATGGTCTAGCTTTTTTAATTCTGAGTATCAGTCTGGAGAAAGAGCCACAAAAATGCTACAAAATTTTCTATCTTTGTAATGGATTTTGCGGCTTCCTATTTGCAACATTTGTTGCATGTAAATTTTTGCACTTTGGCCAAAACAAGACTGTTCTTATGACTTTACTTCCAAATGTGTTGAAAGCGTATGTTGCTGTATTATTTATTGTACAGCATTTAAATAACTTTATATAGTGAACATATGCTAAAGCAGAATTCACAAATGGCATCTCCCTCAGTGTAACTTTTGAGGTATTTCAGAGAACCTACAGTTGGTGTCCTATTGTAACCACATAACTGTGGAAGGAAGACAGACAAAAATTTTTGGACAGAATTATGAATATTATTAGTATTTGAAATTATTACAGTACCAGGAACATTAAGCCTAATTTGACTGAAATCCAAATATAAACCTTATTCTAAAAATAAAGTAATGAAAGTTTTAAAGCTTTTACTATGGGTGAAAGATTTCAGAAGTCGTTAGAGGCCTGTGTGCTCTTTTATGTTTCTAACACCTCTCAGTGTGGGATTTAAAGCATTTTTTTTATTTAAAAGGAAAGCTATACAAACAGTTTGGCAGTAGACCTACTCTTTGAATAGATTAAAATGCTTAAAAAAAATTGACAATTGCTTGTAAGAGGAACTGTATTAGTTATTTTTCTGCTTTTATTTCTAGTAAATTTATAGGCTGAACAGTTTAGCAGGTGTTCCAGGTTCTTTAGACTTTGTCTTTTGCGGCCTGTCAGA
Source organism: Sagittarius serpentarius (assembly GCA_034782735.1). NCBI lineage: Eukaryota > Metazoa > Chordata > Aves > Accipitriformes > Sagittariidae > Sagittarius > Sagittarius serpentarius. The sequence goes on along the minus strand of JAVKLA010000061.1, from coordinate 13,249,610 downwards.
AATTTTGCATAGATTTTAATATGAATGTTTCTACTGTCAAATGTTTATTCCTTTCACCTAAATGGTGCAGTGACGTATTCCACTAGAGTAAGGACAGGTGATCTCTGGTTCGAAATTTAGCAAGCAGTAGTGTATACCTGCACTTTAATAAAGCTTCAGGAGTACCTGAGCTGCATGTTATTAATTGCATCTTTGTTTTTTTGTGGAAACATTATAGATTTGCACTTAAGGTATTTACTTGTTGAGTACTGTATTGTTCAAAAGGATATTTATTTAAATATGATGGATAAAAATTTCTAGTAGAATACTAACATAGTAACTGATGTATAATTACTTTTCTACTTGAGCCAAATCCCTTCCCTATGAGGAGGTCACCAAGAAGCTGGAGCCAGGCTCCTTGCAGAGGTACACAACAGGAGAATGTGGGAAGTGGTCATAAGTGAAACAGGGCATTATATCTGAATATGAGGAAAACGTTTTTCACTGTAACTAAGCACCAGAGCGCATTGCCCGAGGAGGATGTGGAATCTCTCTGCTCTGGGAGGCTTTCCACACCCAGCTGGAGAAAGCAATCTTGCCTGCAGCCAGCACTGGTGGACCAGGAGTGGGGACAGGATCCTGATTTCTGCATGCCCATTCCTTGCTCAAATTCCCCACACAATGTCTCACCTTCATACAATTATTATCAAAACTGCCTCTAGTGAAATCTTGCTGCAATGTGAAACTCTTATCTCAAGACTTGGTCTGAGACCAAATTTAATTTTTTGTTCTTTGGGTACTGAACTTTGCCCTGACATAAGGAGAAAGAGATCAGTTGCACAGGTGGAGACAACCTGAAACGTGTAAGAATATCATAGATGTGCTTGGAGGGGAATTACAAGGAGCATAGAGGCTGAGCATTTCTTTTAAACAAAAGGACAGATTTTGCTTGTGGACATGACTGGAAGACATCACGATTCCTCCAGATGTTACTTTTATAGCAGAAATCATAATGAAAAACAGCTCATACTTAATACCTAATTCAAATGTAAAACTAGTACCTAAATTAAGGGTAAAACTAAGCTCTGCTTATTTAAGTAGTAGATGAAGAGTGTTTTGCCATATCAGTTCTTATAGCGTATCTGTTCTTTCCTATTAAAAGCACTCCTATTCCTAAAGCATTTTGCAGTTACCACTAGTGTCCCTACAGCAATAATCCGTTAGGAAGGGTCTAATCTGAGACCAGGTAAAATAATCTTAAAATCTTGTGAGCTCAATCTGACTTTTGTTCTGCAGTGACCGAAGGGGGAAAAGTAGTTTTACATAAATGTGTTCTCTTTCTAAATAGATAACTAGCCAAATGCATTTCAAATATTTGTTGAACTGATCAAATATTGGTTTAGATTTAGAAAACAAATTAACCTAATGTTTGAAGAATTAGACATTTTGTACCTGAACACTTTTCTGTGTCATTACTTCTGTACCAATGACCCTGCGTACTTTGGTCAAAATAAAAGACCCTTCTGATGAAAATTAGACGTTTTTGCAACTTGGATAATTCTTACTGTTGTATGCATTCACGTTAAAATAGCACAGGTTGATGTTTAAATTGTAGCAGTTTCACTAGGGAAAGACCAGTCAAACTGTAGTGCTGTCTAATGCTGGTAATGTGGAATTTTTTTTTCCTGAAGGAACTGGAAATATAAAGACTAGTTAAAATTAGTGTTTTGTTGGTCCATCGATACTGGGTGAAATCAGTTTCATATGCCTATATGTAACATTAAATGAGAAAACAAAGTTGTAAGATGGAGCAATTTTACAGCAAAGTTGAATAAAATTACTAACCTAGCTTGTTCACTGACTTTTTTTTTTTTAGTTCTGCATAAAACAACTAAACTATGGAAGTTCTTACTAATTTTCTTTTACCCTTTTGCTTACAAGTAAGGCACACCAGTGTGTCAAATTTATTACTTCTGCTGTAGGTATGCTGATTCGCTGAGTTACTTTTACATTAGCTATATATTTGTGGCAAAAAGATAACTTGATAGTTGAACATCAATTTGATTTTGAGATAAACACATTTCTAAGTGGGTGGGTTAAGAAGGCAGAGCAGTCTTCTGTCCTGACACTAAATAAAAGCAGTTCCAGGTGGAAGTTCTCCGTGTTTTGTTTTGTTTTTTAGAAGGGTGTTTGATCTAGATGTCCGATTACCTTCTATATCAATGGCTGTGCCTCAAGATCCTGGTAGTATTTAAATCGTTAGTGTTAGATATCATTCCTCTTCCTGTTGTTGAAGTAGAAGCTGTGAACTTTTCCGCACTGTTAGTGTAAGACTTTCTGCTAAGTAGCTAATAACATGAGTGTACTCAGACACACAGGCATTTTTGCATGCTTCCTATGACTAAGAGTTTTAAGTAGACCAAATTAAAGTTTTTGCAATAAGATTTCAAATTCTCAATTGATTCTTAATGATTGCTCTGCTCTGTTCTGCTGGTAGTATAGCATATCACTGTGTATCCCTGTGAGGTTACAGACTTCAGTGATTATTGTGTGTTCTGTTTACATAGTTATAAGCCTGTTTAAAAGGTAGCTAGAGCTTAACTTTTAACAGGGTACTTGCTTGCTTTGAGTAATTGCTGAACTGAATGATGTCTTCACACATGATGCAACTCCAAGAGGAAATGCAAAGGGAAGGACAGAGGATGGCAATGCATATTGTTCTCCTGTATCTTTAACTGCTTTGACCACATCTTGTCATATATTTGTATTTGTATAGAATGTGAAGATAATTTATTTTCTTGATTAGATTGGATATCTTAATAAAGTCATGGGTATGGGTTATTATTAGATGGTAGCATTTGTTTATTCAATTAGCTAAATAATAAAAGCAAAAAATTTCTTTTTAACTCAGTCATCATCTATTAAACTACTGGAGCAGTTTAATAATTGACTGCTACTATTACCCATCCCAGAATTAGTAAGCAAAACCATAAATTTTTGTAACAAAAGCAAAAAATTGCTTCTGAGGTGTTTGTTGACCACTGATCGGTAGGTAGTAAGTGAAGGGGATTTTCTCGCTCATTCTAAAATGCAGGAAGCTAACCAGCGTCTTCTCACTGCAGTTATAACTTGAAAAGGCTAGAAAACCTGACAACTCCAATTGGAGTCTTACCTGTTTCCCCTGACTATTTGTTTCCTAGCTATGCTTCAGTTTTTGATGGGCAGGAAGTCAGTGTATATACTGAACAGTTAAACTCTGAGGTTCAAGGAATAACAGCTCAAGCAGCCAGAGAACATCATCTAAAGGGAGAAAATAATTGAACAAATAGCTCACCTAGGAGGATGAAGAACAGAGAGGGACTTCTCTTTTATACTAATACTTCCAGTATTGTGAAAACATGAGTTCTGTACATTATAAAAACTTCTGAATTGCTGTACTGGTTATCTGTTGATGTTCTTTTAATTTACTTGCTTGTGTCTGCAAGAAAAATATCTTTGTCAAAATTATCAAGTACCCAGAGAAGGTATTTGGTCATGTTGTTACGGTCCTATTGGAAATGCTCACCCTCTGTGTAGAAGGAAAATGGTTCTCTCGGATCCCCAACAGACTGATTCTTGCCTGACACGTTCTGAATAATTAAAACATGAAGCATGCCTTATTGGTAGTCTTGGGTTAAATCACAAATTGGAAATAACACGTTCAAATACATTCACCTCATTGTTTGTTTTCTGGTTTGCTTAACTTTGAGAAACAGTAGCTGCCTTCTGGGTGATATTCTCAGGTTCTGACTCAGTGTTAAGTATTCCTATCTGAGCAAGGAGCAGGGAGAGCTGCCTGTTCTCCATTTGGAGATGTTTCTGTTTACCTGTTCTGTCCTGTGCTTGCTTTGGGGAGATGCCATTTTTACTCCTGACCATCTCTCCAAATGTAGAACAGCAGCTATTCTAGTTGTATTACTTATGTGCTCAAGGGTTTTATGTCCTCTGCTTTTCTTACATGTTTACTTTTGCCTTTGTTTCCCTTTCTTCCATTGCACTCTCCCTTTGTGGTATTTCATGTGGTTTAGCACATCCATCAACCTTGTTTTGCTCCTTGTATTACCCCATCTATTCCATGGGGTCCCCCTTCCTGCCATGCAGTGTCCTTCTGTGCAATTACCAGATACTCCTGCTCTTTGTACTTTCAGTTCTCCTGTTCCCTCCTGTCTATAAACATTAATTCTTCTGACTCCCTTCAGTTTCTTGTTCCTTTTTACTAAAACATTTCCCACTCCCTGCTGCCTCCTTTGTCTAGTTTTCGCAGCCTCTGACTGAGGTAATTGGAAATGTTGTCACCAGTGTTGATAATAGAACTAGACTTTCAGTGACTGACGTACCCTCTTGCTTCATGGTAACAGCCTGAGTTCAGGCCCTTGGAAGCAAAAATTATGTTTTCTGCCTTTACTAGGCCTCTGCTGTCATTTTGAAATTAGCGGGAAATAATTGAAAGCCCCAAACAGTGCAATGCATGGCACTCCTAAAAAGCAGCAAATACCAAAAGATCTGTGATAATTTGAGAGTTGGCAAGCTGAAGTTCATCATCCCTATATGTAAAAGGTAGGATACCATAGCAACATTATGTATTTTAAACTTATATTTATTACATTATGTATTTTACACTTACTTATTTTAAGGAATGGTGTCTTCAGCCAGAGGCTGCAAAAAAATGGGATCCCACAAGCTGCACAGCCACTTGCTTCCACCTTTCTATCACCTACTCTTTTTGCTGGCAGAAATATTCACAGTGAATCGAATTAAGGAGCTGATTTGGTTTTAAAGTAACCTTTGGGGGGGGATAGAGAGGTAATTTTAACCCAGATGAGTTTACAAGATTATACAAACACTTGTGCCAACCCAAGGAAGAGGTGGGAGAAAATGGAGAGTGTGTCTTTTGGCAGCAGTACTAACTTATGCGGGTTTAAATTGTTCCTGAAACTATTACCTGAGATTCTTTTATTCATAAGAAGATATTTCCTTAGAGCCTAAACAGAAGTATTTGGTTGTGTAATCTTTCACTGTGAGCAAAATATACTACATCTAATTTATAAGCATATTGTTTGTACTGCTACAGTCACTGTGTGACTATATTTCTTCCAGTAAGTTAATAATTTCTATTATATATAATGTGGATATTCTAGTGTAAGGCGGGAAAGGAAGAAATCAGAGCTCTGTGTAATGACATTAAGCTTTTAGGCGTATAGACAGCTTAAACGGACTCACAGCTGCTTAACATATGCCCTCTGCCTGAACTCGTTTTATCACTTGGTATCTGACTTCTCTGAACCTACAAAAAGTTGATGTGATTGATAGTTGGTTATACCATATTTGTCAGGGTGAACTGAATCATTATGTGTATAGGTTCAAGAATATAGAAAAATAAAGCTGAAAGAACAACAACAAAAAATCAGACATTTTTTCCATTCATTAAGCTTACTTAAAGCAACTTTGTTTGCTGGAGTTAGTGGTTGCTGGTTTTTCTAAGCAGCAATTGCTGAGTGATTTAGAGTACATCTCTGCTCTTTTGTTTGGATTTCATTTGTGAAACCATTTAGAGTTATAAAACTGTCAACTTAAGAACATTCTATATATTTTGCCAGTGAGGGCCTCATGTATGCAGAGTTTATATTTTTCTCTCTATTTCATGTGCTGTTTGAATTCTCCAGTATGTATCACCGTTCTTTGGGCTGGTCATTAGAATAAGTCCCATGGCCTTCTTTAGAGCAGCAGGAATCTTCCAAGTAATTAAGAAATTGCATCTCAGCGTAGTCATTAGATACGTGAATGTATAAGAGCTGCTAACCACAATATCTCGCCCTTGGCCAATGCTAGCCTAGCAGTGTAGTAATAGAAGGCTCTGCTGATGCTTAAAACCACATGAAATTTAGAAGGCCTGACTGCAGCTAGAATTGTATCATACATCTAAGCATTAGAAAGCCTAGACCTGAACTGTTAGTTGTGTTAATTACAGTAGTTAAAACACAGTATGGTACCTTTCTGAACTCTAGGATTCCCTAAAATAACTACCAGCTGGGAGCTGAAAAATGTTATGCAGACTGTATTACCTACTACTTGGAGTTTTGCTCGCTATGTTTCTCTCCTGCAGAATTCCTCTGCCAGCTAAGCTCAGCTTTACATTGCATGGAAGTTATAGGGCCCAGGTCTATCGTCATTCTGCACGAGGGTCATCTCTCGTGGCCTTCCTTCTGGTTCTGTGTGCAGAAAACTCTGGAATACTGTCCAGGTGTTTTCATGTATTTTTTTCAGATTTTCTATTCCTACTGTTCATAAGGTATGGTGGATTTAAGATATCAAGTTCTTAGTCAAATTATGTAAATGTTGATGTGACAAATCTAGAATGAGAGAGGAGCTGTATCACTTTCAGAGACAGAATAGCATCATGGCTAACTCTTAAAGGTTCTTTGATTTTTATTTTTTTTAATCTCTGAGCAGCGTTTCCACCTTGTTGAAGAACTCTGTCGTGTTGCCAAGGACAATGGGGCTTTAGGCTTTGTTGCTGTATTTCCTGAGCCGAGGGCTCCCTGCAAGGGGCAGGGAGTGCAAAAAGGCCCCCGGTAGGATGCAGGAAGCAGTGGCTGTCAGCTCTGTTTGCCCCATTGGACCATGCTAATTCCAGCTATGTAGGGCAAACACATAAAAGCGCAAAAGAGCTGACATGCAAAAATGCATACAAAATAAAATAGTTTGGGAATGTTTATCCAGTTGGAGGCTCTAGGAGCTATAACCTGTTTTGATTTTATGTATGTAAAAATTAATACATACTGTATGAAAGGAGAAAATGTAGTTCTGTGTTATGTTGTTGTGCTGAACGTGTGCCTGAAAGTTAGAAATTTTGAAGCTGAGAAGTTCCACAGTTGGTTTAAATTTATGTTACTTCAGGCAAGTTGCAAAGTTTGGCTTAAAACTGCCAACATGAACCATACTTCCTGTCATGAAAGTTGTCAGGAGTGTTTGATGAATCAGATTATTATCTTTCATTTCCAGTTGTATCCCAAGTCTAATCATAGCAAGATCTGGGTTAAAAAAAAAAAAAAAAAAAAAGTGTTGTAAACATTTTCAAAGCCAGGAAAAGTATGAATCATGCTCCTGTTTATAACTTGAAAGTTGGAATTTATCATGAATTTGCACCTCTTATTGTTACTGGATGCCTGGTTGGTCATGTACAGTGGGAGATAAGGCAGTGCTTCAAAACCCCTTTGGAATTTTTGGAGTCAATTAATAGAAGTTTTTAAGGGTCAATGACAGATTTTATGAAAGTATTAAATAAATGAAGGGTTCATTCAGAGAATCTGGAAGAATCCTGTGCAGGAAGTACAATGTTTCATCTTTGCTATCTTGAAAGAAAAATAGGTGTTGATTTTCCTGGCTTCTCTCCTTCCCTGTTCTCCTTGACTTCCCATTTCAGTAATCATGCTGCCTGCATCACTGGCAGGAGGTCATCTCTCCATTTCTACCTTATGACCTTCCAGTATGATTTTAGCTCCCAGTATTCCAAGGGAAAGTATTAATTTCTAAAGAAATTTAAAAAAAAGAAAAGGAAAAATGAGAAAATTCCTTAGTCAAACTTGATTTTTTTTTTTTCTTTTGGAGACTGCAATTTTATGTAAAGTGTTTTAGGAAACATCTTGACTTTTAGTTTAATCTTCAACAGAGAAGTATGATATCTGCTTTCTTGTTTCACATTTGTAATACCAGAACATCTCATGTTAAGGTAGAATCTTCCTTTTAATTTTGATTTGACTTTGATTTTTCTGTTTCAAAGTATGTTGTATTGTTGGCAAGTAAAAAGAAATATGAAGCTTTTCTGTTGCCATTCAAAAAAGGATTCTGACATCTTGGCTTTTTTCCAGACTAGTTAAATTTTTTTTAAATTTTCTTGAAAATCAGAATTTCCCTTGAGATGGACCTTCCATTTGCTATTAATCTCTCTCTTCCTTTACTCTCCTTTTCTTCTGCCAAGCATAAACTACTTCACTTTCAAAGCTTCTCAGTCTATTCCTACTCTAGCCATTATCCCATATGCATGTGGAAATCTTGACTCTTCTTTCACTAACAATTCAAACATTTACCTTTGGCGGTCTGCATTTTCTAATGACCATCTCCAGTGCTTTTTGCTGGGCTGCCCTGTGTGCAGTGAAGAAGTTGCTTGTTATTCCTACCTGAAAACTTTCCTTTGTTTTGATCCCTGCAATATTACATGATAGCAGAACGGGTATGTGATAAACTTAATCCTCCTGTTAGTGACTTGGTCCATGCTTTCTTGTATTTTACATGTTATTCTGTCTGTAATTATCCACTCTATTTTATACTCAACTTTAAAATCATGTGGGCAACTGTCATTTGCTGTTGTGTTTATACTTGGTTTATCAAAGATGTAAAACATAACTTCTGCATGTAAACTTGGCTTTGAAACTAACATACGTTGTAAATGCAATCCAGGTAAATGATACTATTTATTTTATAAATGTGTAAGCTACTTATTATTGAAATGTAGATTAGTACAATTTTATTTTCAGATAACTTGCTAGGTGCCTTAACTCCAAATTAAGCAAACGGCACCAACACCTTGTTTTGTGCTGCTTTTACAATAATATCCTTCAGTGTGGTCTGTTGAAATACAAACAGGTTTTATGGAGTATTTTTACTAAACAGTCGACAGGTTTTAATTTAGGGTCCTAAATCATAATTGTTTTTCAATTTTCTGCTCTGCCTCACAAAAACATAATGAGGGCACACCTGATGCTATAAAAACCAGATGTCATTTCAGTATTCCAGGACTGTGTGATAAATTTGGAGAGCTTAAGAGTTAGTATCATAGATGTATAGTTATCAGGGAGCTCACAAGAACAGAAAGCATGTAAACAGGATTTGGGAACAGATTGTACTTTTAATTTCAGAAACTTTCAAAATGCTAAAGATATGGATAGAATTTTCTTAAGGAACTTTCAGGAGACCATTTCAAACTGACAATATATTCAAATTCTTTCTTCCTACCAGTCATGTTTAATGAGACAGTGCTACTTGCACTTGATCATTGTGGTTGGAAGAGCAGCAAGCAGACCTGAAGGAAAGCTAGATCGTGTAATTCATGCCAGCTCTTAGAAACGTTATTCCTTTACCTTTCTCCTTGAGATGAAACTTCTTAAAACAGGATAGAATGTTCAGTGGAAACTGAACTGTACGTGAGATACAAGTGAAGCTTTATAGTACTTGTTTCTTTAAACAGGTTCAAATTCTGCATACAGGTGTTCAAAGGTCGGTTCATGGAAATTATATTTACAAGAATAATAATTTCACAGAAATTATTTGTCACAGTCTAAGTTACCCATCTCTGGTTATCACTGGGCATAAAATCAAATGCAAAAATCTGTAATGTCCATCATATTCATGCCTTATTTTGTGTTAAGATGTCTCTCTTTTCTAACTAAACTTAGGGTCCAATTCTCTGTCTCCCAAACCATTTATCCTATTGTAAAGCAAATCAAGTGGCAAAACATGAGTTGAGGTTGTTGATACCTTTATGCTCAGCTGTCATGGTATGAACGTGCAGGGCAGTTGAGGGGCTGCCTATGTTCTGGGTGTTCCTGGGGTTGTCTGGTTTAGGGTTGTTGAATCATGAACACATTCTGCTAAAGAAATGAGTCCTGCCCACTCCCTTTTCTTCAGTGTCTCCTTTTGGCTCTTGTTCATCACAAATTGAAAATGGCATGTTCCTGCATACATGTGTGCAGTTGAGTATATATAAATATATGTATGTATGAAATACATTCTGGGATATTTAGCTAGGTTTTTAAAAAGATCTTAGTATAGCAAACTACAAGTGATGCTAGCTTTATTTAATAATAACTTAATGAATAGAAGTTTTGTTGAGGTCTGGGAGAAGACAGAGGGTTTGAAAGTAGAGTGTATATGTACCAGGACATTAATTCCCTCTAGCTATACATCCTGTTGAACTCTGGAGCTGAAGCTAATGATAGCTTCTTGGTAAAGAGGTATGAAGTTTTTTACAGGTTTTGATGTTTTTTTTATTTTTAACAAAAAATGTCTTCCTAAGTCAAATGTAAGGATACCTGTTTGAACTGTAAGGAAGGCCACCTTTCCTAGAGATTGATAACCATTTATTTTTCATTTAATAATTAGTCTTCTGCTTCACTAGTCTTTCCCATAGATGGGGAAGAGTGTACCTTCTCCAACTGTATGTTTAATTATGTTCCATTTTTGAGTTAGAATGGGTATGTTACAGAGAAGCTGTCAGTTTGAGCAAACGAAATATACTTACCTGAATGAATCTAGTACTGTGAACATGAAGCACTCATGTAAATAAGAAAGGAGATACCTTGAAGCTTTACAGTGTTCAAGAAGTGTTAGATCATGTTCATTTGAAAGGGATGGCAACACTCTTTTTTCCACCAGTGCAGATACAAGTATTGTGTTTCACCCAAGATGAGCTATGCAGGTGTTCAGCAGACCCCGATGTTTGCACTTTTTTGGTTGAATTTCATCATTTTTGGAACAGCCATTCAACTTGTTTTGTTGAATCCCAGATCTTTCCCTTCATAAAGATTTAGATAGGTGAGAATAAAACAGAAATGTTCATCCTTCCACCTCTAAAATAATGTTATCTACTTTGCTGACTGTTACAAAACCTTATATACTGTTTTCAAAAAGCTCTTTTACCAACATATGTTGCTGTAAGGACAATTGTCATGAACTATTAGGAACTCTTGACTATGGTGAAGATGTGATTTGTTGTTGACGATGAAGTACTCCTGATGATACGGGACTATCAAGACTAGTAGAAATGTGAGAAATAGGTTCCCATTAGTTCTATTTTGTTGTATCCAACTAAGCAAAGCAACATCGAGTTCTTCCAGATCTCCATACTCTAAAGGAAGAGTCTGAAGGGCTGGGTCACTGTTCAGGGAATCTGCTTTAATAACATTGGCATAACTGAAGAACTTTGACAAGTCTTGCCTTATGGTGTGAGTGCTAGGATATCTGAATTTGGTCAAAACTTCTGAATGAGAAAATACTTTTTTTCTACATTGTGTGTTTGAAAAGAACACATTCCATTAACAGTAAATGCTGTGGAAATTCATACCACTTAGCTTCTGAAAAATGCATTGCTGTGAACAAAAATACCCTGCACTCTGCTTTAAAGATAATATTTATATTTTCTGCTGAGGGAGTAATGGGGAGGAATATCATTTGAGCCCGAGAACGTTGGTACAAGTGATAAGCATTGTCTAAGTCCCACCTAAGCTTTCCTTGTTTGAGATTTTAAGTAAAGGCTTCAATGAGTTCCTCTGCATAAGGATAAATTTAGCTCTGAGAGCAATGTGAAACAAACTTGTTGATTGGTGTGGGAGTGATTGCTGTGATTCCCAAACTGTGAAGGTGCTGTCATTTCTGCAAAGGATCTGTGCAGGAAGAGACAAAACATGGAACAGATTTTGAAAAGGTGAATCGTGGGTCTGTGGATATGCCCAAAAACTTACATGGGGCTGTGTTCTATTATGAATCACAACTTTGTTTTTTCTACTGTAAATTATTGTTCTTTAATTACATCTTTGGCTTTAAATTTGCAGCTGTTTTGTGTGAAGAGTTCAAAACTGGACTGATAAAATCAGCATAAAACCTTCTTACTATTTAAATATTGCCTCAGCTGTTTTCATAGCTTCATCAGAACAGTTCATGCTTTAAAAATGCTTAAGCCTCTGTGCAAAAATAAGTTCCTTACTTTTGTCATGGAGGTGTTCTCCAGGTCACTCTTCAAGTGTGTGAGTCATTTCCATTTCCATGTGATGTGATAATAATAAAATCACCCTTAAAAGGCTGCGTTTTCCAAAGAAAGAGCAACATTGCACCTGCAGAAATATATATGCATTTGCTGTACTAAATTCTTGCATTCTGCCTGCTGGTACTGAAATGGAGGAGATGCTGGGAAGTCTCTTCTCTCTACCATCAGAGTCATCCAGACTGTGTACCCTGCAGGTTTGGGATAATGAGGCGCGAAAACATTGAGTGGAAGTGGAGGCATCCAGTCCCTCCCCAGCGTTCTCTGGCAGGGAGCGTGTGTGTTGCTGTCAACGTCTAGCAATGACCAGCATGGAGGGGGCAAGCATGGTTGCTCTTGCTCCACAGGCATCTATTTATTATCTGTTCCAGTGAATTCCTGCCACTGCTGGAAAAAAGATGCAGCTATCACCATTTTTGTTTGCCCTGCAAAAGGCAGTCTTTGATTTCACTTTTCGTGTCTCACTGAAGTCTAGATAAATCATCTGAAGTTGGCCAAAAACTTGAGAAGCATGTTGTGATCTACAGCTGTGATCTGTGTCTTTCCCATTTTTATAGGGGTGTCTGTATAAAAACTGCATGCATTAGGGTAATGGCAGAATATACATGTGCTGGGTAAACCTATGGCGGTCATTCCTAAACAAGGTGCCAGAAATCCCCCTTGGCTGTATTAACAAGTAATTGCACAGTTCCTTTCGACAAAACAATCAGGCTAGTCCCCATGCATGCAAGTTGCTATAATTCATAGTACAGATCAGCACATGGAACTCGGTGCAAGTATGTACTGTATGTGGCTGCTATGGTGATTAAAATATATAAATAAAATAGATAAATATGGACCATATTAGAAGTTCATTACTGGCACTGTCTCAGATCACAGTCAGCTCCAGTATGCGGTGTCAGTCGGGTTTCCTTACTCTGAGCAGGCTCTCCTGGACCAGGAGTGTGAGCTCCTGGAGGGGCTGGACTTAGCAATGGCCCCGTCCTGCCTTGTCAGCTAGCAAATTCAACGCAAAAATGGTAAACAAAGGGCTTTTGTGCATGTTTTATAGTTCAGTGAGGATTAGTGGCCCGACACGATTTTCAGACTGGACAAGCTTAGTGTTAGCTTGCCTGAGGTTAATGAGGAAGGACATGGGGCAGTCTGTAGAAGCTGAAGCACAAAGGTCTTGCTCCAATTTCAGACGCGGTACAGAGAATCGTTAAAAGTGGGTTCTGCTTACCTGGGTCAGTGCGTCCGTCACGTGTTCCTTAACGTTTCGGCTGCTTTAGGATGTGGATGGTGCCAATTTCAGGCACTTGCTTGCAGTCCTTCCCGCAGCTTCAGAGGTCCGCTCTGCCGTGGTGGGCATCCTAGCCTGTACGTGGGCTCTGGCTGAATCAGATTCCTCCTTTTCTTTCCCCTCTCACCTTTTAGCATTCTCCGACTGTAAAATCCATCTCTTTCCTGAAATGCAGAACGATGCACTTGTCCGATGAAGTTTTTCCAGGCGGGATTCAGATTCCAAACAAGCCTTTCATTTCCTTCACGCTGAGGGGGGCGGGAGTGAAGCAGGGAGGAGAAGGAAAGCGCTTGCTTCCTTTAAATCCCCACCAGCGTCTTCCCAGTGCTGGAAGCAAAGTAGCTTGTCATGGAGATCTTCAGAGTTTAACTTTAGGGGGGAAGGGAGAAAGTGTAAAGCAAACTGAATGCTGTAGTGGAGATTTCTCTCTTCCCCCACTGGGCCCCTTGCCGACTGTTTTTATTGATTTCAATCACTGGAGGCTAGCTGGTTCTCAGAAGAAACACTGTGTAATGTGTTCTTTCCTGGCTTTCATTAAAGAAACTCAATGCAGTGCGGTCACGCTGCCGAGCTCGCCTGGCAACCTGCCTACACCCTGTGGTACCTCTTTCATTGGAGGAGATCGAGCTCGTGGTTTGGGGTTGTTTTATTATTTTTTTTTTCTTTTTTAAATTCTCCTGCAAGGATTTCAGAACAGCTTATGCTCTGCTTCTACCTCCTCTTAGAGCCCAAAGCCTTTTTAAACTTTGGAAAAAATTGTCAGCAGCCCTAAGGGGGGGTGACTTTGGTGGCAATGAAAATGCCGAGTGCTGCGACAGTCTTGTGCTCCTTCTGTTAAAATTCCTCTGTGCGTTTCTGGGGAGGGGTTAAAAGGGCTGTGTATAAGCCACAGGGATGTGGATAGAAATTATTTCTGAGGGGTTTCCTTTTTTTTTTAATTCCATCTTCTGCTGATTGGTTAACAGGGTTTAATTCAGGGTAAGAGAGTAAACAAAATCCTTCAACAAATATGTGAAAATTCCTGGCAGTGCTGTAGTTACAAATGAAGCAAAACTGCATTCCCCAAGCCTGCAGTCGCAGCGGTGTCTTAAATATTTCTGTTGTATTCAGGACTGTGATACTGGTGGAGAAAAATGAGAAATAAAATATGGTACTAATTTATGCCTTAGAACTTAATCTGCTACAGTATGTATTTTATAGGAGCAAACAATCTATAAAGTGGAATTCAACAAACTAGGTTCTGTAAATCGTATTGTTCTGTGTGCCTATAAATGCTTTAATTTAATTTAGTAAATTGTTCAATTTCTTCTTATTCAGCAGTTCTTAATGATAACACTTTATGTGCTCTTCAGAATTGGCTGTAAATCTATGAAACATGTAAAGATTACATAGTTGCAAGTTAAGCCCGGTTTCAGGCTAATAAAGGTGCATCTATTCTAAATTACAGCTGCAAATTTAGAGTGCTACCTGATCACTTGTCCTTGTGAGATACTATAGCTGTATACACAAGGCTGCTTTTCTTTAAAAAAAAAAAAAATAAAAATTTACACAGCCACTAAAAGAATCTTGCATCAGAAAGATAAAAAGCTTGTTCTTATTTAAATCTGGCTTCCTGCAGAACTTGTTTGAGGCTTTTCTGCCTGGGTTGCATTTACAGAAACCTTTCCATGTCAACTTAATGTTTTTGTTGTAAGGAGTCGAGATTCTAAAAATGTCTAGCTTTTATGAAAAATTTTAATTTTTTCTTTGAGCAATGTATAGTTTATAAAAAATGTCCCTCTAAGTGCTACAGACGTGATGTAAGGAGGTATACTTCTACAAATGTTACTTTTCATTCAAAATTTGCTTTCTGCATTGTAATGAAATTTCATATTCTCTCTCTGGTCATACTACTACTTTTCATAAGGTGCTAAATGATAGAAAATAGTTATTTAAATTCAATATGGTCATGAACTGGTTTATGCAAGTTCTGTAGCTGTAGTTGTAGCACAATTCTTTGGCAAGCCTCTGATAGTAAATAATTTGTCAGTCTGTCTTTTATGAACCTTGCATCTAAGGATTTGCCAGCCTTTCTTCTTTATAGGTTTTGAACTGTGTTTATAGATTCTGCTTTTTGTTTTTGAGCTGGCAGATGGCCAGTTATTTATCTGGGTTTGTATGTATTGTGTAAGATAGAAAACGTTTTGCATGCTGATACCATGCACGGGGCGTTTTTGGAGCAAAAGGCTACTTGTAAGCAGAAACCATTACGTGACAGGTTGGTAGCTCCTCGTCAGCTCTTGGTCAGTGAACAAAGCCCCTTTTGACATTTCTCAGTATTAAAAGTTATGAAATAACATAAGCTTAATGAACAAACAAGGCGATACAATGCTCCTATTATGAAATAAGCCGTATCATCCATTTCCCCATCTTTCTCTTTGGAGTTCAAAAATTTGATGCCCTTTTTATGTATTTGTCACTGTTAGTCAAGTTCTAATTTATTCCTCCGAATTTCTGATGCTGCTTGCTTTGCTGTTGTACAGACTTGTGTTGCTGTGCTGGTAGAAAAGGACAAAAGTCTATTGGCTTTTGGAGGAGCTGGATTCACTGGTAGTAATAAATAGTAAATTTGGTGTTGCAGCTGGTCTGTGGTTGCTGCTATAGGTTTGGCAGCAAAGCCGAACCCCTGAACAGGCAGAAAGTTCAGACCTACACAGGCGAATCCCAAAGGCAAATTTGTAATAAATGAGTATTTGGTTCATTGTGGCGATTATTCAGAGATTCTGACTGTTAGCCTCATTCTGTGCTGGCAACAGACAACTAGGTATACAAATGTAGGAGTCTTTGAGACAGTGACAAGCGAGGAGGAGGAACAGAAGTCTTCAGAAGATGTCTTCAATTCTACTCAAGCATGAGGCAGTCAAGGACCTTTGGGTACCTATAAATCTGGAAACAAATTAAAAAATGTACTTACTGCTCTGCTGAAACACAATACAGTAAGTGTGCTGTTAATACTGTCTTGGTACTGGTTGCCCAGCTATTATGGTTCATAGTACCCTGGCAGTATAAGCTTTTATGCAGATGCAGTCTCTGAAAAACTACCCCTGTTTGGTTTTGCCACTCTTGCTGCAGAAAGAAGGGTCAGATATCTTCAAGAAATCCCGTCTTGCGTACATCTTTCTGCCAGTTTCTCTTGCAGTTATAATTACTTTTTTTCTGTTCTGAATTGCTTAGCAGGGCTGCTTTACACTATTAATGCTTTCCTTCAGTTTGGGATGGCTCCCCTTTTATGATGGCTAAGCTCATTTCTAAAGATCACTTACAAAATGTTACGATTCGTGCAATATTTCCAGATTACAAAGAATAATGGAAAACTTTAACTGGTATCTAAAACTGCCACAGCTGAAGCCTCCAGATATTTCAAGTTTTAGGTATCTTAGACTACTTGCAGTATATTACTATGTTTACGTACAATTCAGAGATTTAGATACTGGCATTGATGAAAGGCACTGTCACAGCACTTTGCATGCAGATGGACGTGGTATGGTATGAACTTTGGGAATTTGCCTGAAGATGTCTGAGCTCACATCTCCATACCCCTGCAAAGATGACACGGGTTTTTATAAGCATAACTGTTAAAGACTTGGGGGTCTGTCTTTTGCTCAAAATCTGGCATCCAGTGGCCATATCCCTTTTAGCACCTTTTGAGGCCTTCTGGAAAGTTTCCAAGTAGAAGACTCCCACCTCCTTAATCACGAGAAAACACTGGCTCTCCTCTGAATGTCATTCATTCAAGTGTACTGACCTAGCCTGACCTTGTTTAGATTGAGATCTAATGAGCCCACGATCCAAGGTGGTGTGGTAGCTCTCAGCAGGCTTTGCAAATAAGCAAGTGTTGTGTTTTTTCTGTATGCATGTGGTTTAAATTTATCACATCAATAAACAAGTGTCTCACATGCTCAGATATGGACTTTACAATGTTGTAGTTAAGACTAAATTGTAGCCCTACAAATTGTGATGTCACTTTATAAATATAGAAGGAGACAACGTGGAATATTTATGACCTCAAAACAACAAAGTCCTGTTGGTTGGAGTTTTTTAATTTAAATAATGACATAACACTAAAACTCTTAACCGAATGGCTCACAGACTTGGGACACATCTTTCAGAAAAACAGTCACACTAATGGTTCAGGGAAAGAGAAATTAAAAAATAAGGCTGTTGATTTAAAGAGAGATGCATCAGTAGACTATCATAACAGAGGTCATTCAAGTTAAAATAAATACGGCTAGGCTTTAAATTCCAGTGAAAGATTTGGGTTTGTTTTGAGTCCCAGGTTTTGGGGAAGGTTGTTTTTGGTTGTGTTGGGTTTTCTTAAACTGTGATAAAACTACCCTCAGCTTCAGTGGAGAATATACCACTAAAGGCAGGCATTTTATGAAGCACATAAAACTTGAGGCTTTCAAATTAAAAACCAGTCAAGGACAGATGGTGGTACGTACTACTAGATTAATCAAGTTGACGTGGATGGATAAAAGTGTAGTTAAAACTAGAAAAAATTGTTTGAGCTGTGAGGTTGTAAGGTCTTTCACAGTATGTGTGCTGGGAGTCCCAAACAGAAGCCTGATGAGTCTGGTTTTCCTTGAATGATGCTGTGGGCTAGCAGAAGGTACCTCGAGCTGTAAATCCTGACTCTTTCATGCCTGGGACAGCACCAGCCCCGCAGGGAGAACAATGCCCTTGTTTCAGACAGCCCATGGTGCATCCAGTGTGATGCTGGAAACAAATGTTGTTAGGACTTGGTATTTACATTGGGACCTACCGGGAGGGAGCAACTTGTTTTGTTTTTAATGGAGCAGTCGGGGAGAGGGATAAAAAGCTTTCGGATAATTCAAGGAATGTGGGGGGGAAGGGAAGGTACAGAGATACGCATTTACTGTAAGTATGAAGAAGCGGAGGCCTCTTTATCAGACTGGCTCTAATGATGTGCTACAGTCACTTTATTTGAAAGCTTCATGGCTCACAGAAAAGTAAACAAATTCATTACATTATTTTTAAAAGAAGATTAACTGTAGTGTGTCGTCTGTTGGACAGCTGCTGTAGTAATCTTTTACAAACACTTTATAAATGACCACCCTCAGTGTTTTCCTGGGCTTTGTGTGGTTGGATTGTTATTTTAGTAAGTACCAGGGTGGCTTTTCAACTGAAAACGTCGTTTCGTGTGTAAGGATTACATACCTACCTTCACCCTAAATATTATTTTATTCTCAGCATGCGTTATAAAATGTCTTCTATACAAATGCAACATGTGTTGCTTTTTTACATGTGTTTGCACATGAATGCTGGCTTTTCCATAAAAGTAGCTAAAAAATATTTTAAACAAAAAAAGCAAATCCTCTTTACTGTCCCACTCCCATTTATTCTAATTTTTGCTTTCTTGCTCTTTTTTGGTCTTTGAAAACAGAAAGTTGAAAAGATGAGTCAGAGTAAACTTAGATGATACATGAGTTGACACTGAACAAATGTTTAGTCCTCAGCAGGAATCTTTGGCAAATAAGATTGTGTCCAGGTATTGTGTTCTTTACCCATCCTTTGCTTGAATGCCAGCAAGAATAATGTTATTTAGCGCCATGTCTGGATTTTCATTTGAAAGCATGTGACTAACACAAATTGATATAACGCTAAGGATTTGTGAGTTTATAAAGCAGTTTTAACCAACCTTTCCATAAAGCAGTTGATCTTGTGCATTCAGGTTTCAGTTATGAGTTCCTCGAACAGGTGAGGAGGCGGCAGAGAGAGGAGGAAGAGTGTTTCTTTTGCGCTCACTTTGGCCTCCCATGGGTTTCCAATGCTCTAGCAGAGGACCTCACCTGGCAAGTACGATGCTATAGTAAAGCTGCTGGATCTGAACCAAGTCTACTCTGTGAATGTAATTCTTGTTCTTGGAAATGCTGGCGGCAGTTAGACTCTTATCTTCCCCAGCCTTGGGATGTGAGATGCTAATACAGCTGCCATAGGCATGGGTGGCCTCTTTGGCTTGCCTTGTCTCTGTATGCTCCACCTTCATCAGTTTATAGTTGAAGTGTCCAAGGGACATGCAGGTTTGGCAGAAACATCAGAAAGTGTACTTTATTTATTTTGAGCAGAAGAATTATGGATTTAAGTAACTCCACAAACACTTGCATGCAATCCCCCATTTTTCTGTCCTTGTCATATAGGAGTCTGCTTCAAAGTCCACCTGGACCACCTTACATCCTTGCCATTTCCACTGCTGTCAGTGAGTGGGTTTTCCCTACCCAGAGACCCCACCTTCTTATAAATATAGCCTGGCCTTGCAGGAATCTGTTCCTTGCTCAGGTTGTCCTGACAAACCCGGTACAACTGTTGCTCAGTGTCGTGGTTTAACCCCAGCCAGCAACACAGCACCACGCAGCCGCTCACTCGCTCCCCCCCCACACAGTGGGATGGGGGAGAGAATCGGGAAAAAAAAGTAAAGCTCGTGGGTTGAGATAAGAACAGTTTAATAGAACGGAA
>JAVKLA010000061.1:13215637-13229882 GCA_034782735.1 Sagittarius serpentarius | reverse complement strand
ATACTGAACTGAAAACACAGCGCTGTACCAGCTACTAGGAAGACAATTAACTCTATCCCAGCTGAAACCAGGACACTCAGGAAGTGGATTAATTAATGGGGTCATTCGCAAATCATTACTGCTTGGGCAGCATCTCTATCACATTTCACTTTACTGCAAACACTGTTTCCACAGTGTTGCCCACAGCCCCATCTCTTCTCATTAAATGTCATGAGCAGGATATTTAAAGAGTCTTGACAGAAGGTGCTGAATATGGTTAGATAAAAAAATGGGAGCTTGACAACCTATTGCAGTCTGAGCCCGTAATTTAGAAGTGTGTTAATGTTTGCAATTTTGACTGGGCTACAAATGATAGTAGGGAAGCAGTACAGCACAGCAAACAGGAGCTAAAAACCCTGACTGAGCTCATCACAAGAGCTATTACTTCCAGTATTTTTGCTACTGGATTTCTGTTCTTAGAAGAGAAGGGGATATTTAAATGGTCATTGTGCATACCTTTAGCCTGTATTTTATTGCAGTGCCTGACCCATGGAGGTGACTAAGAAGCACAATGAAGGTATCAAAGTTTTATTTGGGACTGTGTGAGATCTGTAACTATTATATAAGCCAAGAATTAGCACCACCCCTTCATCTTGGACTTGGAATTATCTAAGAGCAAGACCAATACAGCTTAAGAGTCGTCTTTGCAGAATTCCATACTTTTTTCATTGCTCAGTTGTTACTGGGAGGTTGCACGGAAAGGTGGCTTCATCGTGTCCAAATCCCTTCTGCTTCCCCAGGTAACGCGGGTTTGGGTGTCCAGAAGCGACTTGGTTCTATGGTTTTGTGAAAGTCTATGAATGATGATCATCAGAGTAGTTAGGGTTCTGTAAAGAGTAAATCTCTCTCTCAGGGAAATCTTGGGGAGGGCATTGAATAAACTGCCATCCAGTATTAGACCAGCTGCAATTTTTTTATGCTTCTAGGTGAATACTTAACAATTTGGTGAGGCTATTGCCTGGAAAGATATGAATGAACCTCTTTCAGACATCTGGGAGTCGCTGGAGTCAATCTCATCTTGCTGTGGAACAGCATTTTATTTCTACACTGTGTGATCTCACACTGGATTTTCCCTGATAAACTCAGCGTATCTATTTAATGCTCTTCATCTATACATGAAATACTTTCATTTGGGGTATGCTTATGCATATATTTATAGTAATATGGTTTTAGATGTGAATAGTTAACTGTTCCATCTGCAAACCTAAAGAAACTTTTAACTTTTGTGGGATATATGTGCATATATTTATCAAAGATCATGCATATGTTTTCCCGAGATTGCTAAAGGATCTCCAGGAGGTCTTGGATCAAGATGGTAGTTGTCACTTCTTCTTCGGCATAATGGAGATGAAGCCCCTGTGTGGCAGACAGAGGCTTTCTCAGTCCAGGGAAACGTGAGGTTACACAACAAACAGCCCCAGAAGCTAAGGATCTTAAGGAAACTCTACTTCTCCCACTTAGATATGTGTATACTAAAAAAATCCATACCTTCCCTCCACTCTGAAACAGCCTCTGCTGTTCACATTCCTTCCTCAGGTTTGAGTATGGGAGAACAAATAGCACAACAGATTTTAGATAAGATACTTAATACATAGCTAGAAGGTGCTTAGATTACTGTACTGCTGCGAGTAGTATAATCATATATTGAGGGCAGTTCTACAGTTTTCTGCAAGTGTAGTATTTACAGTTCTGTGAATTGAGCAGAGCAGGGAGGTAGTAGAGAAGTATAGTGAACAGTAAAATTACGAAGCTTGAAGCTTCTGGTTTTAAATATTACCTGTGCCCTTCAATTGCATTTATGCATATTTTGTTCACTTTCCTATAGAAATATAAGCTCCTTATTTAAATGTTGATTATTTCAGGAGACAAAAGAAGAGGAAGAACTTAACGCAGAGGAAAAGAGGAAACTGGAAAGAAAATTAAAAAAAGAGCGCAAGAAGAAGGAAAAACAGCTGATGAGGGAAGCTGGAATCTCTACTAAAAAGGTGGAGCCTAAAAAGCAGTCGGGATCTGAGCTGGCTCTGGCCTATTTAACCAGGTAAGAATACTAAAACCACTGCAGGTGCTCCCTTACAGAAGTAAGCTGTAAACCATGCCAGAAATCCAGAACAAGCTGAACCAAGTAATAACATATTAAAGGAAATTGCTGCAGTTAAGTACTAAGTTAATGTTTCATCTCAGTTGACACCCTCACATACGGTTGATCGCCCCATTGTATTTATATCACAGGAACAACTAAGAGATGTTAAGTATGGTGCAAACATTTTATAGAAAGACAGCTCCTGTCCTGAAGATCTTACAGTTGATATGTAAATATCACTGGGTTAGCTGCACTTACAAAGATGAAAGGCACATTGCAGAAAAGACTGCCTTGAAGTTAGTTTTGTTTCTTGAGTATGCTGTTCTAAGCAAGGGAATTCTCTTTATATAAGTTGTTCTCTTTATATAAGTAAATTGCATGAAATGGTTAAGCATTATGGAATCTGAATTTAACCGTCTGCATGGTGTTTGGGTATTTGTAACTTAAGATGGGATTATGCCACTATTTTAAAATTAACAGTGTACATTATTTTTGTGTACCAAAGTATACAGCATGTATGGTGGCTGATTTCAGATCAAAAGCAATTACTTCATCTAGCTAGCGAACTTATGTGGAATACTTAAAATTCCAACATAAAGCAAAGTCTACAGTTAAGCTAAAGAACTACAGCAAAGCGTTCGTAGTACTCTACAGACGGTAAGAGGTCATGTATAAACAGGACAATAGTGTTTATTTTTTTCCAAGCTGCAAAATATACCCTCTCTGTAAGACCTCCAGAAGACTGGTGTGTTACAAATACTGGGTTAGCACGTGGAACCGTTCCAGGGTTGCATCTCTGGCCATGCTCAAAACTGAAGCATTCAGACTGTCTGAATTGTTACTTACCACTCTCAGTGGGGAGGGAGGAAATTAATTGCATTCCAGGCAGAGGGACATGTGCGTTTTTGTTACATAACCCTCAGCACGCAGCGATAGCAAAATGACAATATTTTTGATCTGGAAAACAGCTGGAGTAGTTCGCTGTTTTGAACTGCAAATGGATTGACAGTTAGCTTTGAACCATCTGCTCAGACTGTACTCTGGTATGTGTACTAGTAAGTGGCGGATCTCTAGATAATGGATTTCAGGTTTGGAAAGCAAAGAAACAAGCTGTGGGTTTTTGCTTGATATTCCATTGTTATCTGTGTGGATTTTTGCCTTGTTAGGTGAGAGAATGTGAAACGACATTTGAACTAGTATTTGAGCCAATTTGACTCTAGAGTTTCACTTAACCTGTACTAAATTACCTTGAAATAGTAAACCTGCTATGTCATTTGATCTTGTAATACACAGACTCCAAGGGCTTTATATACAGCAGTAGGTTGTGAGGGATTATTTCAGCAACAGACAGTTTGAATTTTGTAGACTTAACAGGGATAGTTAAAAGTTGTTGAACTGACAAGCAAATATAACCATAGACGCAGTTCTAGCCTGAAATGTGCCAGAACCATCTTGCACCATTGTAAATTACAGAAAAACAGCTTAATCCTTTTGCACCTCAG
Source organism: Sagittarius serpentarius (assembly GCA_034782735.1). Taxonomy (NCBI): domain Eukaryota; kingdom Metazoa; phylum Chordata; class Aves; order Accipitriformes; family Sagittariidae; genus Sagittarius; species Sagittarius serpentarius. The sequence continues at coordinate 13,226,261 of JAVKLA010000061.1, read as the reverse complement.
ATGTTTTTTCAACCCAGCAAGACTGGAAAAAGAAACAACTGGATTTAAAGTAATCAGAGAAGTAATATATTAGCTGGGGAAGGGAAACTAAAATCCGAGCTCTGGAAGTCCACTGCAAAACCCCCAGCAATTTCAGTGAGTCAGGGATTTTAGTCTATGTGTTTTTGTTGGGCTACAGGTGTGAGTAACATGTGGGAGGATAAATTAATCTTATAGAGGCAAGAGATTAATATAATTGGAAGTAAACAAAAGGGTGCTGTGGATTTGTTTTGCCCCACCTACAATAAAAAGCCTTCCATGACATAAGGGTTGCTAAGTGTAGTGGCATCTTAATTCCCTGAGGACATGTGACTCTCCTGTTGGACAGGTGGAACTTGAAGTACTGTATGATAACTGAAACTGTCATTTTTGTTTATTAAGAGACTATTCGCAGTATGAGAGCACAACTCTGTGAGGCTTTAGCCTATGACAGGAAAACACTGAATTTGTTTTGGTGAAATTTTGTTAACTTTAAAAGAAAAATGTGTTAGAAAGCATTCAATGAAAGAATTTTTGTTACACATCTAGACTTTTGACGTGCAAGGGAAAATTAAACTTATTTTGTAAGTCATACATATTTTAAGAGGTAGTAGTTTCCTCAGAGTGCAGAATCGTCTTTTCTGGTATGTGGAGTTCTTCACCAGGAGAATAAATTTCTGTTTCAAGCAGTAGGGTCAGGGAGAAGTAGCAAAATTTTACTTGGAGGAAATAAAACATAGTTAATAACAGTTACTGTTTTGTGGGGGGGCCTGTGCTTAGAAAGCCCTGCTTCTGCAATAGCTTTGTATGTTCCATTTAAAAAATAAAATGGAAGTAGCAGGCAGCCCACAGGCAGTACTACTCTCTTTGCTGAGGCACAAGGTGACTTTCACAGACATGCCTCATTCTTTTAGTCAAGATGAGTTAATGAAGAGAGCACTGATGAGAGGGAGTGAGGCATGCAGCGTTGGGGGGCCAGGACCGCTAATTGCATACTGCCCTTCCTGACGGCTTTAAGACCAGCAGTGCAGCAACAGAGCTAGATTCAGAGTGGTGCTTTGCATGAAGAGCAATGCTAGACGGAGGCGCATGGCTGTCTTTGATAGCACTGCCGATGTGTGCCCCTGCTGCCGGGGACTGCTGGGGGTCTTTGTAAACCTCCGTACTGCTGGGCACAGTGTGCTACAAGCTGACCAGTTCTTCCAGTTTTCCAGGTTTGTTATTTGAGTCTAAAAACAAACAGTCCTTGATGCTTTGCAAGCCTCCAGAGAGGTCAGATTATAATTTTATTGGAGGACCATCCTAGCGTTGAAAGGCTTTTTTTTCCCCATGCATGTGGGATGGCCGCATGCAACATCAGCTGATGCCAGCTAGCAAACTGCAGCCCCCAGCTAGACCTGAGGGTGGTGAAGAGTTTCCCCTCTTAGCTGGGTGACATTGATAGCGCAGGCTTTTCAGCTGCTTTCCCATTTGAATTGAGACCAGGACAAGCATGCACCGGGTTTTGCACTCCTGATAGAGGAGAAGCGGCCAGATGGCTCCTGTTTTTTTCCCCCTCTCACTTTCTGTTGGCCGGTGGGAAAAGGAAAGGGGGAGAAAAAAAATGTCTTTGCTTCATCAATTTTTATCTCACCTTTTCTCTCGATGAGATAAGCTCAGGCCGTTTCCCAGTGCAGTTCTGTCTAATGCAGCAAATGTAGCAATCGCAGCATGTCTGCGGAAACAGAAGCAAGTCCACTACCATCAGATTCTCCAGCTTGCTGAGGGAGCAGAGAGTAAGATCTGAAGATATATAGACAATTAAAAATAGGGAGCTAAAGCCAAAAAGGGAAGCAGAAAGGTGATAAAACTATGAGAAGGAAAAAAGAAAAAGTGGAATAATGAAAAAAAAACAGAGTGGTGCTGAACAGAAGAGAAAAAAACCCCTGTAAAATTACTGCAGAGGAACAGAGAAAAGCATGAGTGAGGAAGTATTAGTGGTTGAATAAACTGCACAAATCTCTTCCTTTTAATGATGACATACCTTTTTTCTTTATGCTGGTAAGTGATGATTCAGGTTTAAAGCCAAGATTAGAATGTCTCATTACCATGTTTCTTGGAAAATATAAAATAAAAATTCATCCTTTTCTAAGCATTAAGCACCTTCAAGTAAAAAGATGTTGCAATTCATGAGAATGGTAATTAGACTTAATTATAACCTAACTGACCTTCTGTGGTGTTAAAATGTTGGCAGAACTTGTTTGTCTTGGCAAGCCACTCTCTCCTAGAAATGCTTCTGTTCTTGTGTTTGGCTTAGAAAGTTCATTGCTATATGGATCTGCACATACGGTTTTCTCCATCACCCCTCAAAGGAAGAGACAGAGATCTGAAAAGATGTCACTAAAAGTATGTGGAATTGCAAGATTGATACCATCTGAAGTAGAAGTAATCGGTAATATCGTTATCTGGATATTGCTGTGAATTACCTAAGCCTTGCAGTATTATTTATCACGTGTTAAAATTTAAAAAATAAGCCGCTGGGGTACATTTATTTCCTTTCTGTAATGATTTGTGTTATACTAGTAATGTATGTCACCAGACTGTTTCCCAAGGCATTGTCTTTTCAGTTTTCTTTATAGACTTACTGTCCTCAACCCTAATTTAAATTTAGGTGCGATTCAGAGAATGTCAGAGATTTCTTCAAACAAAAACAGATGCTTATAAGAATAATGCCAAGCAAGGGCACATTACAGAAATACAAATGTGAGAGACAGTCAGAATTTCCCATCAAGTGGGGAAATAGTCTGACTCTGCAGAACACAAGGTGTTTTTTGCTGAGCCCAGTGGCAGTACTGCTGAAAGCAGTGTACAACCCAGGGCAGTTGTTTGTCTGCTGTGTTTGCAGAATGGAAACAAATCCCGGTCCTCGGTCAAACTTTATTACAAACAGTGCCAAGCATGGGAGATTTTAAAGCTGAAACATTGTTCTTCCTTTCAAAGAATACAGAAATCTGAGTCCTGTTGCTGTAAGCATTTATTTTGATACTTTGATATTTTTAATGTATATATTATCTATATTATATATAGATATATATTAATATCTATCTAAAAATAACATGTATAAAGTATATCAAGTTTTTACTCCTACTGGTGCAGAGACTATCTGGAGAACGGTATTAATAGGCACTGTAGTGTTCACTCAGTGTTAGCATCTAAGAAGTTTCTGATTTTTGAAAGAATGAGGAGAAGCTTGTGCTGAGCTGTAAAGAGGGCAGCAATATTTGAGATTTGTGGGCAAACAGCTGAGATGATGGTGGCCCTTCAGGAAATCACAAAACCATTCATCCTATCATGTTTGGGACCAGGTGACTCTATTGGGAGAGCTTCTGCATCAATACAACCACACTCCTTAATGTTGAAAAACAGTTTCTAAATTTAAAGTACATTGAGTGGGCTTGTGTCAGATTTAGTTTGCTTTGTTGATCCACAATGTTTTGAAGCTGTTTTACCTTTCACAGGTTAAGTATTTGTTTAGCTGCGGTCAGTGATGACTTTTGATGTTTGATTCTGAACTTAAAGTCATTCTCATTGCTGCTGGTCTTAATCTTTATTTATTTCAAACTTGGCACTGATGTTGATGTTTCAGTATCAATGGCTTAAGCTTTTAGATATTAAGAGTAACTGAGGCACTAGAAATCTAAACATACACAGATTTTTTTTCTCTCCCTCCATAGACAGGCTCCTTGCATTTGATAGCAATTAACGTTAGCATTTAGTGTCATTTCTCCTTCCCCCACCCTCTGGGACAGAGAATGAGTTTCCTTCCTGATAGAGAGGTGCAGTGTATGTAAAAGCTCATCATTTATCTTGAATTTCATAGAATATTGGAGAACTGCTCAAGTGATGAATCTCAGTTAGCCAGTAGCAAAACCAGTATGTGAACTTAAGAGAAACCATTGTAATTAGACAGAGCAATGTTGCTGAATTCCCTTCAACAAGTGGGGCTTTAAGTCATCTTGAAAGAGCAGCTTTTCCTTGAAGATTAGAGGAATAGCGATGGAGGCTAGTTTTGCTTTAATAATCACAGGGCTATTTTTTAAAGGTTCAGGGGCAAGCCTTAACTATGGATGTAATTAATCTATTCCTACATGCTTTTAGTCATTTTGTCACATTCATTCGTTCCATAAGAAGCCTCATGAATCCAGAGAGCCAGATACAGGATAAATTTGCATTTGGCGTTGTTCTGTGGCTGTTTTAGATGAACTTGGACAGGCACTTTTGACTATCTGATTTCAAAGGCTTGCACTTTTCCTAATATTCTAGAGATCAGTGAATTTGTTTTAGTACTTCTCCAACTTTCGATATTGCTTGACTTCTAACTTCTACCAGAGCCTGACCTGCCTCTAAGTGGGATTCCTCTCCTTGACCTAAATCAGCGTGTCTGTAAAACTGAGTGTTTTCCAATTGATGTTAATAGTTGGACAGATCTTCCTCATTTTAAAGGAAGCCACTGTCTTTGTTTGTGACAGAGTGAAGTAGTCTCGTCTTACTAAGCGTTACCTTATCATTATGCTACACTCCCTTGTGTAACTTCAGTACCCTGTGGCATCTGATGAAGCCACCTCAGTTTGTTTGCAGTTCCCTAGCAGCCCCGGCATTACTCAGAAACTGTACAAAGCTCTCAGTTGCAATGCCCACACCTTTCCTATTTTTAGGGTGCTGGTATGCTGGCAGTTATTCTTGTGGGGGTAGGTGGAGAGGGCCTGTTCACTCTACAAATTTGGTGCTGCTTTAGGGCTATTCTGAAAACGTGCTCAAGTATCTTATCTTCTGCAGAAGGCAAAGCTTGCTGTTAGGATATATGAAGCAGAAAAATTGTTATGCTATGTTGGACCTATTATTCAGCAAGGTTTTCTAAATCACTGTATTGCCCCACATTTTGTAAATAACTTCTCCCCGTCCTGGTGTTTACATCCTTCACATGGCTGTTAGCGTTTTTTTCAATCTCACTACCCCTTCAGTGAAGCAGTACGTCCATAATCCTTCATCTGTTGCTAGTCCCTCTAGACTCTGATGTGCTCTATTGCTCTTCTTTGAACTCCTATGTCTGTGATCATTCTGGAAATGCGAGACCTGGAAGCAAACGCGCTGTTTTACTGGAGGCACCTTCCAGCTTCATGCAGAAAGGACTGAGAGTTTGCAATTCCTTCTTTCTCCCTGTCACTCTGGCTTCGTTTATGGGCAACAACATTGGATTCATCTTTGAACCATAGCGCATTGAGATTTGCTGCATGCTAAAAACCTTTGCTTTTTTTTCTCCCCCCAAACTATTATTCGGTTTTGTGTTAATGACAGTGTTGGCATGAACATGCCAAGTATAGCTATAATAAATGTGTCACTGACTGTAAAAGGGACAGTGCTTCTCATCGTACTTCAGCCTGGCTGCATCAAGTCAGATACCCTACTGTTTCAGAGCTGGCTTTATGATACACATTTCCAGATGTTATTGTTCTCATTACCATCTAATTATTCAAACTATGCATTTAGGATTCTGTGGATGCCACGTTATGCTCTCTAATAGCACCATACAGCTTTTGCCTGTTTAATCAAGATGTCTGACGGCAGCCTGACTTGATGATTTTCAGTCCCTGTGATACACTCATTGACTTCTGGAATCACTTTTCTGTATCTTGATGGCAAGTGATATGCAGAACTGTGTTGGAGCCATGCCAGCGTTTTTCTAACCCCTGCATGACATCCACAGGATGTCTCTTTTTCCAGCTATAAATACTATAGCTATCCAGGCTTTGCCTGATAAAGGTTCACCAAAAAAAGGAAGGCAACAATTTTGGTCTGCAGCTCTTCCATGCAAGTCCAACTTTGCAGTGCAGATAGTTAGAGGGATGTCTGCGGCGGCGCTGAACAGAGGAAGGTGACTGCATGGCACAGTGCTTTGCAGAAATACTGACTCAGGTCTGGAAGCTGAGTAACTGGGTTAACACCCAGATGAGCCTGAATTAAGAAGTCATGGCTCTCTGCAGATGAGCTCAGGCACTGCACAGAGCTGATGTATAAGTTATACCGCTTCCAATGCCAGAGTAGGCACCAAGGCTTCTTTAGCTGTTACTGAAGAGAAACTTGTCAGTTAAAGCTAATGCTGACAAATAATAGTATTATTTACTACATAATTCTAAAAACAGCAACCAAAAGTAAGAACAAAAACCAACTTTAAATAGATTGGAGCCAATCTTAGCTATTTTAACTAAGAATTTCTGGGAAGAAAATGAACCGTAGGAATATATTTTGTGTATCTGTAATACTCTCCTGGAAATGCTCCAGATGGACAGAATTACTTTTTTTGTAATTTCAGTCATTTCTAGCAAGTCTTCTCCGTACTGGTGTATCAAGTTGTGAAGATCCTAGGTACTTACAAGTGGTTTTGGATGTATTTTGCCATTTCTAGCTTGCTGGGTAAGCAACTTTGGTTTCTAGAGACAAAAGAGTTGATTGCTTTGAAGATACTGAAATGTCAGGTTCTGAGACTTTTAAGCTTAGTTATACGTGGAAGTTCTCAGATGTTGCAGATATTTCTGTGGTATTTTCAACTCATTCAGAAGTAGGAAGTTTTAGAAACATCAATGATTGCAGGATTTCCCGGCTGAATTAGTAAATGCTTATGATGCAACTCATTCAACTGAGCTTTGGAAAAGCAGCCAGACTAGCACTACTTTCCCTGAACCAAACCTCTTATGGTTTAGCTATTAATATTATTCTGTGTAAACTTCTTTCTACAGGGAGTGGTTTTGGAGTAGCTTTCTTACCCCTTTGCTTAGAGCTAAGCCATGGCTTGAGAGCAGAAAGCAAGGGAAGCTCATGTCCATGCTAAATTTTTCTCAGTCGGAGTCAGTAGCTATTCTGTCTTTCTAAATCTGCTGATTGTCCCATTTAGTTTATGGCAGAGGAAAGAGATTTCTTCTTGTAATTTCTATAACCGTAAGTGGTCACTAAATTTAACAAAAAGGGAGAAATAGATTAGGAAATTCTAATCCTGCTTTATGGCTCCAGATCAAATAGTTCATCTTTCTAAATCTTTGAATTAATTTTATGGAAGGTCACAAGTACAAGTCTCAAAACGTATTTCAGTAAAAGCTGCAGAGTGGTTTACTTTTAAACCTTCTGTCTCTTTGCGCTTCTACCATTTTTTCAGTGTGAAACAAAGCTGTCAAAATATTTACTTGGGCATTTGGTTCAAACATTCTCATAGGGAAATACTGTATTTAATAGCATCATTAACATGAACTCACAAATCCTTTCATCTGACATCTGTCATTTACAGGATCAGCTGAAAAATATGTTATCGACTAACCAGCCCCATCTTTAAAGGGATTTTTATTACTGTTTTTTTTTTAAATATTTTTTCTGTCTTCTCCCTGTCATGGTAATTTGCTTTTCCATAATACCTTTCTTGATAGTGTATTATGACTGTATTTTGAAAAAATAAGTGAAAAATATTTTGACACTAATTTATTTACTCTTGTTATGACAGCTTTTGAGAATTTGTTACATTACCCCGTTTTTCAGATGGATAAATTAAACAGTGATGAAGTTTGTGAGTCACCAAAGTCCTTGTACTATCCAAAGGTCTCCTTTCAAGCAAGTGACGCAAGGGAAACTAGACATAACTTTCTTCTCGTCTGAACACAGGCGCTGTTTTGTTTGGCCCTATACCAATGTCTCATCCCAATAGACCTGTAGGATTTTTCTCAATTCCTTATTTTGAAAGAGGATTTTGCATGGATTTTCTTCTGTAGTTGCATCTCAAGACATTCCTAAAGGCCACTCGCAACTCTGCTAATCTCTGGGTGGGCATGCAATGTATGGGTTAATATTCCAAACCCTTCCAGCTACTTTGGGAGAGGTTTCTGTCTTCCATGGTTGGGGTCTCCTTGCAGTTGTGGTCCTTCGTAGTATTGCTGCAAATGACCAGAGCAGCTTTTTTCCATTTTATTGCTGCTGATAAAACTAGGAACGAAAATTCCCAAGTTAGCCAGCTGGAGGTTACAGACGGCACTTTTATTGTCAGTCACATATATAAGATTTTTCTCCTGCATATGATCTTGTATCAGATGAGATTGGTGGCTCTTAAGATGGCTTGTTCTCATGTGCCTGAGGAGGCTTCCCATGCATTCTTGGTGAATTGATTTTTTTCAAAGTTTTTTTTGCTTTTATTTATTTATAACTTTTTCAGTAAGATTTTTAAGATTCCTCATAAATTTTCACATATATGTTGTCACAGCTATAAATTGTGTTAGCAGTAATTAACCATTGTGCTGTAAAGTGCTTTCTTAGATGGGGAAAACTAGATTACGTGCGTTTAAGTCCATAAATATTGGGGTAAAAATAGTTAGGGTTTCTTTGCCTGATTCTCTTTCCTGTAAAATAACGTCTTTATTTCCAAACCTAGTTAAGAAAATTTAATGCATCCTTTCTTAATGACTCTCATTTCCAGTAAAATAAAATCTAGTATAAATGAATTTTCTTAACAGTGTATTAAATGTAGCCATTAGATACTTCTTGTTGAGATCCAGCTTTCATCCGTCCATAGTATTATACAAAAGAGATTGCATCTAATTGAAAAATTAAGCAGTTTTAATATATTATTTCATCTGAAATGACTTTTAGAAACCTTGTGAGATATATTAGGCGGATTCAGAAGCAGAAGCTTTTAATAACAGGCCAGTGTGCTTCAGGACCGCATCCTGACAGTAACTAGACACCTTCATTGCTTGCTCAAGTTGTGAGTGCTCAACACTTCACACAATCACTTTGACCTTTTCCATTTGTCCTGAGCAAAACTTTTGTACTATTCAGATCAAATAAAAACAGAATAATTAAAATTACCTTTTTCCCATATAACTGTTACAACAAACTACCTCGTGATATTTTTAAACTAAAAGGAGATTGCAGGGATTATTTACTTTATTTTAATAAAATTCTGTTCGCAGTGAGGCTTCGTAGAAGGGAGTGTGAGGCACAGCTTTTTCCTCCCAGCCTCTGAAGTCTGCTCTCCCCTGGCTCTCAAAACTCCTTGCCTAGCGCCTGGCTGTGAGCCCAGGGATCCCATCCTTATCCCATCTTCTGTATTTGAGAAAAGGCATTTTGTACTCACCCATCTTCCATTCAGGCTACATTCTTGACATGGCAGAAATGCAAAAGGAAGGTTTTATGTTTTCTCTGTGTCATAAAATTTAGATCTAGGAGAATTAACACTGCTGCTCACTTCCTCAAACACGTTCAAAGTATTAATCCAGTGCCAAAATACTCAAGAGAGTGGCGAGTAGTTTCAGAGTTCTAGGGAATCATTTAGTCTAGTCAGCCAAAGCCAAAATTAAAATTTAAAATGCAGTTGGCAGTGATTATTAATCAGTTAGCTCCAGGGAGCCTTCAAGGCTTCCTAGCCAGAGTTAGAATAACAAGCAGTATTTTTGAAATAATAAAACTGGATCCTTAATAAAACTTGTCTCCTGCTTCACATATTTATTAATATGATGATGCCCAAAAAGGTATCAGTAATTACTTTTATATGAATAAAATTGAATTGGAATGAGAGCCATCTGCAGGAAGCAGTAACTGGCAGATCAGTTTCTTTAAGAGTAGATTACTGTGCAGTGCACATCACAGGTCATTAGAACAGGAGAATCTGATGCTGTCCTGAATACCGTAGTGCAGCGGCAGATTTTATTATGCAGTGGGAAATACCTGAACATATCAGCTAAATCAAGAAAATACGAGTGGGCTGTCAACTGCTATACACTTTTAGGTTGATCTTGGTATTTTCTTTGGCTTGTCCCTTTTTAGAACTCTTCTGCAAAAAGAAGAGTAAATCATTCTGTAAGGTTACAACTTAGGAGATTCAAATGGCTAGGAGTCTGCAACACTCTCTTCTTCTGCCTCTGCCATGCTTCCTAGTGAATACAGCCATGGGATGCCCAAATTGGGATGTCAAAAATGACAAGGATGGTTGACGGGTCTTTTTTTTTTTTTTTTAAATAAACTTCTATATATGTTCTTGCTGGTGGTCCAGAATAACCCCAAATGTGGTATCCTCTCAGATGCACTGTAAAAGCCATCTGTGTGATGGGTTATTTGAAGAGGGCTGTGCGAGGCTTCCTGTAACAAAGATGAGCTATGTCTAATTAGCCAGCAATTAAAATACTTGGATTTCATTTAAAAAAAACAAAAGCCTGCAAATGTGATTTCTGCAACAGTGCGTCTAGAGCTGGCATCCAAATTAATAAATACCTGTTCTTCAGTGCTGTCCAAAGAGAAGTCAGTGAAGTAAAGGGGGTAGAAGGTAAGAATTTGACAATCCAGGAGGTCTTCTATGTGCCTACAGGACATCGTGACCAGAACAGGCCAGCCTGTGGAAAAGGTATGGGGCCAGTCCTACAGCATAGGCTCAAGGTTCAGCTTCCCTTTGGGGATGTCCTGGTTTCGGCTGGGATAGAGTTAATTGTCTTCCTAGGAGCTGGTACAGCGCTGTGCTTTCAGTTCAGTATGAGAAGAATGTTGATAACACCCTGATGTTTTCGGCTGTTGCTCAGTCGTGTTTAGACTAATTCAAGGA
>JAVKLA010000061.1:13138397-13215537 GCA_034782735.1 Sagittarius serpentarius | reverse complement strand
GTCTTGTATATTCCAATCCTTTTATTATTATTGTCATTTTTTCTTGTTATTAGTGTCATTGTTAGTTTCTTCCTTTCCGTGCTATTAAACTGTTCTTATCTCAACCCACGAGCTTTACTTTATTTTTCCGATTCTCTCCCCCATCCCACCAGGGGGCTGTGAGTGAGCGGCTGCGTGGTGCTGAGTTGCTGGCTGGGGTTAAACCATGACAGGGAGGGATCTCTCCTTTCCTGGAGGCTTCAGCTAGAGCCCCTGGATACCACAAGGGATGGGATTGATTTGAAGCCAGCTATTTGTCAGCATGAGTATCTCTGCTTGTCAGGCAAGGAGAGGACACAGGAGGTACTTCTTCACAGATGTTGCTGGCACCCAGCCTGCCTGGCCATCCTCCAGATTGCAGTGGGTGGGTTGCACCCCTTGTGTCCCTCAAGTTCAGTGACACCATGCTCCATGGTCTAAACAGCTCCTGTTCCTCAAGGATGCGGGAAAGCCCTCTTGGGAAGTCTGCAGGAACAGGATTTGAATCTTGTGGGGAGGAAAGGAGGCTAGTTGCTTTATTAAACTGTCCCTTATCTTGACGCACGAGCCTTTCATCGTATTTTCTCTCCCCTGTCCAGTCGAGGTCAACCCACCACAGACAGCTCCCTGCAACTGGGACTGCGTGTCCTGGATGTTGAGCGTCAGAAAGGAAGAATGTGCGTGGTGCTGGGACTTAGCGCAGGGAGGCATTTGGCATGCGGGCATCTCGTTAGCGAAAGGAGAGAGCATTGCTTTTTCATATTATAGTCAAATGTTACTCTGGGGTTTGGAACTGCGGAAGAGCATGTCTCGTCTTGTTGGCTATGGAAGTCCGTTAGGTCTTTGCAAAGGTAGAAAGAGCACAGGAACACCCAACCTGAAGTTAAAGACATCTGCTTACAAAAAAGCAACACATTATCAGCGGTGTTGCTGATCAGAGGCCCAGCCGGATTAGATAACTTCATGGGGTGCCAGCCTCACCTTGTAGCTTCAGGGCTCCTTGAAATAGCCCATGCATGATAAGTAGGTAACACAAACTTTCAACTCAGTATACTGGGCAGTAAATTGGCCTTCAGCATCCTGGCTGGTTCAAAGCAAAATCGATCAGCCAACATCTTCAGTATTCAAATCCTTCTCCCAAGTGGTCATTTCTTCATTGCTCTGCAGAAACTTTCACTGATAAATTTTTGCCTGAAGTTGGTTTCTCTTCCAGCATTTTCTTTCAGCATCACTATATGGAAAACCATGACACTTTCGTACATTTCTGGTGTTTTCTTATTAAAAGCCCGAAGTTTTGTGTTTAGCTTTTTTTTTTAATCATTCCTAGCTTTGAGATAGATTGTATAATTTTAAAATTATACAGACCTTTTTTATTACATTAGTAAATATTTGACTTCTCATAGCGGCTTTTTGTAGCTTGTCTACTTATTTCATTAACACTGTAATATTCTAACTATAGCTAGTATAGGTATGACCCAGCACTGCTGAAACTATAGAATTTTTTGTATTGACACCCAGAGCAAGATTAGGGTATATTAATGCTCTACTAGCTGTATACACATGACTAGGTGTTACTGTTGTAGTTTTGTGGCACTGAAGAATAGAATTGAATCTTCTAGATCTAGCTTGAAAGGACTTGCATTGCGTGTCCTAAGCAGTAAAATGCAGTGATTATTTGCTGTAGCTGAGAACCACTCCAGAACCTAGTCTTCTCCCAGCAACATGGAGTTGCAGAGTCACAAGTAGTGATTTCAGCCTGATTTCAATCTACATGCTCTTCAGATCCCTCCTTTGAAATGCAACAATTAGTTTAAGATTTTTTTTCATTTGTTCTTAATTGTTTAATATCTATTACTCTTTTCTTCTTTGAGATGGTAGGGGGGAGAACCTTTAAAAATTCTAAAAGCTGATTTAAAATAAAAGCAATGAAAATGAGCTACTGGTTGCAACTCAGCTTGAATCCATGCCTTGGCAGGAGTATTTTGTACCATGGCTGGACTTTATGTGGTGTAATGGTAAGGCAGAAGAGAAGTGACCATATTTGTTTTTTCTGGATCTGGTAGCATATCCCACATCGGATCATCAGAAAGCATTTATATAAATGGATTGTTGCCAACTTTTGAAAATTATTGTACTTGCAGCTGGCTTCTTACATGATTTTCATACAGACTATGGGGCCCTCTTTATCTCCTCGTACCCCCCAGGATGTTCTTCATGGGAGGGAGGCATAACAGCCCTTATTTCTGGTCTGGGCATCAGTGCGACCAGAATTAAGTGCAAGAAAAGATGGACATCTGGAGAGGAGATGGGACTTCAGCACAGCATTGAGGTAGCACTTAGTTGTATATTCCTTGCAGGAGCAGAACAGATTGGCTGTGAAGGGCTCAAATTCTATTTTTTATTCTTTTTCTGTGATAATTCAACTCCTGCTTTGTCTTCTTGTTATGAATGTATGCAAAATAAAAAGCACATTTAGCTTAATAATATAGTAATATTAGCTGTGGGCTTGCAAGCCTACTGCTGACCTTTTTGTTATTACTGAAAACAACAGAAAGTTCTCAGCATATTATTACTGCTATATATATTTTCAGATCAAAATGCAATTTTGCTGCAGGCAGGCTAATACAGATACAGCAACTAAACAGCTGTACTAGAAAAAGAATTTTAAAGAAATTGTAAAGGTTTTTTTCTCAGTGGAATCCTCTTGGCATTTGCAGGTAGGTTAGTGTCTATGAAAAGTTGACAAGTTGAATCGCAGTAAGATACCCTATGTGTATGGTACCATATATAAGAGAGATGAGCTCTGCTGATGACCTGCTGTATGATTTTGAAGTGTTGTTACAATTTTCTGGGTCAACTTTCCTTTCCACTTATCATCTGTCTCATCTGTTTATACTTGAAGCTCTTCAAGGGAATGTCTCATGTTGCGTTTGAACAGTGCCTATAGTGGGGGAGGAAGGGGATTTCTAGCTTGGCTGAAGCTTCAGGATGCAAACATAATATAAAATGTTACAAATAATGGCAAGTGATAAAAGTACATACAATAAAAGATATGCTGTGATAAACATTTTATGTAGATGTAATCAAAGCTTTGCTTTAAGGCACAAAGGCCCTTTTCTTTTGCTTTATAAATCCTTTCTAAGAAAATTCTGTGACCTGTGTACTTTGCTGTACAGACACAGTCAGATACTATCTGTCCTTATATTGGACATCAGGACAAAAATGGGACACTAAAAAGCATGTTTATTTCTTCCTGCATGTGTGATTCCTAAATTAAAAAAAAAAAAAAAAAAAGCTTCCTCCCCTTGCCTTTTCACAAGTCTTTAGACATTATGCTGTGCCTAAACCAGATGGAAGAATATGTTAAAAATTGTTTTAAACCACAGATTGAGAAATGGTGCCAGGATTTTCAACCAAAAATGTAGCACTGATTCTAAAATCTGTTGACAATTTTAGAAAGTTTTCTTCTGGCAAAAGAGCTCCATTAGTATCTCTTCTTCTCTTCCAGGAAAATAAGGAAAATCTTTATCTGAATCATAATTTAATTAGCTTCTAAACTGGATTTGAGAATATCAGTATAAATATATCAACTTTCCCTAGGAACTGGAGTTGGGAGATAAACAGTCATCTATAACGTGAGAAGAACACAGTTAAAAATAAAGGCTATGACTCTCTTTTATGTCTGTATCTTGAGTCCTGCCACAGATTAGTGTGTCTAAGATTTTAACTACAGCCATTCCGGTCAAGTCTTTGAAAGTCTATTTTGAATTTAAATTTTGGATATTTTTTCCAAATGAGGAAAATCAGCATCACACGCACTTGAAATGAAATTTCCTCTTATCTTGCATTGAGTATTGAAGTGCACCGCAAGACGGCTTTCTGGGCATGCGGGTGTTGACAAAGACAGATGTTCAAAAAACTGTCTTTTCAAAAGTAAATTTGTTTTAAATGCCCCTGAGAGAAATAGATGAAATTCTGAATACCCCCAATAAAAATAAACACATTTACATTTCCCTTTAAATAATTGTATGTGTTATAACTGGACAAAAAATTATTATTCCTACTTCACTATATGCACTATAGGGCATATATAAAACTTCCATCCACGTCCATATATTTTTTATATATCCATATAAAACCTCCATCTATAAAATGGCCCTTCTCCCACAAGAACGAGTTTATGCCAAATTTCTGCTCCCTCCATGCTGCTTCCAGTGGTTCCAGGGAGCTTCTTTGAGGTGCTGGGTTCCCGTGCTCACCTGTTGGCCATATGGCGTTACGCTCACTGCTTAACGGACTTGATAACAGGATTCAGAGTTTCCAAATTTGGGCCTTATAAGGGCAGTGAGCTTGCCTTAAACATAAGTGTATGGTATTTTAAAGCCGCTGCTATTGTATGTATGGCATTGTGAAATATTACGGCAAAGCACTTGAGTGCCAAGTGTTTCAGCAAGGCTTTAAGTATCTTTAGGGGAATTTTTTCAAGTATGGTTGTTCTTTATTGAGGAAGCACCTGTTACCCACATTTTAAGGACAGGGCAGTCAGCGCAGAAATGATACCTTTTACACTGTTTGCAGAGCGCTTGGGGAATAAAGTGCTTAACTTGATTCCTGCAAGCCTTAATCATGTGCCGTAACTTCTCTTCAGCCTTCCTTGTGGGGCGTGTAGAAGAACATAGGTGATCCTTAAAGATAGGTTTCAGGGTGATAACTGAGTGTATCAAAACAGAAAAGTACCCAGATAAACGAGGTGGGAAGAATGTGACAAGTTTTGTATAGTGTTGTAGTATGCTGCTTTTAACATTTTCAATAGATCTTTTCAATGTAGCTTGAATGTGGTGTAATGGACCAGATCTGTTGCTCTACCCATCCTTTGAGATTCAGTGAAGCTTGAGAGAGTAAGACATAAGGGTCCTCATTTGTAAATCACAGGAGAGCAAGAGGAGGCTGTGCTCTGACCTGGTCCTCAGGGCTGGAGAAACTTTTCGAATTAATTCCCTGATGCTAAGCTTGGGCTGTATGCTGGAGAAATCTAGATTTGGTGGCAGTCTGCTTTACCTTGAACAGATAGCCAGGCTGGAAGGTGTATCCAAGGTGGGTTGGACCATCAACAGCACAAAATTGGAGCATTAGGTGTAGTGAGTCTAGGTGTCTTTGCATTTGGCATGCAGCAGTGCTCTCATGTCTTCTGGAAGGTTATGAGCAGTCGCATGTCTGTCTGGTTTCTTGAAACTTGTCTCCTACCCAATAATCTTTTCAAGCTGAACGAATAAAATGGTTGGTTCTCAGCACAGTGCTTTTGTACACATAGGACATTATTTAATAATTTTGACAGCTTTGTGGTGTTTTGTCCTGGCCAGTAGTCTAAGCAGATGCATTGTGTTGTCTTCCTGAATCCAATTTGTAACAATAATATTTTTCTCTTACTGTGTTTCTGGAACCAATTTGACTACTTTCCCTTCCCCTTCTCTTTCTACTAGAACATCCGAGATCACTGTGCCCTGCACGCTACCAGTTGTCTCTGTTTGCCTACTGATGCTGCCCATATTGCCATGTTTTGGGAATAGATCTGTGTGAGATTAATGTAGAGATTAAAAGTCAGTTGTGAGATAGACCAGTGAGAATCTTGGGCAGCTTTTCTACATGAGACTCACATGCTAAAACCCAAAAGTCCAAATGTAAATTTCTATAAGCCGCTTGGTTAATTTGATTCATTTCCTCTGTATCTTCAATTTCAAAGCTGTTTAGGAAGATTATTTGCACAAACATAAAAGTTCTCTTTAACTAAAGTCAACCAATATGTTTTTTCAATGAGCTAGAGCTCATAAGAAAGATTCAAACATTAACTGTGTAAAGAAGGCAATTAGTGTTGTTTCAATATATTGAAAATTAGCCTGAGGCATACTGGAAAAATACATCTTTTACACACATATATTTTCCATCCAATTCTATAGTTTATATTAGATCTGGACATAGATACTTCTAAAGGCTACCAAATTAATTCAAACTGTGAAAGAGGTTTGTCTATAAAAAGTGGGTTTTTTTAAACTGTAATGTAGTTGGTCTTACTCTGTATATTTAATCACTCAAAGGAAAAGCTTTTTCCACTGCTGTAGTATGTCAGGGAAGCTTATCTGCATATAAACAGCAAAATGAGACCTCTCTTGTGTTACAAAGCCTTAACTTTTGTAGTTTAAAAGTTGAACATTTCTAAAAATGTACTAGTTATGTCATTCTGATAAAAGGAGATACCCCTCTCAGTTTGTCACGGAGTGATACTTTCCGTAGGTTTTAAAGCAGTCATAGGAGTAGGAAAAAAGCTATCATAGTTATAGGAATCAGTGAAAAACTTTTATTTTAATAACTGTTGGGGGGTCCAATTACAGGGAGCAACTGTCACATTATCTGTCTTGAAGATTGTGCATCCAGTATCATGAGTGTTTTGCCCACGGTTTGATAGGAATTAAGGTCAAGAAAAGGACCGTTTTCCCCAAGGGGGAGAAACAGGAATTGATTTAACCATGGACAGAGTACCATTTAAAAACTTGGGAGCATTTTCTGAAAATATGAGAACATCCATAGACTATTAAGGGAAATACTACTTTTTTTACCATACTCATTTAGCATTTGATTCTAATAGGACAGAGCGCAAACCAAAAGAAACGGTTTGTGAGGCTCCGGTGCTGTAGTGAGCACAAATGTACTTTCTGTAGTTGATTATGTTAAAGTATTTGTTGTTTATATGAATTATTATGGTGTATATAGAGCGAAACCTTTCAGGAAGACTAGCTGAAACTTTTGTTTGTTTCTACAAGAGAATTCACTAGAGCGAAAGTCAGAGTGAGATCTTAGATGCAGGGGTATAATGGCATGCCTTAACGTGTAGAAGGGAGCATATGGTTTTGGTAATAGGCTAATAAGAGCAATTAACCTTATAGTGCACTCATTTGTTGGTCTCACTTGTTTATAAACTAGGTAATAAAGATATTTTAACATCCTATAGCTTTATAGGAGATTAGTGAAATCAGGCCGTATTTTTCAAGTTAATGCCTAACAGTACTCAAGTGATAGCGTGATAGAAACATAAAATTAGCAGAGCAAACAGCATTCAAGAGTACTACGTGGTGTGTCTAACCAATGAATGTAATCGCAAATATATAAATACATAGTATGGTTCAAAGAAATAAAAACATGTGTTAAAGGTTTTCATTAGAAGAGGGACTGTTTTCACAGGATGCGGTCACAGATCTGTCATTCAGCTTGTTCTTGTCACCTTGCAAAGATGATAATGTAAACTGTATCCAGGCTTATTTAACATAAAAAAGAATTGTAAACTTACCTTCTTCTTCGTGCTGTGTAAATAGACAGCATTTTGTATAACATCTTCCATGTAATTGTTCAGAAGGATGAACCTCATAAAAGAATGGGTTTCTTTTAACAGCAAGCACCATCATTGTCATCCCCCTTTTTTTTGTTTGTTTGTTTGTTTTGAAGGACTTCTAGAAGTTAAGTCACTTCCTGCAGAAGTTCCAGTTTCTCAAGAGCTACTGCATTTGCCTGGCAAACAGAGAAACTGGGTACAAATGAGCAAGTAGCTTGCCCACACAGATTGCACCCACAAGAAAAGCCCTTTTTACTTCATTCTTTATCGGCTCCTTGCGTTACAGGTGGTGTAATTTTGACAGTCGTTGTCCAGTTGGGCACCTTCCTGTGAAGGCAAGTGATACCAAGGGTTGAATGATCTTTATTTTGCAAGTACTTTGGTTGCTAGGTTGGTGGTGATGGGAAAAGGATGGTTTCCCATAATAATATTTTATTATTTGATTCTGTAACTTTTAGCAGTCAGCTTTTGGGCTCCTGCTTTTGTGCAATATTTGTTTTGCAAACTTTTGCCTATTTATTGACAATGTCCCAAAAGAGACATCTGAATCAGTTCGTTTGTGGATTTAATTAGTGCGTGTAAAATATGATATATTGTGGTTATTAGTGTTTTGTCTGTCGTCCTAGTTTACTGTTATTTGTCTGATTTTTACTTTATATGTTGGTTACGGACATTTTTATTGAGTTTAGCTAGTGCATTATCTTTATCCTGAATTTGAAAGTCAAGACAATAATTTTTTTCTTTTGGGTTTTCTGCAGAGACTTCCATGAAACCCTTCTGTACAAATTTGTGGTCTTGGTTTTTTCCTCTTTCATTGAATTGACTGAACAATGTATTTGCTGGTGCAGCATTCACTGAATATGAGGACTCTTTTGCTTTATTAGGCTTGACAGTGTTTAAACAATACTAATTCTGATACCCAGCTGGCTTTTCAATTGATTTCTGTGCTCTCTGTTGCTGTGTAAAACAAGCCAGAACATTAAAGACATCTTGCATGCTACCCTCTGGAGACTTGTTTTTCTTTAGAGCAAAATCAAATAAGTGTAAAATTTTCCAGTTTTTCTCCTCATATATTTTCTTCTGGATCTTTAAATGATATTTCAGTGTACTGACAAATTTTGTACATGTTAAGATGCTAATTTTCAAGCACATACTTTTAAAAGGCAGTCTTCATTTTATAGTGAGATTCAGTAGTTTGCTCATTTGTTTATAGAAATAAATGTCTCTTTCTTCATCTAAAACAGAATATGCCAGCTTTAATATCATGTTCAAGATGTACATAAATGTGCCGTTTTAACCCAGCTAAAATTTTGCATATTTAAAATGTGTTTGCTAAACAGTCAAAGAACATTTGCAGATGTTGGACTAGATGACCTTTGCTGGTCCCTTTCAACCCAAGCCATTCTATGATTCTATGTTAATCCTTTGTTTTACCTGCTCACTTTTAACAGTATTGAAGCACCTTGAAGTTTTGAGCTAAATATTGGAATTAGAGTTCCTGGGGAGAGCGAGACATAAAAAACATTTTCCTATCCTGTAATCATCAGTATTTTAAGTCACACCTTTAGGTAGACAAATCCAAGCCTTAAAACATATGCTCCTGAAAAATGAATTTTCTCTGCTCTAGAACAGTCATCTGTGATGAGCTTCAGCCATTGTTGAGGTGACCGTTGTAGCACGAGTCTCTCCTTCCAGTCCTTTAGAGGCTGCTTAATTTCATATGAATTTCAGTTTATTGTGAAATACCAGCTTTCTGAAACCCAAACTTGATTCCTCGTCCACTCTACATCCCCAAATCCTCAGGTATCCCTGCAGCTGGGGTAAGGATTTGGGGTGCTCGGTTGTTGTGGGTCAAATGAGGGCAGTGACCTCTTGTAAAGGACTGGTCAAAGCTGAGGAGTGGGACTTGATTCTTAACTTCAAGGAATCAGTGCTTTCTGATGAACATTTATTTCTGCTTTTTGCACAGAAGCCAGGTAGCCATCCCTTGTGTTCTTTTTTGCTGCTTGTACAGAATGCGTGATAGTATCTGTTTCACACAATGTCATGAAACTCCATGTCGTGCATACAAAGTCACTCGGAGTCATTGTAGGAAATATTGTATAAATAATGAATGTTTTGATCCCACAGTATTTCATTTAAGCAATTTTTTTTTTTTTTAATTTACTACAGCTGGTCTGAAAACCCAGAAGAGTGGAAGTTTCAAAAGACAAGACAAACCTGGCTTCTCTTGCATATGTATGATAAAGAGAAGGTTTGTATTAATGCTGCTTTTTCTCAGAACAAATATGATATAAAGTTTTATACATTAGTTGTAGCTATTCTTTATTAACCAAAAGTTGCTAGTACTACCCATGCCCTTTTCTAATGATTTTTTAATAATTTAGAAATCAATTATTTTTTTTAACCAAAATGCTGAATCATTTTAATTGCTTGTAATTAATCTTTTTATTTTGTTGGTGATCATTCTCCTGTGTATGCTGGATTTTTATACTTGATATATGTCAAGCATAAATAGAGCAGATTCATGTTTTATATAAATCTGGAGCTTACTGAGAATTTGAGTCATATCCTTGATTTGAATTTCTGAATGTGGAACCCAATACTGTAAACCAGAATTCTCATACTGCTTCAGATATCTATGGCTCCATATAAGATGTACAAGCCATATTGCCAAGATGTCAAAATAGCTTTCTCATTAAAATATAAGTGAAACCTGATGTTGATTGTAAAAAGCATAAAGTATAACCAGAAGCTAGGCTTGCATCATTACTGAAATCCATTCATTTCGTAACTTAAAACAGCAACACAGATTGCATTTCCATTAAGCGTCTGACCATCGTGGTATTGAATGGGAGTTTCAGGTCATTCGTT
Source organism: Sagittarius serpentarius (assembly GCA_034782735.1). Lineage (NCBI taxonomy): Eukaryota > Metazoa > Chordata > Aves > Accipitriformes > Sagittariidae > Sagittarius > Sagittarius serpentarius. Next base: position 13,205,264 of record JAVKLA010000061.1, on the reverse strand, counting down.
TTGTTGTGTAATAGAACAAACATCTAGCCATTTGCACAGTGTCTCACTTATTGATTCATTTAGTTGACATTCAGTTAGTTTTTGCTGATTTTTTTTTTGTGTGTGCTTAAACACTTAAACATACCAATCTTTCTGACCCAAATTACTCAGCAGCTCTTAAACCAATCACCTGACATAGGGTGTTACCTTTAGATTAAAAATACTTTCAGATAATTAAAAGCAGAGTTTCATGAAGGCAAAAATGTGCACTTTAAAAAGATTAGTTGCAGAATACAAATTTGATTGTAGGTATGTAGGTTGTTTGCACTGTCTTCTATTTTTAAGTTTCTCCTTTAAAAGTCTTTATCAACCTTTCAAAATCAATGTATGCTCTTTAAAGCTACCTAGAAGTTGTTTTACAGGCAGAATGATGTTTTTACTTTTTTATGTGTTTACTTTGGGTTTTGTGTTGAAATATACTGGGAAATAATTAACTGTAAGTAGCATTTGTTTTACCTATCAAAACACAGCTTAACTCCTTATTTCTCAGCACTGAAATGGAACTTCCTTTCTATTTTTTTTAATCTGAAGAAAGTGCTATGATTTATTTAAATTCGTATATTTTGTAGTTTAATAATCAGAGATTAATTGAATATGAGCTTTAGATAATGATTAACATCTGCATCCAGATTCAGTAAACTTAGTAGAACTGCTCAAGTGCTTGTAATTAAGCATATGAAGAAGTCTTTTTTCGTCAGGACTGTAGGGAGGGCAGACCAGCTTCTTTTGAATATTGTTTTATACCCAAATTCAGCTTCCTGTCCATTACAGAGTAAAATCTGTTGGATATCCAAGCATGACTAAAATACAAAAGGAGACAGGAGTTTCTTTCCTTCCTAAGCCACATCTTTGATCTCATGGTGTCACTTGGATAACTACTGAAAAGCCATGCAAAGGAGTGAATTGAGCTTCCCGTACTGATAGGCCTCCTTCTGTAAGAAGTAAGTTGAGGTTTTGAAGTCCTTTGCAACATGGGGGGTTTTAAGTCCCTTTAAAATCCATCTGGTGGTTGGCTGACAGCTTCCAAGCCAAGCCTGTATACCTACCAAGTATATACTTCTTCAGGACCCAGAATAAAATAAACACTAGATCATTTGTTGATCTTTGTCATCTGGCACAGCATTTTTAGAGAGTAACTGTATCAGCTGTCTCAGCTTCTGGACTGCAAGGCCCTGGAGGGGTTTCTGAAGCTTCCTCAGAAGGTAACTGAGAAAAGCAAGCTTGGCAGCAGTAAGCTGAAGTTCTCTGTGCAGATATCTGTATTTGCTCTGCAAAATATGTGGGCATCTGCAAGGCTAAAAAGTCTGAAAACTCTTGAGTTACATAGTATAATTTGAAAGTGGTAACTGTTCTTTTCCTGCTACTATTTTGCAGTGTGTCCCCCCTTTTCCCGATGACAGTAATTATTTCCCTTTGGGATATTTTCGTATTAGTCAGCTCCAGTGCATATTAGCTAGTTAGAACAGAGGCAAGGTTACTGTGTGAGAGAGAAAAAGAAACAACAAAAAGGTCAAAACAGTTTAACAAGAGAATAATAATAAAAAAATCCCATAAGCGTCATTTCCGCTTGCCAGAGCTATGGTGGGAGATCTTGATAGCCAGTTTCAAGCCAGCCCAAAAGCTGATATTCAAAGAAGGACTGTGTTCCTTCTTGTAAAACCCTGCCAACGGTCCCTGAAATTTCAGCTTTTGTACTACTGTATTTGAAGAATTAAAATTTGGATTTCATTAACATTTTGCTGGTGCTTTCTGTGTTCCAGTCTTGCTATGGCTCTATTGTATATGTAAGGTAGGAGGAAATATGATATTATCTTGCCTACGTGGTACTGTGTTGTAAGCTCGTGCTGAAACAAACCTAATAGCTATGTTAAAGAAAAAAATCAGACTTTTTGCACACTTGAGCACTAAACCTTAGGGCCAAATGCTGAATGTTTCCTATGCTTCAGGCAGCCACATGTCTGTCTGCACATTTAGTATTAGAGTAGGCTTTTAACTGTTCCTTCAAGCACTTTGCTTAAATGATATAATAATAACTGTAATTCCACAGAGTGAGGTATGACTATACCATGAGGTCTGAGAACAAGAGGTGTAAATTACGTAGGTAATTTGGCTGAGGTTTGAAACAGAGAAATGTTGCTGAGCTTTAAAAACCTGGTACTGAGCATCTGCATTAAAGGAGCACTATCATGCTGAAATTGTTTATGTCTGAATGTTTTTGTCTGTTATTAGTACCAGTTTACTGTGAGTAAAACGGTTTCAAAAATATAAACATTTTTCATTATGTTTAAATGTGTTTGATTCATATATTATAGCAACACTTCATATATCATCCATTTCAGTGTTAGTCACGGTAAAATTAATATTTTTTTTTTGTATCTGTATTGTTTCTTTAATGCAAGAGTGTTTGTGTGAAGAATTAGGGGTTTTTCCATAGCGGGTAAGTTATGAGGCTGAATACAGACTTCAGTTTTGATTTATTACTTTGTAATATCCCTGATTGATGAAGGCGGTGTTGGAATATTCTTTCTTCCTCTTCTTTTGGAGTGATAGAAGTTTTAGTGATCAAAGTTATGCTGCCAAATGTCAATGGAGAAATAAGTTGTAAATTAAGTATCTGTTGAAGCTCTGTCTTCTCTGAAATGTTGATACTTTGCAGAATTGAAACAGCCCTCCAATAATTAGTCTCCAGTCCTTTAAATACTTACGTATGTGTTTAACTTGACTCATGTCAAGTATGCCTTTTAAAGTTATATGTGTAAAGTTAAACATGGAGAAAAATATTTGCAGGATTAGGTCATTTTAGCATCTCCTGATTCACAGCAAAAATATTCTCGTATTGGCGGAAACCTGTTCCACAGATATAGAACATAAAGTTAAGATATGCTTCAACCTAATACTTCTGAAAATACATTGGTTTGAAATACTGAATAAATCATTCAGAAGTCTTTGCTAGGTTATTACCAAGATTATTTAATGTAATGATCATTTAAATTGTATATTGTACCAGATAAGCTAAAATTTAACCTATGACTAGTTAATTAGAAAGAAAGTGAAATGGGGGTAATGCAACTGTAGATGACTAAACTGCTTTTAATGCTAGACGTGTTAGTAGAGCCTATCAGTTTTAGTCAGCATGATTTAAAAATTATTTCCACATGTCTGAATTCAATTTGTTTTTCAAATTAAATTCTGTTTCTTTGTATAAGCATTCTGTCAAAGTGCTTGATGGTGGGTGGTATCTCATCTTAGCAAAGAAATAATTTTGGGTAGGGGCAAGGGTAATTCCAGCAAAATTCTTCCCTCAGACATGTGCATGCAGTTCTCACTGAATTTAGCAAGGTTTGCATACATATTTCCAAAAGTAGGATTTGGCTAGTGGTGTTTTTTTCTTCCAACAACCCTCACAGCCTCAGGCTCACTGACAGGAGTGTTTGCATTTGCTGATCAGCATTTCCACATCTGCTTAGAATTTCCTCTCAGATGCTTTGCCCATCTGAGCACATGACAGTCTTCTCACCACGGTCCATCCCTCCTGGCAGTTTGAACCTTGGCAAGAACCGCTTCCACTCAGAGGTGGGCACTGGCAAACGCAAAAGCCCATGCAGTTCTCCTAATTATCTTTCAGGTGGTGGTTTGACATGATTGTGAAGGAGTATTGGGAGAGAAGGAAATAAAGCAGGTTTTTTTTTTTCTTCCATGTTTTTTGCTTTAAAGGTTCCAGACAAGTATTTCACCATTTTACTGGATTATCTGCAAGGGCTTCAAGGTGGTGCACGAGACATAACTGTGCAGAAAGCTGAAGCTTTTATGAAGGAATTTGATGGTTCCGATGCAGAAGACCCAAACCTGTTGGAGAAGTGCGAGCGCATACGACAAGTTCTGCAACTGCTGTCCTGAGAGTATTTTTGTGTCTTAATGGTTGTCTGGTGGAGAGAAAAATAGGATGTTGTATACAGAGACTGTAAATTAGTTGTAAAGACATATTTTCTAATAGGGATCCTAATACTAAATTTCCAGATTTTGTACTCATTTTTTTCAATTGCAAATATTTATCATGTTTTGAAGTGATGAAATAAAAATAGCATATTTGGTCCGTAGACATGCTATGAAAAGTAATCTTATTGCATATCTTTAGAAGAAGAAACCTCTCTTTCTTGTTAGTTTTTTTCCACCTCCCCCTGTAATTACTGTTAAATAAGAGGAGCTTTGCAGTGCTTAGTAAAAAGAGCAAAGGAACCAAGAAAAAGCCTGGAGGGTCTTTTACAATGGCAGATTTTAAAATGAGCATACAGTACAGTGCTTGCTCAGCCAGCTGTAATCTATCACTTTCAGCTTTAGAAGTATGTCATTTGGATTTGGGAAAGATCATTTTCAGTCTATTGAACATGGGTTGTGTAACACAGTTGCTTATTAGTACTTCACACAATGATCTGGAGATACCATCAGCTCTGTTAGTTTTCCTTTTATATTTTAAAGTTTTCAGATGCATTATGGCAATTGTTTAGATATTCAGATAATGCACGGATGGGAGCAGATCAAATCCTTTGACTGTATGTAGTGAAATCATCTGGTTGTACCTGAACTTACCCTGTGATGTGAAGTGCTGTGCTGCAACGTTTCGTATCTAGCCTGCCAATATTGCATTTTCATCTTTCGCTTGTAATTGGCATCCAAAAGAGTTAATTTGTGTTCATTCGCTTTGATGTGCAACATTTGTCTCCTATGAACGTGCTGAAAATGAGGGTTTCAAGTAAAAACCAAGGACATTAATTACTCAGAAGTTGGATGATTGGCTTATTAAATAACACTTGTATTCAGGCGGCGTTCTTGACCTGATTCTTTAATGTTTCTGCAAACATTGTTCATACTTTATTAATAACAACTATATAAACGTGTCGTGTTGTAGAAGAGTGCCTGTCTTGGGAAATTACAGCTTTAATTTGGATGGGTGAAGGAGGGGAGGATCTATGGATATGCAGGCCTAATTTTTCAATAAGAAGCATTTGAGTGGATTTGACAGCCTTCACAGCCATGAATTACTACAAATCTTTAAAAGTATGAAATATATTACTAGTAGCAAATAACTTATGCTTTCTGACTTCTGATGTTTTCAGCCAAAAAAACCTAGAGACCAGCATGCCTTGCTCTAACACAGTGACTGTGATGGAGTTGAACGCAACACTGAGCAGAATTCACCAGCAGCTCAGTTGCTGTTCCTCTACCATGGGGCAACAGTTGGATGGGGGTTGCAGAGGATGCGTGCAGTGTCAAAGCCTTTCTGAGGCTCAAAGCTATATAAACCTGATTTTCCGGTGTAAAAGTTGGTGAAAAGGGTCTGTAACAAAAAGAAGTGATACTGACATTTAGTGAACTCATAAAAAAATCATTGGATCTTATATTTTATGTCTGAGAATATGCAGCTGGGAAAAACTACTGTCACGCCAAGCAGAAGCTGATACTTTCTTCTTTCCATCAGGAAAAATAGGAATTTCTCAGGGATGAAGTTTTCAAAGTGTCTTTTTGCGACTTTGTGATTGCATTTTAGGTGTCAGAGAAGAATTTGTGTTCTTTCTTAAGATATTTGAAAATCACCACTTTTGATTTCTCTATCGCACAAAAATGTGGGTCCTCATTGTGCACTTAATGTACCTTGTAGCTTAAAAGCAAAAGCACATTGCAACCGTATTTTGGAAGAGACTTGTAAGAAAGATTGTAAAGGTAAGGTCCAGGCAGAAAGATGTGAACTTTTTATGATTTTGACAGATTTGGCAAGATTTGCCTTTCTTGGACCTTGGTTCTGACCACATGCAAATGTTGACAAGACTGTGAGAAGAGAGGCTTTGTAGATCAAGAATGTCAGATTTCTTTTTATATCAATTAATATTAAAAGCACATAAGGCCTACCAGTCTGGAGTCCATGTGAACAATAACGTTTGGAAATGAAGTTAGAGCCTCTCACCAGTGCAGTAATAGACCTTTGGGAGTGAGATCCTGCTCTGCTCTCCTCTTCCTCAGCTGCCGTTCCAACTTTCCCTTCAGTGTGACCGATCACTGGGTGAGGGACGTGCTTCTTGCAGTTATGGAAAATTCAGAAGCTAAAAACTAAAGTAATTGTTACTATGATTGTGTTCAGTAGAGAAAGCAAAGTATGATGATTTCTGCCACGTGTCTCTTGGTGTATGGTACTGTTCAGTGGTCAGTGGTGTCTTGAAATTGGGTAAAAGGCTTGTAGAATTTCCGCTTTGTGTTGTTACTGTATATGTCTTGCGTTTCAAAGCTCAATAGGAAATATTTTGAGTGTTCTCTTATACTTGGTGTTGTAGTGCAAACAGGAAAGGACACTTAATTGCATTTTAAATGCATTTAAAATGCTTTTTTACTTGCCCCTTTTCTTAAAGAATCTTCAACTGGTTAGCAAACAAGTCCTCTTCAAAACACCCATGAAACACAAACACAAACACATTTTTGGGAGACGTATTGCTAGGCCCATTTTAAAGACAGGATTGTAAGGACCCAGAGAGCTTACCCAACACAGCGTGCAGATGCAGTAACATTTCTGGCAATCAAATTCTGTCTTTTCCATATGCTAGCCACCAGGCCAGCTTCTGCTTCCTGCTCAGCTTGACATTTTAATCTAGGGATTTACATTGCGTGATGAGTAAGTATAGCAAGATTTCCTCCATCATGTATGTTAAATGATGTTATTAAGTTTATAATCAGTTACTGAATTCCTGTAGCTGGTCAGAGCTGTACAGGAGGATATAATCTGGCACTTCATTCACTTTGTTTTGTCATTTGGTCACGTAGCATTTTCTTCGCTTCTAGCGTAGGCAATTATATGGATACAGATAGGACAAAGTCATGTCTCTGCCTCCGTTTAAATCAGTCTACTGTGTTAATAAAAACTGCGTCCAAGGCTAGAAGTAACAGTGTGTACAGACTGACAAGTTACATCTTCATCTGCCTGCTCTAATTGTCTTCTAGTTGAGTTAATGTGTATTGTGTAGCTCCGGCTAGAAGAATTCATATACTAAGAGAATGCTGAAGTCAGGACTTCTAGGCGAAATCAAGGAACATTAATTACTTAGAACTGCTTGAAGCTGGAACTGTGCCTCTAATGGAAGTACTAATTACTCAAAATCTGACGATGTAAAAAGTTCAATTTGGCGGATGCTTGCTATGGATTGTGTATCTTCTTGGTTCTCCTCTGTCTGCCCATGATTTTAATTTGTTATCACCACTGTAAAATTACTGGGTAAATTAATTCTCTGTTCTTATTTGGAAAGGGTGTGTCGTAGTTGTTGAATGTGTAGTTTATTTCCTTATTTCCTCTCACTTGATAATGTCTCTGCTGTGTTTCTGTTGATTTTAAAGCAAGGTGACTCTTGACTTATCTCCCATCATTTCAAATAGCTTAGAAATGCACTTTTTTGGTTTGAGCTTGGGTTTGTTTTGGTTTGGTTTTTTAAACTTTTGCCACTGAGTAAGGCAAAGTAACGAACGTTAAAACCTACTCACATTTCTGAAAATCAATGTCAGAAAAAAACAATCATAAAAGAGATTTAAGTTGCGAAGTCAAGCACTCAGAAAATTAGAAAACATAAGAATGGAAATTGTCTGTGTAATTATAATTTTACTCCTTCACACATATGTAGTGTGGTGCGACTTCTAATTGTGTCATCAGTGCTGTGTTTTCCTTGCAGTTCTGCTGCTATTCTCATTTTCAGTATTTAGGTCTACAAAGTCGTACTAAAGGTAGAGAAGTAACTTTGCTGTGTGGATTGGATCCTGCACAGAAGAAATAAGTAGGAACTTTCCCGTTCATTTGGTATAGGAACTAGTCATAGATGTTTCATCACAAATGTTCCCTTTAAAAGATGTTTTAATGTTCTGATTCATCTACAGTCAAAATACTGAATTCATGTTACTTAATTTAAATCCAGTTTCGTTGACATAAAACTTTCCAGTGGCTTATTCTGGTTTAGCCTTTGGTTTCCTTTTATGTCTTCCTTTCTGTACGGCTGAATGAGCTAGTTATTTCTGTCCCAGCAAATAGGAATATTAGTTGTTTACAGTGATTCCAGTCATACAAGGACACAATTAAATGTCCTTGCCTTTGCAGGACAAGCTCATTTTAGCAGTGATTTATAATTACATTCTATTTTAAATTCTTCATAACAATGTACATAGTCAACAACTTAATATAGTAAAAAATAGTTTTTGTTTTTAAATGTTTGTTTTCCGCTACAAGGAGCAGGGAATACCAAACTAAGTAAAACTAAAGAGTAAATGGTGGGGGAAGGGCAAAGCAAAACAGTGGTTTATCTTTCTTTGTCAAAACAAAGCTGAATAAGAAGCTTGTGCTACTAAGAAAGTTTGACTGGTGTTACAGACACAGAGGGCCCTTCGGTTAAAAACAGAAGAACAGTCATACAGTTGCTCCTATTGATTATTTTTTTTCCCCTGCATGCAGAAAATTTTTGGCATTCCCCAACAAAACCCACGAAAACACCTACATCAAAAAGTTAAATAGGTTTCAAAACCAAATGCTTAAAGGTCAAGAAATGCCACGTGTGTATAAATGGCCAGAAGAATTCAAATTCTGCCTCTCTGTGCCTCCAGCTTGGAGACTGAATGAGGGGGGATTGTGTTAAAAGCAAACAAGCAAAAACCCCTAAATTATGTGAGCACATTGTTAAAGATTACTGGTTACTCTTCTGTTCATAGGAAGGTGGAATTATACTCCCTATTAGCTTTAGTTACTCAGATTTTTTTAAAGAAGGTTTGCAGCTAATTGAAATATCACATAGCCTTTTGCTTGACAACTTACATCTATTCTCCTCATGGTCCCACGTGTATTTTTTAAGATTGTAAGCCATGGGACACAGGATCTGTCACTCGCATTTGCTTATAAATAGCTAGACTTAGCTACAGCACTGTGAAAATCATCATTTGCTGTCGTGTTCCTTTGGTCCCAAAGAAGGATGTTGACACTGTGTTTCCCGGTACTGGTACAGAGGGACAACGGGCTTTGGCAGCATCCTTTGTATCAGCCAGGCTTTCTTAAGCTCCATGAAATTGCCCGAATCTGGTACATTGACGCTGCTTATGGAACCTGCCAAGTGAGCAGCGGCGTTTGTCTGTGGAGCTCTTTGAGCCGTAAGGCTGCAGGATCTCAGCTGCTCGGGATGCTCAGCCCACAGCTTAGTGACCGCCTTGGCCTTGCTGCCCATTTTCAGTCTTGGGCTGCTGAGAGTCACAACCATTTTATGTGTCTACTTTCTGTGGGCTTAATTTGACTAAACAAACCGTTTCAAAGCTATTTTGGCATATCAAAAGCTTAAGCTACAGTGATAGTGTTTCTCTGGTAGCGTAGATACATGTAAATAGACTTTATGGATTTCACAAAGATAGTGCCCTTTATTAGAAACAGAAGCTCTTGTGGGATCCTGGAAATGACTGACCAGCACCCCAATTTACCTTGTTAAATAAGACTGGTATGTCCGTGAGCTGTCACAAATATATGCCAGCAGATAGACTTGACGGCAGACAGCCAAGAAACCATGTATGGGCATCAAACGTACCAGAGGGCAAGGATGACAGTCGGGAATGTAACCTCCTGAAGTTGCCTGGTTAAGGCAAAATGCCACCTGGCACAAATCCTGGCTGCCATAAGGTTAAAAATAACAGATAGTATCCCTATTACATAAGGAAATCTTTTGTCCTTGTTTAATGGGGCACTATGATACACTGGAAAGAATAAATAGGGAGAGTCTCTGAACTCTTCCTTGTGGTTAGCGCTTAGGGCCCAAACAGCTGAAAAAAGCAGGCTTGATTGTGAGCAGGGCCCCGTGTACAAACTGCTGGCGTTAAAACAGGTGAAATCAGGGTGAAATTCCAGTGTCTCAGCCTGCCCATCAGCAGCGTCAGACCAGTTCACTGCACCTGTGACATCTCAGCCCCAGGAAGGACTTCTAGTCCCTTTTTGTGATGATGGTGTTACTGTAACGTAAATACAGAGTATCTGTGTATTCAGAGTGGCCTGTAAACCCTCTGGACGGCTGCAGTCCATTGGCCGCGTTCTGCAGCTTATTGCGATAAAATAGATAATGGAGAAGCTGTTGAAGTTACTGTGGATGAGCTTGAAACTCACCCCAGAAGAGCGATCTGTTTTCATAGATAATGGAGAAGCTGTTGAAGTTACTGTGGATGAGCTTGAAACTCACCCCAGAAGAGCGATCTGTTTTCACCCCACCTCGCCCGCCTGCAGGTCACTTCCAGTCCCACGAAGGGAATGCCTGCTTTGGTTTCAGTTAAAGAATTAATCTGAAATGACAGTAATGCTCAGGTTTTCCTTTGAGTCCTACTACCTTCTCCTCCTGATCCCGCTCAAGGTGAGATGCTGTCTGTAATGAATCTGCAGCCTGTCCAAACCAAATTCTCCCATTTCAGTGGCAGCTTTGAGGACTGTGAAAGGCAACACTTCCTTCCAGTTTGACTGCACAGCTCTGCCTGTACACGTCATCTCTTTGTAGACTACAATGCCTTTCAGGTCAGTACAGCTGTTACTTGCTAACCCTTACCAAAATTTTTGGAAGCTTCCCGTGCCTGTTGTAAGCAAGAGCGTTCATCAGCAGATGGTCCTTACACTTCCCTTCTAGGTCCCTCAGCTCTGCTCAGACTGTCTCTGTGCACCCAACGATCTGCTTCAACTATGCGTGTTTTTTGTGAAAAAGTGCTTTCTGGTGCTTGCTACTTCAGCTAGGATAGCAGAAGGCACTGGGCATTTAAAGGTCCCAATATAACATAGTCATAAGAAGTGAATTATCCTCAAAATTCATCCCAGATTCCTTCAAGATGGCTCTGGATTTCCATCTCCATCAGCTCTTCCCTGGGGAGATGTCCCGTCAAGCAAATTCAGACCTTACATCTGGATGCGTAGCGTGCTTTCGGTTGGAAGAGATGATGCTAGTCTGAGCCTCATCCCAGACTGCGTGTGACTTGTAGAAACTGGGGGAGATGGCAGAAATTATTTAAGCACTTTTAACACTGCCTTAGATGACTAAAAAGAAAACTTCAAACAAAAGGTCATCAGGGCTCTGGTAACGCCTGTGAGCATCTGCCTCGTGTTTGGGTAGTGAAATGTGTTGGTGCTTTCCAGCATTCAGTCCACGCATTTACCTCCCCTTGCTCCTTGATTCAGGTTTCCAGACAGTATCACCTTCAGGAGGATTATTCTCTAGCCTGTCCCTTCGTATAAATGAACATTTACTGGCCAAATTAGTGAGTTGCTAATGAGACCTCTCCACCCCTTGTACAGTTAGCTACAGCGGTTTGAAGGGTAAATGGGGTAAAATGCTGCTCTTTGAAGTGGTGGTCTCCTCGTACAGTTTGTATAGGGCACACACCTCAATCAGAACTCAGTCTATTGTCAGGTATTTTTATTATCAAAATGAAGAAAACCTTTTAGAGAATTTTAATTTCCAGTGCTTTTAATATGCTGTTTAATCTCAGAGATGGAAATTCTGCAGTGAGTGGACAGTTGCATTATGAATATTGCACCAGCATCCTCCTTTCCTTCCTGTAAAAGCTCCTGAGCAGATTATAACTCGCTTCAACTGATACACAGAAAGGTTTAGCTGACTGAATTGGCAAAGAAGATGAGGAGGAAAACAGTTCATCAGAGTTAGGAAATGCAGAAGTTAACTTTGATTTCAGAATAGGCCAGGTATAACTATCTGGATTCTGAGTCTGTGATATTTAAATAAAACTCATTCAAAAATTGTCACCTGTGCAGCAATATGGCATGAAATAGCCCTCTGCAGTTTATTATATTGTATTGATTTTCTTTTGAACAGCCAAGACTGCCAACTGTAGAACACAGTATGTGGAAGGAAAACTACAGTGAACTTGACAATTATTTCCAGAGATTGGGTCAGTCCTAGAAAATATTCATTGGCTCTCTAAAAAAAAACCCCAGGGCTTCCCCCTTTGTTTTTTAAATCCTTTTTTTTATTATTTCAGCTGTCTTTGGACAAAGGGAGGGGAAAAAAAGCGACCGCAGAGAGATCAAGAGTAGATCTTTGACATTGTTTAATGAGAAAATACTGACTCTTGTTCAATTACCCTGTTAATGCAGAGCAGACAGAGTGTCTCAGTTCATTTTTTGTTTGGGTTTGTTTTTTTTTTGAGGGATCCTAGTAGAAGATGAAAGCATGGCAGGTGAGTCTTGGTTTACGCTGTTCCCTGCATGAATGTTACAGATGGTTGCTACTCCAAGAGAAGAACGAAGGGAATGTGACAAATGCGGTCCTTCTGCAAACAGCACGTCTTGCACGCTTTTCTGCTCCACTTGTGCCGATGTTCCCCTTGCTTGTTAACAGAACGGCGTTTCAGCCAGCAGAATGTACCAATCAACCTTTAGTTGCATCATTGCTGTGGCTGTGGGTCTTGTATACCTCATAAAATTGCTTTAATGGTCAAATTAAACTTTTGACCTCCTATACAGCTGTAAGCCACTGGTGTTTTGAAGTGTCTGCAGGAACGCTTCGGAGGGTGCTCTGTGGGCTCCAGCATCAGTCCTGGCAAAGGGCAGCTGAACGCAGGTGATGGAGAACACAAGCTTCAGGTGTTTTAGAGAGGAAGCAAATTTCACTGGAATGTTGAACTGTGTGAATGATGATTGAAAGTGGCAACTACAGCGTGCATGCCTTGGTATCAGGTGGCATGTAAGTTGCTGATACTTGTTTTGGGGGGTTTTTTTGAGAGCTGAAAGGTATTTCCCGTTCAGCCAGTTACAGGAAGATAATTATCGGTCCCATGAAACTGTTTGCTGCAGAGATTTAAAAATGGCAAAATACCATGTCCTGCTACTGCAACCCCACGGATTAAAATGTGCTGTAGCATTTCAGAGTGATTTTTTAATATTTGGAAATGATAAAATAATTGTCTCGGAGGAAGGCAGACAGATGTCTCAGCTGACTTATCTAGAAAATCCTGCCATTTCTCTCAGACATGACCTTTACCTAGGTCATCATATCTTTCTTGCAACCCAACTAGATCATTATGATGGGCACCGGCTTGACATACCCTTGAAATGGATTCAAAATCCAGCCCAAGCTGTTTTGTGGAAAGAAGAAAGTAAAATGCTTATAGTCCTGTTCTGATTGTCAGGATACTAAGGCTATAATTCAAGTCATTAGGCTTAGTATATAAAGCCCTTCGTAATCCAAGTCTTAAGAATCTGAAAGGTCACTTGTGGTCCAATAATCCTGAATAGTAAATGTGACGAGCTAGCAGTGACTGTCTTGATCCTAAAGCATCTCTTAGAATAAACTCTGGTCTCTGCCCTAAAAGCATATGCATGTTATTTCAGCATGATCCAAGAGGCTGTGCAAAGAATAAGCAGCTTGCCTGTTGCACGATGTCATGCAACACTGATTTTTTTTAAATTATTTTAGTAACTGGGCCAAAGGAATAGACAGGAGGATGCTCGAGGTTTTAAGGACACACCCTCCTGTGGCTGCAGTGGTCCAGTGGGTCTCTGCTGCAGACTGCTCATCACCAAGATCCCCCAAATCCTCTCCAAAATCTGCCAGTGCAGCTGCTCATGTAAACAAAATGAGCAAAGGTGGCTTAGATGATAGGAACAGCAGGGCTTTGCTCATCCCCTGGTCCTGACAGCAGTGTCGGAGATCATTCGTGCAAGACAGCATTCACCCAAGTGATGGGGACAGTGGGTGTGAGGAGAGGGCAGCGTCTGGCCGTGGATGCAGCAGTTGGCATTAAGCAGGTGGGGGACTGAGAAGATCTGGCAGATCCCAGGTAACCGTAGCCCAGCAGTGACCAGCTTGCAGGGATCCGAAAGGCAGCGGCTTTGCAGAGCAGCCCAGGAAGGGGGGTTGGTACCTGGCAGTGCAGGATGGCTGCGTGCAAGGAGCCCCGGGGCGGTTTTGTGGGAGGAAAGGACAAGTGGCAGACCTGGAGGATGCAGGCATGGACTGATTGGGTAACCTACAGGGTCAGTTCCAGGTGCGATTGAGCACATGCTTTGGTTTATCGCAATTAGGCATCTCAGTCCTTTACCCACCCTCTTGATATCTCCTCAGGAAGATGCCAGAGGGGTAAAGAAATGGAGGACTGGGAACACTTAACCATTTATGGGGCGACTCGTAGCCTCCCCTCTTGGTACCTGACGCTCCTTTTCATCCACGTGTTTGCGCTGAGGGCAGTTAGATGCCAGCGGGGAGGAGGGCTGGATGACTTTGTTTTTCCTCTTTAGTATCTACTTGCCTTACAATTTGTTCGGTATTTGGAGTGGTTTCATCGTTATATTGTATTTATTCAGTGGTGCTCTGGATATGGTTATTTTTGTGCCCTGAAGGGCCTACTTTTCCATTCCATATTAATATATAACTTCTATTAACATCAAGGCATGGTGCATGCATAAAGGAGCACTGAATAGCTAAACTGTACTTAAATACATGTGACCTCTTGGCATTTCTATATGGAATGATTATTAATACTTTGTCCTTGCTGTGTTTCATCAGGGGATGCTGCCACACAAGGCATAGCTGGGGAGGTCTGATCATCCCTTTATTACAGAAGGGAAAAACAGAGGGAAAGAGATTAAAAGATTTGCCAGCAACACAGAGCAATCAGTGGTTGTGCTGAAAATAGAAACCAGGCTCCTGGTTTCCATTCCCCAAATCTGGCCTCTAGACAACATGACTATATTAAAAATGTAAATGCAAATATAGAAAATATTTCCTTTTTCAAACCTTCCCCGCTAACACTTTGTGTCCTTTTGACTCTGTGCTTCACGGAATAAGCTGGTAGCACTTGGATCAAAGACTCAGCAACCAGATGGGCTGCACTCACTGAATATAGCAAAGGAAGCTGGACTGAACCACCAAAACCTCAGAGTGACCAAAACGCTCATGGCAGAAGGTGGGAGGAGGCTTGTGTCTATTTTGAGAGAGAAAAGTATGCAGTAGCTGTAGGCTACTGTTCAAAATACTTTGATTACCATGTTTAAGGAAGCCAAAAGTGGTACCGTTGTGACAGTCAGTCCCTCAGCCTTTGTATTCTAGAAAATACTCTCTCTTATAATGTACTGCAGATATGAAGCTGGCAGCTTAAGAACATGCAGGCATTTTCACTGTTTGGTATTAAGTTTGCAGATGATGGGTAAATCAAACACAACTGAGGTTTGAAATACATAACCAGAAGGGAGTAGTGAGTTGAGACTCACTGAGGTACTGCACAGCTGCGGGGCCTCTTGCTCTTCAAGCCAGAGATGCTGGCAATACCGTTACTGGTCTCATTCCTTTGGGTTGGTCCCAGCTTTATTTCTGTCCCCATATTGTTCCTCTATGCTGTAAACAGGCTTCATGATCAAAAAAATAAAAATAGCACGGGGATGCAACCCAACCAAACAGCCAGGGTAAACTTCATGGGAGAAACTGGATTTAGAAATACAGCCCTGAGTCATGCCAAAGAGAGTCCATGTTAAAGGCTTTTTTAAGAAGCAAATAGAAAGCAGTCTTCCTTTAAAGACACTTCCCTGTCCTCATTACTGGGCCACAACTCAGCAAATTAGGGCTACATTCTGTCAGTCTTGCTCTTGTACATCTCTTTGTATGAGCAGGTTATGAGATGTAGCTGCACTTGTTCAGAAATCCCCTGCGGAGCCGGTGACAGCAGCGCTCGGTTCACCATTGTGTCCAGCAAAACTGCGAACGCCGCACGGAGGGATCGTGGACACATCGTTGTCGGGACACTTGAAATAGAAAGGGAGTGTTATTGGAGCTTATGGAGGGCATTGAGCCCCCCTGCAGCGTGTCCCAAATTCCTGCTGTTGTTAATGGCAAGCTGTAGTATAAACCAATGGTAAAACTCAGCTGATGTCAGAGGGAGAAGAGTTGGCCGTGGTGAAGTTGATGCATCTTCCCTAAGACACCCCATCCCAGAGCTCAGCTCCTTCTGAATCCCTTTCCACTCAGCAGAAGCCCAAAGTAAGTGAGGTAAGACGAAATTCAAACCATGGTGGCGAGCTGAGGACATACCCTGTTCTCTGGAGTCAGGAAGCTCCTTGATCTAACGAGTTCTGGGACCAAGTGGTGCTTTCTGCAGGTTGCTCGGCTGCCCAGAGTGGGGACACGGTGGTGACGTGGGAGTGACACCTCATGATTCACAGGTCTGAGGTAACAGCCCGGCTAACCTGCACAGATGTGCCCAGCTTTGGCTGTGAGGTCAGTCAAGAGCTGAGATAAAGACCTAGGAATTTCTTCTTGCAGTTTTTTTTTGAGATTACAGTGGGCTCTTCTTAATAAAAGGCAGAATACTTGCAAATACTTTACAGTGGCTTAGAAGATTTTATTACAGCAACTAGATTTACGTTATCATAACTACAAAATTGCCATGCATAGGGTGTACTGACTACTTCTGGCTTCACTTCCCGTCATCGCCTGTTTCACTAAGGCTTTGGAGCTCTAAGACCATTTTAATGGCTGGGAAAAGCCAGTTCAGAAAAGATCTTTTGTGTCGTCTTCATGCTCATAGTTGATAAGATAGCAAGGAAAAAGCAGTTTTCTTCAGCAAAGCTGTTGCCTTCTCCTTTTTTTGCTGGCTTAGGAGAGCAAAAGTTTCACTGATGAAGACTGAATGTGATGCAATTTCCAACGCTCAGCCGGCAGATTCTGAATTACATCCACGTTTTGTGAGGTTAGTAACATTGTAGCCAACGATCAATTTTTTTACCGGTTCAAGACCGTATGTCTCTGACCTAATTAGACTTTTACTGGCTAATGGTTTATGCAGCAAACCTCTAAGGATTTTTTGCCTGGGTCCTGAGGAGTCACTAGCAAGAGGGAAATGAAGCTGGCTAGGGCTGCAGTCCTTCTTTAAAATGGGTGAGCGCCTCGTTCGCTTACCGCAGGCTGGTAACTGTCCGTGCTGGTAAGCTGGTCAGGTAATACTGCTACATTTTAACTTAGAACTACTGATTGGATTAAATATTAATCTGTAACCTCAAAAGGAGCGTGGTACCCCTTTGGTTGGTGATGCCGTGCAGTGATATGTTAGCATTTCTGAACCCCACAATTTGCAAATCCTAAAAATGCCTCCAGGAGAGGTCTGGGTTCATTTAAAATGGCTCCCGAACGGAGATGGGCTCGTTGCTCAGTATTGCTGCTGCGGAGACTGCAGGTTTAAAACTACAGGGTGGAGTTTGCAACTGCAAGTCATGTTTCAAGTGCTCCACGGGTGATAAAATATCCTAATTGTGTTAGATTGAGTTACTTTATTATCTGCTGGGGGCACGTTTGCTGTGCTGCCCTTTTTGGTACGCCTGTTAGTGATGACTGCAATTCTGCTCATCGCTGTCTCATGTGGCCTTTGAACTGATCTCTTCCCTTTCCCATCTGGATTTTCCTTCTGTAAACCAGGGATAATGGCATTTCTTTAGCTGGAGTGCACTTCACATTCAAGTGAAGGGTAAAGTGCTGTCACTGGAGAACAGCTAGCAGCCCTGAAGTGAGTGATGGACCCCAGGAACCGAGCAATATGATGGAGCTTTTTAAAAGACAAGCTACAGGGGACTGTAGAAGCTTGTATCCCGCTTAACACCATTTAAGCACTTTAACCTTCCTCTGACAAATGCGTGGCCTGCAGCTCTGACAGAAAACCCCAAACCTCTCCAGACGCAGTAAGAGCCGGTGCCCTCGAGCTCTGTTACGAGACACAAGATCACGGTAGGCAGCTCCAACCTGGAAGACAAAGCTTGCGCATGGATTAGTGACTTAAAGGCGCTTGCTGGTTTCAGGCTCAACAGCATTTTGGCTGTGCAGGGCGTGGAGGGGTTTGGGCAGTGGGGTTGGGGCCAGAGCTTGCTCGGGGCTGCCCCGGCTTCGCTGCGCCAGGCTGTCACGGCTGTCGGCACGTGTTAACTAGCTGAAGAGAAAGGTCTGAGGCAGCTCGTGCTGCTTCAAAGGGCCGTTCAGGGTAACATTTAAAACACAGCTTGCAAGAAAAATAAATGGAGAAGGGCTTAGTTTTTTCCTGTGGCCGCCTGCAAGCTGCGGCTGCGGAGCGGAGAAAGTGCTGCCGAGGCCACCCACGCCGGAGGGCTGCTGGCTCCTTCCCGGCTGATGTGCCCTCCGCGCGGGTCCTGCAGCCTCCCGCTGATCCCACCAGCTTCCCAGGGCACGGCCCCCCCGGCACTCTCGTGCTTGCTTGAGGGGGGCTGCGTGGAGATGGGGTTGGGGAGGAAAAGCCCATCGCGGAGAGAGGGAATGGTGTTTTCAAGGTTGCAACCTGAAAAAGCCAACCTGGAGACCTGACCGTTTGATCTTGGCAAGGCTGGCTTTTGTTCGGTGTGCAGCGACGCAGGACTGTGGAGGGAGAAGGCTTTGCCTGCCCGTGATTTCGTGTTTGCTTTGGAAGAACCGCCGGTTTCAGGCTCTGTCAACGCCAGGAAGGCAGTGGTCGCGTGAGGGTGCATCCCAGGCTGGTACGGGGCGATGTGGGCAGCAGAGGTGGCTGTTCCCACAGTGCTGGGGACGGCAACGTGGCTTTGCCACCCAGGCACAGGCTTGGCTCTGCAGAGCTTTCTGTGCAGGTAAATGCTGTGCAGGCAGGGCAGGGCTGCCCATGGGTACCATCAGGGAGCAGATCAGGGTGGGAAGCAAAT
Organism: Sagittarius serpentarius; assembly: GCA_034782735.1. Taxonomy (NCBI): domain Eukaryota; kingdom Metazoa; phylum Chordata; class Aves; order Accipitriformes; family Sagittariidae; genus Sagittarius; species Sagittarius serpentarius. The sequence goes on along the minus strand of JAVKLA010000061.1, from coordinate 13,186,534 downwards.
TTAATTTCAGAGACAAAAGAGAGGGGGAGAAGCTGAAATCTTCATGCAGAAAGAGAGGAGTGAAAAAGTATTTCTCTTAAATATGTCACGTTTGTGCATAATTAAGCACCAGCTAAAACCTGGGGTTGAAGCTTCAAGGATCAGAGACCGAGCAGATGGGATGAGGATGCCAGGGAAGGAGAATTTAAAAAGCATGGCAAATCCTGCTTTAAAATGTGCCCCAGCTGGGTTTGCCCCAGGTGCTGGGGAAGGAAGAGCCCAGTGTGACGATGAAGAGCAAAGCCTGAAGCCTCAGAAAAGAGTAAAAGGTCTGAGAGCAGAGTTTCTGTCTCATCCCAGTGCTCATCGGGTAGAGCAGCTTCAGACTGGAGCTGCCAAGTGTGCTAGGGGAGGGGACGGAGCATTTGCCCCTGCTGCGAGGTTATTTCATTGTAATCACCTTGAAAAATATTCTAGAATCAAAGAAATGGGCAACCTGGCTTGGGACTGAGGCCTTTTTCTCTAAAGCAGAAATTAAATTCTTCCCTACCACCAAAGGCCCAGAAGGGATGTTACTTCGTTAGTGCTGCCCACCTACGGGAGAGGCCGGGGACGCGGTTGCGTGTGGCAGGGACCCTGCTGCAGGGTTGGGGAGCGGATCCCAACGCGCTCTGTGTGCGACTGCTGTACGTGCTGGTGAATAACATGGAGCTTCTCAAAACTGCCAGGTGATGCTCTGGGGGACAGATTTATCCACCTGATAAATGTTGTCCTGAATACCACAGTGGAAGATTTTGACAGTTTTCTCTCCGATTCCTACAGGAGCAGGCTCGAGCAGCGTGCTGTTCCCGGGGCCCCTCGCTGTGCAAAGTTACAGTAGGATACATCCAGAAATTGTGATTATTACAGTCTGAATTTTAACCCTACCTGCCCATTGCTGGCTCCAAGGGCAGATGCAGGGAAGGAGACCTTGCTTTCTGCTCTCTAGTCCTCTGTCCAAGAGTGGCTGATTTGGAAGGGCTCGACCTCCAAATAATTATACACAGCCCAAGGAATGACTTCCTTTCCCAACTACAAATCCATGGGTGGTTCAGTCCCAGGGCACTCTGTGTAAGGGCTTTTCTTTCTGTGCTTCCCTTTCTGTAATTTCTCCTGTGATGTGTGACATGACCATGCCCTGACTGGGGAGGTTTTGATTTTTTTTCAGAGAGATCATTTACTCCTGGATAAAGTTTAATTTTCATTTTAATTTTTAACTTAAATCTCTTAGGTGAATACGTTTTTGTAGGCCATCTAAGATGCTGTTATCTTTGCCCAGCTTTGCCTCTTTCACGGGTTGCTTCACCCAGCAGGTAATGAGTAACCTCTCCTCCCGCTGGGCAGGCTGAGGGCAGAGGGCTGGGCGTGCGCGGCGAGGTGGGCGGATTGCTTCCTTGCTCCCTTCTCTCTGGGAACCATAAAGACATTTTTAGTGTCAGAGTGACATCTCTCTGCCTCTTGCTTTTGGTAATTCTTATGGTGTGAGAAGATGCCGTTCCTACACCGTGTCCTGCTTACCTCCTTTCTGCCCGGAGCCCAGAAGACCTCCCAGAAATGACTGCAGAGAAAGGGTAGAAGCTGAGTCAGCCCCAGGGGAGCGGGGTTTGGGCACAACGGCTGCATTCACAGCCCAGCCCCGACACGCACCCCGGGGCCGTCCCGGGGCACAGCCCTGCGCTGCACTCCTCAAAGCCACATAGACAAGTCATTGTCCAAGCAAGGACGCAAACGCGCCTTTCCAGACTCCCAGTCTCCTGCTCTTACCACAGATGCTGTTGCTTGTAACACAAGTGGGTTTGGGGTGGACGGACGGTTCCTGGGGCGATGCACGGTTTGAGAGAGGACTGGGTATGAGCTGAGATGACGTCCTCTCCAGTCAGTCCGTGATGATCCTCTCTGCCTGAGATGGATGGGAGAGTCCAGGTTTGGATGTGCGTTGTGTCCAGCGTAACTGTGAACCTTGCTGCACCTTGGAACGGTCCCAAAGCATCCTCAAGGCTGATGCCACCTCATATCACAGTACAGAGCAGTACAAAATCCTCGTGATCTAAAAGAGCTCAAAAAAAAAAGATGTCAAATGCTCTTTTCCTACCTACGGACCATTGCATAGTTTGTGACATCAGGGTAATTTTACGGAAGTGATATGCGTTTCCACTAATGTCTCTGACAGGTCTCACTCCGTTAGACACTGCCAGAAAGCAGTGGGAACAGCAGATCTTTTACAAAGCCTTCCACATTCATATTGATTCAATAATCCAGCTCTCCGAGACATGGTTTTTATATCCCTTTTGTCGTGTATAGAGTGAAAGTGGTACCAGTTAACACTGGATGGGGAGCAGGAAGAAATGCCCCTCACTAAAAGATCCACTCATGAAAGAGGGGGGCGTGACACTGAATTACAACTTTGGAGTTTGCAGCAGTGAATTAGTTTTTCACTGGCCTCTGATGGGGGGAAAAAACCAAGAGGAGGTCAGAAACTCTGCATTTTATTGAGCTTTCTATAATGTAGCCTGCTGTAAGGAAGAGCAAGAACCGTTCAAGTGCCTCGTTAGGTGTTTTACACCGGGCTGGCGAATCATTCAAGCCAGGCTATAGGGCCACCCTGGCATAAGGAGTAGCTTTCTGTCCGCACACCATATAGGTCTTTAGACAGCCCAGATTCAAAGTGTCAGTACATAGGAAGAGCACAGAGATAAGCAACAGAGCTCCCAAACTACAGAGGCAACAAATGGGTCCTGACTTTTCTGCATGTGAAGATTGCCCAGTTCTGTTTCCCTTCACTGTGAGAAAATGCTTCGCTGCAAGGACACAAGGAGATGGAAGAGGAGGGAAGCGGCTGTCCACCAGCTGTCCACCCAGCTTCACGTGTGGCCTGGAGCAAGTCTCTTCGCCTGCAGGACCTGCTTCTCCTTCACCGTCCCGTGGGGTGAGCAATACTTCTCGACCCTGAAGGATTATTTTGGGATCAGCATTTGTAAGGTAAAGAGCTAGAAGGCAGAAAGTAAAGAGCTGTCTGTGTTCAGAGAAGAGGTTAGATGAAGAAGATGTAAGAGAGGGATGAAGATGAAATCTTAAGAGAAATTTCATGATCGATGCCTAGTAATAAGGCAGGTACGGGACTCACAGTTGCTGGGAAATTATTGCAGGCAGAAGAATCTGAGCTAGGCTTTGGAAATGAAGCAAACCTGCCCCGCTGCACTCGGCAGGGAGCCTGCAAGCCTGCACCTCCACGAGTTGTGCTTGGACTTTGCCTTTTGCAGACTTAAATTCCAGTTTTTGTGGAGAGCTGGGGGTGGAGGGGAAGATTGTGCAAAGTACGGCAAAACCCCTGACATCATTTACTCTGAATAAATATAATGCGATAATGTGAGCGTTCTAATAAAGGTGTCTCAGTGGCTTTCCAGAAAGGCAAGCTCCACCAAAATATGGCTGCCTTCACAGCCCTCTTCATCTGTGGGGTGTGCGCATTGCTTTTATCAGCTGCACTTTATGTTTTAAAAGTTTTTAAGCAATCAGCTTTAAATTTGCCTCCCGGTCCGTTTCCTCTTCCAGTCATTGGCAACCTGCATTTGCTGGACATCAGAAGACAAGACAAGTCACTAATGAAGGTAAGAACAAGTGTCCTTTGTTTCTAGGGTGTTAAGCGTCAGCATGTACCTATTTAAAGTTCTCCTCTGGTGAAAGTTCTGAGATGATTTTCGATGCCAAATGCATTTTTAAAAAACTGTGATGTTTTAAAGGTTTCAGAATGACCAAGGAAACAATTATTAAGTCCCAACTCTGCAGAGGGTGGTGTTAAATATGAGCATGCTTCCATGAGAACTACTCACACATTGAAAACTATGAGTATCTGCATCAGATCAGACGGATGGACCTAAATTTTGGCATCTTCCTTGTGTTGTGAAATACTTCAAAATATTTGAGTGTCCGTGTAGCCAAACTGAAAGATGGATGCTTAATTGTGGTTGCCAAAATAGCTTCTATTTCTTATTCGTGTTGCCAGTTTTTCATGAGAATGGGAATTAATATAGCACAGCCTGAAGAAGAGATGTAGGAGAAATCGTTTGAAACAGTGAATGACTTGGACTTACGCAAGACAAGGTTCTCTGTAGGAATCACAGTTGCCTCACATCTGTCTTCCAGGAAAAAGGGGAAAAATTCAATGTCTTTGGTCTCTCAGAGTCAAAATGTGGCTCGGCGGGCATTCCCCATGTCAGGACATGGTGTGTGAATATCCTGCACCTTACACCAAACCTTTTCACCTCAGGTTGCCAGCAGCCCTCTGACCTGCTTAGCACTGTGTAGGGAATAGAAGCTGGCTTTCCCTGTCTCATTCCCATCACCGCGCCGTGCAAGGGGCCTCCAGGATGCCTGGGGAGATGCATCTTCATCGTACACCAGCCAGCTCATAGTGGGCTCAACACCCAGAGCTTGGGAGGTGGGAAACAGTTTGGACTGTGGTTCCAGTGTCTGGCAAGACCAGAAATCCTTCTGCAGAGGAGGGCAGGGGAGAAGGGGTTTTGGGGTGGTGCATGGAGATGCTGGGAAGAATAAGCAAAGCAGAGGCTGGGAAGGAGGTGACCTGAGGACCCAGGGGCAGCATCTTAGTGAAACACAGACTTGGGGGCAGGTATTGGGCACATTGGCCACACCGGTGCCTTCTTTCCCCTATTGAACTATAGGATCAAGAAGCCGACTGGGAAAGGGGTCTACTACTGAAAACAACCAGGAAAGGGGTCTACAGATGCAGCCTGGGGGACCCTCTGACCATCCTCTGCCCTTTGCAGTCAGCTGTGGGTGGGGTGAGATTTTTCTGTTGAGCTTGTGGAACTGCAATAATGATCTGACACCTGACTTGCCAGAGGACTTGTAAGGTATTAGCAAACAAATGGCCTGGAGTAGAAAATCCTCCCCAGAAGGAGAATCCCTAAAGGATTTCCCCATGGAAGTTGCATGGTAGATGATGCAGCAACTGCAACATTGTGAAGACATGATTGAAATCAGTGTCCTGTGAACTGGTTTTTTTTGGTAAATAAAACAAGTCTGGCTGTATTGCTGAAGCACAGATTAGACTCTGCCTGGGCTACCTGTTTGCTTTGCTACAGCAGCAGGGGCTGCTAAGCTTTGGAGCCTCCTCTGATTTATGTTGCCAGAACTGGTCTCCTTTTATGGGACACCAGGCTTGATCTCACGATAGCTTTGTGCAGTTTCAACTCTGTTGCTCTCAGTCAAAGCTTAATTCCTTGTAAGGCCTGGCAGGACCATGTTTGTGAGCCCCCACAGAGCTCCTGCTACCCGGTATCTCAGATCTCACTATAAAGTCCTGCTGTGCAGCGGCTTGAAAACTATGGTATAGCAGAAATAAAAAGTAGAGTGTGGTATTGTGGTAATTTTCTAAGGCAAGTTGAAAGAGCAAAGGTTTCTTATGCCTTCCTGTGTCCATCCTTGGTGAATCATACTATGTATCTCTTTGCATTAATTACAACAAGGCTTTTATTAACTTTTTATAATTGTTATGGTTTAACCCCAGCCAGCAGCTAAGCACCACGCAGCTGCTCGCTCACTCCCCACCACCCAGTGGGATGGGGAGAGAATTGGAAAAAAAAAACAAAACTCGTGCGTTGAGATAAGAAGAGTTGAATAGGACAGAAAGGAAGAAACTAACAATGACAATAATAATGATAATAATAATAAAAATCAGAATACACAGAACAAGAGATGCACAATGCAATTGCTTACCACTCTCCGACCGATGCCCGAGCAGCGCTCCTCCCCCAGCCAACTCCCCCAGTTTATATACTGGGGATGACGCCCCATGGTATGGAATACCCCTTTGGCCAGTTTGGGCCAGCCGTCTTGGCTGTGTCCCCTCCCAACTTTCCTGTGCCCCTCCAGCCTTCCTGCTGGCTGGGCAGGAGAAGCTGAAAAGTCCTTGACTGAGTCTAAACACGACTGAGCAACAACTGAAAACATCAGGGTGTTACCAACGTTCTTCTACTAAACCCAAAACACAGTGCTGTACCAGCCGCTAGGAAGACAGTTAACTCTGTCCCAGCCGGAACCAGGACAATAATACATGAGGACACCTCTGCTCTTCCATCCTCTTCTGGTGGACTGCAGCGTTACAGCCTGCAGTTGCTCGACAGCTGCCTGGCAGATCTCGGTGATGCTTCTATGCTGCTGCTCTTGGTGTCCGAATTGTCTTGTTACCTTCTGCCCCTTTAACCCACTGGGCCAACCTGAGTCCAACTACCTCAGAAAAACAGTAGTTTTATGGAAGCTGTTGGGCTAAACAGACCAGTGTTTATTTGCTTTGATTACTTTTTCATTCAAGTGTCTCAGGGCTTTATTTCTGTCATCCCTCCATCCCTTCTGGCCACCGAAGGAGGAGGGCAGGCAACTCTTCAGCCACCCCGGCAGCACGTACTGCTCCCACTGGTGACTTCCGTGCTCTGATTTTTCTCTCCTTCTAGATTTCAGAGAAATATGGGCCTGTGTTCACCGTCCATTTGGGTTTTCAGAAGGTGGTGGTGCTCACTGGCTACGAGGCAGTAAAAGATGCCCTTCTGAACACGGCAGATGTGCTTGCGGACAGACCAGCTATACCCATATTCTATCACATCCAGCATGGAAACGGTACTGGCAGGTTGAAAAGACAAGGACGTGCTTGCTATGCTGTTTCTCAAATGCGTTGTTTCAATTGCAACAGTATTTAAGAGTCTTGATCTGCATTCTTATCGTGGAAGGCTACATTTTGTGGGGCTTGGGGGCAGTTGTTTGTTTTCTTAAGAAAAATACTTCTGGGGATCTTCCTATGTGCCTTATCAGTTTTTTGCTTTTAGTGGCACTTGGGTCACATTTCAAGGAGGTTTTTTTGCAGTGCAGAGGGAAGGAAATTATTTTTCACAACGTGAAGGCCGAGGTCCTTATGCAATCTCTTTTCTACAGTTACTGGGAGTTCAGACAAAGCGTGGATCACGCATGACTCATGGTAAAGACTGCAAGAACTGGCAAGAGTGCAATAGCACGGGCTGTTTGTACCTCAAACAATTACTTCTGTAAACAGATTTTTGGCATGTTTCTGAATTGCATGCTAAAAAGTAATACATTGCCCAAGACTAGACATTGAAAAACAATGAAGGGAATAATCCAGAGCTGAAAGGAAAAGACTTGATGACCTAATATGTATACAATGCATACAGCGTGTGAGGGTTTTTCTAATCTTGTTTTCAAGAGTGAGGCCCAGTGTGAGGAAGGGTACACTGTGCTACTCTCCCAACCACCGTATGAAGATGTAGAGTATGTTCAGCCCTGGAAGCCCTCCTGGGAAGAGAGGACTTTTGAACTGTACCCAGAATCCTCCATGCCCTCTCAGCTGAGCACTTTTTTTGGCCGATGGGTTAGCCAGCTGGGGGGTATTCCCCAGCTGTAAGCAAAGGTACTTCCCTACCACCCCTCCTTGTCCCCTGCACAGTATACAGCTCATCCTTGAAAACGCAAGTTGTTCAGTGAAATCGTTTGTCCTGTTCATGACAGGGACGGAGCGGTGTCATCTGCTCCTAGCCCTGCTTTCTGAAACAGCTGGGTCATTTTTGTAAGGAAAAACAAGTCAGCCTGAGACAAACACCATGCATAGAGCTTTTTACTCTGTATGGCTGCAAAAAGACAAAGCTATAAACAAGCCAGACCCAGAGCTTTGGTGTGAACAGCACCCGCCTGTTTAAACTATTGCCTCCTGCCCTCTTAAACCTACCCGGGGGAGTGCTTTCCCAAGGCAGCCCCCCACAGACCCCCCAGTCCTCTCCCAAGCAGGCTCCTCCAGGTTGCAAAATACCTGCACTCCCCGGCTGTGCTTTTGGTGTTTCTGAGAAAATCCCGTACTGCTTCAGCAAACAGGGCATGCAATCCCTCCGTAGGTGTGTTCTTTTCATCTCAAGAGCTCTGGAAGACAACACGGCGGTTCACCATAGCCACCATGCGGGATCTTGGCATGGGGAAGCGTCTTGGAGAAGAAAGGATGCTTGAGGAGCTTCGCTTTCTCATCGAGCTGATCAAATCCTTCAAAGGTGAGCTGGAGATGGCAGTGGGTGTTTCATGCTACTTTACAAGGCCACTGTGAAGAGCTCTGGGTTGCTCCAGAAATGACAGTTAAGATTTTGTTCATTTCTAGGTGGACCTTTCCGATTACGATTTTTTAATATGGCTCCCACTAACATCACCTTTGCTATTCTCTTTGGGAGAAGGTTTGATTACGAAGACCCGACATTTCTCACTCTCTTAAGACTCATAGATGAAGTTATGCACCTTCTTGGCTCTCCGTTCTTGCATGTAAGTCACCGTCTGTGCTGAGATGCTCCAGTATCTCATCAGAGTTGGTAGGTCAACCTGATTTACTATTGCTGGATGGTTTTGGAGAATCTTTAGGTTACAGAAAAACATAAGATGCATAGAATCGTAGAGTGGTTTGGATTGGAAGGCACCTTTTAAGGTCATCTAATCCAACCCCCCTGCCATGGGCAGGGACAAGATTCTTTGTTTTGGGTTTTTCTTCGTTCATGAAATCTGCCTCTGAAGGAGGCAGCGTCACGTGGTGGCATTGGGCTGAGGTGCTGATGTGACCGTGCCAGCAGAAGGGACGTACTTGATTCTTCTATAGCCAGAAAGTGCAATAGCTGAGGCTTCCAGCATGGTGGGACATGGGGTGGGCAGCACCCGGGAGCACCAACGGAAATCCACAGAAGTGCTATTGACACTGTCCTTTATGTTATTATTTTTAGTCACTTTATTTAGCAAACTTTACATTTTATGGCAAATTGTAGTCTCCTATGAGGAAACAGACCCTAATATAGGACTGGGATCTGGTCAACCTGCTGTCTTTGGGGTTTCATATAACTGCAGGAAAATGTTCCTGGAGCGTGTCTCAGAAATGTTTGTAGCAGTTTTGGCAAAGAGTTCAGAAAGGTTCTACTTACCTGGTTTTTGATGGTTTTGGGGAATCAGGTTCCCCTTGGAAGGCATGGCCAGAGTTTCTTTCTTTAGAAACACACCAGTGATAAAACTATTGAAATACTGACTTTATTTGTGGATGTACAAAGAAAAATAGCCAGGCTCATTCCAGTTATTTTCTGCTAGATGCTGTGTGAACATCTCAAAAGTAACCTCTTGTCTTAGGGACAACTGCATGTGTATTTGGGGGTTACTAGGTTTTGGTCTTTTGCTACAGTTGAAGAAACTTGTGAAGTTACAGAGTAGCATACGAAGTACAGAGCTGCAGACATTATATACCGACCTCTCATACCTCCTAGCGTGGCATTAAATCAATACCTGCTCAACAGACCTTCATAAAAAGAGTATTCCAACTAAGAGGCTCTCATCTGAGCCAAGAGCTCTTGTTAAACTTAATCCTCCATTACAAGGAATAGAGTACTAGTTACTGAAGGTAATATTGGAGCAGTCATCCAAAAAGCTGTTAAAAAAAATGTTGATGAGTTTATTAACTGAACGAGAACTATTTACAATAGTTACAATTTACAATAGTACAATATCCCTTTTCTTTTAATCTCTATGGCAGGTTTAGTTTTTGCAGAAAACAGCAAAAATTATAACCAGTTAGCGTGAGCAAGAGATTTGTGGATCTTATTCTGAAGCCAGTTTATTTATAACATTGAGAAATGGTGTAAGTAACCCCCCTGCACATAAAATGCAACTGTTTATTGTGCTGTGAAATTTAACGATGCTGAGAACTGAGTGTAATTGATTTATAATTCACGTGAAAGTTAAAAATGATGATCTAATAACTTTAAAACGTAAGTATTTTGGCTTGCTAAACATTTGGAATTTTCATTGCGTAATGCGTAATGCTTTATCTTTTTGCTTTATTACCTCTTTAAAAATGTAATTTCATTGTTTCATGAGTTTACTATCACTTTGCTTTAATTGTATTTTTTTTTTTAATTCGTGTTTATAGGCTCCGTCTAGACAAGTCTGATAGGATCCATTCATTTCTGTAGAGAATTTTTAATAAGAGGAGGCATTTTTATACATTAAAATTTTTTAGTTACCAAAAAAGAAAGACTCCAATCACATGCCATTTGGTTCCTCACATAAATGACTTCTCTATTATGATACTTGAATTTTGCAAGGTAACAGGTGAATTCAATTTTTTTTCTGTGATTTTTCCCCCCCTTTTTTTCTTTTTAGTTATTTAATTTCTACCCATTCCTTGGATTTCTCTTCAAACCTCACAAGATGATATTGAAAAAAGTAGAAGAGGCGTGTGTGATCTTAAAGAAGTTCATCAAGGAAAGCAAAGAAAGTATTAATGAAAAAAAACTGAAAAGCTACATTGATGCATTGGTGTTCAAACAAGAGGTATTTTAACAATACGACAATTCCTAGTGCAGTATCTTATACAGAGGTGCTCTGTGTTGCTTGTCTAATGAACATACTCTACTATGGTCTATATAAAAATATTTAAATTTTGGGTAAACATCCTCCTATTTTAATATGTTACATACTGCATACTGAAGGCAAAGCAAGAAATAATTAAGTAGATCGTATCGCATGAATGTCTAAGACTTGCCCGCAGGTGTCAGCTACAGTCCCTTCCTTGCTGGAGGGGGAGAGAGAGGTAATACCATTTTTTCAACACACTCCAGGCAGACACATCCCTTCCTACGGGCTTGGGAAGAGGCAACAGATTCCCAGCTGCAGAGATGCAGATGTTCTTACTGTGCTTGTGCAAACACATCACCAGCTCCCATGGAGTGGATTTACCAAGAGGAATGATAGTGTGGGAATAAAGCAAGGAAGGATTAGTCTCTATTCACCCTTTTTCTCCAAGCGTTTGCATCCGCGTACTTGAGATGGGTGGTGGGCAGGACAGGTACTGGGCTTGGCGCCTTGTGCTGGACAAATCCCAGCTCCCTGGCTCGGGAAGGCACTGTCCTGCGCCGCTCATCAATTTTCCAGCTTCTCAGAGTCCACAGGCAAGGGATGGAACTCCTGAGTTGATCAGATAACCACTGCCCAGAGGAGATAAATGTCATGTGATGTTGGAAAATCAATGAATTTGTCCAGTGAATTCATTTGGGGGGGGCAAAATCTCAAGTGTGAAAATATTTCTGCTGAAAACCGAAGGATTTCTGTAATGGTATGTCAATGCAGGGCACCTTGGCACTTGTAATTCACATGCATCCCACTGCAATGTCTCTGAAGACTTGGTTACCTGTCCTAGTTCTCTCTTTCCATGCTAGCAGCAGTGGTTTTTTTTCTTTTTGTTTCCCTAAAGGAGCAAAATAAAAGCAATACGCTTTTTCATGATGCAAATATATTGGCCTCTGCGCTCGACCTGCTCATGGCTGGCACTGAGACAACATCCACAACACTGCAATGGGCCATCCTGCTGCTGATCAAGTACCCTGAGATTCAAAGTAGGACACCTTTCTGGTTTTGCTTTTCTTACATAGGGTATTGAAGTACTCTGCAGTGACTTTGTAAATGATGCTCACCTGTAAAATCTTCATTAGCCTCTCATGCATCCAAAATCTGAGCACCTGGAACCTGTCCACCTCTGTCGAAGCATTGTATGCTGCCATTCAGGACTAAAGGATCTGAGGGTGGTTCTCTCTCTGCTCCCAGGGTCTGGGCAACCTCCTGCCCTGGGGTAGTCCAACCAACAGCCAGCACGAGTTGGGATTTGGAGGTGTTTTACCACTGAGGGAAACTCACTTTGTGCCTTTCCTTTGCCCTGCAGACAAAGTGCACACAGAGATTGAGCAAGTTCTTGCCCCTGGCTGCTTGCCTACGTTTGAGGACCGGAAAAACATGCCCTTTACCAATGCGGTGATCCACGAGGTGCAGAGATTTGTCACCCTCCTGCCACATGTTCCACGGTGCACCTCTGCTGACATCCACTTTAAAGGCTACTTCATCCCCAAGGTACTTGCTGCTCTCCAAATGAAGAGAGGGGTGCAGCACACCAGCGGCCCACAGGGCAAAATGTCACAAGGAGTGGGGGAGATTGACGTACGGGGCTTTTGGTGGGGAAGAGCCAGTTCCCTCATCCCCCATCTCCTCTGGACTCAGACTGGTGTCAGTGTGACTTTAGCGTTACGCACACAACTTCCCATTTCCCATAACTCAGTCTTTGTGATCTGGAGTCCGTTCCTTATTCTCTTCGCTCTCCCTTGCCTTTCATTCCCTGTAGAGCACTTCTGCCCCTGAAGTACCACGGCATTGTCTCGTTGCCCGCTTGAGGCAGGCAGAGAGCAGCTGGGCAGGAAGGAAGCCTGGCCCACGTCTTTCTTCTGCTTCGTAACTCAGGAACAGGCAACATTGTCGTTTAATCACGTATTAGTAATTCCAGTGAACTGGGTATCCACACTGACTAAGTGTAAGTTGTGTGCAAGCCCAGATATTAGTTCTTCAGAGACAGAAGTCTGTTTGCAGACACAGCCCAAAGGGAGGAACGGTTATGCGGCTGAATGGCAAAGCCAGAATTTTGCTACATCCACACACGCTAAAGCAGAGCGTGGTTGTGCTGCAGGGAACGACAGTGATTCCTCTGCTCACCTCCGTGCTGCTGGATAAGACGCAGTGGGAGACGCCAGATGAATTCAACCCCAACCATTTCCTTGATGCGGATGGGAACTTTGTAAAGAAGAAAGCGTTCCTGCCCTTCTCCACAGGTAACGAGAGTTTGATCCTGCACGGGGCACTGAGGTCCCAGTGCCCCTCAGAAGGTATTAGCCAAGTGGCAGGATCCGAGCCTCTGTTGGGAACGGCACAGACACCAGTGGTGGGGATGGTTTAGAAATGCCTGCCCTGGGTTTTGATGACTTGCAAATGGCTCCTCACCCCACACTGGGAGGCACATCGGGCCGGCATGTTTAACGACAGCACTGGGACCTACAAAAGATTTGACACCTTCAAACAAGAGTTCAAGCTTCCCTCTGCCTTGGAAAGGCAGGTTTCCAGGGTGTCTCAGCTCAGTGCCTTGCAGGCTCAGAGTGAAACAGCCCTGTTCCAATGCCTGTAGGAGACCAGCGGTGATGGCTGCTGAATATCATGCCATGCTGTTTTGCATTTCTGAGGCCTCTACTGTCCCTCACACTATTGCTATCAAGTAGTAGGGAAGAGGTATCAGGTTGAGCCACCATTTACGCAGTCACTCCACCAACAGCCATGCTTTGTCATTGCAGGGCGGCGAAACTGCATTGGAGAAAGTCTTGCCACGATGGAGCTCTTCATCTTCTTCACAGGCTTGATGCAGAAATTTACTTTTAAGCCTCCACCTGGGGTCAAAGAGTCTCAGCTGGACACAACTGCGGAGGCTGGATTCACCATGAGACCCCATCCACAGTGTGTCTGCGCTGTGCTACGCCAATAAGGCCAAGGCTCTGAACTGAGAAAAATCCGTGTCATAGTTTTGTACAGAGCCTAGCAGACGCACTAGAGACAAGTAGTGTCTTCTTATTCAAAGCCTTGCAAGTACTAGCTATATGCTTAAAATATCTGTTGAACAAGTATTTTTCTAAGAAGCAGAGGAGGGCTGGTGGGTAAGGTTACCTGGAAAATTCCAGCCAGATACATGACAGGAGGGCCACTACTTTACACATCAAATATAAAACATGAGACAGTTGCTCTAGTTCTGAGCTTCTGGGAGAGGATGCTGCTCAAGAGTGGATCATTTCTTCACTTGGAGAGCAATATTAGATACAAATGTTGGTCATCTAATCCCTGCTCTTTTCCCATTCCCTGCTGCACAGAGGATAAATTATTCCCAGATACCTCCTCTTTCTATGTCTGATGGATGCTCTTCCAACAGTTTTCAGACTTTGGTTTTGAATCCCAGATGCCAAATGCTGGACTTTTTAGGTTCCTCTTGCTCTGAGGGACCTTAGCGCGGTTCCTTGGGAGTCTTTGGCCCTTTCCGGGTACAGGCTCTGCTACGCCTGCACTGACTGGGACTTAGCAGCTCTCCCCAGACAAGCGAAGACACTCCCCCCGCTACATTTTTACAAAGGTAGCTCAGATACACAAGCACAACTTCTTTGCAGAGCACCGTGTGTGAACAAGCAAGCACGCAAACGTTGCAAAGATGCTTCTAAAATGCGCTTTCCTTAAGCAGCACAGAAGCTGGGCAGATCCGGGCAAAGTGACAGAAAACCTGTCCATCTCCCCTTCCCTTACTTCTCCCAGCCTTCTGTGAGATTTGTCAGGACCCTGTCTTTTCCCAACATTCCCATCTCTTCTTCTCCTCCTCTGAGATGACTAGAGATGGAACCTCATCACGTTCCCTCACTAGTGAAGGCAACAGGACCCTTCTACAGCAGCTGGCTCCTTCCTCGGTCTGAAATGCGGAGTGAAGGAGCTGATAGGACCGCAGTGGGAGGTGGGCTCAGCCCCCGGGCCACAAAGTGCTGGAGTCGGTTGACCCCTGGGAGGGATCCCAGTCTGCCGTAGGATGGGGAGGAGAAGACTCCTCCTGTTCCCTGCATGCTACCTGATTCTTCCCGGTTAGTGGTAAAGAAATAGTGCGTCTGTCTTGGCTCGCAGATGAATGCAGTCGGACTGGGGGTGCGTGAAGCCTCAAGGCTTAGCGCTGCCCTCCTTAAACAGCCCGAATTTGTGGCTGGCGGGGCGCTTGACCCCAGGGAGGGCTGCGGGGGTGTCTGTGACTCTGAGGGATCGTGGTGCCATCTCGTGGCAAAAAAAAAAAAAAAAAAAAAAAAAAGAAAACCTATTAGGCACAACGCTTATTGCTCCGGCCAGTGCGCAGAGGGGCTGCAGATAGGCGGGAGCCCTCGGTTTACGTATCTATATAATTGCTGCAGCCCTTGAGGTGCAGGAGGCTCACTGCCCCTCTGAGAGCAGGAGCCCCTGGTCCCAGCACCAGGCAGCGCTAGGGACGGCGGGCTGGGCTCTGGGACGTGCTGCCCCGCCAGCGGCCTGCGGTGCGAGCCACAGACGCGGTGCGAGTCGGATTTGTTCAGGTCTTTCTTCAAAAATCAAGCCCCAAGGTGTTTGCCTTCAATTCAGGTCAGCGTGTTCCAAGGCACAAACGTGTTTTGCAGCTAGAGGGAAGACCCTTGGGGCCACTGAGGAATGTGGAAATGCTATTTCCACCCCTGAGAGCCAATGTTTTCTGCTAGATAAATACATAGCTGGGTCATAATCAATGTTCTGCCATCGTTTGGCTGAACAAATAAATGGGAGGCAGGCACTTTCTTTTGTGGAGATATATTCAGCTGTCTAATTCAGCGTGCTGGGGAGTCATCGCTTCCATCCATCTGCTAACACAGGCACAAGGAGGATGCACTTCTCAAAGGAGCGAAGGAAACCTGTTTTCCTTGGGCGTTCGCACCGGGTAGCTCATGGCTCTTGTTGAGGCACGGGTATTGCGCGGGCTGCTGAATCTCCGTACACGGCCAGTACTGCCGCAGGCTCCACTCTGCCTGCCGGGGAGTGCCAGTGCCAAAGGTGATATCCAAAAGGAGCAGGCTCTGAAGGCTGCTACGCCGTGTAGGAAGGGATCCACCTCTCTCCTTCAAAGCCAAGAACCCGAGAGCCCATGGCAAAGGGTCAGGTCTGAGGTTCCACCGGTGAATTCGCGCACATTTGAACCCAGCCCAGTTTTGTCCCCAGGGGCACTAGATTGTTGCCATACCTGTCTTTTGAGTTCATACTACTTTTGGAGGGGGCTAGAGCAGGAACAGTCCTAGCCTCTCTGAAGCCAAAGGCAAAAGTCTTTTTTTATTTCAGCAAGGCAAAGACTTCCTTCATTTATCTGTTATGTGGCTTGCTCCTCAGTTTCTTTACCTGTCTCTCCCTGCCTTCCCTGAAGAAGACCCCACCCTGCTGCCACCACTCCTCAAGAGTGACGTTGCCAGCAAGTGATGCTTTGGGAGGGCAAGCGGTGAGAGGCTCAGGGCCCAAGGCACTAAGCAGAGGACAGCACCAGCATCAGTGAAGCTGTGGTGGCAACCTTTCATTCAGCCTCTGCAAGCAAGAGTTGAAGACATAAAAGTGAAAAACCAAGCCTATCCCCAGGACTGACTAGTAACCCATAGCTAAGTACAAAGGGAAAGCTCTTTGCCCTGGAGAAACCACTTTGCAGATATGGAGGGTCTCCTGTTGAGCTGTTTTTTACTAGGATGAGGGTATGCAGAACCTCTCACTTGTGAGATACAAGTAAAATTATAATATTCGTTGTAACTCTGGGCTCAGGATCAATCTTTCATTACATTTGCATTTCTGTGTAATGCAAAGTTGGGTGGCAGGCATATGAAATATAATGAAGGCTTGGGATTAAAACTTTATTAGGTTCCCATGAAGGGGGGAGACAAACAATATGATAAAGTACACGATAAGAAAATGCATATGGAGAAGTGGCAATTTGCAGGCAGATAAATGGATGAAAATTGCCTGAGCTATACATCATCTGGAATAAGATTGTGGAATATGATGGCAGATAAGAGTGCTACAGACAAGGACAACAGCCAGACAAAGCTACAGAGGAAAGGAAAACAACCAAAACCAGATCTCGTCTAATCCCTGATCCCAATTCTCCTTGTGTGTGTGTGCGCGCAATACAAGCACTGTGAAATTAGACACCATTTGCAGGGAAATTGCATGGCTGGTTCCAGTGGCCAGACCAGCCCAAATACCAGACCGGCTGTTGATGTTGGCGCTTAACATTAACCAGGAGGTCTGAAGAGAGGACAGTGTTTGCTCCTATTTAACAATGTCAGGAAAGAGAGAGATGCATAAAACTAGAAATAGGTCTAGTTTATTTTTCTGTATCATTAGCCTTTTATGGTTGGTTGCTGGTACAAATCTCACATGGCCTTATGATTTAGACTGCAAACTTAGAAATGTAGGATTTGTTTCACTCAGACTGTGACGCAGTGTTGCACTTGGTGGTAGCAGCACTTGCTTATCTAAACAGGTTTGCAGACTCTGGGGCATCTTTCAGGACGCTGTTCCAAGGCAGAAATAACTTTGCCCTCAAATCACATAATTCGATCTGTTTTTTTCACTCTCAGTGTTTGACTTGGCTGCCTGACCTGGTAGGATTTTGCTAGAAGCTATGGATATTTAGTGAGCTTGGAAAAGTTTAGGAGGTACCTATGGATGGTTCAAGTGTGTGACCCACAGTGTATTTCTGTGGCTTCCAGCAAACAGCGGTGTGTCTTTCCTCATGATGTGGGCAGATTTCTGTGATGTTATGAACCTCACTGCTTTGCCATGGGAGCCTGGGTGTCACACCTACTAATCATGGGCTACATTCCCTTCACCAGACCACCTCCGTGGTCGTGCCGTCAGCTCCACGCAGTCTGTCTTGAGAAGAAGTGTGTGTTTGTCAACCACTGTCACGGTTTCTCATTGATGATACACACCTCCTCACAGCACGGCAGCAAAGAGGGGGGTCAGCAACCTATGGGGCAGATGTGGCAGTGGAGTGGGAGTGGATGGAGACAGTGGGAAGGGATGTGAAAGAGGGTGATGTGGCAGGATGGGGGAATGGCGAGTCCTAGCATAGCTAAGTTGGGTCTAACCCCACGTGTTGGGTTGCTCTTCAGCAAGGCTGCGGTTATTCACGCAAGACAGCACAGGTTGCCTGAGGCTGAGGCCTTAATGTGAAAGTCGTTTGGGGGACGGTGAGGTCCAAGTCAGACTCTGAAACTCCTGGTTGGGGTTGAAAAGTAAATGTCTGAAGCAACCCTACAAAGAAGACAAACAGCTCCATCTTGGCAAGGCTTTCTCCAATGCAGTTCCTTCGCCCTGCAGATGAAAGCAGTGTGTTTACTTGATGGAAAGATCAAACTAGAATGTTTGCCATGGACACGTTAGCATCTGAGATGTTGTAATGAAAGTAGGAGTGAAAACTTGAAAGGCACCAGAGCATTTTGGAGTAGAGGAGCCTGTGTTGCTAAAGGTAGCTGTCCCAGTCACACTACGGCACAGTGTGCCTGCCTGGTCTCTCTTGTCACACAGCTACCTGCAGCAGCGAGCCACAGCTGTGTTACAGGGTTATTACGCATTTATGATGTACTGTCTCCTCTCCTTAGCAATTCCAACCCTCTCAGCATCTTTAACCCTTTCTCTTTGAAAAGCAGCCTGATAGAAAAATGCCACCTCCTCCCAAAGTGGAACGGTTTGAAACTCACTTTTCCTGAGAACTTTTCCTAAAATCCCACTTTTAGAAAAGACTCTGTTTCTTCTTTCCTACCCCCTCTTTGTGCTAGATTCCCAGCCCTTGCACGATGGTGCCTGTACAGTTGAAGCACTTGGTGGACAGCGAGGACTGGCTTCTTAACATCCAAAGTCAAAAGTCACTGCTGAGGGTCTGTGGTTGGAGCACATTCTGGAATCCCTTCAAGCCATCCGTTCAGAGGAACAGCTGGAAGGTGTAAGATTACATGGTAGGATTTGTAGGATTCTGCAGGAAATCTCCCTTTATAGCACTTATGGGCTCCTGCAGTGTTGGGATTTGTTAAACTCCCAGCAAGACTACTCCATCCAGCTGTGCCCTCTCGTAATGCATGCCGCTGCAGCCACGGAGAGCATGGGCTGGGGCAGGCATTTCTGGAAATGAGCAACCTTTGGAAGCATTTATGGCTGTTGGGAAGGCACTGTGGAAGCGATTTTTCTTCTTTTAGGATGGCTCAGGGGAGAGTTTCTGATATCTAACAACTGTTCCTACCATTAGCTCAGTTTAAGTCCCGGGGGGGGTGGGTTTATGAGCCTCCAAGGAGAGAATGTTAATGGTATTTTGCAGGTGAAATTGAGATTAAAAAAATAAAAGAAGTTTGTGACTTGACCAGAATGACAGTTGGAGGTAGTGTCAGGATGCCAAGTGTCCTATCACCTCCCCTAACCACAGGGCTGTGCTTCTTCCTCTAAAAGAACAGGTCTTGCTGGAAACCCTTGGCAGCTCTCAGAAGTGCCACTGGAAGAATCACAGTCCAGGGTGATTTCTGGGAACAATCTAGGGCCTTGGATTTAAGATTTCACAGTGAGAGCAATACAGTTTGGTGTACTCTGTCCTATATTGGGTCTCTGCTGGCTGTAATACCCAGCCAAGGTGCAAGGTTTATTGGGACTCTTTTCCTTGGCTCTGGTGGGCAGTGGATGAGGCCTTGTCCATCAGACCCGCTCACGTGTGAGACTTGCCTCAAGACAGGGCTTGAAGGTCCCTGGATTGTACCCTCACTTCCAGGAGAGGTCATGAAACCCCGTGCATAGCTGTGCTGGCAGCCCCACCAGTCCTGTCTGATTATCCACCTACTCCTGACAGCTTTGAGGCATTTTTCCACCTTCTTTTGGATGCAATATATCTCTTTGTCTTCTCTCATGTTGAACCTTTGGGAACCACCGCCTTCAGTGGTGGGAGAGGTGTGCTCTGAGAGCAGCCATTTGCCTGGATGCAGAGTAGTTGACTCCATTGCTTATTGGGCGAGTTAAAGGCAGTACTTAGCCGTGAAGACCCCATTAGTGTATATTGTAATACAATGGTCCTGCGATAGCCTCATCTCTGTGCAGATCAGCCCTTTAGTTACCTGTGGAGAAGGGCAGGAAAGCCTCTCTCTTTACAAAATTCCCTTCAGCATCAAGGAAGTGGTTGGGGTTGAACTGATGTGGTGTCTCCCATTGTGTCTTGTCCAGCAACACTGAGGTGAGCGATGGGATTACAATTATACCCTGGAAGAAAAGCACATGAAGGTATAAAAGGTAGCAAAAGTGCTCTGTTTTAGTTTATTTTGTGACACAGACTTGGGTGTCCCAGAAGATTTTCTCCACCTGGGGTAGGTGGAGACCCTGAGGGCTTTATCCCATCAGCCAGTAGAGAGAGAAGGCAGTGAGATTTTCCCAGCGGTGCCAAGGGCTGAAGCCAAACCCCATGAAGTGCTGTGAAAACCTCAAGCAGCGGGTCAGGTCCTGTAAATTCCCTGGCAGATACTTCGCTGTGTAGATGCCATGAAGGCGGCAAACCAGAGTCATTTGTGGAGTGAGGAACTACTTAGCATGAGAGGTACTGAACTGAGTCCTAAAATACCAGTCTCTCTGGGCTCAACATAGTCACTGGAGAGGAAGAAACTCTTCTGGGGGTGATTTTGGGTGCTTACTTTGGGCTTCAGTACTATATTTCCCTCTAAACAAACCAGTCTTTATTGGCACTAGCAAAAATGAGGAGGGCGGTGTGTTCCTGAGATGGAGCAGTTACCTACCTTGGGAAGGAAGTAGCCCCTGAAGTGGGTGTCAACAGCAGTGCAGCGGGGAACGTGGGGCAGGAGGGTGATAAACCTCTGCACTTCATGTAACACCGCATTTGTAAATGGCATGTTCTTCCTGTCCTCATACGTGGCCCAGC
The DNA here is from genome assembly GCA_034782735.1 of Sagittarius serpentarius. Taxonomy (NCBI): domain Eukaryota; kingdom Metazoa; phylum Chordata; class Aves; order Accipitriformes; family Sagittariidae; genus Sagittarius; species Sagittarius serpentarius. Next base: position 13,166,139 of record JAVKLA010000061.1, on the reverse strand, counting down.
TTCCAGCTTTGACGGTTCTCCCAATCTCCTCCTGCACCTTTTCTAGAAGGAACAAACAAAGGGCATGTGCCCCAGCAAGGACGCCAACTCACTCCTCAGATTTAGTTTTGGGAAAAACGTATTTTTCCAGGGTCTGGAGGGAGAGGATTCTTAAAACAGCAGCCTGGGTTTCCCCACTCTATTTCTAGTTCAGGCACATGGGTGGATTGTTTCCCCGGCATCATACTTTGATCTCCACTCATCCTCTCTCCTAGCAAGGCAAAGGGACTATTTTGTTGTGACTTTGATCAGCATCTAATTACATCAGGAGTTCATAACAATAAAGCGATGGGATTCAGCTCTTAAGGCAAAAATGCTTCTGTGGATCTGAGACCAGGCCTCTCCCCTCCCCGTATCAGCCATGCTACAGATGGAGGTAAAAGTAGGTAAAAGGAGCTCACTTTGAATCTCTGGGTATTTCATCATCAGCAGGATGGCCCACTGGAGTGTTGTGGCTATGGTCTCTGTTCCTGCCATGACCAGGTCGAGTATGGATGCTATTAAGTTGTCATCATGGAAGAGGCTGTCTTTCTTGTTTTTCTCCTTGAAAAACACAAGTGGTAAGAAAGGTCTTAAAACCATCAGTCTTAGTATTCAGCAAGCTCGGGAAATACTGCATAGCCTACAACACTGTTGACTATGATCTTGTGTTTGTGAACCGGGTGCTAAAATAGACCTGATCTTGAATGCACAGCATTCACCAAAGATGGGAGCACCCAAGATGGAAGGTTTGGAGTGGAACTTTGGTTTGGCATCCATCTCTACCCAGAAGCAGGCTGAAGCCCAGGGCCAGATGCTGTTTGTGGACTCAGCCTCACAGGTTTGGAAAGGGCCCGGTCTCTCCCCTGTACAGAAGAAGATTCAGCTAATCCTCGCTGCGAGGAACTGCCCCTGCCCAAGGGCAGGTTTGGATCCCCGGCAATGTTCAAAATGACCTTTCAGGCCATTTCTGCTGGGCTTTAGGACTGTACTGACCCTTCCTCCACAGAGCTGGGTAGAATACTTAGTGCCTAAGGTTGGCCCAGATCCAGTTGGAAAGAAGAAAAAAACTCAGAGCCCAAATATTTTGTGTTGAATGAAATCAACTGATGTGTGAAACTGCTGAGTCTCTACTAAAGTAAGATGCAGGGCAGGGTTAGGACTTGTACTGATGATTTATCATTCAAGTACTTTAAGTGTATCATTCATCTTGGAGCAACAGTGTCGATGATTAATTGATTTGTTGTCATAAAAAGAAAGGCAGTCATCTTTCATGTGAGTTCATGCATTTTCTACTAGGAACGAGGAGGTGATCTCACATTATTAGTGCTGCTGTTTCAGGAGTGGACCAAGACAGTGGCTTTCGTATCTTAATTTTGATAGAAAAATCCCTGTAGTACATTACACCAACTGTAAGAGACTCGCATCTGATTCAATACCACTAGAATAACAGCATGGATTTCAATAGGTTTACACGCAGTGACCGAAATCAAGAATCAGCAACTCTTTTAGCTAGAAAATCCAAAGGAGACATTGCAAACAGTCAACAGAGCTAAGCAGTCAAATACCTCTTGTTGCTTGAATATCAGTGCGTCAATGTAGCTCCTCACACTGTTCTCATTGATATCCTCCCTGCTTGCCTTCATGTATTGCCTTAAAATGACACGCACATCTTCTATTTTCCCAAGCATAATCTTGTGGGTTTTGAAAAGAAATCCAAGGAACGGGTAGAAATTGAAATACTAATGAGGAATTAAAAAAGAGAAGCATTAACTTTGCAGAAATATCAGCATGCTGAAAGAGCTTCTTCCGAAGGCATGACCAGTCAGTTGAGTTTTGTCTTGTAGTAATAGTAGTATCTTAGCATTCCAGGGCCTTCCTGTGCAGATTTTCACACAGGAGGGCTTTGCAATCTTTGAGCCTTTATTAGGTCCTACCTAATTTTAAGCATTTATGCTGTTCTGTGGGAACAGATCCTCTACCAGTAAGAGCCTGGTCAGCCTCCCAACAGTTGGGGCTCCAGTGTGCCAGGCCAGCAGCCAGTTTAGATCAGTATGAGACTAGTTAGTTTTTTCCAACATCAGTTATGAAGGACTGGGTATGACAGTATGAAGATAAGCAAAGTTTTCCTGGCACTCTCCAAGGAAACATTTTTACAGCAGTCTGGGAAATCTCACTTACCTAGGCATCAACACTGAATGTGACTTTTTAGAAAGTGCAGCAAAGGCAAAGAAAGCTTCGATGGTGCAGTTATGTTGAAAAAGCAAAAAAAAAAAAAAAAAATCTGTGGAGCTAAAATAACCGTAGTTCAGTTCTCATTTTAGCTCCACACAGATGTGCAGGATGGTTCAAAAGGAGAGTAGCAAAGGGGAATTTGGCAGCACATTTGTGGTGATCAAGGTGGTACGTAGAGAACTGTCACATTTTAGGTGTAGTGACTGGTTCTGAACATTTGAAAGCTGCTGAACTAAATCCTATGGTTTGTGTGGCTCACAAATGTAATGTGCCAGTGTAAAAAAAATGTTAATCTGTGGGACAGGTTACTTACGCTCAAATACGGAGATCCCAGAAGAATCATAACTTCATCTATGAGTCTTAAGAGAGTGAGAAATGTTGGGTCCTTATAGTCAAACCTATCCCCAAACAGCATGACGAAGGTGATGTTGATTGGAGCACAGTTGAAGGACGTTAGGCTGAAAGGTTCCCCTGCAATGGGAGGAGGATGGAAACATTAGCGAGATGTTGCAGCAGCAGTGACGCATATGAGGCTGTACAGCACCGTGGTGGTCTCCAGCTCACCTTTGAAGGATTTGATCATCTCGATGAGGAAGTGAAGCTCCTCAAAAATTCTCCCTTCTATCATTTTTTTCCCCATGCCGAGGTTGCGCATGCTGGATACGGTGAATCTCCGAGTTGTCCTCCACAGCTCCCCGATAGAGAAGAACAAACCTGGGGAGGCCGTGAGACATCGCCGCTGGGCTCATGCACAGAGGATCCCCACGGCACGAGACATAATAGGGGACTGGAGGAGGAAGGATCTCCACAAGTGTTTCTGCTTCCCAGTTTCCCATGGGTTAGGGACTAGGGGTCTCCCATTTCCGTGTGCCCCATCTGTATCCTCTCAGTTCCATTCTCCCAGTCTCACTGAGCCTGTAGTTTGGGAAAAACAAGCTCCCACCCAACCCAGTTTGCCCGAGCCCTCTCCTGAGTGCAAGATAAGCAGGTATGGCTTTCAGACCAGTTCGGGTTGGCTGTAGAGCTGGGCAGAGATGTTGGTCTAAGTCAGTCACGCAACCTTTCTGATCCTGTTGCAAGTCTAAGGCCTCAAGCAACAACCTTGTATCTTTGAAGCTTCTCCCTTTGTCCTGTTCCAGTCACAAAGGTATTTTATCTATGTGGGATGGGATAATTCAGTCTCCCGAACCCTGGTCAGTGCTGAACTCTTTTACTGAGATTCCCAGCAACACTGTATTTTCAGCAGTGGTAAAAATACTGTCATTTTGTGGAGGTTACTGAGCTCATGCCTTGATGATCACCAACACCACCAAGCAGGGATGGGTATTTCATCCCATCAGAATGTTGGAAATAGCGAAGGAAAAAATTGTGTCAGTAATCCAAAGACTATCTCAGATTGTGTCAATTGAAAAGCTGGGTTCCAGCACTTCACATCTTCATCTTGGCTGCAAGGTGTTAAAATATGTTTGCTTTTTCTAGAATAAACACTATTTTAAAGCAGTGTAGTTTTAATTTGGAAAGTAAAACTTCTTGCTCTAAAATTATCAAAGCAAATTTCTAATCTTCATTTTTGATTTTTCTTTAATTCATGCATTTTCATCGGATCATTCCTTTTCTGCAAACAGCTTCGGAGTCAACAAATTGGCATTTTCTGAAGAAAAAATGTTTCATGGGAACATTTGTGACCATTGTAACTTAACAGTCCCTGTGAATTTACAGCTTTGGGTCACCTCTAAGTGGTTCAGACTTGGGCTGAGAAGGTAAGTGTGAAAGGACTTACAGTGCAATACTGACAGTCTCCCACAGGGATTTTTACATATAAATTAGCTCTGAAAAATGCTTTTCTCCCCATTGATTCATTTTCCTCACATAGCGATAAATTCATGTATTGGTATTATGGCTGGGTAATTTAATTTCTAATTGTAAACCCAACTGCAGCCTGTGACCAGCATATAAAGCTGCCTTTTGGATGCTCAAAGCTGAAGCCTCAGCTGAAGCAGAGGATGGAAAAAGAAGGCAAAAAGTCCCCTGAAATACTCAGGGATAGAGAGTTGCCTTGGAAAAACTATGGAGTTGTTTGTGGGGGTGAACTTTCAGCCTCAGCCTATTGCTTCTGCCTCAACCTGTTTCACATGGGTCCACCCAAGGGCCTTTGTGGGGAGGCAAGGCGCGGGGGACTGATGATGTCCAAAATTGTGGCACCTGCCAGTGGGAGAAAGGGAAAAAACCTACAGCTCCAAACAGCCAAACCAGTTAGTCCAAAGTCCCCTGAAACCGTGGGGAAGGTTTGTAAGTGTGGTGGTGGTGGTGAGCCGCTCTCATTGACATCTTATGGAAATTAACCCCAGAATTACCACAGTGCCTTTAAAAATCCCGCTCCTCACCCTCGAATGTTTAGGATACGGATTGGTCGCAAGTGCATTAGCAAAAATGACGAAAAGCCAGAAGGCATTGTGTGCAAGTGAGGAAAGCCAAATGTTTTCTGTCAGCTTGGCCTCAGAAGGGTCCAAGGGGGATGTTTAAAAGCCGGGCTCCGGGGATGCACAGTTAGGCTGGCACTAAGCGACGGTGTCTTCCCTCCCGCCCGCCCCCGCTCATTTCTCTAGTACCGTTTCCGTTCTGAATTTGGTCAAATATTGGGATGGATGGTCTGTCTACAAACTCCTCTGTGTAGTTCACAAGCGCCTCCCGCACAACTTCGTACCCGGTCAGGACCACAACTTTCTGGAACCCAAAGTGGAGGGTGAAGATGGGGCCGTATTTTTCCGCAAGCTGAAAAAGAGGCGAGCTGTGATGGTCAGGAAGGGAGGGAGCGTGCACAGGGCAAGCGCCTGTTCTTTCTGAAAGGACATACTATGTCCTGGCATCCTGCTGGGAACGGCTGCAGAGCCGCTACCTGCAGAACGGCACCTGTGAGCCGGAGCTCATCACAGTCAAACATGAGGCATTTTGTATGGATGCCTGCCTGGCATCTGTATGGATTTTAGGCTTCTTTCCACGAAAGAACCCCCAACCCCATCAGTGCATTACTAATCTGATTTTGCTGTTAAGGAGAAAGTAAATGAAAAACAAAATAACCCACCGAGGGTTAAAGACCAGACCTCAAATGGCAACACAAGTTGGCAAACCAGAGAAAGATGAAAACAAGAGAAGACATTTCAGTGCAAATGATGACGGTGTCGCACAGGAAAGCTTTGGTACGATGCTCCTCTTGTACCAAAGCACTCCTGTGTCCCTGCTACTAGACCAGAGGAGCTGTTTGCCCCATGCCAGGCATTTAGTTTGCCCTGGATGATCACAAATTGCAAATCCATGCCCCTCTGCTCGGACCTGGTTTTGGTACCTATAGCTCAGCTGGGCACAGCAGGGAAACCCACAGCAGGAGGAGGAGGCTGCCCGAACCGCTGGCTGTCCCCATGCTTGTACACAAAGTGATGCTTGTTTTGCACCAAGAAGGCTCTGGATGTATCTTTGCCATAACACAGAGAGGCTCTTTCACTGCTGCACACCCCAGGATAAATTCTCCGCAGCTCCCCACCAAAGCTATGCCTTGCCAGGCGGTTTTCAAAGGCAGCGCAGTGCCCTGGGGGGCTGAAAATCCCTCCAGGAGCACGCAGCCCTGCTGGCACGTCCTACGTGTGCCCCTGGAGCTGCTGTGCTGTGCGCAGATCCCCGCTCCAATTTGCCAAGAAAAAGGGTTTGCGGCAGAGCGAGGAAAGCTGACGGAGGAATCCACGCTCCGTAAGGACCGTCGTGTGTGTGCCTGCTGCTGTGTGCCTGCATTTTACAAGGGCGAGACTGTCATGCCCTCCCAGTCCCTGCCCGTGTATCTCCTTAACACTGCATTGGGGACCGTGGGAGGCTGACTGCTCCTGCCTACCTCTGCCCCATTGCTGCGGCTGCATCTTCCTCCCCGGCAGCTTGAAAAGAGCGCTCGGGGACAGCTGAGAAGAGCTTGGGCTGGGCTGGAGCAAGGTGTTGGGAAGACCCAGTCCAAATCTGCTGCCTAAGCAAACACACAGTGTATGCGTGCAGCCTCAGCCCGCGCCGGGTCCACCGTCAGCTTTCGCAGGGGAGAGGGGAGGACCCCATAAGGGCGCCCAACCAACAAACGCTGGTGCCTGCTGCTCAATGCAATCACCTTTTTTTGCTCTCTGTGGGGTGAGATGGGGGGATAACCCCTCTGGAGTAATCCGAAAGTAGAGGCAAGCATCGGCAATACCAAATACAGCTTAGCAGGTGATGAAAGCATGCGGAGGTAATTCCAAACTGCCGTTCAGAGGCTGCAGCAACGTCTGCCCAGCCCCGCTGGGTAAACTGACCCCAACCCTGACACTGCCCATAACAACACCGGGTGCTGGGAGCCTCACCCCAGGGCTGTGCTAACCCACCGCTCGGCTGCTCCCAGAGACCTGCCAGTGTTTGCTGAGCACCGGCGTTACGGGAGCCGTGCTGATGCCTGGTCATGAACCGCCGCTGTTTGTTTGCTCATTCTCTCCCTGACCCTGGTGCAGGTCGATCCCCGAGGGTGCTGTCTGCTAAAGCAAGGGGGGGAGCGCTCAGCAGCCTGACATAAACAGCCTGGGCTCTGCCAGCCTCATCTTGCGCTGAAGAACAGTTTACCGCCGTAAGTGGGGTAAGTTGACTTAATTACAGGTTAATAGAAGAGCTTACAGGCTATTCATTCTAGTTCCTTAGCACAATTTTTCCATCCCTTTCTTGTATTGCCGTCTAGATTTTAATGCATATCCATTCATCAAGAGGGAAGTGGATTTTGCAATGGGGCATCTGGATCTGGCCTTCTCTGAAGCAGTTTTGGGGTCACTGCATCATGGAATTCCCCTTGCCAGTTCTCCAGGATGGAGGGGAGGCAGGCAATTTCATTTGTTGTTAGTTATGTCCTAATGCTTTAAAAGATTTCTGGGTGTCCGAGCTGTCAAATTAGTATTTCAAATCCCACAAGCATTATATACTTCAGGTACATCATCACAACTACACGAAGAAATCCCATATTACCCAGAGGTCTTTTTTTAATGGTTAATCGCTCATAAATGACATGGCATCAACACAGACATTGGCTCGAAGAAGCCCACAAAAATATTATAAAGCAATTTTCACACCTTTACAATGTACTTTGAATTAAAAAAGACAAAAAGCTTTCATTGATACATCTCAGGCAGCTTTAAATTCTATGAGGGTCTGGGTTTGGGAGTTTTTGTCCTACCTTCATTAGTGATTTATCTTGCCTTCTAAGATCCACCAAGTGCAGGTTACCAATGATCGGAAGAGGAGTTGGACCAGGAGGAAATTTAAAAGCTGAATTTTTATAGCCAGTTGAAAACCAGAGTACAGCTAATAATACTGCTGCACACAGCAGACAAATTAATGCAGGATCAGAGATAAATGAAATTAAAAAAGACATTTTTTTAGTAATAATCTGGGTTTTGGGGGTTAGAAGAAATAAAAATGCAGTGGCACTGTTCAGTTTCTGCCAGCTGGCTTTCTGTTTGCTCTCTGCGATTGCTACAAGCACTCAATTCTTATTAAGGTTTGTAGAGTACCTAAATAAATACTGCATACTCCACCCTCTTTAAACACCTCAGAGAATGTGGTCTAAGCAGTTTGCAAAGCCTGTCCAGAAGTAAAGAGGGTTTCAAATTACAAACCCATGCATGTGTGTGCAAGAACACATACATGGGAAAAGGTGCTTGGCATTCCTCTACAACCTCCTCCTCCCCCCTGAGACCTCGAGGTCCTTTATTAGTAGTACTATGACCCTACAAACACTCTGCGGACACAGGGAAATGGAAAGGTTGCTTTGAATCCTATCAGAAACCTCCACATTCAGATTTGGGTAGGGTTTGAGACGTCCGTGTTACTAGAGAGAAAAAAAGTATTGTTCTGGGAGACTTTAGCTTTCTTGATGCCAAGTGGAGATCAAAGGTTGTTAATAATGGTAAATCCTTGTATCCCTGGGGGCTGTAGACCATAAACTTCTTCATAAAGTCGGCTCTGAACTGCCCAGAAGGGATGTGATTTCAGGCTTGGTGTCTGAAGTAGAGAACGTGTAATAGCTAGCCATGGAAAATTAGCTTGGATCAAGTGATCATGAGTGGATTCATGAGTGGAATGGAAAGACAAAATTAGATTTGAAACTTCTGGAAGGATTCTTCATTTTGCAGGAGCAGCTTCTAAGAGATAGAGGGAAGAAGTTAATGAAGTTAAGGAAGGCAGCTGAGCTGGCAGTCTTCAGAGGGGGAGCAAGACAGGAGAATGGAATTATCTTAATTCAAAGATACTAAAGACCCGGAGCTTGCATCCCTCATAAAGGTTTAAATGTTGTACAGAACAAACTGAGACCTACCTGGTTGAATAGTGGTTTTCAGGAGGATATTGGGAATAAACAGCCAATGGAATAAGATTGTTTAGGGAAGAAAGAGCTGTCTTACATGATCAGGAAGTGCAACGCTAAAGGTACGTCTATCCAAAAGTTAGATCATATAAAGGCCATTATTCAGCAAACATGGGTCCTTAGCCTTGCAAATGCAAAGAAGGTAGGGAAGGGAAGGAAGTGAACCTAATCTGAAGTGGGGCATAGCTATGGTTAGCACGGTCCCAGAGCAAACGGCTGCTTGGTTGCACGCTGGAGCTGCCTGCGTGGTGTGGAGATGTTACAGCACAGCAGCCGCCCAGAAGCAGAAGAAGCAAGGGTGTTGCAACGTTTCTGGGATTATTTTTTTTTATTAGTTTCCAAGAAACGGGCTGGAGGCAACAGTTTCCCCCAGAGCATGCCTAGGATGAGTCAGCCTTGCCTGCTCAAGTGAGCGAAGAGGCAGAGGGGCTGTAAAGACAGGCAAGAAGGCTCAGGGCTGGCACAGGATGCAGAGTGTGGGCACTGCGATGAGAACTTGCAATGGCACGTGTTCTGCACCCTGTGCAAAATGTTTGTTCCTGCAGGGTTTTGTTTGACCGGCAGCACCCTGCAGTGCAAAAGTTACGCGTTGCTGTCACTCTCCTGGTATTTCATCCCTGCCGCAGGAGCCGCTGAAATCATAAAAAGGCCTTTCAGAAAGAGGCTTAAATAATCTCTGAAAAGCTGGGGGGGGGAGTGCATTGGGTTTTTTTAAACCAGGCTCTGAGTGCAATGCATTAAAATGACAAAGGTGAGTCAAGCTCTTGCGATGACAAGAAATTCCTGTCTCAGTAATGTGTCTGGTACGTGTTTCGCTCTGGAGCCACGCTGCTACGTGCTCCCCTGCCTGAGCACACAGAGCCGAGCACAAAACACCTGCCGGGCGCTGACACCGCTCCGGGTGCATTCCTGGGGCAGCCAGGCCCCTCAGGGTGCTCGCAGCCGGGTTGTCCTCGGTCCCTCGTGCCGTGTGGCAATCCCCTGCCACAGCATGTGAAGCAGGTGGTGCTGGCGAGGACGTGGAGCATGGGCATCATCCAACGACCCCTAAGCGCAGCCACTGCGCTGCCAGTTAGGCAGCCTGGGGAGAGCCAGCCTGTGAAGCACCAGACCTGCATCCTTTAAATTAACTTAAATCCCCCAAAATCTCTGTGCCTTCCCTGCCAGTCCTGTTCTTGACCAGCAGTGCATCCAGGACTGCAGCCTCAGATAACTCCCGCTGGCTTTTACTGTGATGAGTTCCTTTTAAGCAAGGGCAGGAGCCACAGGAACCACCGTAAGAGGCCGTATCAGAGAGCCATCCAGAGCCATGTCCTGTCTTAGACAGCAGTTGCAATTTTCTGGAGTTAGAAAGTCAATTATTCCCTTTGAGCTGTTTGTGGCTATGAGTATTGCCCACTCTTCGCTTTGCTAAACATGTCCTGGCTGTGTGTTGCCCAGAGATCCCTGTGCTTAATTCTCTAGTGTGGGTGTATTAAAGGTGGTGCAGCTCAGCTTTACCAGTTTGACCCAAAATCAGCTTCATCCTGCAACACCAGATAGATCAACAGCAACAAAGCAAAATATTTATTAAGTAGGAGATAAGGCCAGGCTTGCAGTAGTTAGACTGCAAACAGAGCAACAGCAAAACAAACGTAAGCAAGCGTAGCAGCGAAGTCTTTCTTGTTACGTAGCTTGTCAAGCAGACTCCTTGATCTGTAACCAGAAGCTGAAGCTGTACCCACAGTACAGTGCACGTAGAAGTGCAATACCTGTATGAGTACAAGGTACAGTACAACTATTAGTGCTGCCTTTAGTTGCATGAACTAAAGCTAGTGTGAAGAGTCAGTGTCTTGGCCAAAGACCACCCTACTTTGTCATCCCTTCATATTCTCTTCCTTTCTTTCTTTCTTTCCATTTGCAGCACAGATCAGCTGTAGATGACAGCAACTTTAGTTTTATGTTATAGATTTACCATAGCTGCCTTCTCAGTCTCCGTAACTTTCTGTTTCTCCCTTTTTTCTTTTCATCCTAACCTGTCTTTCCTGCCTCCAAACCGACACAGAAGCATCTTCAGTGACTCACGGCTCCCTAGCCCACGTGTGGTTTCTTGCCTGTTTCACAGCACATGGAGCAGCCTCCTCTCTTGTACCTGCACCGCCATTCAGATTTCACACACATATCACACTTCCCTCAATGGCTGTAGCCTTGTGGGTACAGCTAGTTGTTCCTACTCCTACTGGCTGCTACATGAAATAAATCATTAATTGTACTAACCAAACAGCTGCTCTAGGACAGCCGCAGTCTCTGGGGTGTCACCAGCTTTCTACAGAGACCCCCATACAACAAGTTAATGGTACAGGTGAGCGACTTAGTAACAAAGTCTAACCTGCTTCTCCTTCCAGACTCTATTACCAGTTTTACATCTATTTTCACAGTGACTACGTTAAAAATCCTACTAGCCTTGACAGTGATGCAGGATCTCTGCTGGCAGAAAGTGAGCGTTATCAGTTCTGAATTTGTAAATTTGCTTCCTACATAAGTGGCCAAAGCACCTTTTGCAAGTACCAAAATTTTTCTTGTAGTTCTTACTGCAATGGCCCTGCTCCTGCTGAGTACTGAGCACATATAACTTCCATGGGAGCCCGTAGCAGCGGTATTTGCTCAGCAGCGCAGGCTGATCTGTTACTCTGCCTGGAGACTTTGCTGCCTATCCCTGACACAAGGAATGTCTGAGGAGGAAGACAGCTTGAAATGCCAAGGTCTGTGTATCTGGTGTAGAGCTGGAGACAGCCAGCAATATTTTGTAAAGAGCTGAAGCCTCATTTTCAGTCAAATGGAGAATGTTGTCCCTATTCATCCCAATACACCTGATACATGAGACTGCAGTTTGAATTAGGAGCCTGTGGATGGTGGTTCACCCTGCAGTGAATGGAGAAAGTAAGCAATTCAGACCTGATGGCAGTTGAATCATGCACTGAAGGATCTTCTTTCTCTCTGTGGAGGGTAGAGAGGATCTAGAGAGCAACTACGGCTCCTAAGATGCAAGCAGAGAAGGGGGCTGAGCCTCTCTCAGCTCTCTGATGGGAGTGTGGCAGTCCTGCTGCCCAGCCCCAGGCTGCATCGCCCTCACACTGCCTTGGGCTTGTGTCCAGCTTTAGCCATGCTGATTCAGAAACTCCCCACTTTCTGTGGCTGATCATTTTCTGACAGTTAGGGACCTAAGATGGCCCGGTAAGGGATCGGACAAGCGCCAGAGCCAGCATGAAGCCAGGAGAGGTGAGGGAGTGGTAGAAATGCCTTTCTTAGCAGAAGCAGAAAGCTGCTAGATTGGCCCCATCATAAATAGGCTCTTCAGCGTAACGTGCCTAGTGTGAGTTGGAATGAACCCACTTCCCAAACCACTTAGATGTTTTCTGATAACTGTCCCGTGCCTGGCTCTTGGCATCAGCCCATGTTACACCCTCGTGTCTGGTACTCTGTAATAAAGATAAGGCAGGTTGTATCGCACAATGGACGCTCAGTCTGAAGCTCAGCTGAACAACCGTCCTGGGGAGATTTCTAGATCCATTAAGTGTCTGTTGTCTCCAGCTGGGCCATCGATAATCAGCTCTGCTATAGAGCTTGGACGTTGGGCCAAGAAATTCCCCGTGGAGGCTCTCAGGGGTGAGCCTCTAATGGGTTTCATCTATAGAGGAGGCTTGACGCCATTTCATTCTTTCAAACAGCCCTGAAAACTGCATCTCTGATGTGCTGTTCCAGGAATGAATCACACTGTTTCTGAGAGCAGTACTCAGGGGTGTCTGAAGGGTTTGCATTATACAGACACCGCAAGAGCTGTTGGAAAGAATGGCATGAATGAGAGAAAAATATCAGTGCCTGGTGTCTTCCTTCCCCTAACGCTCAGGTACACACAGCTTTTTTTCCCCTGTAACTAGACTTGCGTTCAAGCTTGACGTGTTCACTACTCTAACTCCATGTCATTTGATCATTCATAGGGCACAGCACAAACCAGGTGAGGCATAGGATTCAAGGTAAAACCGACATCAGCAGTGAGATCTAGGTCTGACTTATCCACTCCAGGAGGGGGCTGGAAAACAAATTTGCGGAGCAAGCCTGAAAAGAAGAGGAACAGCTCCATTTTGGCCAGTCCTTCTCCAACACAAGCCCTTCGTCCTGAAAACAACCAGGAGAGAAGTAAAGGATCAGCACCGTAACTGTTAGCGTCGATGTCTGAGACCTTCTAAACTGGAGGTACGGTCTGTAAGAGCAGGCTGCTGAGGTAGGAAAATTTTCCTTCCTTCTCTCTGTATTAGAGGTGCTACTGACTTGGTCTCAAACCACGTAGAAGCCTGTAGGTATGTGAGACCATTCAGTGACTATGGGTAAACCAGTGTCTCCCAGATCTTCCAAGGAAGAGGTGATTACCCACAGCAATGGTCGACAGGACAAATTACCAGAAATCCCTTATCCTATGTTCTGTGTCCCTGACTTTCATACTTTCCTGGAATCAGTGGGAACTGTGCCATTAGCCTAGACCCAGGTGGTGTACACATTACCCCTCTCACCTATGGAGAATGGAATAAACGCCTCTCTCCTAATGAAGTTCCCATCAGCATCCAGGAAGTGGGAAGGGTTGAACTGATCCGGGGTTTTCCAGTGTAACTCGTCATTTAGAGCGGAGGTCAGCAGCGGAATAATCTCTGTACCCTGAAAGGGATCAAAGAAATTCACAGTAGCTCTTTAGAGCAGATCACTTTCCTAGTCAATCGAGGCTGCTTTCTTTCTTCTAACGTGAAGAGGCAAATAAGATTGAGCCATGGCAAACAGAACTGCGGGATGCTTCCCTGCCCCACTGTGGCTCTGCCTGTTATCAGTAGCTGCTGCTCTCCTTTTGGACCACAAAACATTCCCTTCTTACAGAGTCAGATCTTTCAAGAAAGATGCTGAAGTAGAGGTTCCACATTTAGCATTTAACTGACCTTTCTGGTTATTCTGGATTCAAACAGCTGTAACAGACCACAGTCCAGTGCATGTTTATAACAGCTGTCCTGGATCCAAGACAAAGGGTCACATAATGGATTAAACCACACATCACGCTCTCTTTAGATTTTTGTATTTTTCTTCTTGTCTACTTTAAATAAAACTGTAAGGAAATTGTGCAGTGGAAGCTGCTAGCCTCAAAGCTCACCTTAGGAATCACATAGCCTCGGAAATTCACATCGGTAGGAGTTGATCGTGATACACCCATTGGTACAATATTGGCAAACCTTTGTATTTCATGTATCACTGCATCTGTATAAGGCATTTTTTTCCGGTCCTCCAACTTGGGCAGCTCTCCTGGTTCAATGACATGGTTCATTTCTTCCTGAATTTTTCCTTGGAGGGAGGAAAGGATTAAGAAGCTGATAACCCTCTTATCTTGCAACTGAAATGGCCTGCAGTTGGGCCAAGATGAAGAAAAGGGAAAACTTTGAGGGGTGTTTGGGAAGAGCAGAAGTGGGTAAGTCAGGGCATGGCGTGGTTCTTTCAGGTTTGTTGTTGAGCCAAGGGAGCTTGAATGGAGTCACTACAGTACACTCCATGCCTGATTCTGATCACACACCTTTGTTACCCTGTAGCCTTCAACAGAAACCAGATCAGAATCAGCTCCTGAGGAGACCTTTAGTGACGTAAGCCCATAGCCTGCAGGAGAATAATAATGGGGGAGCTTTGCTGGAACTGTAGACTGGCCCTTAGCCTCTCCCACTTGGCTGGGCTGGTTTATTGCAATCCAGCTGAATAAAATTCCTTTGTAAAGTCAACGGTTGTTATCTCTTTCAGAGTACTCAGAATAATTACTCTAGACAGCACTGAATGAGTTCCACTCCCTTCCACAACCAAAGCCTTAAGCATGCAAAAGTATATTGTACAAGAGGACTTCTCAGCCTTACTCTGAATTTCTGGGTATTTCATCATCAGAAGAAGACCCCAGCGCACAGTTGTAGAAGAAGTCTCAGTCCCAGCAGCAAAGAGGTCCAGGGTTGAAAACAACAGGTTTCTGTTGTTGAACATAGAGTGGGGTTTCTTTGACTCCTTCAAAACATACAGGTAATGGCCATAAGTTCTACAGCAAGTGATACTGATATGTGACTGTGTTGCCACCATTTTTATCTGCATTTTAGCTTTTTGTGGCTTTATATGCTCTGGGAAACTAAATGTTTAGCATTTTAGCATTAGGACCTATGCTGTATGGAATTTGTCTTGTCCCAAGTATATGTGCAATCCCCAGGCCTAGATATTAGGTTAGTTGGAATTTAGTTACTGCAATGAAGTTTATCACTGCAGGAAGGTTTGGGATGATCTCCTCCCAATAAATGGTAACTGATTTCCCCCACGTGGGATGTCTTGACAACTAGATCCCTTTAACCAGCAATTTCAGTGGAGCTATGGAGCAAGTACAGCACAGCTCACTGTGAGTATGAGCTTTGATATATTCTCCTCACTGCAATTCTTCTGTTTCTACTCAATCCCAGTCCCTGACAGATGGTCAGTCCTAATAATAAGTCAGAGCTAAAAGAACAGAAAGACTCTGAGACTTAGCTTTAAAGTACCTGTTGTTGCTTCATCAGAAAGGCATCAACAAAGCCTGTTAAGTTATTTTCATTAAACTCTTCTTTGTGTTCCTGGAAGAGCTTCCGGAGAAAAGCGTTCAGTTCGCTGACATTTTGTAGCACAGTCTTGGAAGCTCCAGAGAGAAATCCAAGGGATGGGTAGAAATTATATAACTGTGGAGCAAGAGAAGTCTTACTGTTAATTGGCATTTTGAACACATACTGGTATCTCAAATCACACTGCTGATCCCCTGCCCCACGCCCTGACATTTCAGGCTGTAATTCCCCCACATTCGCTTGTACAGTCCAAACAGCTACAAATTGCTGCAGGAATAGTGTTCTCTCTGTTACACTTCTGCATGAGTCCTTGCCGTGACTTTTGGCAGACTCATCAGCTTAATCTTCTTTCAGGGCTTCCAGATGTGTAGGTGGTGGGACAGAGGACCTCAGATGTGAAAGGTGGGAATGTGAGCATTGTACTTATTCCAGGGAAAGCCCTTAGGTGTGTCACATCCTATGGCAGAAGAGACTTGAACTGGCCACCTCCACAGACAGACAATATTGTTGTGTCAACATGGTGCTTTCCAAGCCAGTTAGCTTAGGCACAGCACCAAGCTAACCTAACCACACTGTTCTAAGAGCTGGACTAGGCACAGCATTGCAGTATGTCATATGGATATATGGGCTGTCAGGAGAAAGGAGGGGTCTCACCCCCATCATCCCATGAGAGGTGTGCACACCTTCAAGGAGACCACGAGCTGCCCTGGCAAACAATTAAACAAACACCCGATGTTAGCTAGTGCCTTGTCCTCGGAGAGTGTCTGTACACAGTGTGTAACTCTGACCTGTGCTCAGGTGGTGATTTTTGGGCTTAGCTATTCTGGAGTTACAGCCAGTTGCAGAGCTCAGTGCGGCTCGGAAAGACGACTCCACTGGCGTTCAAACCAGAAGCTTTGTGTCAGGAAGGAACAGGCTTGTATCAGCTGTTAGTTTGCTAAGACTGAGTTTCAGTGGCCAAAATAAAAGAAAAAGAAGTTTGTCAAACCTGGTTTTAGGGGAGGCAGAACTAAGACAGTTGCTGAAGGTGTAATACAAGGGGGCAGATTTGAGATGGCATTTCAAGGATGATCTCTGATATGAGAGATGTATTGTGCTTCTGTTCTTCAAAGAGGGCAAAATAGTTCCTTTTGTGAAGACTTTGGTTTTTTTCTTTTACTAATAAGCTTCACAAACTAAGCGCAGGAGCCTGGGAATCTGTGCGTTGTGGATACAGAACTGCAGATGTGTTCCGTACAGGCTGCTGGCCGGCTGATAATGTTCTTGTTCTCAAGAAGCAAGATTTGGGAGGCCAGGAGGACGAACACAGGCAACTGGATATCCCCCCAAACCCTAAAATCTAAAACATAATATCAAGCTCTTACCAGCACCATAGGGGAGCCCAACAGCTTAGTGTTTTCATTTATCAGCTTCAGCAAATTTAGAAATACAGGATCATCATATTCAAACCTCTCTCCAAACAATACAGAGCAGATGACATTGGATACAGCATTGTTGAGTATCATCTTCGTATCAAATGGTTTCCCTGTATTTCAAGCAATGAAAACAAATGACAATGTGATTATGTGTATTTCAGTGTGGTTTCCTATGGAAATGTAGTCCTGAGCTCCCAAAGAAAAAACTCTTTCACCACCCAGAATGCATAGCAGGGAACTCAGTTTTGATGTTTTAAGGCCTTGGTTTAATAACCTACTTCAACATATGCTGAAATGCTGAACTTTAACCGTAAGATACCATTTGCCCAGAGTTAAACTTTCATTAATCTTTATTGTTCTGCTAGACATGTTTTCTGTCTCTGGATGAAAGTCTTGACACTCACCATGGTAGGATTCGAAATATTTGATAAGGGAATTTACTTCCTCCAGGATTCGGATCTCAATGGTTCTCCTTCCCATTCCGAAATCTCTCAGTGTGGACAAGGTGAATCTTCTCATAGTTTTCCATAGCTCTCCATGGCTGAATGCTATGCCTAAAATAAAGGTGTAACATCCTTATGTTACCTGTGGTTAACAAATGTTTGTAAGGCCTTCTTACACACGGGTACCAAAGCTGCTTGTTACACTGTTATATAAACAAAAAGCAGTCTCTGCTGTAAGAATATAACGAACATATAGAAACTACAAAAACTAACCAACCAAAAGGTCACTTACCATTTCCTTGTGTCATCTTCCTGAATATGGGTATTTCTGCTCTCTCTCCAAATTCTTCAGCATGATTTAAAAGGGCATCCTTGATGGTTTCATACCCAGCCAGTACCACAGCTTTCCTGGGTCCAAAATGCACAGTGAAGACGTTGCCGTATGTCTTGGAGAGCTGTGAAGGAGAATAAATTTGTTGCTTCAAAACTAGATCTGGACCCAAACGCTAGCACTAGCCACCCTAGGTGGTTTGTAGCCCAGAAGGAGCCTCCCAGCCCTGCCTGAAGTCTCCAGGCGCTGCTGTAACGCAACTAATGAGCAACAGCTATCAATCGCCAGCATCTCTGCTTGCACCCTATTTGCACAACAAGGTGTCTGCTATCACTGCTGCTATCAGAGCAGTCAATAAAATGCCATTGCATTCCTGTGGTGTTCTGCAGTAACAGGCCAGCGTAGTGATACTACCATTCGGAGGCTGGTTAGAAAATGCTGTAGCAAGCAGGCCTGTTTATTTTAATGCTGTTGACCTGAGGCAAGGGGGTGTGCACACATCTTTGAGGCTGAAGCCACAAACAGTACAAAAACAAAGCTAGACAATAACTCTTTCTTTCAGGACAGCACTTGTCTCTAATTATGGCAAGGTGGGTAGTGTTGCAGTCATCGCAAAATTATTTGCTGGCCACCAGAAACTTGAATCCAGCTAGAAGGCATATTCTTGTAGATAATGTCACAGGAGCTCTAGGCTTTTACAGCAAATTAAATATGAATCATCTGTTACACAGAAGGGTGGCTTTGACAATCTAATCATTCACTCAGTATTTTAGACTTCGTTTAAACACACTGCAAGCCATCCGCTCCAAATGTCTTCTTGTTTCCGATGTGCCTGGGTTACCATTTGCTATGCATTAGATATATTCTGAAAATTGAATTTCAGATTAGAAGCAGCTTCTGTTATTATACCAGACAAATTGAATTTGTTTTCATCAAATGGTGGTTTGACGGCTTGGGAGATAACATTAACACTGGTTCTTTCATCCCCATCAGATCACAGTATGGCAGGGCCAGAGGCAGGGAATCACAGCCACCTCCTAGCCTTCCTTTAGCCATTTCTTTGCATTAGTACTTCTTGGCATCAACCCTATATTTTCTCAGCACACAAGTATTGGATGTGGCAGGTCTGAAAGCCTAAAGAAAGCTGCTTGGCAGATTATAGGAAATGAGTCTGGTGCCTTTGCGTGACATTTGTATCATAAAAATCCTTCAGTACTGCCAAAAATAGTTGCTCTTCCATACAGGCACCCTCAAACATACCTATGATCAGATGGGAGCTCAGAACCAGAAGCCCATCAAAACCGGTCCTCTGCACCATGAATCAAGGCAGGTGAACACTGCATGACTGCTATAAGAATTCTGTACTTTTGCAGCCCAGGATGCCCTTTCTTCTGTGACTAATGGGAGAATTTCAGTGTCTGCACTGCTCCCCTCACTGTGGCTCCTCAGGTGGCTGAAGGAGTTCTCTGGGGACTGGGTTTCCCCTGTCGTAGATGTCTGGTAAGCACACACACAGGGTATGTGACTGGTCACTCACGGCACCTCAAGCATCTCTACAGCAACCAGAAGAAATCTGAATTCACATTGGCTTGTCCCCACTTCCCCATGCGAACACAGCAGACACTTTCTGAAACAAACATTGCACCTGGCTTTATAATATTTAAGTCTTTTTTTCTCTTTTAGGAAAAAAAGTATCCATGGAGCGGCATAAGAAGAAGCAACTGGTTTACCTAGACATATAAAAGCCATGCATTAAGTCTTAAATAACCCTGGCGTGTGTGTGTGTGTGTGCAGGGGAAGGGTTGAGGAGGCAGACCTGAGCTTTGCCTTGCAGGGATATAATTAGCTTTGGAAAGAAATGTGCATATGACCCCATTTCCTCTGCTGTGGGAATGATACCCTCCCTTCCTTCCTCCCTTCCTTCCTTCCTCCCTTCCTTCCTTCCTTCCTTCCTTCCTTCCTTCCTTCCTTCCTTCCTTCCTTCCTTCCTTCCTTCCTTCCTTCCTTCCTACCTTCAGTAGGAGAGGTCGGTCTGCAGTGAGACATCCCTTGATGGCAAACAGTCCTGATCTGTCAGCCGGCTGGCCCAACTCAGGTCTTCTACCTGCAGCCTCTGCAGGGCTCGAAATACCGACAATACGGAGCTGGATGCAAGAGGTGAGGGTCTACACTTGTGCATGTATAAAGGAAGGAATGTGTGTATTATATTTATATATATAAATATATGTATGTGTGTATACCTCTGAAGGTAAAGTCACTCTGCCAGTTTGCCTATACACCTAATATCTCATTTCTGCCCTCCACACAATGCAAACACAATCACATCTCCATTTCCCTGGTTGCATTTCTTGCTTCAGGAATTGCACGTTTTCCTCCTGCCTGCTCGCTCAGACCCTACCTCTGTCAGCGACTGGAACGGCTTTTTCAGGTCCACCACATTCAAGTTTCCGATCAGAGGAAGAGGTCGTGGCCCAGGAGGCAAACTGCAAACCGACTTCTTCAAGCTGGTAAGAAAGTAAAGGAGAGCGACCAGCCCTGCTGCTACATACAGCAGCGCGCTAGAGCCCACGTACTGCAGCAAACTCTGTATGGCCATGTCTGAATCAAAGTGTGGGTATGGGCATCTTGGGGGCCCTTTATAGCCCTTCTGTCGCTGCCTGAACACACCTTCTGGGGAAGTGGCTTTACACAGAGAAAAGAACTCTGAGGTCTTGTTTACTTCCATTTAGACCAGATGTACTTTTTTTCCTGCCAAATAAAGCAACCTATTTTATTCTGAAACATGGATTAGCTTAATCTGGAGCTCCTATTTCATCTACAACACTGGGGCAAGGTGTTTGTTTTCCAGTGAAAATCTGTATTATGGACATGTTTTGGTCTACACGATTTCAGGGGCAGAATTAAGGGACAGGACCCGTGCTGGGTTGCTGTCACAGTGCCAGGTCACAGGACTCAGCTGGACCACTGGTGATGTGATGGAGGAAGCAGGACGCAGGAAGGAAAGCCCACAATAATGCATGGCCCAGAGTGCAGCTGGCAAGGAAGTCCTCAGGGGAGAAAAGGCTGACCAAGGAGGAGCTGGAACAGTGGTGGTATGAAGGGGTGCTAATTCGGGATTGCAGATGGGAGTAGGTCTACTTACAGGTGACAGCTCTGATTCTCTTTGCTTGCTTGCCACCCCAGTAGAATCACCTCCTTGAGCAACACAATGTTTTCATGGCTGACACTGTTACTGATCGCTGTCCCCAAAATCCTCTACCGGCAATCCCCAAATGCCCCTGAAATCACTTCAGTCACTATTTTGCAGTTTACTGCCCAGAGGACTCTGTGACTGGGCGTCCATCTCTGTCTCTGAGTTTGGTGACGACTCCTTCCCGGCTGTCCTGCCTGTTTATGAGCAGATGCATGCAATCCTCTAGGAGAAACCGTTCCCTCCAGGCAATCCTTCTGCCTAGATTGGGAAAGAGATCCCGGATCTTTGTCACCTGGGAGGAGCCAGGATCAGGCTCTGCCGCTGGCCAGGCAGAGGGCAGAGGCTGGCGGCTGCCCGGGCAGCTGCTGCGGAGCAGGTGCCAGCCAGGAGGAGCACACAGCAACAGCTTTGGCACTCCGCGTGTACTGAGTCATGCACCGTGCCAGGGCAGGGTCCTGCAAGAGCCCGCATGCCCGGGCGACAGCTCCCCAGCAGCCACTTTGCATCCTTGGGGGATGACAACAAAGCAGAAGTGATCATGAACAGGAGGCCACCGTTTTAAACGGTGGCGGCTGGGGGAAGGAGCCAATTTGATGCTCTATCACATATTCTCAGGTGGGGATATTTTTCTCCCCAGTTGCAGAGTCTGTCAGATGACTCGGCCATGCTGCTGTTCAACCCTTTAGAAATCTTTAGTTTTAATAATACTTTTGCTAGAATCCTCCAAGGCTCCTGGGTGCAGGCTCCACTGATGGAAAAAAATGATGATTATTTATTAATAATAATAAAAGTACATTAGCTGAAGGCAAGGGGAATCAATAAACTCTAACTAGATTGACATGAAAAAGGTGCCTGCATGTCTGCCTGTTCTCCAAGGGTTGTTATCAGGAGTGGAGTTTTTCACAAGGGGAAATTACCCTGTGCAGAAGAGGGCTAGGCAAGGAGGGCAAAGAAAGGAGGGCAATGGATGATCATGCCCATCTCAAGATTTGCTGCACAGCTATGAGGTCTTGGTCTGCACCCTCTTCTCCTAGACGTTTCCAAGAATATCCTGTTCTTCCAGGCTCTTCTCTGAGAAAATGGTGTGACCACTGGGACCCTTGAGACTTTATAAGGTACAGTAAGAGTGAGAAAAACCCCTCTATCAGCCCAGGTGGGTACCAATGGAGGGAATTTATTGTTTCTGTTTAATATAGCCACCACCGCTCTGATGGAGTAGAGGAAAGCAAAAGCACATTCTCAAGGGCTTCCGGGCTGTTTAAAGCTTCAGGTTGTACCTGCTGATAATATAGGGTGAAATCCTTTCTCAAGTAGTGAACCAATGGACTTGCAACCTGCTGGACTGATGCATGCACTCTGCGAAATGACAGATGAGTTCTCCAGTGGGAGGGAATCATTGCAGTTTTACAATCCAACTAACGTGATGTCCTCACCTCCGTTTCTTCCTCACATACCTTGGCTTCCAGTATGCAATGCTGAACAGAGCCTACAAACGAGTTGTTGGCTTGCAGGTGAGGCATCCCACACAGGACTGGGTAGAAAACATTGCTCCTTGCTCACAGGCCTTTGTCTTTCTAGAAGCCCAAGCCAGAACCAGTATCATCTTCAGGTAAGCAGATTTTATGGGCATAGCTCAGGAAAATAATCAGTTTCTCCTAGAAAATGAGCCTGTACATTAAACAGCCACAGAGTCATCTCAGTTCTGTGTGCTCGTCTGGAGAAGGACATATAATCTTCTAATGGGACATAGGTCAATAATGCTACAGTAACAGTAGGATATGCAGAGAAAGAGCTGTTATAAGGCCATAATTCAGTCAATGAGTTCTGATAACATAATAAACCATGAGAGTGAACACCAAATGCTTGTGTGCCTTGCAAGGCTCTGCCACTGATTTACAACCTCAAGAGATGCCTATCAGCCCATGCATTGTTATCGGGGATATATAAAGCATGAGCACACCCTATTAAACATTAACATTTTAAAAGACTCAGATGTGTTAAAACTCAGGCTGCTCCTTGCTAATGGATTTTGCTCACCTTGACAAATGCCAGTGCAAAAAGAAATCAAGTGCTTTCTGACTTTGACCTCTTTCAATTTTTCATAATTATTGCATTGTTTTATTGGATTACACCCACTTCTCCCCATCCTGCAAATCGGTATTTCAATAGGATCACTACAGGGTAGTAATCAGTATCTCAAGTGTTCGTTATGCTCATTTTGATACAAATAACTTGTACTGGATTTCTTTTAATTTATCTGTCAAATCAGTGTGTGTCGCACATCCACTTTGGGAAGAAACACTCCTGAAAAATACTTTTTAAAATCATTATTACACTGCAAAATTTCAATGAAAGATTCTTGGGGTTTTTTTTCCATATTCTGAGATGAAAGACTGTATGTGATGGGCCTGGTCACTGGGAGAAGAAAATAAAATCTGTTCATGGTGTTAGTGTATTGTCTCTGTGCAGAGCCTAAGGTATTTCTAAGCATTTCCCATTCGTGTTAAGCATTTACACCTTTTAGCAACAAACCATTCTCAGGAACTTTGTTGCTTTTAAAAGCCTTGTTCTTGGACTGAATAGATGTCATTCCTTCATGAGTCTCACTCAGTGACAAAATACATGGGAGATCCTGGGATATGGTGCTGGTAACATACTTCATAGTGCACGTATCTGTAAAAATATTTGCAGTAAAATCCATTGTGACTATAGCCAGAAGCATGATCTTCCAGACCCCACACTTATGCCAACAAGCCAAGGCAGCCTGACCTGGGAAGTTAGCACTGAGGAGGTCAGGTTATAAAGAATGTATTTTCAAAATAAGACTGAACAGACCAAATGCCTCGACATAGCTCCAAGGATCTTTTCGTTCTGAGTCTCTAGCTTCAGTCTATCTCAACACAGTATTGCAGAAATTATATTAATCCAAGGGCAATTTGGGGCATATCACAAAGGATGATTAGTTGGTAGGTATCTGCCGAGCCAGGGTCCCAGCACCTTACCTTTGGGCCCCCTGTCTTGATGCAGAAAGAGATGTGGATTTAGATATACCAGAATTGCAACTAGCAATGTAAGAAAAAAGTTTGCTTTAGCTTTCAGCACAGTGTTACTATTTCTACCACGTTACCTTCTAATCTGATGAGGCTTTGGCTCAGTCATAACAGAAAATGAGGTATCATTCTGTACATCTTTGTAGAGTACATAACATATTAAGGCCCTGACCTTACTGGCATGAAACTGTGATTTCCCTGTAAGTGCAAAACAGTAATATTTCATTAATCATCCACAACAGAAATCCCCGTTCCCCAGACTATTCTGGCAATATTCTGCATTTTTGCTTGTCTAGGAACCTGAATTAAAAGGGAGAAAAATGGTTTACAACAGCCTGT
Organism: Sagittarius serpentarius; assembly: GCA_034782735.1. NCBI lineage: Eukaryota > Metazoa > Chordata > Aves > Accipitriformes > Sagittariidae > Sagittarius > Sagittarius serpentarius. The sequence goes on along the minus strand of JAVKLA010000061.1, from coordinate 13,142,074 downwards.
GGCAGTGATGTAGCAAGAGACCTTATGTAAGAGCTGGCGGCGTGCTCGCTGTGCGAGGGTGAGGCGTAGGAATGAGTGATCCTGGAAGGATGTTTCTCTGAGGTGTGTTCTGTGCCTGGGCTGGGAACAGCAGTCTCAAGGGCACAAATTCCAGCGTCTGAATGTGCTTGGTCTTGTTCAACTGACTAATTTCTTACAGCTATCGCAAGTCAAGCTACGAAATCCCCTAGTACTTTACTCAAAGCCTTTCATGGCTTGTCAATAAATTATTTTCAAATTAACTACCTGGTAATTTGAATCTGTAGGCTTTTAAAAGGTGCAGCATGGTGAGAGAGAGAAAATAATGAAAGCCCCGGACTTTACTCTGCCCATAAAAACGAATAAAGGTTCTGCTCTGATGTATTATTCAATTTGGTGCTTCCAAAAGTAAGGCTAGGTGTGTGAAAACTCCTTTTGAGGGTACATTTGACGGATAAGCACCAATAGTGAAGTAAGTGTTCAGTGTGATCAGTGTAAAAGAGCGAACATTTTTTAAATGTTACTTTAGTCCATAATTAATGACTCTTTAGTCCATAATTAATGACTAACAGCTCTGATTCGAGCAAAGGATTACATTTTTTTTTATTCTATCAAGATGTGTAACTTGAAAGGGGAAGATCCAAGATTTTCCCTAGTTTGGGGAGCCTCCTAATTGTTGGAAAGGGCTCAGGACTCCAGACTAGAGATACTGTAAAACACTGGATGTTTTACAAATTATCTGATCTGTCTTGTACAATGGACACCTTTTTACTGAAACAACTATTTCAGATTTCCCTGGTGCCGTGAAAGTCTCTCACTTCTTTGAAAGACAGTATGGGAAAAGCATTTAATTCTCTGTTTGTGGCACTGCTCTTTGTGGCATTGTTTTTACTGAATTCTTTTGGAACTGGTTGGCTTAATCTGCAAATTAGATTTTTTTTCTTCACACTGGTTATCTAATGGGGGTTTCATTCGATCTCCTTGGGAAAAACACATACTAAACTGCTAAAGCACATGTATTAGATTCTAAGACAAACTGTACTTTTAAAGGAAACTCTAGAAGATACAACTGACACTTGCATTAAGTAATTAAGTAAGCATAACCAAACACCTGCTACTATACCTGACCTGAATTTGGGTAACTACAATATTTAAGACTTCAAAGACACTGAGTTAATCAATAGGTAATCAAAAAATTTGGATATAATGTAATACAGCGAGTTGATATAGCCTTTGCACAGGATTGTTGCTGTCTGTTTGGGAGTAATTCCACTGTGGGATCCCTGTATATCTTTTTCCCCTGATTTCTTCCTTCATCACACGGGGAATCAGCAAGTTAACCACTGTGCCAGAAACTAAGGAACGTAATTTGGGCAGTTTGCTAAAATCAAGTGCCTTGGCACTTCAGTTAAACTTGTCCAGATAAACTAAAGCTGCTTCTCTGCTGCTCAGTCCTCTCAGATCTGGGAGACAGTTTGTTGCGTGTATTTATGAAAGAGGAGTATCTCCCTTTTACTGTTAAGTGTTATAATGAAGTCAAGTGGAAAAGTGCTATTTACCATATAATAAAAAAAATCTATTGTTCATAGCCCTGAAAACATAATAATAAATAAAACCTTATATTCCAGGCTGTGTAAACCAGTTGCTCATGTAATAGGACATGGTGTAGTTTTCCATTTACAATTTCAATACTGTAATAAGGAAGCAATCAAAGCATAAAAAAAATGCACTTTAAATAGGGCTGCAGGTAATATTTCCATAATGGCTGTCCTTAACAATTGTAGCTGTTTCTTTTTTTTTCTCAGCCTCAAATTTTCTTTCTACTTATCTCAGTCATTTAATTAAAAGAAAATCAACTTAAAACAGATGGAAGACCATCTTAAACCAATGGCAGCTATAGGCAAAGAAGAAAAAAGACTCTTAACAGTGTAATCCATGGTTAACACTCGGGAGGGTTAGATTAATGCCATTTCTCATCCTCCTTTCAGGATGAGGTCTGAGGCTCTGCAGAGAACATGCTGTAAACCTGCGGGCAAAAGGGGTGGTTTTCTTGGTTATCTGTCCTGAGGAGCTGGACGTTCACCATTTCCCAAACATCTGCCAATGACCGGCCTCATTGGCGTTCGTGCCGCGCGATGGGAAGCTGCCTGCTCGCCCATCGCTTGCAGGAAGGACAAAATGACTTGGTGCTGTCTGTCAGGTTTGTGCATGGGTGTTAAACTGTGAGGACTAACGAGGGATGAGCAATCACGTCACTGCCCCCACGGGCGGCTGATGGCCGAGTTGACATCACTGCAGCAGGACGGGGATGGCTTTTTTGAAATCCCGCTGGATTTCTCAGGGAAGTCGGTACTGCTTGCCCGGGGTGCCTCAGCTCTGTGTGCTGAGCCCCAGGGCTCTCGGATCACACCGCCAGCCAGAGCGGGGTCCTGAAAAATGTGTTTTCAGTCGAGCCCCAGTGCTCAGCAGTGACGGGTGAGGAACTTGTTCTTCCTGGCGGAGGGGAAGGAAGAGCCCGGCCTCAGCCCGGGCCCTGACCGCCGGCTCCTGGACGGAGACGGGAGACGCTCAGGTGAGGTTGGATCCCGTATAAACTGATTTGCTGGCCCCAGGTTCCGAGTTTTGCTCTTTTTCCTTTCATTTCCGAACAGAAAAACGCGAGAGGACAAACCGTTTTTCCCTGCCCCTCGGCAGGCAGTGCTGCCCGTGACCCTCGCTCTCACCCTTCCCATTCAGAGAGGCCAGAGGTGAATTCGGAAAAAACCCGACGGTTTGTGCCAGAAGAAACCGTTTTATTTGGCAGAGGCTGATCGAGCCCTGGATCGCACAGCGCGACGGCCACCGGCCCGACCCTCCCGCTCAGGTGGGACCGACCCCGCCGCTCCCCGGAGGCCGCCGGCCCGGGCCAACATGGCGGGCAGCGGCAGCGTCTCCATGGTGACCGCGCGCTGGTGGCCGAGGCCTGCGGCGGTGACGTCATTCTTGTCCCCCGCCCGCGCCGCACGGGTAACGGCAGCGGCCCTATAGCGTTGCCGTGGCGACGCCCACCCCCCCCGCCCCCGGCGAACGCTCCCACGGGAGCGAGGCCCTCCGGTTGCCATAGCAATGCCAATGCCGTTTCCACAGCCGCGTGGCCCCGCCCCCCCGCGGAGCGGCAGCAGTCACGTGCCCCGCTCGATGCACTCGGCGCTCGCGGGAGCGGGCGACGCTCGGTGTTCGGCTCCCCCCGGCGGCGAGTGTGTGACCGGAGGGACCCGCGGCCCGGCCCGGTTCCCCTCTGCCCCCGCCGGCGACATGTCCACCGCCATGAACTTCGGCAGCAAAAGCTTCAAACCGCGGCCGCCGGACAAGGGCGCCTTCCCGCTGGATCACTTCGGTACGGTAACGGCGGCCTGGCCTCCCCGCGGCCTAGCGCCGGGCCTCCCCCCGCCTCCCCTCCCCTCTCCGCGGGCCGGGTCAGGGGGACGCGGGCCCGGGGCCGCCGCCCGAGCCCGGCGGTAGCGCGGCCCTCGGTCTGTCTTTCAGGGGAGTGCAGCGCCTTCAAGGAGCGGTTCATGGAGTGCCTCCGCGACAGCGGCTACGAGAGCGGCGCTTGCCGCCGGGACGCCATGGCCTACCTGGAGTGCCGCATGGAGAGGCAAGTGGTAGCCCGGGGCCGC
>JAVKLA010000061.1:13123968-13138297 GCA_034782735.1 Sagittarius serpentarius | reverse complement strand
TGGCCTCCCTGGAGTCCCGCCTGGAGCGGCAAGTGGTAGCCCGGGGCCGCCGGGGCGCAGGGCGGCCCGGCCCGGCCCGGCGGCGGCGGGAGGCTGAGGGGCGGCGGGGTGGCCCCCGGGGCGGGAAGGGGAAAGGAGCCCGCAGTGGAGGCGTTCATGCAGGGAGCTCGTGTCCTTGTAAGGACCAGGTGTCCTTTGTGGCTCCAGCAGTTTACTTGGCTTATGGTTTTGATGTGTGGATATCCAGCTCGAAGGGCGGGATAACTGTGAGAGCTGGCTGGCTTCCGCTGTGCACACCTGTCTTTCTCAAATGTGAAGCTTTAATTTTTTTTTTTTCTAGCTATGGTTACAAGTTAAAGAGTTTAACTTGTTCCTCAGTTAAAGTGGAAAAAAGTGTTGGTGGTTGGTTTTCTAGGGATGTTTCCATTCTTGCATTGCTTTGCAATGCTTTCTGTTCAGTCAGGGAGCTCATTGGGAAATGCATGAAGGGCGTTATTAAAAGTGCACTTAAATACAAGGACGCTTGCATACACTGCGTGGGCTGGTGGTGAGGAAGGCTGCAAATCAAAACCTGTTTGAAAATCACTACAGCAAAGTATAGCGGCACCATGAGTGCTGTTCTAAACCACATTCACTTAAAAATCTGGTAAATGGTACAAGTAGAATTTTAGGAAGCTCTCGTGCAGTCTGTCAATTAAAGGTAATCAAGAGTCAGGTCAGTTTCTGAGGAAACTCTTATTCAATGTCTAATATCAGGAAACAACACATTTACTTGGAAAACGACTGCTAAGAAAAAAAAAAAAGTATCCCTGAACGTTGCTTTCCCAAAACCTAAGCTTCTGAGGCTTTGCCAAGCGGCAGTCACTCCATACGGACGTCTTGGATTTCTTTAGAGTAAATAATATTAAATGAGACAGAAAATGCTGCTGCTCTCTTGGCTGTAGACTGTGTTCTGCATAATGTTTTTGTTGTTCTGTTGTTTTTAACTTAGGCAACTTATGGCTAATGAACCACTGGAAAAATTGGGATTTAAAGATCTGATAGATGAGAAATCAGAAGCAAAACCTGAAAAGTTGTAACGAAGAAAGACAACTTCACTCCTCATGTATGGAAAGCACAACTCTTATGTAGTACATATTGTACGTTTTGTTGCAATAGGAAGTGTTTCGTGAAGAAACCTTTTTTCAGAGTTTAGTTTTCCTAAAATAAGATTATTTTTTTTAAATGAGCAAAAGTGCTGCCTTTGTCTGCTTTCCTCAAGTATTTCTTAACCTTTTTCTTTTAATTTCTCTAGTCTACTCTTAAAGATCCATAAGAACATTTTGCCTTGGAGTAAACAGTTATTGCCTGAAGTGTTCTCCATGTCTCTGTAAGAACAGTGAAGTCTTATTTTAAAAAGACAAAAAATGACAAACCTTTAATGTGTAGATCTTGAACTATAGATTAATCTTACGTGGGCATTACTAATATGCTCACAGCAATTACTTGTCAGGTGGAAATAAAGCTGCTGTGGTACTTGCAAATTGCTTTTTATTAATACTGGTATTAATCCCCATCTTTGGGGTGATCTCCTTCTTACCCTGCTGTAGAAAACACTTGGGTACTGGGGTGGGGTTTTTTCACTCTTTTAACCTTCATCATTGTTGGGAGAGTATTTCTAGTTCCAGACACAAGTCAGGTAGTGATTCTGCTTTTGTTTACCATGCCAACAGTGTTCACCTGATTTTATTTCATCATTTAACTGGGAGTCTTTTGTTATAAATATATTAATTTATCCAAGTGGAGCTGCCATACGGTTTTTTAATATTTTTTAATACAGTGAAATCAGTGTGGGGAGAGGAATGGTATTTATTTGCATTCGAAGTAACTGTGAAATGTACATATTAATGTGCTTGGACAATTTTATTCTTTTAAAAACAAATATTTTATGTTAAAAACCAGGGTAGATCAAGCGTTAGCTATCTAAGAAATACAGTATTTCTTTCCAAAACACGTAGCTGCAGCCCATGCATTGAGAAGGTAATGCAGCAGGCCATACAGTGGATGAGCAATCAGGTCTGAGTATGTCTTTAAGATCCCTGATAAGTGTTTGTATAACTTCACCATGAATTATCAGAGCCCAGTGGTATTTCTCTCACATGTACTAATGCAAATAAGTCTTTCTTAATTAATACTGAGTTCAAGTCAAAATAATTTGGCCTATTAGCCCCCTAGAAATATGTTTCAAGCAGACAGTATATTTGTGAATCCTCTGGATGTATTTTCCACTGTGTTTCTTGCCCTGTCTCCCCTGCTTTTTTTTTTTTTTCCTTTTTTCAACCCAGGGAATCATTTCTCTGCGTTTCTGGCTCTCAAACGGCAAGCTTTAGGGTCAGAGCCTGCAGATAGTGATACACGCACTGTTTGCCAAGGCAGTTCTCCTACACTTTCTCCTTTATTTGGTGTCCTCTGTTTGATATATCTCACCTTTCCTGCTATCTGCTATTACTCCTTTTGCTCCTGCTCCTCTCCACTGTGCCTCTGTTCACACAGAGATCCAGGAAAGGGTAAAAGAACATTTTCTGCTCTTCGTATTGATGGCCGGAGCTGGGATTTAAATTGTTGCTCAGGTCTAATCTGATTGAACAGACTGCACATAGTTCAGAGCAGGTTCCTGTTTGAAAAGAATGTTCGCTTGCTGCTGCATACTTCATTCTACTGTTTAAATTATATCCTTTGGTGAGATTAGTGCATTTATAGAAAAGAAAGCAGAGATCTTATTACTGAAACAGATATTAAAAGACTTTATATTAAACCACTGAACAAGAGCTTTCTTTCAGTGATACAAGTAAGAATTATTAAAATAATCTCCAGCATCTTCAGAAAAAAGAAATCAAATTTCATGCTTCTGTGCTCCCTGAATATTATAAGGTGAAGTGAATTCCTGGTAGGTATGAAAGAACCCACCGGTGGTGGTGGAGTAATCCGGGTTGTTACCAGTGGTAGTTTCATCTTTCCGGTGTTACTCTGCACTGTGGTTTGGGCAAACAGTTACTTTGTGACGTAGATGCATGTTTTTCCTGAGGCAAGTGATAGCAACTCTGTCCTGCAGGTTGTTACAGAGTAAAAAGGGTGAAGTTTTTGAAGTCTTGAGTGATTGAATTTTGACTGTTGAGCTGGAGCGATAGTTGCCGTGTAAATGAGACGTCTCAGATTACACGCTGAAGGAGGGACCGTTGGGGACTCTGTCTTTGTTTATAGTGACCAAGGCCCAAATTTTGGGCCTACTGTAGGAGGGAAGGTGGGGGGAAAAAAGCAGTTTCAAAGAAACGTTATGGCATGCTGCAGTGAACAGTGCTCTGTGCTGCTTGTAGGCCTGGAGTCCTCCTGTCGTGTTACAGCGAGGTAGCCGGCAGGACCCTGTGTAGCACAGACTTGACTCTGCTGCTCAGCCACCAAAATGGCCAGAGCACGCTTCATCCTTCACAAAATAACTACAGAAATAGTAATTGCCACCCTAATAGGGAATACTGGGGTGAGGGTTTTGTACCTTTCACCAGTCCAAAGAAGATAACATCCTCATTCTGTCCAGATCCATGGGCATGCTTCATCCTGCCTCCCAGCACAGTGAGTCAGCTTCACAGCGCTGTTCCCTTTGCGCCAGCACAAGAAAAGGGCTGCGGGCGGACAGTTGAATACTCAGGGAATTGGCAGAGGCATGTGTTTCCTGGCTGTAAAGCATTAGCTGGAGAAGGGAGTACATTTAATGGAGCTGTAAGGTGAGCTCAGAGCTGGTGAGGGCCATTAGTAGATCATGACTGAGATCTAATGCAACTGAGAAGTGGTGGAAAAACAAGTCAGTAATGCCGAGCCTGGGGTCAAACAATTTTCCCAGCTTGCTCTATGGGACAAGTTGCTGCAACACTGGAGTCATCTGGGAGAGGAGAATTCCTACAATGCTCTTCGGTTTATTCCTGCCAACATACAGTTGTTTAATTAAAGCCTTTCCATTTAAAACCTCTTTATTTTAGCTTTGCTTGTGGTATCCAGGTTTGTGCTCCTTTAAAATGACAGTAGTGTACAAGCCAAAGGAAAGCTGTAAGTTCGTAGCTATCTTTCCTGTTCCCGTACCAAGGAGGAACCTCTCCAGAAGCCTGATAACAAGCTGGGAAAAACTGTATTCTGGAAAACGATGAGCTGAGGCGTGTGTGCTATGGGGGAGGTGGTTTGTCAGTGGCATTGATTTCTTTATGGAGCTCTTTGGAGTTGATGAGCTGCTCTGCTGCATGTGGCACCGGGAGCAAGGTAAGTCCCACACAAGCGCATTAATCTCCATGTGAGAAGCCTGCCTGCGTGCTGCCTGCGCCAGCGCTGCCACGAAGCACCACCTGCTGACAGACCCTGGGAGCTGGAGAAACGCGAACGGTTGCGAAACAAGGTTCGGCTCGGATTGATGTACAAACTGAGAGCCTGGGTGTAATTGTACAGGTGTGGAAGGCATAGCCCGAAGCAGGAGAAGGTGTTGACTGTGTTGGAGTGAAGATCTATGTAAGCTGTTAACACTGTAATAGAAATCAGTAAGCGAGGGAGTTGTAATTGTCTTTCCTGTAGGTTTTCTTCAGCAAAGCCTCATTCGCCCCATGACTCTAGACACGCTGCTGCTTGGTATCCTGTGCCAGGGAGTCCCCCGAGGACTCCGGGTCAGCAGAGCTTTGCATGTTGGCACTTAGGAGAGCCTTGCCCACACATTCCCCCTTTTTTTGCTCGGATTAGAATCCATTCAACCGCAAAGAGCTTAACCTTGATCACCACAGTTATTTACAGAGAGAACATTGCTGCAAGCCAACTGTCGTTATATCTTCCTGGGAGACCTTGAGTTCTAGGTGTATCTCTCCAAACAACTGCAATGACCTGCAAAACAAGGAAGAAAGGGTTTAATAAACATTTCCAAAGCTCTGGGTGTTCTTTCATAGAAAAGCTTATACAAAGAGAGGCTCCCGTGCTTGCGCTGGAAGCGAGCCATGGTCCAAAGTCCTTTGTAGGAGCACAATGAGCCTGAGCCTCTACGCTAAGGAAGGATATTTGCTGCATCTGCCACCTGGAAGTGGGATACCTGGTGTAGCAGAGCGCCCATAAAGTGAATGTTTGGGGTTGTGCACGGGTGCAGGCAGGGAACGGGTGTAGCCAGCTGACCTTCATGCTTGGCCCTCTTCCAAAGCATTCTCCCCAGTTTGTCCTGCCTGCTTCAAGGCCACGGAAGTTCTTGCGGCTGGGCATCACGCTTAACAGTGAGTAGTCACCCGCTTGGTTTCCTTTGGAGACCGCAGTGTTGCTGGCCTTCGCTGGTGATTAATTGCCCTTTGTGGCAGCAATCAAAATAGCTTTCACTTACTGCCACTCTTGTAGGTTTGGCTTAACCAGTGCCAACAGTGGGAGGGAACTAGATCAGTTAGAGCACCTCTTGAATTTCACCCTGTTGTGATCTCGCTCCAAGCAGGCCTGGAGAGCACTGGGAGGCAATGCCATTTCCACTAAGCTGCTGGAGCTAAACCTTGGTGGGTATATGAGGCTATGAGAGAAGGAGCAGCCTGCTCCCCGTACATACACTGTCTGTAGCATTGCTTGTTGCTGTAGGCTCTGAAAGGTACCTTGGGGGTTCTGGTTCCGCTGGAGAGCAGTGTGTTTCTACATTTCTCATGTGATTCCTGGGAAGGAAATGACGCTTCTGGTAGTAGGCAAGGGTACGGTCATTTCTGGTAGCGTATCCAGTCACCCCAGAGGACTTTAGTTAGTTTTCTGCCTAGAGGCGATCCCTTCTGGAAGAGATCCTTCTGCTAAATTGGGAACATTGCATATTGTATCCAGCTTCCCACAAAAATCAAAGCTCTAACTCAGATTAATTAAAAAAAGACTGTTTGGAAGGGCACATGCAAGGGTCCATTTCCCCTTCCAGGGTATTTCAATGGAAATTGGACGTCTGATTAATCTTATCCTGGTTCTCTTTTTTTCTCTTAATGATTCTTTTTCTGTGAATAGCTGGCAATGCTGCATTTCCGTCAGGATGCAGCAGATTTTCTAGCTTACGGATTTCAGGACAAAATGCCTTCCTTCTGGAATGAAGGTGCCATATGGCTTTAAATGCATAATTGATAACTGCTCAAAATAGGAGCTTCATAGAAAGTCACCTAGAAGTCCAATGTGTGTGTGCAGACAACTTCATAGACCTTGATGTATTTTTTGTTTCCTGGGACTGATGATGATATAGGAACAGGTTTTTATGGCTTTTCCTAGAGGTTCTGATGCTTGTGCTCTCTCTCTAGCATTGCAGAGACTGTTTCACCACTGGATTGTTTATTCCCCTTGTTCCAGGAGATCTTGGGACTTGCATTAGCAGGTGCATCAGTCTTACACTTGCTGATTCCTGCTGGGCTTGGCCTGAAAAAAAACATCCCAGACAAGCCTGGCATTCACCATACAGCCCGGCAAAGGCCACAGTTATCTCTGTGAGTGTAAAGGAGTTCAGGTGCATCAAATCTAGTGGGCTGAATCCAGCCCTTACTGTCCCATGCTCCCCCACCTCTGGTGGGACATGTAGCTGTCTGCACGAGCCGTCTTTCCCAGCTCCCACGCAGAGTAAGGTAAGTGCCCACTGATGTGGGAGGGATGTTGTGGTCCATCTGGCTGTGTGTCCTGCTGCCTGGTAATGAGCAATACCCTAAACCACCCAGTATTGCAGATGCTTTTCTGTTCAGGTCCTTCTGAATTATAGCAAACTCTGATAGGAGCAGTGGTGGAAAGTAGCCTTGCTAAAAGAGCAGGGGGGTGTGAAGAAATGAAGGAGACTAACCAGAATGACCCAGGCTTTTAACTTCACCGTGATGGTTTTGAAAAGCAGGCAGTGGAGGGTGCTTCTGCAGCCCCTTTGGGCAACTGAGTCCTTTGACTATTTTAGTAACCACCTAGGAGCTGACAGCTCTGATTTCTGGAGCATTTCTAGTTTCCTCATTGCTAGCAAGCCCTGCTCAGCAAGAACCGGCTCACACACCTCGTTCTGATCTTGCTTGCAAAGCTGCTAACCAAGGATAGCATGTGGGAAGGCAGTTGCATGGGAGGAGGTGCTCTGCAAAGGAGTCAGGCCCAGTTTTGTTTGCTCAGTTTACGTTTCTCTGTTACCAGACCATGTTCTGGGTTTCAGCAGGGTTTGGAAGCACTGAATCTCTCCTTAGTGGACAAGGCAGGAGAATGATAGCACTACAGAATCTGGGCCGGCAGGACTGCGCTGAGGATTTGGTGTGATGCTGTGTGCTGCAGCCTGCTTAGAGGAGCAATCTGCTGCCAGTCTCCAGAGGGCTTTTCCCTCTGGGTTGCTCCGACAGCCCCGTGGTAGCATGGCTTGCTGGGTGGTCAAAAGGATTTCACCACACTGAGGAAGCCAGTTTTTGGGCCGGCAGAGCCTAATGGGAAAAAAAATCCCGCTGCCACTGTGGAATTTCACAGAAGCTGCAGATCAGATCAGTGCTGAGAAAATTGCTGGTAACTCAGGACCGAACCAAGCGGGAGCAAAACCCCCCATTGGTAAATGAGCCTTCGCATCCCCATGAACAAATACCAAACAGAAAATCTCGGGGGTGTAATGAGGCTGGCTGCTTTCATCCCTGGGGTTGCCTCCCTCAGCTTTTGCTCTTTAGTGTGGACGTGGGAGTTAGGCCGTGCTGACTTCAACCCGTGGATCTGGCAGACTGTCTTTAACCCCTTGTCCTCACCACCCATCGCTGCAACCCAGCCCTCACAGAGCACACGCTCCGGGGTGTGCCTGTGTTTGGCACATCTCCAGCGCGCGTGTGCGTGCTCAGAGCGGTTGCTAAGGCAGCATAAGTCTGTCCCCCTCTCTCTATGCATTCAAATTTCTGTCTGATCTAGAGGCGTATGGGTACTGGGGTCCATGCAGCCCAATCCCAGGCCGGTGTCTGTACGGGAGAGCACAGGCGATGCCACGGATCAGGTGTTAAGACAGACATCAGTGTGCATCGTACAGGTGAGCGGAGTGTGGGTTTCGGTTTAGTTCCCCCCTCCCCAAACTGTGCTGCAGAGTCCGGTGGAAGAGAGGGACCGTCCACTGCCACCTACTAGGACGCAGCACGGAGGCGAACATCTCTGGCAGGAGATGCATCCTGGCCTGCTCGTGCGGGGAGGTGCTCAGCGTGTGCGTGTGCAGCACAGAGATGTAAAGGGAACCAGGTCACTGTGGGGCTTTGGCGATAGGAGACGTGCGAGTTCTGGTCAAAGGGACAGAAACACTGAGTTTGCCAGTCACTGAAAAAGAACCAGGTGGGTGAAAAATGAGAGGGTGTCTGGAACATCTACCTCCATCCTTTCAGTGTGCGCGGCGGGAGACTTGCAGGTGTGGTGGTGCCAGCTAGAAGGACTCATTTGAGCAGAGAGGTGTCTGGATTGATGGCTTTTTTTCAGCTAATTTTAGCAAGTAATAGGCAGGGGGGGGTGATGTTTATCACTGAAACCGGAGCTGGCTAGTACTTTAGATCACAGCTCTAATTGGTTGGACTGACTTAGACAGTAAATCACTTCAGCAGCACTAATAACACAGAGCGACGGGTATAGTAAACCCTCTATTGCAGCAATAACCTGGTCCTGCTGGTTCTTTAACTCAGGTTGGTGTTTCTCCTCTGGTTTGTTTATTAAAGCTTGTTCACAAAAGTCACCTGGGTGGCTGCTCCGACTCAGCCATCAAAATGGCTGTTCTGCCATTCCCCAGCCTGGCTTGGGCTCTTTTTATGGCCTGCTATAAAATTGTTTAATTTTGCACCTGTTTATAAAGGCTTTTTGGCCACAGGGGTCTCATGATGTTGTTTTCATGGCTTCTGGAGCCGGCCTGCTCTGTTGTTGCTAGAAATAATTGCTGTTAATTAATTCTTTGCTGATTTTTCTTTGGCAAAGCATATCGAAATAAACAAATAAGTGAGCAGGGTGCTCTGTATCTCGATGTTGTGGGAGCTTTTAGGAGGCATGCAGTGACATCCAAGCAGTTCATCAGCAGCCAGAGGAAGGGTAGGACATGGTCCTCAACTTTCTGTGGACAAAGTTAACTGGGGGAGGCTCAATTAAATTACCATCTCCAGCTGTTCGGCAGCTTCCTTCAGGCCATCATTTCTAATCTCTTTCTAGAGAAAAACCACAGCTCTGCTTCCATCTAATGCTTTATTCAAATCACAGCTGAGCAATGTTACAGAAAGTGATGTGGTCTCAGGTGTCTGAGCTGGACCGGCAGCTGAAGGCAGCAGTCCGTGATACGAGACCGACTGCTGGGACCTATAATTGCACTGTTTTCTCTTTTCCTCTGTGCCCTTCTAAAATGGTTTGTCTTCTTTCTGAGGGACTCGGGCTCTGCTGCAGAGACTTCCAGACCAGAAGGGATGTGCTGGGCTTCAGCCCCTCTGTCCTATGGCCCTGCCCTTCGCATCTCCATCATCCTCTTTGCGCTGGGCCCCTGGCAGGAGCAGCCACCGGTTCCCAGGACCCCCAGCACAGGCAGCAGTTGGCTGGGCTGCTTCCACCTCCACCCTGAAACGGGACATCATGCAGTCCAGTCTCCTGCTTGAATGTCTCCAAGCTGTTCCTGGAAGGATGAGCCATCTGAGCCAGGAAGAGATTAAATTATTGGAATTGAAATTTCCATCGTAACTGCTTGCCCTGCGGTTTGCACGTTGAACCTGTCCTGCTGCTGTGTCTTGACTCAGACTGAATTGATGATGGCCTGCTCTGAATAATCGCTTTGACTTGTCTTGGAAGAGCTGATACCCTGACGTATGAACCTCTTCACACATATGTTGGATTTCTCTATACAGACCTTCCCCAGGCCTAAGTCTTTTAATCAGTATAAATCAGGAATAATGCTAAAAGCAGTGGTCTACCACTGGCATAGGTGAATGATTGACTTCGTTGGTCTAATTTCATCTCCTCTGAGAGCAGAAGAGAGCCCATCATTAGGCTGTAGAAATCAGCATAGCTCCAGTTGGGTGCCTGGTAGCTGCCGTGGAGCCAATTCCCCCAGCGGCCGCCTCTGCGTCGTATTTTACATCATACAAAATGGATTCGGTGCAACAGCAACAGGACTGTTGCAGCGCAGTTTTTCTTGCGTTATTTCCCCATGTGCCGTGGAGTAGACGTACAAATATCCAGCGTCCTCAAGTTATCAATTACCCCCTGGCTCTCTGGGTTGTCTCTTGGCTCCCAACCACCCTCTCAGAGCAACTAAGCGGCCCCTGCGACCGTATACCCGTTCCCAAACCAGCCCATTGCTGCAGCGAGCCTGGCCAGAGCACAGGCGGTAAAGAAACTGAAAGGGGGTCCTGAGCACATGATGGGCAGACTCAGAAAAGTGGTTGGAGCTACTTTCCTTTTTGCTGCGGTGTGGCCGTGAGAGAGCAGTTCCCAGCTCCAAGGTGTTGCAGAAGCCTAAAAAAATTGTGTTTAAGTCAATCAGCAGAGAGATTTTGCTCTGCACCCGCTTCTTGTCCTCATTCTCCCCTTTTCTTCTCCCTTACGGAGGATCTCTGAGGTGTGGTGTGCGTGATGTTACCTGCACGCCTATTAAATCATGGGAGTAAAGGACTCCTGTTTTTTCACACTGGTAATACGGGGCTTTGCAACACAGTTAACCACTATGCAAATGTAATGAAACCCTGATCTGCAAATTACTCCGCAGGGACGCACTTTTAGAGTTGCACAACACCTTTTCTTCTTCGGGGGCCGGTGCAGGTGCAGAGCAGCTCTGCAGACATAGGACTTCAGCCTGTTATTTCTGCACCCTCGCATCACTTTCTATGGCATCGTCCTCTTCAACTTGACCAACACATCCTAACCATGCAGATGCAGCAAGTGTGCTTTTCCTCATTCTACAGGAGAAAAATCCCACAGGGTCCATAAAGCAATTTTCTCAAAATCAGAGAAAGTTGGCATCAGTATCGGATTTTCGGTTCAAGAGTTTTTAATTGTTCTGGTCTGAGCTCTCTGCTCTGTGGCATTCCTCCCTCCCAGCTGTAGCCACTCTTGATTTAACTGGATAACCCAGAAAATAAGAGAATTTTTTTTTTTTAAAGAAAAACCTCTAGAATTTCAGTTTCTTTCTTTTTTTTTTTCCTCTCTTTTTCTTTTGAACAGGAAACCATACTGCAACGGAAACTAGCTGCTTTAGCAGGGGTGCGGGTGGCCAGTGCTATGGCTTGTTCACACAAACCTCCAGCTGCAAGAGCTGCCTCCCCTATAATGTTGAGGAAGCCAGAGGGATCCAGCCTGGTGCATCTACTACTCCAGGGAGTTTTGCCTGAATGCAGTTGCAGTGGCATGAATTATTGATATTTCCGTTAAGGTTTGCTGTTCACACAGGAATTTGTAATGCTTCCCCACGTTATGCTGTGAATGCGCTCCCCTGTCACATAAAGGGTTGAGTTTAACACCCTTTTACTTGCGTGGTTGTGACATTGATATAGCCATTTCAGGGCTGGGGCTGCAAAATTAATTAAAAAACAGCGTAAACAGCTCTTTCATAACAAAACAAGGCAGTCCCGGGGTGAAAGGAGCTAATATGGAGGGGCAAGGAGAAGGTATAGTTGTGTCTGTGCATTTTCAGGGTCTCCACAAAGATGATGAAAAGGTTTCCAGGAATTTCTGAGCGTCCCTTGCCCTGACCTCAGCGTCTGGCATTTCCAGAGGCTGCGTTGCTGCCACTGTGCTTAGCACCTCTGGAAATTGCATTAATAACGTCCGTTTCTAAGGCAACAACCTTGTGATTTAGAAAAGACTGAGTTAAAAGTGTGCGTGTTTACAAACAAACACATTTTACACATAAATATGTAAGTATTTATATACATATGTATATAAATTTATATCAGGCTTAACAAGTCATTGAGCAGTGGAGAGACAGAAAGCATCTGAATGAGGGTGACGTATTGACAGTGACAACTGGTCGCTAGAGAGTTTGGCCGGAGACTTTGTGAGAAGTAGGAGCAAATTCATCAGGCGTTCCCTGACAGGTCGTACCCACAGGCACAACGTGGGGAAAAGCTCAGACGAGGTGTCGGCTCCTGCGGGCACAGGCAGGAGGGAACAGTCTGCCGTGGGCAAGCCTGAGCAGCGATGCCCATCAGCCTCCCGGGAGCCTCCGCCAGCCCTGCCGGGGCAACCTTCGCCCTTTACCCTTGCGGGATGGTAAGCTCCGATGCTGTCCCCGCTCTGCACCAGGAATCACAGTCCTTAGGAGCCAGTGTCCGTTAGGAGAGCGTCACCGCCTGCCCTGGATCAACACTGTGCTGACCGACGCTGGAGAGCTACCCAGCCTCTTAACCTTGGATAAACCAGGAGTAAATCTACAGAGAGACCCTTGTGTATGCGCGATTGAATCAAGCCTTTGATTTTCCACTGA
Source organism: Sagittarius serpentarius (assembly GCA_034782735.1). Classification (NCBI taxonomy): domain Eukaryota; kingdom Metazoa; phylum Chordata; class Aves; order Accipitriformes; family Sagittariidae; genus Sagittarius; species Sagittarius serpentarius. The sequence continues at coordinate 13,125,879 of JAVKLA010000061.1, read as the reverse complement.
CAAAAAGTTTATCGTCAATCCCGGCTCGTTTAGTTCCAACTGTTCTCCCTCTCTCTCCACATCCCCTCCACCCACGTGCGCTGTTTGTTTCCCAATGTGAAGTCTGGAGTAATTGCAATGGGATTTAAATGCTGAGGATTGCTGTTGATCGACCCTTGCTGGCCCTGTTCTCCTGCCCCGCCTGTCCTTTATGAAACACTCCCCTCTCATCACTGACAACAGGCTCTGTTATATTTGATTTTATTACAAGATATAAATTTCTTGTCTGCAGCCCTGGCTTCCAGCACATGGAGGAGAGAGAGGGATTGCCTAGCAACCAGGAGAACAAAAAATTAAGAGAATCAATAAGTCTTAATGGAAAGCTAAACAGAGACTTTAAAACCAATCCCCCTCCCTCCTCCCAGCCCCTGCTCTCGGTAAGCTCACGATGATGTGCAGCATCCTGGCTATCGCATGAAGAAGTCAGCAAGTGCATATTCTGGAAAAGCCGGTGTGCAAATGAAAACCTAACCTAACCTAACTTGGACTCCGGTAAAGCTCTGATCCTGTAAGCATTTACACTGACAAGCTTGAATATAGCATGGGTGTGGAGGATTAGAGCTAAGGCACTGTGCTGGAGCTGGTTTTACTCAGTGGGTGTTAGAAGTCAGTGCTCTGCTCCAGGTTAGTATTAGTGACTTGGAGGATGAAGAAGGTGAGGGTCTGGATGCGGCAGCTCCGCTTCTCCACACAAGGCCCGTGTGTGGGATTACGCCTTTGGGTAGCGTGCAAATGAGTTTCCAGACATCATCATCCTCCTGCGTGTGTAAAACCAGCGAACCCCAGCGTGATGTGTAACGCTGCATAGAGTCAGCAAGGAACAGTTGGACAGCAGCTGAAAACAGTCAAAAACCAACTTGGTTACAGTCGCTTGTCTGACAGCACAAATGCAAAAGTAATTTAGGAAAATGTATTCCAGGCAAAGGGGGGCATTGTAAATATATCAGGCCATGATTCTGCCCCTGTTTAAGGGTGTATGCTATTTTCTCCTACAATGTATTCCCTGGAACCTGCTCACATCCGTGTATGTTTGCAGGACCAAGATGGTGATTTGGTTGTGGAAGTTTTCCAGGAGCTACTGGCACCCTCCCTCTGCAGACACTTGTGCATGCCCTGAACCTCGTGGGGAGCATGAACGGTTTGAGCTGAGCTTTGCAGGAGGGTGCTCTGCTTTCTTGGAGGAAGCAGAGATGGACAATTTGAATGGGGGACATGCTTTGCAAAACCAAAAACGTTTCTATAAGCAGAGCTGTATGAACCACAAATAGGCCATAGCAGCGCTGCAGATGCTCATGACCCATACCTGAGAGGAAGGTTTCGGCAGGGGTTAGGGCAGCAGCCTACGAGGCACAGCTCTGAACCCCTCCTTGGCCAAAGCCTTCCCACAGCACCCACTCGAGTCACCCTCTAGTCCTTAGCTGGTAAAGCAAGGACAGGAGCCTTGCCCCATAGGTGACACGAGATGCATGGATGGCTGCAGCCCTCGGTCCCAGCAACACAGCCACGATGACATGGGGAAGTCCCAGGGATGTTTTCCCCCCCCGATACTTCCTCGACGCCATGGAGGGGTGTGAAAAGCACAGGAAGATGCTTGGAGGACAGTCCTGCCAAGATGCAGACATGGAAGGCGGTGGTGATGTGTGCTTGGAAGGACAGCGGCCAAGGAGGGGTGTTTGAGAGCACGGGTGGGTTCCAGTTAAACATTTGAGTAGCCCAAAAAGGTGCTAACGTTCAAGAGGCGCCCCAAAAGCACTGCTCACCAACCCGCCAAGGTGCTTGAGCGGCAAAGCCCCATCCGGTGAGGGCTGGGGTGCTGCGAGCCGCCACCTCCCCGAGGCGAAGGCCCCCCCCCCCCCCCCCCCCCCCCCCCGC
>JAVKLA010000061.1:13046009-13119661 GCA_034782735.1 Sagittarius serpentarius | reverse complement strand
AATCTTTCCTCACATCATGAGACGGATGGTTATCTCAGGGCATAACAAGACCTTGAGTATTTCTCTCTTTACTCCATTTTTCTATGACTTAGGCTTGTGTTTCCATGGAGCGAGAATCATTTTACATTGTAGGAGGACAGTGAGGCTCTGAAGACAGAAGTGGAAATCCCATCAAAGCGATCCTGCAGTTTAAACCCTCCGGCAGCAGTTTACATGGCTTGTTTTTATCGTTTTCATCTCTCTTATTTGGGATGGATTACAGGGACATGGAGCCTGGGTAACATCGGCCTCTGTGCCCGAGGCTCAGAGGGGATAAGGGACGGAGGAAAAGCAGAAGGCTCACGATGGAGGGGAGTCTGGTATCGGAGCTTTGTGCTGCAAAGCCGAGCAGATTTGGTATTTTGGTGTAACAGAATATATAAAAGCCTGAGAGTGGGTGGTGTGCGGCTGAGGTGGTTGTGAACACCTTTCCTGCAGGCCCAGCACCTTCTCATTTCTAAAGCAGGTGAAGCTTTTCCATTCCCTTGATGTCACGAACTGAGGCTGGTGATTAGAGGGAAACACACGAGTGCTGGGGATTGCTCGATGTGCTCAGGATTAAGGAGGGCACTGAAAGGATTTAACCTCAACCCTCTCCTTCCCTTATCCAAGCCACTGGTCCTGAAAACACAGAGCAGGAAGACAACTGACTGACTCATCAGGTCCTGCCTTGTGCTGTCATCCGCATTGACATCTCCCCGTCCCCTCTGTGGAGCGATGGGGCTCTGCCTTGCAGCTAGTTCTCTCTCTTGCCCCCACTACCTCCTACTGGAAAGCTGTTCCAGAGCTTCGCCGCTCTAATGGCGTGAAACGGGCTTTTCGTTTTCAAGCTAAAAGTGGAAACTTGTTCCCGCACCTCCATTGTCCTCTCACTTAAATAGTGATTTTCATTTATTTATTTATTTATCACCCCCCACCCCCCCCCCCGGGAATTTGCCAGCCCTTCTCCCTGAGCATAAGCAGGACTTTTTGAAACAAAGGAGGTTTAATGTGACGGTGTGTCCAGTCCTGATGCCTGGGTTGCAGCACAGTCGTGGGTTGCAGACAGCAAGCAGAGGGGGCTGCGGAGACCTGCCAGCTGAATAAAAAGACCTTGGCAAGTTTAGCGCCTTCACTGAAAAATTTTCCTACTTAGAGAGGAGTGTTGGTGGGAGGCTGTTTGGCTTCGGTTTTAATGTCTTTTATTGTTATTTTTAAACATGCATGACCAGGGTCTGTTTATTGACCTCCTAATCTTTCCCCAAAGTAAATAGCAACAAAACTTCAGTGCTGAACATGAGGTTCTCCTGGCTGGGCCATTTAGGGAATCAGCAGCAGCTGAGTGGCAAGCAGAAAAGGTTTTTTGCTCCTGTTGATTGCACTAAAATCCCCGTGATTATGTCCTGTGTCATGGGGCATGAGTTACCTTTCTAGTGCAGGGTAAAAAAGGCTTTGCCTACCTTGGGAGGTCCTCCTCTCCCCTCTAATTAGTCTTTACCACCTCAAACAGGGGAGAGAGATCAGAAAAATCTGTTGAATCTCCATCCCAACAAAACACCGGCTCCCACCCAGCTGGTGGAGCAGGGATGCAGCCAGGCAGCTAATTAAGGGTCAGGCCATCGTTTGTGTGCTGGAGGATGCATTCACGGGGTATTGCTGTGCATTGGCCACATTCTCGCAGATATTTGTCTTGGTCAGCAATATACTGTGCTATATACAGTGATAATTGTGGCTTAAGGCAAAAGGTGGAGTCGGGGCATCTGAGTAAATTTTGGGACCCTTGAGCTCAGGGCTGCTTTGAGCCTGCTACTGCTCTGCTTCATGTGAGTTTACTTGGGTTGATGCGTCTAGGGATTTTCAAACTGGAACCCTACGTTTATATTCTGGATACAGGAAATATTGATTATTTATTTAAAAAAAATAAATTCCACTGCCATCCCACTTCCAATCTTCTCTCCTTTTGGTGTGTAGAAATTGTCCTATGTCTTATGTTGGTTCCAGCCCTCGTTTTTCCCTCCATGGGCTGTTCTTACGCTCAGTAACTTTGGGTTCAAGCTGCAGAGTTCATTGTTCTCTGCGCTGGGTTTTCCTGGGGCTTGTGGTGGCAAAAGGGGCTGGGTGGGGAAGTTAATTTCTGAATTTAGCTGTGTTGCCCCAAGTGTTCTAGTTTTGCTTTGGATGCTTCTCTAATCTCTGGCTGTGCCTTCCCTTTCAGATGAATGAGATGGGAAAATACCCCCCCAGTGCCCTTCTCCTGAGTTTAGTTTAGCTTTGTTTATTTATTTAATTTTAAAAATTAAGTTGCATCAAGTTTTTGTTTCGAAAGTCATTATAATCTGTTTGTAAGTGACCAGAAATCTCTACCACGTTGGGCAGTGAAAGCCGCCTGGCATCGGTTGTTCTGGAGCATTGATGCTGCGGGATAAGAGACTTCCTGCACTTACAACAGTGTATTTGGTTTAATATTTCCCTTGCTCCTTGTTAGTCTTTATTCCTTTTGGCTTGAAATAATGGAATAAAGTAATTTGTGTGGAACTTAGGCATGCCGGAGAGTTTTCATTAGGCTTTGCTGCTGTTTGCTTGAAATTCTGGAGGCTTAGGAAAAAAATAATCTTTTTTGGGCAGTGCCCCAAAGGTCCAGATTATGATATATTGCCATTTCAGTGCACTTTTTTGGGCCCTGCCCAGATAAAATGGCTTAAATAAAATTACTGCACTCCCCAGTAATGTCCAGCATGGAGAATGTGTTCCAGTTGTTGAAGTGTCTAGCAGCAAGGTGGGCTTCACCTAGCTACGGAGACCTCAGCTTGCCAGCCGTACAGCCTGGGGTCACTGGTTCGCTAAACTAATGGTGCTGCCCCAAAACTCTCTTGTCTCGTATGAAGATGCTTATGGGAATTTATTTGCGTGCTTGATAAGATCTTGTCTAATCTCGAAGCAATGACGCAGTCATTTGAAGGGTTGGAGTCTGTGATTACGCCGAGGTCAGAGATCGCTGGCATTATCTGCCGTGTTCCTGAGCTGAGAATTTTTCACGTTGTTTGTGCTGGAAAGCAGAAATGAAGAGAGAGGGACTGTGATGCACTTGGGGCGCACCGTAGACATCGGCAGCCCCAAACCTTACAAAAGAGCTTTGGGAGAACATCCCTGCAGAAGGGGGTGCTCGCCCCGGCTGGCAGCTGTCTGCCTGGGGATCTGTCACCAGTGCCTGCAGAAGATGTGTGGGCATAGTGGTCTCATAGCCAGGTTTCTTCAAAACTGGTGTCACAAGTGCAGGGAGCGGGTGAGAAGGGGTAGCGGCGTTGGCAGAGCCCTCCTGAAGAAGGAGTCGGGGAATCCTCCACCCTCCTCCTTCCTGTCCGCGGGCAGAGTGGTGGCACAGGGTGTCACAGGGTTGCACAAGCCCGGGGGCTCGCGTGGGTCCGTAACCCTCTGGCTTGTTCAGGTGATGCTTAGAAATTCCTTTTTTGCTTTCAGCTGACGTCCGGGAAAGGCCCGGGCTGGCTTGCTTTCTCAGTCAGATGTCTTCAGCCAGGAGAGCAAGAGCTACGAGACATCTCTGATGAATTATTGTAACAGCGACACTTCAGAGAGACTTCCCCCGGTAGATCGATTGGTTCTGGGGGATTTTGCTACCTAGCAATTTTTTGGATGGGGCTAGCTCGACACCTGAGGCCTCCTCCTGTATGGTGTTCCCTTTGGCACTAAAAATGATTGCCAAATTTGTGTAGGTCTGGGCGGAGGCTGTCACAGGAAAGCAGCACGCAACCAGACGAGTATCTACAACTCTTCCATCTACCCTTGCTGCATGATTTTGGATTTAAGAGATACGTATTTTTAAAACCAGAAGAGCAATGAAGAGGAAGTTGCTATTAATATACGGCAGTGATGCAAACTGCTAGTATCGGGTCTGGTGAGTCAAGTGAAATGTGCAGCTCTGTCATGGTGCTCCTCGAAAGTTTGCTGTGTGGGATGCTGTCGGTGTTGGATGGACATGGAGCTTGGGTCTAGGCAAGAGAGGAAACACTGAAAGGAAGGTGACCGGGAGGAGAGGGCTAGCAGATGTGGTTTTATTGAACCAGCTGAGAGTGTCCCTTCCAAGGGTTGGGTCACCACGGACCCTATCATCTCTGTCTGCCCCTCTGAAGTACTGTCATCTTCTGGAAACCATGCACATGTGACCCTGCATATGTGATTCTATGATATAGTCGAGCTTTTGGTTTCTTTGTTAGATATGGGTTGACATGGTGTGGAGCAGGGGGAAGCATGTTTAAGAGTCTTGTCTAAAGAAGACACTGTTGGTGTGAGGAGAACGCTTTAAAGCCTCAGTGGTGACTGAAACCCATTGCTTGAGGTGCTGTTTACCCGCGTCAGGACGAGGTGGCCTGGGTATGAGTTGGCTCAGTGTCCACTGGGGCTGGAGTCTCCTCTGTCTGAGCCTGAGGATCTTCTTGCAGGATGTTCCCCCACCAAATGTGTCTTCATCCCTGGCTGGAGAAAGGTGTGATGTCTCTTGATCCTGTTGCACGCAGCAGTGCAGGCAGTGGAGGGGTTACTTCTTTGAGAGGACTTTGGAAACCTGAGCCTAGGACGTTGCAGGCAATATGAAGAAACCCACCTGCGTGCCTAAGATAAATCTGTTAACACAGAGCAAGCACTGGGGCTCCCAGTAAAACCTGTGGAGGCCGGTGCGTACTTTGATACCCATTTCCCTGAGTCGGGCACTGCTTTGATCAGATCTCGTTACACCGGGAAGGCTTGAAGGACAGTTATCGTGGAGTGGCTGCGCTGAGCACGGGGAGCCGGTGGCCACGTTCGCTCACAGCTCCCAGCTTCACTGCCACGGCTTCCTCTTCCTCACTGCCGCCGCCGCTCTGCGGCCACCCCGTCCTCCGGACCCTCTCGCCCTTCCTTGTGCCTGATCCTCTGCGTGGAAGTCAGAGATGGGTTTTTCGACAAGAGGCCCTGGTGCTTTCACCTTGCCTGACTCGCATCATCTGGCCCCATGGTCCTGGGCTACCGTGGGGCAGCAGTGCTGCACCTTGGACTGATTTTGTGGTAGGAAGTTTGGCAGGTCCCAGACTTTGATTACAGCCGCGTGTTTGGAGATGTGAGAGGACAACACGAGGAGTTAAAGCACAGAAACGTGCACGAGCGTGCAAAATTCTTGATTCTTGTTGCCAACCTGTAACCCAGTAACTGGCAGCAGTCTTTGTGATCAGAATACGTGGGGGTGCCTGACCTCAGGTACGGTGTGAAGCCAAGTCACCCGGAGCGGGGTGAGGGTGCGGGGATCGGGGCTGGTGGGACAGAGCACCCCGTGTCCTCGCTGGCGGGGCTGGAGGTGGGCAGCATGTGGTTGCTGCTGCGGTGCACTTAGATTGACTTGACTGGTTTTATATGTGCCAGGCCTGAGCTGTAGTTGTCAGGGTCTGGCATGAGGATGGGAGACCATGTGAAACAGGGAAAAAAAAAACCAACCCACCACCTTTATTTGTGGCTGCAGGTCCCAGCCCTGTGCCAAGGGAGCTGCAGCTGATGGGACTTGTAACAGCGTGGGAATTTGCTCCCCTCTCCTGGGTGGGCACCCAGCCACGTCTGAGAAGGCTGCCCATTTAGCTCTTGGGTTTAGATCTGAACACAACCACGTCTGGGGAAGCAAATTTGTCTTCCCTAGGGTGTGCTGGGGGGGGCTGGTGGCCGTCCCCACGGGCAGGGGCTGGTAGCAGACCCCATGCAGAGGAGCTGCGTTGCCCCACGCCAGCCTGCTCCCGCTGCACTGACGTAGCCAGACCATTAAATATGTATAAGGAGGAGAAAGCATGTTCCCTTGCTTTTTATAAATGATTGCTGCGCTGTGAGGAGCGAATGTTTAGTGTAATTACTGTGGGGGAATAAACAAATGACGACCGTTTGTGAGAAGGGAAGACCTGCCCTTACCCCTCGTCAGCCCGATGTGATGGGGCGGCCGAGGGGCTCCCACCCATGCGGGTTTGGGGACAGATGGGGCCAGGGGGCCTCTCCTGGGGGGGAGGTGGAGGATTTAGTGGCTGACTTGGTGACTTGCAAGGCAGCTCTTTCTGCTGGGGCGCAGCTGGATAGCAGGCACTGACATTTGCTAGTCGGAGTTCAAACAAAGATCCCTGTATCGGCTTCATTAGCGAGGCAGCGCCAGGGACACTGGTGGATGTGTCCTGCCCTCCTCCCGTCCCTCTCCGTCTCCCCGTGCTGCAGGCAGTGCCTCTCCCGAGGAGGAATTTGGAGGCGAGGGACTTGTGTTTAATTAAACTGCTTTGCGCAAGGCGTCGGCTCAGGGCTGTAAACAGCGCGTGGTTTTGCTCAGAGAAAGTACAGAGCTGCCGCTGGCAGCATTTTTCCATTAAGGCAAGGGCTGGAAACCTCCTGGCATGGAGGGCTGTGCTGCTGGGCAGCTGTAGCTGTGCGAGGAAAGTCTCTCTGTGGAGCACTTGCACTGTAAAAAATAAATAAAATAAAAAATAGCAAGGCAAGGGAGCAGCAAAGTGGTTTCCTTGAGCTGTTTGTTTTGATTGTGCACTTTCTGTTCCATGCAGTGCTTGGGTGGGATTTGCTGATGAGAGGTGGACATTAACCTCTTCTCTTTGTGTGAGCATGGAGTGAGTTTTGGAGGTCTTGAGCGTATGCAGTTGTCTGTATATTGGGTTTTTATGAATAACAGCTGCACTTGAGATTGCAAATCTGTTGTTAGTTTAATTTCTATTGCTATCAATATAAACTAGCACATATCTCTATTTTGCTTGCATATTTATTTGATGCCTTTAAAATCAGGGAACTCGGACCTGGTGACTCCTGAACTCCCATGCCATGAGCTGCCCTGTCCTGCCCCATCTCTCCTTCCTCCTGCGCTGAATCTGATAGACCAGTCAAGTGCAATTCTCTCTTCCCTTCTTGCTTTCAGACCCGGACTGGGCATCCCACAGCCTAGGGATCTTCATCTGCTTGAATTGTTCAGGAATCCATCGTAATATTCCCCAAGTCAGCAGAGTGAAGTCAGTCCGTCTGGATGACTGGGATGACGCTCAAGTGGAGGTATGTGCATCTGAGACGTGAAGTACCAGTGAGTTTGGGTTGCTGCCTGTTACCCGCAAAGCTGTCAGAGTCCTTTCTAAAGATGCCACAATAAACATGATTTCAGAAAACATGTCTAGGTAATTCCTGAGTGTGGGAGTGAGGTCCATGATGCTGATTGAAAAATGGAACAGCCATTTCATGAAGAAGTTGTGAGGGTTTCCCCCACCCCTATAAAAATGTCGATGAAATAGTGTGTGTTGGAACGACTAATTTTAAATGAATTGTCTTCTCCTGTTTCTTACATTACCTCTAGCCTAGCCTAGACGGTAGACTAAATCTCTAGCCTACCACCCCTGTCCAGCTCAGCTATGTCGGGCTTTGTTCCACTTAGTGTTGAAGACTCTTGAACTCGCATCTTGGAGAACTGAACCCTTACAGTACTAATTCTCTCTGTTTATGCCACACACCTGCCTAGATTTGGATGGTGTTGGTAAAGGCAAGCCTACTCAGGAAACCTGTCTGCTTTGACTGTTGGTGTCTTTAAAAGGCATAAAGAACGCTACCAGTCATTGATCTTTATCTTGTATCTTGTAGGTTTGAGGTTTTTCTGAAAGCCACAGCTCATGGAGTCATGTGTTTTATGAGAAAAATAGGCCTTTGTGTTGCATGGGTTCTCCCTTCCCTGATTTTTTTGAGAATAGATTGACTATGTAAACTTCAGAAGCTCAAAAACATGAAAATAAAAAAAAATGCTTAGGGGGAAAAAAAAAAAAAAGAAAAAGCTTAGCTGCTTGTTACGCTCCTATGCTTGGCATTTGATACAAGACAAAGTGTATTTAGTATGGCTGCCTGGAAAAGAATGGTTTTTTACACTTATAAAGTGACTTTCATTAAATAAAATTTATGAATTGGGAAATATGTGGTTTTGCTTGTAGAGTTCTCAACTGGCTGTTTGTATACGAGATCAGAAGGAAAGGAGGGCTGTCAGGGCAGATAGAATTTTTATTTATTTATTTATTTGTTTAATACTTCAAACTCCTTTCCGAGGTTGCTGGCATGGCTTTGCAGAAATAAAATTATCCTTTGGGAACAAGTGATGTGATCCAAAGCAAAGGGCATATTGTCGAAGACTGTTACCTTGCTGGAGCTGTAACACATGGAGTCTTAAAGTTGGTGTCAGGTTTTGCCCTCTGGTTACCTAATTTCTGTGCTGGATTCCCTGGGAGCAATCTCATTCCCATGCCTGCGAGTGGGAAATGCCACCACGTGCTGCCTTCTGCTCCTGTGGGGATCTTGCACGTGTGACTGGGACATGGACCTGTCCCCAGCATTGTATTATGCTGGGGGAGCCCTGGCAATAATAATCAATATTAATTTCTGAGCCCTGGTTTGCAGGCGCAGTCTTTACAGCATCCCTTCTGTGCACAGTCCTGGGGAAAACTCTCAGTAAGTGAACAGAGGCCCCATCCCAATGATTTTATTACTCTGTAGAAGCAAAAGAGGACAAAGGAAAATACCGTTGACATTTTAAAATTCTTTCTTTTTTTCTCTTTTTACAGTTTATGGCCTCGAATGGGAACAATGTAGCAAAAGCAAAATATGAGTCTAAAATGCCACCGTTTTATTACAAGCCAACGTTTCTTGACTGTCAGTAAGTAAATACCTTTGCTGGTAAACAGCATTTATTTGTTTGTGCAGCTGCAGCCTCTGTAATATTTTAGTTTTAGCATGATACTTTTTTTTTTTTAGCCACAAAAGAGGTTTCATTTATAAAAGGCCCTGAAAATCTTTTTTTCCTATGCATGCATATGGTAGAGTTTATACAACGTGTGGGATCTTATTAAATAAGTACAGTTGAGATGATGTAGAGAATTCAATAGTTTGTCTGTTCCCCAGACTCTTCCAAGTTTCTAAGGCTATAAAAATGCCAATTTTTGCCCATTGATTTCCTCTGCCTTTTCAAATAGCCCTTCTGCATCAAAACAGAACGTGCTTATCTGCTGTATGAGATGCTAGATTACTGGTAATGGGTTTTAGTGCCAAGGTGGTGGATTTTCTTTTTTTGCCTAAATGACAAATAATCTCCTCCATGAAGGCAAGTGAAAAGGTATTGTTTCCCATACAGCGTAAACCTCCATAGTAAGCTGGGGTAGACTTTGTAGACCAAGAGAGCTGAGCGGCCGGAATGTGCTGTACCATCCAGGGAGCAAGAAGATGAACTGAAATTGTTTTTTAGGGTCCAGTCCTGCAGAGTACCAAGGGGGTTTTGTATCTTTGTGAAACCAGTCTTTACAGAGGGTCTGGAGGGCATAATTTCCAGAGCCAGTACATTAGTATTAGCAAACTGGTGAGTACTGGTCCCTCAGATCCCTCCCAGTATTGCTGCTGTAGCTGGGTGTCACCAGCTGAAGAGGGAGGTGTGGTTCGGTGGCGTGGCAGTGGTGTGAAAACGGTGTGCGAGGCTCTGAGCAGCCAGATGATGTATTCCAGCATTGTAAGGGGTGCCCAGAACAGCAGTACTGGAAGGGTTTGTAGGGCTCCCTGCCTGAGATGTTAGCCTTTGGGTAGGAAGGCTCTGCTGAAATCTGAAATCATACTGAAGGTGGGCCAAACTGTTCTTGAGTACCTATGCTCATCCTCGAAGTGACTTTATATTTTTAATCTTCTTGTAACAGCTATTAAGAAGAGTTATTCTCTTCCTACGTCACGCAAAAAGGTCTTTTGTACTAAAGACAAAGGAGGGCACCTGTCATGCCTGTGAAATATCTCAGTGATGCCTCTGTTACCCACTGTTTGCCAGTGCCCAAATGCTAAATCTGAGAAGGCCCAGGTGTGAGTGGCACTGCCTGACCTGACAATAAAAAAAGCATCCATTTATGCAGTGTTCCCAGATCTTGGTTTTGATCTAAAATGGCTTCTGGCAGCGGCTTCCACGGCTCCTACAAGTACAGGAATGATTTAAGGACTGGCAAAGCCACTGTGTGTTGTGGAGGGGCACACTCTGAGTGTGTCGTGATTATCTTGCTAGGATTATTTTTCTCCAGGAAAAAAAGCCTCAGCCTCTTACCTTTCCTATTGCTGGAACATCTCTGCTGTTATGGGAGGGAGCCCAAGTTGAAGCCACAGGGAAGGTGCTCCCAGCTGGAGCAATCCCACAGGTCCGGGAGAGGAGATGGTGCAAATGCAAATGAACATGGCAGCACCATTTTTTTGTTGTTTTTTGCCCCCCCTCCCCCCTTCATTTCAGAAAAACAGATTCAGCAAAGTGACTTTTTTTTCTTTTTAACCCTGTCTCTCCCAAGGCAGAGAGAAGGAAGGGCCTGCGTATGTTTGACCATGTTCGGAGTTTGGGACCTGTCAGGTTCTCTTCCCACCTTGAACTGGTCTTCAAGCATCACCCGTGGGTCCTGGCTTAGGGAAGGTGGGGAAGATACTTCATGTGGGGTTTTCTGGGGACTCAGAAGTGCTTGTGTGGGCAAGGATCTGGAACGTCAGGGCTGTGATTTAGTAAGGACTCATTATGGAAAAATAACGCCTGAAACCCGATGGCTGGAGGAGCTGGAGGGGACTTGCCTTGTGACAGTCAAGGACAAAACCTGCCTGTCCACACTCAGACAACAGGATTGCTGTTACTCCACCTAACGCAGGCCAGGCTTCCTACTTTTCTTCACACTCTGGGCACAGCGTTGGCCCATCCATCTCCATGCCCAAAATCCTGCCTCTTTCTCCCCTGACCAGTAGAGCTGGCAGCCCAAGGACAGGTGTATCCTGTTACTGCAGAATTTGGTGGCCAGAGTTTTATGATGCATGTCTCAACGTCCCCATGGGGTCTGTGGTGCCCCTCGCGGATGGCTCTAGCAGCCTTCCCATCCCTGCGCATCCACTGCTTCTTGCATCTTGCTGGGTAAATAGATTGCACGTCCGAAGATGGTGCACCTACAAAAGGAAAATCACTCATCATTTCTCTCTTGCTTCTCCACAAAGTTGGGTTGAAACAAAAAGTCTTTTGGCAGAGTGTTATTCATGCTTATTTCCTTTGCCTTCTCCTTAGTGTCCATTTGGTACGAGGAAGACGAAGGGTGCCCCAAGCTCTCCACGCTACCCAGGCGGCAGGAGAAGTTGCTGGCTCTGCCAGCAGCTGGGAGGTGGATGCCGTCCTTGGTGAACAGACAGCTCTCCCGAACCGTCGTGGTCCTGAGAGCATCCAGTTCTGCGTTTGTATCGCTGAGCTCCAAAATGCCAGCAGCCAGCTGTACTACTTTGAGACTTGCATGTACTTGTGGTGTTAAGGATGGAGAAGCAAGATTTTCACCTAGTTGTCATTGGTAGGAGAAAGATAATTCTAGGGGATTTTAATTTTGTGTTTACTCTTAAGTCTCTGTTAAATTCAATTAGATGTTGCACTCCAGCCTTAGGTGCTCTTTTGTCCTTATGGGGCAGGGGCCTATTTGAGATTCAGGTTGTTCAGGAGCAGAGTCCTGGTTCTCTTCCACGCCCCATCCCTGCCCGAGGGGATGCAGAGCTCGTGCTGGGAGAGCCTGGCTGGAAGTGGGGCAGGTCCCTCTGCAGCTTGGGGTGTCCCGAGATCTGCTTGCAAATCGCAGCCAACTCTCCTTGCACGGGTCAGGCTGAGAGAGAGCAAAACCTTGCCCTGTGGCTCAGGCAGCTTAGAGACCACAACAAGCATTTTCATTCCTTCTGCTGTCGGGCCGGCAGAAAAGTCTGCGGCTGGTTCTGTGCTCGGCTGGTTTGGCTTCCTTTGATAGTGCAGCTCAGGCTTTGCCGGTACGATATTTTTCTTCCTCCGTCCTGCGGTGCAGTTGCACTCTGGGGAGCTTTGCGAGCAGCGGCGGAGCTCCAACCGCAGCCCTGTCAAAGCTGTCTGCGAGCACGCAGGGACCGAGCTGGCGCTCGGCCGGCGGCGCTGGGGCGGCCGCTCTATCCGCAGCCCTTCCCAGGGCCCGACGGAGAGGCACGTTGCTGGGCTTATAACCTGTAAGAAACAGGAGCGGGAGGGTTAAGGGTTTTCTGTTGTTGTTGTTGTTGTTTCTGTTTGGTTGTTTATTTATCTGTTGGTTGATTGGGAGGATGAGGCAAGGCTAGTCTTCCTGCAAGCAGCTGGAAGACCAATTTCTGGCCCTTTTGTGCTCCCAACTTGCGCGTATTTTGCACCGGGACAATTTTCAGCCTGGGTGCCCTGATTTCTGAACTGAGCCTGGAGCTCTGCTCGTGTAAGTGTTCTCCGGACCAGCGCCGCTGGGTCTCTGCAATAGCAGCAGGGTGCCTTGGGACAGATGCGACCACCTGCAGTAACAGATCTCCTTCCGATGCTGCTGCAGTATAAGCAGCTGTGGGTACGTTGCATGTTGGGAATGTTTTGAGGATGGTGTGCCAGGTTGTATTTTTCTTTCCCTAGTTAGAGGCTCTCTGTGCCTTTCAACAGATGCATGTTAAACAAGAGCAGGGGAGTGTTGCTTCTTAAAGGGGTATATATTTAGCTTTCTCCCCGCCTCGCTGCCGTCCAGTCTCTGCAATAGCATGAGTTGTTCCCAGCTTGCAGCCCTGAGTAGCATTGCAATAGATGACGCCTCCATCCGGCACTGGCACTGTGTCGTTGTGTGCCGACCCACCTTCTGCAGCATCAAGGGGTTTTGATGCTTCTAATTACGACAACCCGTGCTGGCCGGCTGCAGCGGCTGGGCAGGCTTTGTGGGAGCTGCCCTCAGACTCAGCGCAGCAGGATGCTAACATAGGAGCTGTAATGAGGACAGGCTGTTTGTTCCTTTGGAGCTTCTTAATTTTATAACACTACTTCTGGAGTCCCTCCATACTCTGGTTGCTTGAAAAACTGCAAAGTTCAGAGCGAGAAGGAAGAAGTGCTGCAGCACCAGCTCATCCTTTTTTCTTCTTGCCTACGATGTTGTGTTTGACTCCTTGGGAAGTAAGTGGTGTTTGCCTGCTGCATTTGGCTTCTGCACCCTCCAGAAAGCGCATTGTGGCTTCCCGGCTCTGTCAGATACTTGGCGAAGGTTAGAGAAGTTGGAGGGGTGCTCTGGAATTACCCAGGGAAAATTTACCAGCTGTGCACAGGCAAAAAACCCACCCACCCAAAAAAAAAAAAAAAAAAAATCCCTTTCTGTCCTCTCATCTTCTGCCTGCCAGCAACCTGGCCCACGCAGCAGGAGCAGTGAGCAGAGCAGCCGGCTTCTGTACCACTGGGGAGTCCCTGAGGCTGAAATGAATCCCAGACTCTGGGATGTTCCTACACCACCGCAATGTTGGCCCAAAGAACCTTGCGTGAGGAACTTAAACCACAGAAACCCTCTTTGGATGTTCACGAGGGGTCACAGCCCAGCTTTGTACACCGTGACAGCCTGGGGCAGATACAGTGAAAGCACAGGCTGAGTTTTGAGTCATCAGTGAGCAGGAAGGGTAGCATCGCTTTTGGGCAAAAGCAAAAGGCTTTGTCCAGTCGTACGCTTGGCTGAAAACTGATAGAAGAAGATGGAGACAAGCTCTTAAGGGGCTTTTGCAGTACTGAAAGTACATCCATGTCCCTGCCCAATACTTGGTGGCAGTTTCTGCTGCCTCGCTGCTTGATTCGGGAACGCAGAGTATCGTTCTGTGGAACTGCATATGAGCTGCAGTGCATGGCTCTGCTCCCCTCTCCGTGCTTGAGTGAGCGGGAGCTACATCTGCTCCCATCTGCAGAGCACTTAAATACACTGACTGCCAGTACATTTGAGTACCTTGGTAGGAAAACTAGGGCAGAATGAAATGGCATGAGTTGTACTGGGTGGTTGTCTTAATCTGGAACGAGATGAGACATCAGTCGGAGAGCAGATGTATCCCAGTAAGGCTCACATATTGAGGAGTCATCTATATAGTCATCTGAAGAACAGTTATTAGCAGAAGTGGCTCATTGTATTATGGCACAGTTAAAATGTGCGAAGAGAAAATTGCGTAGTAAATCCCTGGATTTTTTTTTTTTCTTACTTTATCACTTAAAGTTTGGCTCATTTGGTAGAGGAGCTACCGAGCCCACCGCCTCAGTCTGGTGTCTGAAGGTCAGTCTGGCCCCCACCCCTCCCATGCACGGGGCGTAATGATAGTCAAGGATGCAAACTTCTCACCTGGTCTCCTCTTCCTCTGCCTCCTCTTTTTGCTAGTACTTTATAGATAAACTTCTCTAATGCTTCATGTCCAGAGGGGTAAAGTTGAGTGTTTTGCTCCAGCTCCTACTTATTAATACGGGTCTTCAGATTTTACATCCGTGACTTGCAAAAGTGCCTGATGTCTTGGGTGTAAAGCTCGAGGTGCCGCAGTGTGGCCTCTCGGAATGGCTGCTCATCAGTTCCCAAGTGGTGGAGTCTGCTCAAATTGGGCACTCGGTCTTGGGAAATCTCTGCCTGAGCATCACCCCGCTGTCAGTCGGGTGCCTGAGATCCGCCCGCTCCTTCAGTCTGAACTGGCCCCAGGGTCTTCTCCGCTTGTCCTTCATTTTCTCTTTGTTGTTAGCTCGTAAGCCTGTTAATTCCTATCGATTCCTGTAATTTCCAAAGGAAATTGCTACAAGGTTAAGATAGTACCGACACAGGCTGTTTCTTACGTGTTTTTAATCTGTGTTTAACCATTCTGAAAAATAGCTTTG
The DNA here is from genome assembly GCA_034782735.1 of Sagittarius serpentarius. NCBI lineage: Eukaryota > Metazoa > Chordata > Aves > Accipitriformes > Sagittariidae > Sagittarius > Sagittarius serpentarius. Next base: position 13,104,942 of record JAVKLA010000061.1, on the reverse strand, counting down.
TGGTGAACTGGACTGTGCATGTAAAACAACCAAACAAAAAAGGAACCAGTTAGCATTTTAATTGAGCATGTTTTGATTTTGCATACTCAAATTCAGCTTCAGCTTCTTCCAGTCCATAATGCAAGATTTTTATGCCTTGCTAGCCAAAACCCCTGTTATTTAGCTCTCCTCCAGAAGCTTGCTGTTGGCCACTAGTCGTGACGGGGTGGATGGCACGTCATTCCCAGGGTGCTGCAACCCGGGGCGATGCGCAGAGCGCCTGGAAGAAGCCTCACAGCTGTCTCATGCCTCCATAAAGCCATTTAAAAGCAAGTCCTCACAGCAAGGACTTACCAGATAGGAAAAGATGCAGAGGCAGGGTGTGAAGCTAGACAGGCTTTTAGTCTACTCTGCAGTGGCTCTCCTTGCAGTCTGAGCAAAAAATTTGGACTCAGACTTCAAATTTCATTAAAACAGTTGTTTGACAGAAACTTGGCATAGCTGTGGCCACAGAGCTGCCTGTGGAAAGCAGATTGTTTTTTGCTGGAAAAACCTCCGACAAATTCCAGAAGCTACAAATGTGGGTTTTGGAAATGGTGTTTCTGGATGACATTCATTTCTTTTGTCTTTGTTGGGACTTGATGACGGCCGACAAAGATGCAATCAGAAGGTGAGTGGATGGTGTTTGATGTCTTTTGGGCTGCTTTCACCTCTGGCTGGGGCTTCTTGTCTGTTGTATGTCTCCAAAAAGCCGTAACAGCCATGCAGCGCCTGTGGTGTGTGCGCCGTAGCGCGTCCTAGGAAAGCCAGCCCAGCTGAGGGTCTTGGGTAGCAATAAATTGGAGACTATAAATTTGGCTGGCCAGCACGCCTCCATAGAGCGCCCTGAAGCCACGCAGCCACAGTTTGATATTTAACTGCTTGAACAGCTTTTCCCATGGTGTTTTTTGCTGTGAACGAAAGGTTTTGAGTATGTGGGACCAAGATGAAACTGCTCCACTGGCTTCTTCTGAAACCTTCCTTGCGGGTCCTTTGACAGAGAGCACTTGTTTTTGTGTGGGTAGCCAGGCAAGCAAACAAGTACCTAAAATGAGGTTTGGAGGAAGGTGTTGGCGGTGCTTTGTCGGCCTCTGGACCTGCCACCTTCCCAGTGCAGCCCAGTCCTGTTCCATTTGGGCGACGAATTTTCCCTTATTCTGTTGGAAGTGTGGTTTTTCCTCGGGGTTTTGTTTTTTGGTGGTGTGGGTTTCTTTTTATTTGCTCGCAGGTTTTCATCTTGATAATTACAAAGACCTTTCTGTTCTAATTGCCAAAAAATGACACATTGCCTGTAACCAGCAGCCTGCCAGACTTTAGGTGGGCTGTTAAAGCTTTTGGAGTTGATCCCAAAAGCTGTGCATCTCTACAGTTTAGTAATGATACACTCACATTTTTCTAACAAACACGAACGGCATATTTGCTACATTATCCCATCACCAGAAATGCAATAAAATACCATGAGGCTGTTGCTACGACCCTTTCTGTTCACGGAACTGCTGTCAAAATCAAAGCGGGGGGTTTTGGATGGAGGGTCCTGTATTCAGCATGTGATGTCCACCCCCACTTATTTACATACATATTCACCTCAGGAAAAATACGTTTCAACTAAAACACGGCAACAGATGTTGAAAAGGCCCCTGAAGGCATAGTTAAAATGAAATGGAGATCAGGACTGAAGTCCTGGGGGGTTGGACTGGATGACCTTTGGTGGTCCCTTCCAACCCACGCCGTTCTATCATTCTGTGATTCCACTGAAAACGGTGGAGAAGACCGCATGGCTTGAGGGACCTCTGGGTGGTCCCTGCCCTGCAATTGCTCGCAGATCCGATAGATCCCAGGACAAATTCCTGCTCCTGTTTAAATTCGTCCAAGCTGTGCCAGTGAAACTAGGGCTTAACACCAGACTCAAAAGCAGCTTTTTATGGCAGGATTGCCTCCGGTCCGTGAGAGTGAGCGTGGTCAAGTCCCTGCTCAACTTCTCTGTTGCGCTGAAGGGAGATGCTGGACTCCTTGCCATCCTCGTTGGGTTTTTGTTTCAGTTTCTTTTGCTGGAGTTGTTCTGCTTTCTATAAATAACCGCTGGAGCGGAAGCTGCAGCTACTGGCCTTGCACTGAGTGGGCCTAACGGTGGGCTGCTCTCGGTGTGTCATGGTTTTTGGGAAATTATTGCTGAAAGAGGCTGGGTTTGAGATGATAAGGGAAGGGGAAGAACACGTGATCTGCCAGAAAGTACTTGCTGTGAGCTGGGAAAGTGGCACGGCTGGAGTCCTGTCTGCCGTGGGAGTTGCCATCGGAGCCGCTCCTGTTCTGGCCCAAACGCTGGGAGAGGTTATCGAGAGCATTTTGCAGCTTCTCAGGATACCCCTTGGGGCGAGGTGCCTCACGGCTGCCCAATTTGCCCTCTCTTGCAGAAAAGCTGTGGAGATACTGAACTGCCGCTGTTGACAGCGTCACGGGAATTAAGTCACTGCAGAGCGGTGTTCCCTAAGGCGTGAGACCAGCAGAGTGTGTCTGTTGTAGTATTAGCATTATACAGCAAGAGTGTTTTCCCGCTGCTGCACATGAACCTTAATTTATACTGTATTTAAGCATTCGTACTGGAAGGCTGACTTTCAGAGACTCAGAACAGCTGCAGCTCCTGCTGAATCCGCTGAAGTCAGCTGGAGCCGAGGGTGGTGTGAATTTGCTCCCTTCTAGTTAAATCCCCGATCGTCTTGTTGAAAAGGTCCTGCAGCAGCCAGGCTGGAAAAATTGCAAGAAGGGTAACAAATTTAAGCATTTGTGTTGATTTTATGATTACATTTTGGTAGCTTTGTTGATGAGCGGCGGAAGTATAGAAACAGGCAATTAAGTGCTACCTTTTGGGTCAGCAGTCTTCTCCATTTGCAGGCTACCGTGTCGTGGATATCAGATCCAGAAAGAGCATCCCGCTCAACCCAGAAGAGCCTCCTTGCACACTTCTACAAAATGCATCTGAACCTCCTGAGAGGAACTGAAGATGGGCTGTACCCAAAGGAGAGCGTAGCACGGGGTGACAGCTGAAGGGAGATGGGTGTTCGTCTTCAGAGTTCACAGTCAAACTTGCAGATGTGTGTGTAGCAACTAAAGATCAGTCATGAAAACAGGAACAGAAGGGGGAAAGGCAGAGTTGGTGCATTATTTCTGTCAGAGCAGAAGCTCGCAGTTGAGTTTTGGGTGCAGGGAAGCTATGGTGCTCCCCGAGCCTTGTGGGAGAAGGCTGCTTGCCCCAGCCAAGGAAACAAAACAATGGGTAGGACAAAATATATGTAATTATTTCCTCCTTTACTGCCAGGAAACCGATTACAGGCACAGTTCTCATTGAGTAGCGTCTTGCAGATTTGATGAATGTGTTTGCTGTACCTGCAGACGAATTTTCGTAAGCAATGTCAGTACACTTATCTTCTTTGAGCATTTCTGGAATGTGTCTGCTGAAAAGATACCATTAAATTTGCATGGTCAGCAAAAAAGAAAAGGTAATTAAGCGTATCAACGGTTTTCATTGGCGGAGAAGTTGATGTGTTGAAGTGTGATGGGTTTTACAGAGCCTACCCGATGCTGGGTGATCTTTTACTGTCATCAGTGCAGGCTACTTCAGAATGTCTGCTGTGAAGCTGGGGTGACACATGCCTTTATTTCTGTGTGTGATTTCTGCCTGCTTGGGCTATTGAAGGTTCTAGGGCAATTAAGAACTAAGTGCAGTGAAAAATGGTTTGAAGCCATTTCTAGCATATTCTGCTTCTAAACTACTTCATTAGTTCCAGCACTCATGCTAAAATAAAATAGCAAAGAAGTACTTGTAATCTTTGGGGTATCTTTCCCTTTTTGGAAGTTAAGGTCTTGGAGTATAAATCATTGGTATCATTTTCAACATGAAAAGTAAAGGACTTCATAATTGGCACGTTTCCTGCCATGCACCGTGGATTTCTCTCTTGGACTTAGCAGTACAGGCTATGAGTTTGGAAGAGCTCTGCCAGGTGGGTTCTCACCACGCTCCGGTGTTTAGGTCCTGTGCATCCTTACCCAGCCATGTTCTCCTGGTCTTTTTGAGGCTTTTTCACTTTTCACACCTCGGTTCCTTCCGGGAGGTTGGCTAGGGCCTGGGATATGACTGCCCAATGTCCCTTTCGTTTTGAAGAAGTCACCTCTCACTTGAATTCCTGTTGTTCCTAGTCTGGGAGGTGTGTGACACCCTGCAGCAAGCTCCGTCTTCACCGAGTCACAAGTGTCACCTATCCTTGGGCTGGGCTTCCCCTCGTTTTTACAAGTATAGTTTTAACCTGACACATCACAATTTTTTTGAATAGCTGTCCACGCGTGACAAGGAGACAATATCTCTGCAGCTTTGACTGCTGAAAGGCCATCGTGTACGTGCGTCGCACAAGGAATACCTGGTTTCTGCTTTCATATTGATAGCTTCAGGGCAAAGATTTTTCTTTTGTATGCGGTTTGTTGTTTTCTTTCATTTACTGATCCCATTTACTGAAGAATGTAGTCTGGGGAAATTAGGTTTAAAATCATTCATATACCGAGGGGATTTTGTACAGACACTGACTGGGTGGGTGGGAACAGGCTATTCTGCTAAATCTGTAGATTTTATTAAGTAAGTTTCCAATAAAATTGGATGTACAAGGAAACGATTTATTGTTGTCCAGCAGTAAACAGAAGAAACCCTTGACTCCAGACTGTACAATGCAATTTTTGGAAGACTTTTAAATCACACTTGTATTTTGATTGAAGAATTAATGTTTCTGGATTCTTCCTCAGTGTATCTTGGACCATGTTTCCTTTTCTCTGTAATTTTTTTTTTTTCCAGACTGCTGCGGGAACAGTGGATCAGAGCCAAATACGAACGAAAAGAGTTCATTCACAGCGAGAAGCAGGAACCTTATTCTGCAGGTAGCGAAAGACACTTTTGGCAGATAAGTCTTTTGATGTCCAACACCTTCCATTTTTTTGTCTCTGTATGTATGTTCTTTATATTGTTAATTGCTCATACGTCACTAAGTAGGAACAGAAAGTGTGATCTTTTGGGAAAGGTCCCTCCTTGCATTCCCTGTATTTGACTTGGAACATGGGGAATTTTAATACCTGATGGAAATAAATCAGTTATCAAGAGTCTTTCTGTTGACTTCCTCGGGCTGTTCACCAACAGCAAGTCAGATAAAGTACCGGTGAGTTCGTTTCTGGTAGCGGGAGGCACGAAGCTGGATTGAAATGGAGATAAGGGTGTTTGTCTTATCAAGGTGACTTTTGCTTTGGAAAGATGAAGTAGGATTATTAGTATGGTTTGGTTAATGGTAGATTAAGTATGGCAGGTCCCCGACTCTTCCCAAATCTCAGTTACTGTCTTCCCGCGATACTTAGTGTCGTCACTGGGACCTGGTCTCCTTGTAGTATAATAAATGCACAGTGGTTTGCAATTGCAAAGACCCGGTACGCGTGACAGAGCTCGTTTCGGCACTCCCAGCACGACGGGCAGAGTGACAGTGGCCTTGCAAAGGGGTGGTTTAGTGGAGCAGTGGATTGGATGATTTTCTCGCAGAAGGGCAGAATTTGAAGAGGAGACACAGGGCTCCACCGTGTTTGTTGTGTGGCTGTGCCAGCATGAGGACCGGCATGAAAGTGCATGAAATTTGCTGGGTATTTCTTTGCTATATGTAAGTGGCGTTTAATTTATTCTGCATATTAAGTAGTTGACACCAGCTATGTGCTTGGATGACTCTGGGATAATTTTATTAGCAAAGACCATGTTACAGATGAAAGGTTAAAATATTATTTTCGTGCTGCTTCTCAAGACTAATAATAAGCAGGCAGCTCTAGCTGTTACTAAAACCACAATTAAAATCTTATCTCATGTATTCCCGGTTTATGTTTAGAGCGTTTCTTCTCTGCTGTTTTGTATACATGAGGCATGCATGTAGTGTGTGTGGGGTATCCATATTCATATATAATACACTGTGCACATTTTTATTTCAGATTTTCAAAGTGGTTTGCTGGAGTTGGACATATTCTATTAACAATAAATAGTTTGATTTCTTAGATAATTTTGGAATGTATCTGCCAGCGTGTGTATAATATTCACCTAGGAATAATGTTTCCGGTTTATTCCATGCAATTTCTAGGTACAAAAGCTCGGATTCAGCTAGGCAGTTCAGGCAAATGCATAATTTTAAGCACATGATTAGTCCTTTCGACTCCAAGGAGAGTGTGTACCTGGTTAAAGTGAAGTAGGTGCTTCAGTGCTGTGTGGGGAAAAAGGGCAGCATGTCCTGAGCTCTCTGAAAAATATTATAGGAAGAGTTCAAACGGGAGTTTATTTTAGCAGCGTATTTTGTAGGTGTTCTTCAGTAATGTGGCTGCATAATATTTAACTGCGTGGTGAAGTGATAGGGTTTCCTCCCCTCTCGTTGAAGTTCAAAAGCCATTAAAAGCAGAATAGAAGAGAACAGGGTAAGCCATTTTAAATGAACAATGCTTTTGGGAGGAGGAGGGGAAGGGAAGGCAGGCTGGTGGGCATCTTGTAGGTTGTGTCTGAGTGCTTTTAGATTGTGTATTGCCTTTGAGAATTGTACCATCATTAAAATCCAATGTAGGAGCCGTGCAAATGGCCTGTGCAACCGGGACATCATTTGTTGATTCTTCTGAACAGTAAATTCAAAGGGAGGCTTTGGCCAGGTGGTCCTGCCTGAGGATGACCAGATTAGTGTTACAGCAAAACAAAGCCGAGGACACACACCAAACCTGCAGTGCCAGCTTCTCCCTTCTGCTGAACCATAACAGCCCCCAGGTGTGGTTGCACGCCCGTACTTCACCCCGTGCCAAACGGTGCTGCTGCTTCTGGACTGCGTGATGTAACTTGGTTGATGATGCTGTTTTCAGGTCTTGGGCTGTTTCCCAGGTTGTGGCTTGAGAAGGGAGCCCAGGAAAAATGCTGTGTCCTGTAGGAAAGCAGCACACTGGAGATCATAGAATCATTTAGGTTGGAAAGGACCCTTAAGATCATCGAGTCCAACGGTTAACCTAACATCTCCAAGTCCACCACTAACCCTTGTCCCTAACAGAGATGTTCCTGTGTGTGTTGGGACAGTTCTTGTATTGCTCGGGTGAAATGGGGCTGTTTCGTCTTTGTGTCGTACATGGTGCTGGACCACCAGTGTGCCCAGCTGGTGTAAACCAGTGTTGTCAAAGCTGATCTGGACTGCGCTGTCCGTGAGCCCTCCAGGACAGGCTGGAGCTTGGTGCTTGCAGAAGCTCAGCCACACCATGTGTCCCTGCCGCTTGCAGGGGTTGATACAGCTTAGCGGCCACACCGGTGGCTTAGAGGATGCACCCTGCATGGGGCGTGGACCTCCTGTGCCCGGTAAGGCTGGGCTCAGCACGGCTGGGAACCGCAGAGGATCTGGGCCATTGCTTTCCACTGATGAGCTCCTTGAACTGCCAGTGAACGCACCCAGGTGGGACCGACACAAGGACGCCCTCCTGCCCACCCCACATCCAGTTTGTCTCACTTGAATGTATGTAGTTTGCTTTTTCTTTCTAGTGCTGCCTTAGACCATTTTTTCTTACCATTCTGAATTCCCTGGAGGCGTGTTAGATTACCGGTTTCTAAGCATGAAACGTTTTGTTGCTAATAGAGACATTGGTATCCATTTTCTCATGTTTGTTGAAAGATTTAATTTCCTTTTCCAATCCCAGGGGCGATTTTGCATTCTGATTTTTCTTCAATAATTGCATAAAAAATAAAAAAATGCTATCCTTGGATAGTTTTGCACAACATCTTTTTCCAGGCAGCCTGATGAAACCCTGGTCAGAAATTCAATGTCTTTCAGAAAATCCTTTGGGGAGAGACTGTCTGGAGCCTGTAGATGCTGAGCAGAAGCTATCACAGCTGAACTGACAGCCTTAGGAGAAATGAGTCTTGGGACAGGAGTGTCAGATGTGCAGGTCAGAGCTGAGATAGTCATGCAGGGGAGCCTGGCAGGAGGATGTGGCAAACTCTTCCAGCTGTGGGTGAAGAGTATAAATAAGAGGCAGTGTGCGATGCAACGGCAACAGCTGCCCCAAAAGGTCTTGCATAGCCCCCGAACTGATGGGAAACATCTGCCTCGTGAGATAGAGAGCGAGGCGAGGTAGCAGAACTGCAATTGGGAAACAGAGACACTTTGCACATGCAGAAATCCCCGGTGCGGGCAGCGCCGAGCGTTGAAGCCAGCTCTTGAGCCTCACCGCGGAGAGGAGCCGTGGCTGTGGATCCACGGGTCTTGGCTCAGTCCCTCTGCCAGATATTCTCTCAGGGATGCGCTATTACACAGGTAGTCACAGCCTCTTACCCTCGGTAAAGGACTGCGGTGGAAATTCCTGTATGGGAATTTTTAGAGAGCTTCCTACTCCCCGAGGAAGCGTTGAGGCACGAGCCCATGTGCTATTCACAGCTTTCAGCTCCTCTGCCCACAGTTAGCTTTTCAAACTCTGATGGCTTCATTCCTCTGAAAGAGTCGTCGTTAATGAGTATATTAGTGCCATTGATTTTAGTGTGAGGAGCCAGTTTGAGTTCAGATAGTGCAGGGAGATTAGTAAAACAGCGATTAAATGTTTCGGTGATCCACTATCGATTCTTAGATACACCCTTTTATACGTTAGAGCTCTTAATTCAGCTGTAGTATGAGAGCTAAATAATTTGTTCGCCCTAGCCAGACTTTATGAAGCAAAACGTTATTTACACCCCAGCAATCCCAATTAACATTGTGATCCGTGTCCCTTCCACTACCGATACCTTTGTTGCACAACAGCACGGAATAATGCTAGTTTTAAGACCCTCACATTAACGTGTTTCAGGTTGGCGTTATTCCTTCTGATAAATGAACTGGCTGAATTACTGTCAGTCTCCAGCTAATTATCCCTTTTAACAGAGTTTAATGGGGCGTGGGTGCTGAATTCTCCTAGGAACGGAGGATGGTGGTAATTGCCATCGAAGTCTGGATCTGGATCTCAAGGCGACTGAAAGGTTTGATAATTTTTAAAAAGATTTTGGTCAATTTTAAAAAGCTTGGACATTTTGCCCTGCTGTTGATAGGAAGCCGTAACGGCAATGCTTTCCTAAAAGTCCAGATGAAAATCAATTCATTTGGTTGCTTTTGATTCCTCTTAATCAAATGGGTTTATTTTAACCAAGGGAGATGTGGAGGAAGCGAAAGGGAACAGTGGTTGCAGGGCTGGAGCGCTCTAATGTTACAAACTGGTCAAGGTGCAGCTGCTGTAATGCTTTTCAGGCCACAGAGGAGAGAACGGGACGTGCATGTGGCCAAGAGAGAGCAAAAGGGAGTCGTTTGCTCCTGTGAACTTGGCTTTGGCTTCTGATGGACCCATCTCATTACTGCCCGGATGGCAGGAGGAATCGGTGCCCTGCGAGAGGCTGAAGCCCAGCCTGGGAGGAGTTGTGGGCAGGGATAACACATCTTCAGGTCTTTGCTTCAACATTAGCAAATGAAGTGGGAGAGCTCTTAACGCCAGGCGTTTAATCGCTTAATGCTGGTCAGGAAAAATGGCTTAACTTCACTGTTAGGACCGTGAAAGCACTATCCACGGGATGGATGTGGCTGGTGCAGTCGGAGAGGGCTGATGGGTACCTCCAGCAACAGACAGATGCCGGGCTGTGCGAAGCAGTTGCCACCCTTTCCTTGAAAGCACTGCCAGCGATAGTTCAGCAATGATTTATATGCTCTTAGACCAGGGTGTAGGTGCTTTGCAGCGCGATGTGCTTTCCAGCGAGGCACAGGGTAAACTGGGCACAAACAGCAGCATCATCAAGTGCAGCTTTCTGCCACTTTGCTGTGAACGCTGCCTTCTTGTGTTTCCTACAAACAGGCAATAAATCCTATTGCTGTTAATTTATCAGATGGTGGAAGAGCAGTCAGGAACAGGAGAAGATTCACAGTAGGGTACAGCTGAATAAAAAGTGCTGCTACCAGCTCTGCATGGCGGTACGATTCCCTTGCAGTAGGACTGGGAAGCAGCGGTTTTCCCTCACTCACAGCAGATGCTGTTGCCTATCTTTCATGTTGAGACCTTTGGTTCCCAAAGGCATTCAGGATGGGAATGCATCATTTGCAAGGGAGGATAATAAATGCCAACAAGCATCACTGCATTCATTCTTTAGTTATGGGAGGTTGGAGCTCCTTAGCTGATGTAAATTGTCATAGGTCCCATAAAAACAGTGGAGGAATTCAGATTTACGCCAGCTGAAGATTTAAACCCTGTCCTTTGGGGAGGAAGTTAGAGGAGTCTGATTATTTGATTGGTAGTTGTATAGCTGGGTGGGATGGCTTGTTGGACTGCAGAGTAAGACAGTGTGGTGTTACCGCAACCTTAGATGGCCTGAGAGCTTCCACTGGAGCAACTGAGGAAGCTAGAAGATACAGGCAAGATTTTGGGCATATTAGCAAAGTCAAAGATGATTGGGGCTTTAGCCTCTGTTGGCTTGTAGTCCATAGCACTATAAATACAGGAATACATCTTATTGTCATTATTCAGGTGAGCTCTATGTTTACCCGGGTAGTTACAAAGGGTTGCGTTTGTCTGAAGGTGCTTGTTTGCTTGTCCTGTCTCCTGTCAACACCCTAAAGATTACTTGGCTTGGATGTTGTTTTGTATTTGTCTGCAAATATGATGGCAAAATAAATTACGAGATATGAAAGAATACCCTAAAATAGTAAAATCTGTTAATATGCACTTTCCATTCCAAGTGGCTCTTGCATAATTTGGGCAGCAGTCTGAACTAATTTTCGCCTGCGCTTCACAGTTGGAAGGAGCTCTAACTGCAAAGTACTAGAGAAAACGCACAGGACAAAAATACGTTCTTTCTTAGTGTGAGAAAGATACCCTAATTAGTTCAGTCTGACCTGCAGTGATGTAATGTAGTTTATGTGGGGCCTGATCAGACAAAGCAGTAAGCAGTGTTGCAGTTAAAACCCAATTATTTTAACTGACAGACCTCATCCTCTGCTGTCTCTTACCCCGTTTCAGCCAGCTAGTGGGGAGCTACCAGTGTCAGAGTGACACCTGCTCCGCCATGTGTGTTTTGGTTTTGGTGTTGGTTTTTTTTTTTTTCCCACAACCTGAGAAGCAAAGCTCCTCTCTCCCACTGCGCACGCTGCTGAATTACAGGGCTGAGCAGCACCTGGAGAGCAAACCAGCGCTAAGAGCAACCTAAAAGGGCACAGGTTTTATTGCACATCAGACAGCCCGCAGCACCGCGGGAGTCTGCCAGGCAACCAGAGCAAAGAAATAAAGTGTTGGCTTGAGGGCTCCTGGTGTCATTTGCTAAGCCCTTAATGCATACTGTTTTTAAGGAGATGCTCATGCAGAAGGGAGCGTGAAGCCATATGTGAACCGTCACCGTCCCCTTTTCTTTGCAAGCACAGGCAGTAAAACCTGATGGTGGACGTTGCACGGGGGAGAGGAGATTCGGTTGCGTGGTGTTGGTGGGATGATGGGTGGCCGGGGGCAGGCGGTGACTTCCGAGCTGTGGTCGCTTGCAAAAAGAGAGGGTGAGAGTGCAGAGGAGAGGAAGGAGATGGGAGACCACAGGGTTGCAGCCCGCTCAGGACTGCGGCAAAGGGAAGGTGATCGGGAATTTCCCTGCAAAACGCTTTTTGTCCTTTTTCACCAGGAATTTTTGCAGGAAATGGCCAACTTCAGTGAATTTACAACTTCAAAATGCAGTTAGAGGATTAACAAACTTATTATTCACCCACTTTTCATTTGTGAGCGAGGAAAAAAAGTGCATAGAAAATTTCAGAAGGTCAGTTTGCTGACACAAGAAGTGTCCAGTCTAATGGTTTTATTTTTGAATCGTGATATGTTAAGAGTTTCCGAGAGGTTGACTTCTGTATATTATATTCCTTAATCTCTCAGAAAAACATCCCCACTGCTCTGGCCGGTAGTACTCCCTCCTCCCAGTTATTAGCACAGCACAGCCTGGGGGTCTGGGGAGAGGAGAAGGCTTTCCCGGGGACGAGGGCTGCGTCCCAGGGAGCTGGGCAGGGACGTGGTCCAGTTCATTTGTGCTACAGCCCGCTCTGATGGGATGTGGTGCCAAGGACGGGTTGTGCCCATCGGCCAGGGTGAGAGGAGGTGAGGGCCCATCCCCAACCCTACAAGGATGTGGTGGTCCTGTGAGGCTGGGAGGGCCAGTCTTGGGAAAGACTGGAAGCACATCTTCCACCGCTGGTCTTGGGGATGGTGGCTCTCTGCCTTAAGAAAAGGACTTTCACGTGATGTATTTGGCATTACAGCTGTTAAAAGAGTCCGTGGAGCGATGGCCAGTTAAAACCTGTGCTTTGAGGCTAGCAGAGCCTGCTGTGTGTCTGGTGTGGGCCTGCACCCCCTGACCCTGCGAGAGGAGGGGGGTCCTTGCTGGGCCTGCAGGCTCAGGAGAACGGGTTATCTTCCGTGCAGCAAGATTTTTATGCTGCAAACCGCTGGGGATAAAGTAGTGAGAGACAGCATGCTGCTCAAAGGAGAGGCGTTTTCTTCAGCATCCTTTCACGTACACATGCTTACCTGTGCCAATAAATCACTGCCCTGCAATACGGCCTTCTCGGGCTTGGCTGCGGCTCCCTTGCGGGGAAGGACGGTTGAAGCGAAAGAGAAATTGATGCCGGTGAAAAAGCTTAAAGAAAGAGCCATCTGCAAAGTCTCAGTTCAGGGCACCGTAGCGGTACCAAGGTCATGGCAGCAGGTTCTTCCCGGATTCGGGCTTCCGTGAGAGGTGCAAGAGAGGCAAGAGTGGAGTGGGGTTTTTTTTTTCCCCGCCCTATTTCTGCCTTGGCTGGTGTGAATCTGCATTGCTCCATCAGCGCTTGTGCTGGTTTATGCTGTCTGAAAGCCTTGATGAGGGAGACTGCTCCCTCCCGTTGGACCCGCTCCGCGGCCAGAGCATCACGCTGTGGGCAGTGAGGTGCCCTTCCTCATGCAAGCCCTGGCGACATCTGATGAAATGGTACCGTGGGAGCAACTCGATATGGGCGATACCAAGCTGTTGTGTGAAACCATCTCCTTGCAAGCGGGGAGAAGTGCCATAGGTGCTTCCTGTAGCATCCTTTAACTGCTGACGAGACAAGCACATGAAGTAAAAGTCGAATCGAAACTCTATTCTTGCAAAGGCATTATCAGCTAAATCAAGGGCTGCTTTTAGCGCTGGGGAAGATTTGAGCCAGCTAATGTGTGTGGTCAGGACGGTAGCCAGCTGCCATCTCAGCTTCTCTCACACAGACCAGTGTGAAGATTATTTCATCATTGTTTTTTCCCCAAATGCAACCCACGTCTTTGGCTGATGTTCCTGTTTATATTTCCACCAACTCCAGGGGAGCTCTCCTGGCTTTTCACAGGTGAAGGTCTGCGGTGGTGGTGGGGTGCGGGGGCGGGGGGGGCGGCCGGTCAAGGTGGTGCTGTGCTAAGCACTGTACAAACGCAGAGCAGGATGGCAGTACAGTTGAGTGTGAGATAAGAGCAGGCAGTTGCCAGCCCCTCAGAGAAAAAGAGGCAGTGCCCCGCTGCAGGGGTGGTTCTGCAAAAAGCAGGGACGAGGCCAATTTTTTAAAGGTGTAAATTATCCCCTTGCTTTATCAGCAAGGACGAGTAGAGTGTTTAGCAGCTATGGGGAGCTACATCTGCCTGAAATTGCCCAAGATGCTGAGAAGCCAGAGGGGGAGATGGACGGACGATGCTCATGTAAGCTTGGTTCCTTAGGAAACTGAGCTCGTGAAAGCCGTAAGAGAAACCACGCGATAAAAGCAACCATTTCTAGGCTTATCAGCTACAACTCGCCAGGCCTCTGCCAGGCACTGTGTGTGCCGCAGGAGAGCCTGGTGGTGCAGAACAAGGTCACCTGCCCGACTCACCCCTCGGCAGCAGAGCCTTGCGAGGCACGAGGTGCACTGGTGTGTGCAGGAGTGTCCCGCTGCCTTTTGCGGGGTGGGGGGCATTTGGCTGGTTTGGGTTTGTTGTGTGCCTGAAATAATCTACCGTCATTGCCGTGCTGTGCCTGAACACCGGCGTGGCTGCCAGCGCCAGGGCGGGTGTACCTGGCCACGGTGCAGGGCAATGTGCTGCCTCTCCTATATGACCTGACAAGGTACATACTTAACTTTTTTTCTTCCCCCCCCGCCTTCCACCTTCTCTCCCTTCCCCCAGTCCGCTACACGCTTACAACATCTCCTCATGACAAAAATAGGCTTTGGTGTCAACACGGGGCTGAGGGGAGCCGCCGTCGCTCTGCCTGCCCTTTGTTCGAGGGGCTGCGGCACAGACCCGGGGGCAGCTCCTGGGAATGCTCAGTCCCAGAGCAGATCTGCTGACTAATGGGACTGGCTTTGCAATAGCAGCTCGGGGCAGTTTGTAACTGGGCCATAAGCACTTTGTTAAGAAAAATCGGTTTATAATCTCCACTACCTGTTTGGTCTTTTGAGCAGCGGAGAAATCTTTGCCGTGGTTTGTATTAATGTACCCAAAGACTTCCCCAAAACCTAGTGATGGCCGTGGAGGCATTCCTGGTGACAGCAGTGAAATTTGAAATGTCACTCTATAAACATTAAGTTACGTTAGACTCTGAATACCAGAATAAAAGTTTTAGATCCACATAATGCTGCAAATTATAAGTTGCCTTTAAAGCCCAGCCTGCATTATGTGTCTGTAAAGTGAACAGTACCATGCAAATAAAGAGTTTATTTTCCCCTCACTGTGTTTTTTTGCTGGCACATTTCCCATAATGCCAGTGACTTGCCTCTTGATTTACACCATATATAGCAATTAGAAAAAGCCTAATTATAACTGGCTCTTCTGACATTTTGAGTTGAACTTCTGAAAACACTGGCTACATCTGTCATCTCGATCCAAAGGTCTGTGTTTTTCAGGAGTTTCTGTGAGCATAAATCTCTGTTTAACCTCAATGCACACGTGGCTGATGGGCAAACAGAGCTGTCAAAAGCTTTAGCAGGCCTCGGTCTTAGTCCGAAGAAAGGAATTTTCAATATAAAGAAATTGGTTAATTTGATTCTACTTATTAGCCTCAAAGAGAGTTACTGCTTTGCTCTGACTGCTTTATAATGTCACTGTTATCTGATGCTAGCTGTAAAATGGATTAAATCCTCTTCTGATGCTTGAAAGGCTCAAGTATTAGAGCTGGGCTTTGAGAGAAGCTCCAGCATTTTCTGCTGCTGTCCCTCTTTGATGGAAAGGGCTTGTTTTCGTGATGCAGGGCTGCAGTGTGCGTCGGGAAGATGCGGCTGTCGCGAGATCTGTGGAGCATCCCCGACTGCAAGGTGCTTTTTGGTATCGCCATCTTAGCCCCTCTCTCCCATCCCTGTAAGGAGATCCCGTATAGACCTAGAGATAGAAATAAAAAAAAGAATAGTAGTGCAGCTAAAAAGCAGCAAAAATCAGGGTAGCCTAGTATTTTGTTGTAAATTCATGTAGAATTTTGTGAAGGAGAGATTTGGACATGAACGAGGAGATGTTTTGTGGTAGGAAGTCGTGACACCAGTTCCCTGCAGTGTGTGCTGGTGCTTGGTGTGCACGCTAGGATTGCATCACTGGTGCCTTCTGTTAAATCACAGTTTCCAGTAAATTCCCAGCAGCCGGTTCCTGTATTTGGCTGAACCAAAGCACCAGGTTCGACTCTCGCTGGATTTCAGCACGTTGTGTAACAAATCTGCACGCTAAATCCTGCCCTTGTCTGTAAGATCTTGGCTGCTCGGTCCCAAAGCCTGGCTGCATTTTCACTCTCCCCAGCTGAAACCATGATCAATTCCTCTGCTTGGCACTGATAGCTCCTTGCAGTTTGTGCTTGCACCCTGGGAGAGCTGGAGTGGCGCAGATGGAGGTGATCTCAGAAGGCGGCTGGATTTGTGTCTGAATGAGGAGCCCAGGGATGCTGCACCTCTTTGGCATGGACCTCTGCCCTGTCTCAATGGCCCAGAGCATAAAATGATTTGCCACCGCAGCCTGTGGCACGCGAGGACCGTAGCAGGGAACTTGGCTTCCTGGCTGAGCTCTGCAGCCTGCCGTGAGCTTGGTGCTGCGTGGTTCTGCCGATGCATCTCTTGTGGTCATTGGGGTGGTAGGCAGCGTGGCGGGGGGGTTACGAGAGGGCAGGCCCGATGGCAGCTAAGTGGCGGTGGGGCTCTAGCCCTCTCCAAAAAGGATGCAAACCTCATCACTGTTTGCGTGTCAAGGGGAGAATAAGAGCGTTTTTGCATTTCAGGGGTGCGTAAGAGCATTACGCGCAGGTTGCATCCGGTGCTGTACCGCTGCACTGAGAAAGCAGCCCTGCTCCAGAGAGGTTATAGTCAAAGAGCGTTTAGCAGAGAGGTGAAATACGTGAGCGTCCGGATGGAAACTGCAAACCCTGCAGCTCTCCCAGCCCAGTATCAAGGTTACTGGAGGCTGACGTGCTGTTGTCAGGAGGGAGTTAATGCACGAACATCCCTCCAGCGAGCAACCTTGCCTGGCACAGAAACCTCCTCCTCATGCTGCCGGAGCCACAGAGAGGGCTTCTGTTCTCCGGGCACTGACATCAGCCGCCGGCCAGGCCGTGAGTCATGCTGGGAGCCAGGCTCGGCGGGCACTGGTCCCCGGGTGCTGCCTCCCCGCGCCCCCCGGGCCGGCTCTCCCGTAGCCGGAGAGAGCTGTTAGGCATCTCACTTAGAACCTTAGAACGGGGATGGTGCTTCTTCAGAGCACACGTGCTCCTGCGATAAAGGCTGGTCGGCGGGTCCGAGCCCCCGCAGCTCGGTCTGGCATACGTTGGGTGCGGCGTTTGCAGCCCCGGGAGCAGGGCTGGGCGCGATGCCCCGGCGGGTGGGTGCGAGGTCTGGCGTCTGCACCCACGCGCCGGCCCTTCTGCTGCAGCTTTTGGGTGCGGAAAAGGGGGACTAAGGGCTGGAGTTCTTCCCACCCAAATTTTTGTCTAATGGGGAGAAACAGATTAAGTTGAAAGGCTCTGGAAAATATTGAAATGGAGGAAGGAGGAAACCCTATGGAAAAGTATGTTCAGCTGAAGCAGACAGGACACCATTTGCTGGTGCTCGGTCTCCTTTTTATGCCTTCCTAGTATCATCCTGCATTTAACATTACACAACTCCCTGTCAGGACTTGCTCCAAGAAACCTTTCCCCGTTCTCTCCGTGGACGTTTGAGGGAAATGCAGTCATTGCTTTAAAACAAACGACTACTTCTTCTTCCTTGGCGTGCCCTGACACCGCTCCCACGGGAAGCAGACGGTGGGGTGATGCTGTGCAGGTCACCTCTCCTGCTCTCTGCAGCCTGGTCTGGAGCAGAGTAAAAACTCCCGCAGCAGCCTGTCTCCAGGGTGAATAAAATGGAGCCAAATTGCTTTGGAAGGAAAGGGATCCATTTGAAAAAAAAAAATCCACTCAGGAAACCAGCAGCAGATACAATCCCCAGCTGGACTAGCACCACCCCCTGCGGCGTCAGCCGCGAGCCCGGGCAAGAAGTGGCGAAAACGGGTCCTCCTGGAGAGCTGCCGGTGGTGGGTCCCGCTCAGCCCTCCCTCCGTGTAGCAGCTTTGCAGTACAGGTGATTTAAACATCAAACGCGGACCTTGCTGCAGTAAAGACAAGGCGCATCAGAGCTGTTTAACAAACTAATCTAGGGAGGAGGATGCAAGGGGAGATCACAGTGTGTTTGTCTTATTATTATTATTATTTTTCCTCCTCAAGGGGAGCAGGCCTGTGACAGGGACCCACACGTGGCGTCGTTCCTGTGCCAGGATGTGCTGACATTTCGGCGGGACGGGCATCACAGGACCAGGAACCCGCGCAGCCTTTCAGCGCCTTCCAGTAGCGTTTGGGAGTGCCGATTCAGACTCAGTGCAGCCCCTCCGAAAGCGTAACGCCGCCTCCTGGGGCTCCATTAAAATCAAAGGAAGATGCCGCGCCATTTCCCAGCCATGCTAAGGAGACACCCCACAAAGTCAGCACCAGAAGGCAAAGGAAAAGGCTCCAAATGCAAAAGCTTTTCCTTTAGAGATAACTTTGGTGCATTTTTATTTTTTTTCTACCTCTCTGGGCCGTGGCAAGAGGCCAGCGACGGCTGTTACGCTCTCCAGGAAATTCATGAACATTGCAGTGACGAAGTGATGGGGTGGTGATGGATCTTACAGATAGCTGCTGTAGGAAGAAAAACATCTGGCAAAGAGAAATACACTGATGTCTTCAGCTCCCCTAAAGCAGAAAAGCGTTTAGGCAGCCAAAAATCACGGGCAGGGACCTGTGGGTCTGAGCTGGAGCGGTGGAGGAGGAGGAGCAGCCGGGCAAGCAAGGCGTTGGCAGCCGGCTCCGGGGAGGGGGTAGCACCACCACGAGCTAAAGCTGGATGTTCACAGTGAGTTTAGGATCCAGCTGTAATTTTAACAGCTGGTTCTGTCAAGCTGTGTTCAGCGTAGCTCTGATCCAAGCTTCTATAATTAGCCAAAGAGCAGCAGCTCTCGTGCAAAAACTAAAGCAGCAGCGATGCTCGTTGCAGGGAAAGCGGAGTGGCATGGGAGTGAGCCTTGCTGAAACAGGAAAGGGCTGGCCCATGAAATTTTAAATAGTTGGGGTTTGGTCTTTTTTCCCCTCCATCTAAGCGCTTTGTGCAAAATGTTTGGTTAGGTTTTCTTTTTCCCCTCAAAAAGCACACCTAAAAAATGTTGTTTCAGTTTGCATCATTCTTAACAGAAATATTTACATTTGTTAACCCAAATCAAAAACCTTTCATTTGTGGTCAGTCTGAGGTCAGTTGTATTTGCTGAACCTGTACAGTTTCTCATGGGTGAGATGGTCTGAGACGCTCCTGCCCCTGCATTCCCGTAGCGGCTGAATGCGCTGCCTGTGTTTTGGGTTGTGGATTTGGGATGCTCCTTGGAGATGCCCTGAGCTGTTGGTGTCCCCTGGGAGAGTCAGTCCACCCGCTGAGTATAGGCTATAAGATCAATAAGTGTGCGAAACACCCCACTCACAATTAGCACGAGTCACTCCTGACCTTGAGCGTTCCCTATTCGAGGTCAACCAGCTTGAAATACTGTATTTTGATATTGCTCAGCCTGCCTGTTCCTATAACCTTGGATTTCCACAGTCAAAACAATGCATCTATACTACTGGAGAGAGCTAAAGAGGAGTATCAGACTGATTCTCCATGTTTTTGATAACAAACATTTAAGGAAAGAATAGAGGAACCATTTCTTTCTATTTCTGATGGTTTGTGAAGGTAGTTCTCGGTGTCCCAGATCTCCCAGTGTTTCTCGGTGTTTTTGTACTGTGCACATTCATGCTCCCTGTGTAGTGACACAGGACCAAAACGCTGGTACATCTTTCTTCTGCTAATGAGAAAGGAGAGACTAGGAAGCAATACAACAACAAAGTACACAGAAAAGGCTGATTTCATGGCAACTTGTCCTAGCTTAATTAAATTGCTAGTAAAGAAAGATCCGTTTTACGTTGGAGACCTGCGCAGGGCCAGGCAGTTTCTGTCTTTCACCAGATAAAGAACATTTTCCCAGAGTGAGGTAATGTCTTTTTCTGGAGTTTGCCAAAGGTGTAGTTGAGCCTTACTTAGATCAACCTTGACTGAGAAGCGTGAGCATTTGCTGTGCTGCTTTCTGACTGACACCAGCCTGTCTCCATCTGCGTTTTTTCCCTATAGTGAGCTCGCCCGAGTTTTCACCTTGAAACCTCCGATGCAGCAGAGAAGTCTGCAGCAGCAGAGTTGTCCCCACCCCACCTCTTGGATGCTTACGGTGAAATCGGACCGGGAGGTGCCTCCCCAGCTGGCCAAATAGGACTGGTTTTAAAAACATTGCTGCAGTTGAGGTGCAGACGCAGCAGCTGCCTCCATGAACCAGGTCCATTTTCATAACCAGGGCAGCCCTTGAGGGGAATGGTTATATGGCACATCGGTAACAAACAGTATATCCCCAAAATACCTAAAAGGCGGGGAGGCTGCTCAGCGGGGAGTGAATTTCAAACTTTCGTGCCTTGCAGAGGCTGGAAGAAGAACTTTTAGCATAGCAAAGTCGATGGGAGTTGTGTTCGATGATTTATTGGGACAGAATTTAGCCTTGATTTATGTAATTATAGGAGTTCATAAAGCGGGGTTGCGCTGCTCCAGGGGACAGGAGGTGATAGTTTTAGAAAAACCGAGGTGTGCAAATGTCCTTGTGCAACCTGGAGGTTGTGGCTGTGCTGCTGAATGCCCCTCCCTCGATAGCACAGCTGCCGGAGCATCCTGTACGAGCTGATTTCTGGGACAGCTGTAAAGCCAGCAGCCAGGACAGAAACGAGTCCTAAATTGAGAAATTCTCCCTTCCCTGCATAAAGCAATAGCTTTGACTGTAAATGAGTAGAACACTCAATAATAGACGACCAGGAGCCGTTAGCACCGCAGCAGATGTGCTCGAAGCCATTTGGATTTCTCTTCAAAGCAAACAAAGAGGAATGTTATGTGCGTGCGAGGATGGGTTTCCGTGATTTATGGTTGTACGGCAATGCTGCCGATGTGTGGGGGGAATGCTTTATTCTGGGATGCCCTGGAGTGAGGGTCCTAAACCCGTCGGTGGTGAACTTCTCTGCTGACTTGTGTAAAGCTCTGTTGGAGGATTAAATTCGTCTCATCCTTGCTTGGATTGATCTATGTAGGCAGCTGCCCAGGCTGAGATTTTATTTATTGGTGTGGGTAAGAGACCCATCTAAAACTATTTAAGGCTTGGGGGATATTTTAGCCTGATCCCATAGCTGTGGCTTGAGGCTCTGCAAGATGGCTGTATGAAATCCAGACCTTCAGGTGGTTCCTGGTGCTTTGCAGTTGGTTTAAGCGGAAAGCTCAGCAGCCTGTAAGTTGGCATAGCCCGTCTGCGGTGCATGTTGAGGGTGTAAAGGCTCCTCATCCCCAAGTCTTTTGGGGTCTTACCTCTTTGCTTTCTGTATAAAAGTCATTGTGGTTGCATATGAGGCTGTAGGTGGGTTCTCCCTCAGCTTGCAGAGGTCCAGGCGAGACCAGCTCTGTGCGTGGGCAGCATTGGGCTGGGGGTGATGTGTGGGGGACGGTGGCAGCAGTTCCTCCAGGTGCCGGGCGAGAAAGCCGTAGTGCATCTTCCTGTGCAGCTTTGGTGCGAGTAACAAACTGAGAGTTTGGCTCTCAGAATTCAGCTCCTGAAGTGTACCACTCTACAGATGTTATTATGACTTAGTACTGCGTGCCTGCACTCAAATGCTTTCTCGCCCAGCTTTCCAGCTAGATCAGGCTTTGAGTGCCTTCGGTGCTGGTAAATGGGATGAGCACCGCACTGGGAACCTCTCAGCTTTCATCTGCCTTTTTACAATAAAAGACTGCCTTCAAAAGATCAAAACCTGAAGGTTATTTACCTGTAACTGGATTTTTTCTCTGAGCAGCCAGTAGCTCCCAGGTGGGTGTGTGGGGATGCCACTCGAAGAGGAAGCATTTGATTTCCAAGTAAAATTAGATTCCACATTCAATTCTCGGTAGCGCAAGCGCAAGAATTCCAGTAAAGACATTTTCTGTAGCAGAGGGTTTTAACGTCTCCCAGCAGATAGAATCGAATCGCTCTGCAGCAGCCAACTATTGTCTTATCTTCAATATGTAAACACTTGCTCAATAATTAAGTTAACCATGGAAGTTGTACTGTATCGATGGTCAATTATAGGATAAACTGATAAAAGGGAGGAGGATACGGCTGTGTTCTCTACAGTGGACACCAAACCCGATACGCCTGCTGCGGTCAGGTGAAGACTTAGGAATGTATATTTTGGTCTTTTCTCCTGATACTTGTTCCCACGCAGTGTTTTCAGGGGAGGTAGCTGCTCACCGGGAGACCAAGAATCACTCTACTAAAAGCAGTTTTTTCTCTGGCGAGTGTCCTTTGCAGAACCTCACCTTGCAGTCACTCGCCCAGAGGTTGTCACCTCCTGCTGCCTCGATTTCCCACCTTTCATCCTGCTGACGGCTTCCCTGCGCGCCACGGAGGCACCTTGTGTGTCTCGTTTCTGCTGCACTCAGTTGGCACAAGGGGCAACGTGATCCCATCCGAGATACCTTCTGGGAGTATGAATGACTCTATTAATGTCTTCGTCACCTGAGAGCTACTCCACAGGGAATCATAACATGTGATTAAAGAAACCGGTTAAAAACAGCTTAGGAAGCTGGATTAGGTACATGATCTCTTATTATGGCTCCTTTTAGCTGACAACTCGGTGAAAGAAGGGGCGTCTGGATTACACGGGGAAACATCAGACCTGACGGGAGTGTTTTCGGACTGTTAGGCTTAGTGGTGTCATGTACGATTTTAATCAGATTTAAATAGTGCCAAACATCACAGGCTTAATGGATTTCAGCTTTATTATTGGGGCTTTGCTTAGAAGCAATTTGGATTTTGAGCTGTGAGCCAGCAATGCAAGGTATTCACAATGACATTAAAAGGGACTGGAAACCGAGGGACCGACCTTGCATTTTAAATACCACATGCCTACGTATGGGGACGGAACTCGTCTTCTTTCCGTCAGCGTCAGGATCTCCATGTGTTGTTAAGCTCAGCCCCATGTTTCTTCCATAGAGACAATGTATTTGGCTCCATTTTACGTATTGATCTCAGCAGCTGGACAAATGACTTTTTCCATTTCAAAGGCTTCGTTGCTCAGGATGAAGCAAGATGACAACATATTTTTGCCGTGATCTGGAGAGTTTGTTTTCCGTGCTTGGCTTCAACCTTGAAGTTGTCCCACACGTGATCTAAAATGATCTCTGTCCTCTGTTTTAGGGGGCACGGGTTGCTCTCCTTGACCTTCCCATGGTGAGGCTTTGTCTTGGCTGTGCCCGTTTGGGGTGATTTGCCCAGAGAAAAAACAGTCATTGAGGAGACTGACACCCGTATTTCTGCAGAGCCATGGTACTGCCTCCAGATGCACTCTTTTTGGGTGGCTTTATTACCTAGTGGGAGAAGACGGTTTTGTAAAACACGTTTGACTTTGCTCAGAGGATGGGTAATGGGAGACAAACTTGTACGTCCAGCACTCAGGGATTGACTATCTAGAGCTGTCAGGAACAAAAGTTACCGTTTCGTGACAGTTGGTCGTTGAGGTCTGTTCAGCTGGTCAGTGCTCCCAGTCCTGCACCAGCCGGAAGAGAGGGAAAAGAGGGAACATCAATGCTTTTCAAGTTCCCCTTAGGAGCATGTGGCGTTGCTCCCTTTATCAGTAAAATGTGTGTGTTCCTACTCCCCTGTGTCTTCTGCGCTGTCTAAAACCACCGACCTAAGGTTTCAGCTACTTCCAGCTCTGAGCTAAGCATTAATGGTGATGTTTTCCCTTAGAAGGCTAAGGAGATGTCTGTAAGGTGTTATCTCAATCATCTACTAAATCCTGGCTTTCTGTCTGATGTAGCCATTCAAGTGCTAATTGCCTTTGATTAAGTCAATCATTTGCAGAGTGAGTGCGTTAATTGGGTATTGTGGAAGCAATCAATCTAATCAGCTGCTTGCATCCATAGCTGAGGTGCTACCATGCGGCAGGACAACAATTGTTTTATGAGCTCCTGGAAGGCAGCAGAGGCAGACTGGATGGCAACAGGAAACGCTCCTCTGCAAAATGGCCTTTAGGAAAGGTAATTTGGATGCTAAGTGCTCATTAAGAGAGGACTGATTTGATTAAGAGCTGGGAAGTTCTCGTCCCTAAAGGTGTGTGCGCATGAGAAGATGGCTGGTGTGGGTGTTGGTGTCTGGGTGCTGGCACGTGGGAGGTCTCAGGCTCCTTTGCCTGGCTGGGTGAGATGTGGCGAGGATGTGTTGTCTCAGAGGGGGACGAAGGGAGATGGCTCCCTTCTCACCCCTGTGAGAGCGTGTGACGTGCGACGTGCCAGGCACCTCTATCCTTGCATAAGAGGCACCGAGAGCTTACCTCCCACGTGTCCTTCTAGGGGCAAAGAGACTGGTTTGCAGGATCACTGAACACCTTCTCCGTTCGCTTCTTGCTGAGGCTTTCCCTTCCAAAGCACTGAACTGTGCGTCAGCAGCAGCGGCTCTCGGTGGCTCCTCACCTGGCCCGTGCAGGAGAACACCGGGGGGAGAGGATGCCCGTCTCCTCCGCCAGCCTCCCAGGTCCCTTCTGCCTCCTGCGCGCGGCGGGGCTGCCGTTGCCAGTACGCCTGCGTCTGCCCTGCCGAACCTGTAACCAGCAGGAAGTGTATTTATCCGGAGATGGCTGCAGAATTATTTTCAGGGAAGTTATAAGCTCCTCAGCGCAGCTGCAGACAGGGAAGGGGGAAAAAAAAAAAAAAAAAGCAAGCTGCTGATGCTGTGCGGTGGAGCAGGGGAGCAGTTGCAGCCTTGACTGGAAGCTCCGAGTTGTTTGACCAACCTTGATACCGCTTGCAGGGGGACTACCGTACGTATGGGGAGGAAGAGTTTGTTTCTGGACAAACAGTGGTGTTTTCACTCCATGAGAAAATTTAGTATTCCTTTTTTTTATCATTTTTTATTGGAATGCAAATGCTTAAAAATTCAAATGGAAGTCATTGAAATGTCTTGCTTTGGCGGTGGCCAAATGCTACAGGAAGGAATACTACAACTTACAGCAATCAAACCACGCAATTTACACTGACACAGCCAGACAAGAGGTGTACAGTTCTTCTTGCAGCACTGTTCAAAGTCCAGTCCATAGGGAAACCTTAGAATATGCCGCCTTCTCCATCTAGCCCTCTGACTATGGACAGCGTCCTTTAGACTCTTTGTTTTAAAAGGAGGCTGTGACATTGGTGTAAGTGGTGATGCGGGATGTCAGGGATTCGCCACTCAACTGCTCCAAATAATTACGCAATTCCTTAACCTTGCAGAAAAAGGGGGCATATCATCTCCAGTAAGTACCTATCTACCGTTCTGGTTTAATTAACATCTTACCGTGTTAATATAGCAGACTACTCAGCTTCTGACATACAGAGAAGTGGTGATATATACCCTGCAATTTTAGCAGCAAAGTGATGTAGTTGTATTTAAATCTTCTCCAAAGCTCTGAACTGGGCTCAAAGCACTTTAACTGCTATGGGGAAAGAAAATGTACTTCTGTAGGCGAAGGTGCCCTACCCAAACTCTAGGAAAATGTGATTGCTCTTGGATTACACACACAAGTAAGTTTTTTCTCCTTATTTTAGCCCCCCATGCTTTGTCTTGCGGTGGGACAAATGGCACGAAACAACACAGTGATGCGTTTGGGCTCGGGTATCGTATTGGCTCTGTTGCTACGCTCAGGTTTGGATACCCTAACATGTTTCTCTTAAAAGCCTTGGACCAGACCCGGTTTTACCACGGCCCTGGAAACGTCATGGAAACAAGCAGTTCTGATGCCTCTTTCCAGGTGAAATTGCAAAATAAAGCGCCAAAGAAACTGAAGCGCAGATGTGGTTTAATTCCAAGTTTATAATGCTTTACTTAGGATCACAGAAAGCAAAGTCCATGCATGTATTTTATTTTTTTTTTTCAAGCTAGTGGATCTGATTGTCTTCCTTGCAGGAGGGGTTTTTTTCTTCTCTGAAAACAAAGGCTGAAACTGAAAGAGTAATTTTGGGTACTTCCTATAATCCACATTCTCAGAGACCAAAAACCCCATCATTAACTAAGCACCATAACGGCTTTCTGAGGTGGGGAAGTAACTATATCCCTCTTCTTAAAAAATGGGGAACTTGAACAAATTGCTGGCAGAAGTTGGATGGAAAGACGGTGTCTATGTCAGATTGCCTTGATAGAAAATCCTCTCCCTTGCTTCCTCTGCGGCCTCTCGGACAGGGAGAAAGCTGGGCTAGACTAGAGCACTCAACGGGTCCTGCCAGTTTTAGATGCTTGGCTTGGAGGAGCTCCAGCCACCAGCTCAACGGAGCTGACACAAGGCCATGCAATATCTTCTTTTCAGACAACCAACATGGTAACCCTGTTTTCTTTGCCCCACAGAGTTTTAGCTGGGGTGATGAAGCGAGCGTGGAGGTGACAGTTCCTCGTTTTACCTTGGAAACTACATAACGGGTCAAAAATACTCTTTTGAGCTGTGTGATTTCAGGTGATATTATGTGCCATTTTTTGGCTGACTTTGTCACAACTACTTGGTGTTTCTTTTGCAAGTGTCACAGGTTTGCGCCAGAACTGCCTACAAGAACAAGCGATGGGTTTTTCTTCTTGGCAGGCGGCTGAAGTGATGCAGAAAACTTGACGACCAGACAGCAGCGGTGTTAGCAACGCGAGAGCGGTATTTCTAAAGGGTGCCCGTCGGTGCTCTCCAGCAGGTCTTTGCAAGGTAGTCCTTTCTACGGTCACAGTTGGGTGCTGGTGATCAAGTGGGATGATGACAGGCGGCCGCATCCCTCATCCTGTGCCTTGGGAGAGGAAGCAAACATGTTTGTGGCATGATGCTGCGTGGTCCAACACCAGCAATCAGCAAGTGTTGTAGGGCTGGCGGTTGTTTAGCTTCAACATAAGCAGAACAGCCCTCGTGAAGATCTGAGTTTGGCCAGATACCTCTAAATACGAAGCTGTTGCTAAGGCAGTGCAGCCCACAGCGGCGAGGAGGAAGCGGTTTAGTTCTCGGACTCCGATGCCCTCCATTGTGAGATCTGTTCTCTCTTCAGCCTCCTGCAGTTTTGTTTGCCAACGCCTTCTCTAGCTGTTTTCTCAGTCCTTTAGATCAGGATATTGAGGACGCGTCTTGCTGACATACTGTTTGCCTGGGGAACCTGGATGGGTTCAAGTTGGGTTCAAGTCCAGTTCATGGTGTTTTGCACTGATGGGTGCTGACAGGGGTGCAGGCAGCAGGTTTGGGCAAAGCACAGGAACAGCTCCCGAGGACGTGGCCCTGGAAGGGAGGGAGGGAGGAAGGAAGAAAGAAAAAGAAAAGAAGCAAGCAAAGGATTTATGGCAATCTGGACTAAGTACAGTGAAATTAGCAGCTGGCTTTGTCAGAGCAGCCAGGAAGTCTTTTGCAGAGGTGATTGGTCTGGGAAGATCTGGAATGTAAGCTACGGGAAGGGATAACCCTTAGTGTCGTGTTGTTTTTTTGTTGTGGTTTTTTTTAATTCTTCCTTGGATACTGTGTCTTGCCACAAGAGGTTGGAAAGAGAGGATCAAAATGATGAAATGTCCCTATGTAAGAGGGCAGGGAAAGCTGGGTTTGCAGCCTGACTTTGACACTGGCTCACAGTCTTGTCCTGGGCAGCTCACCAAACCTCTCTGGGCTTCCCTCTCTTTGCATATAACCCTTACGATGCCCATCTGCCAGGGGTAAGCTTTAGGTGGACTTTACAGATTTGTGATTATTTGAGATCCTCTTTGGGGAAATACAGAGTAATTTTATTCTTCATCCCTTAAATGTTAAGAAAAGCCACAAAAAAATGTGTTGTGGAAGGGAACAAGTTTAATAACGAATGCCTGCAGCATCCTTCACCATTCAGATGTTCCTAATGACACACTCGAGATGAATGAATGAATGAATGAATGAGACCCACAGCCAAGACTTGTGGAGCTGAGCTGCTCCGAGGCGGAGCCGTCGAGAGCTGCGCTCTGTGTGCCCAGTGCTCTGCTGAACCAAGCAAACCCCAGGTGGGGATTTCTGTAGGAAAAGATGGGCTTCCCTACTGCATCGCCCCGCATTTGCTTTTGGAGATGTTGCTGGCCTCCTGTCTCTCCTCTCCCTCGTTTGACACTGATGTCCTTTCCTCCAAACCCAGCTCTCTCCAGCCCCCCCAGATGTTAGTGTTCCCCAAATGTCAGGCACAGAGAGGCTCTGAAGCCATCTCTGCTGTTTACCGGAGTGAATAGAAATGGCTTTTGAAGTACCCTTCTGTTGCTCCGACTGGCTTGGCATTAAAAATCAGCACCCTTCAGGAGCAGAAACTGCCTGTCCTTGGTTCCTAAACCACACACTTGGAGAGCAAGCTGCTTAACGTTTTGCCATTCAAGAGAGCAGTCAGCAGTCTCCAGCCGTCAGAGCCCCGGCAGCATCTCTGCCTCACGTTAAGCAAATCTTGCATTTTATAACTGTATCGCCTACTGCCTGTCTGTCTCCTGTCAGAGAGACGTTATTCTGATCCAGCTCTGTTGTGTACAGCCTGCTATAGGGTATGTAGCATTTTTGCTGATACGAGCCTGGCAGGTAGCAGCATCTGACTCTGAATCAGTCAGAGCTTCGGTTCCCCGGCAATTAATTCCTACCACGGCGGTGATACGACTGCCTCAGCCTGGGCCTTTCCCCTTTCCCGCGCTGCTGTCGGATGCGGCTGCCCTTGGCTGGGTTTTGGTGGCTTTCTTGGCTGCTTCCCCTTGCTCAGACTTCGGACAATCCGCCTCCCGTGGGGTACTTCTCTTTCTGACGCTGCAAGTGCCCTCCGATGGGTTAGCTGTGTCTTTTCGCTAGGAAAAGTGTATAGTGAGCCCCGTTGGAATAGGATTGAATTGATGGACTGAATTAGCTGGTTCTGCTCGTGGCTTTGGGGAAGTCTCTCCCAAACTGGGTGGGTGGATGGGTGAACCAGAGAAAGAGCTTCAGACTCGTCATTCCCCTGATGTATCCAGTATCGGTCCTCCTATCGGTCCTCTGGGTTACGGGGCTGGTGTACCTGGATACAGCTGCCGGTGCCCACGGGTGACGATGCTCCGCGTGGGGTGGAGCGCTTGTCCTGCACTGGAGGGACGGGGAGGGCTGGGAGGTGGAAGGATTAGGCAGGCAGTGGTGTGCCGTCACCGGCTGGCTGTGGCCGTGGGATAACTGAGGGTTTGGGATGTCCCGTTCGCACCTCTGGGCAGTAACACGGCCTCGGTTGCTGCTGGGTCTGCTTGGCCGTGGGCGACGGTAGGTTGGTGGGAGCGCAGGCAGCCGGGACTGCTGGCTCTCTCGTGCGAGCGAGCTGTACGTAACGCAGGAGGGGGGATCCCTGCAGGCTCTGAAATGAAAGCACCCGTGCTGGTTGCTGGGTGGTGGCACGCGCCCGTTCGGGGTGGGGGTGGGGGGGCAGGGTGAGGCCCCGCATTTTAAAATCGAGCCCTGCTGCGACATATGCCCCGTCTAGAATAAAGAAACAAAGGAAAGGCTGCTGACAGCTTTCGATGTTTCCACGGCTTTCGTCTGCATCACGTCATCATCCCATTTGCAGTCACACGTGCCAGCTGTTGGATGCGCCGGTGGGATTTATGATGCTCTCTGTGGTTAGCATTGAGCATTCGCAACAGCGCGGGCTTTGCCGTTGCGCTGACTTATGGCAGACATCGCTGGCTTTGCCTGGCGTTCAGTAAAGTCTCTTTGAGGACCTGGAGAACGTATTTGGCGTAGGATTTCGTAAGTCCAGACGGAAGGGTTGGGGGTAAGTGTGTGCGCGCGTTTTTTCTTGCTTTGGGTTTTTATGTCATGGAAATATTTTATATCGCTTACACCAGTAGAGTCAGTGTTGAGGAGGTGGTTGAGGGATTGTTCTGCCTCTTTTCATCTGTGGTTTAAATCAATCCTATATCAGGATGGACAAGTGAAAAGCAGGTTGAATGAGGAATTTCTGCACTCCACTGGTTTGTAGCAGGCAGGTAAAGGAGAGGCTTTAATATGCCACTCGACATATTAAAAAAAAAAGTTTAGCTACTTATTTGAAAGTTGTTATAAAACATATCATTTTTAATTTTAAATTCTTAGCTCCCGAGAGCCAATAACTAAAATCAAAAAGGGGTGAGACTAAGAGAGAACAGGAACACTTTTTCAGTGCGACTTTTGTATAATTGTGTCCTAAATAAATGGAAGATGACCTTCAAACTGCTTTGTTAATATTCACAAAACTTGTATTGGTCAGTTCTTGGGGTTTCTTTGTTTTGAAGCATTTAAAATAAGGGCGTCAATTGAACTCGTGAGGTAAGTTGGGCATTGTGGCTGCTGCAGGAGGTGCTGGCAGCAGTCAGCTGTAATTGCTTTTCTGATTTGAGGAGTTAAGATTTTTACATTCTTTTTTCTCTCTTTCTGGCTCTTTTGAGTATTAAATAAAGCATGTGTATTTTGAATATGGGGCTGATATCCAGGGAGAGAGAAGAGGGGCAGGATGGCCAGCCGGGCTGCTTGGGGGCTGGAGGGACCCGCTCCGAGGGGAGAGGTTGCTGAGGGGCTTTCTGAACCAAAGTGCCCTGAAGTCAGTGGGAAGAACTGCAAGCGTTTTCCCCTTTTTCCACGTGAAAAATGTTATTTGTGGCTTACTCTGATACAGCCACCTGCTCTGAACCACTTTCCCTGCATGCACACCCCCCGTTTTTTCATTTTTTAGCAGCATCAACAGAGGAGGGCAGATCTCGCTTGCCTTTCCCTTGCTGCAAAAGCAAGTTGAAGAGCATCCCTGGCGCCGGGAGCTGTGGCCGGGGCTGTCCTTTGGGAGCCTTCACCTGGATTGTGGCACAGGATGGATGGCAGAAATCCCCCTTTGCCTGCCACATCGCGCTGTCACAGCGGGGACATCTGAAACACAAGCTGCTGGAAAAGAGCAAGAGCTGAGCACGAAGGGCAAGTGTGAAGGAGAAGGCCCGTTCTGTTCATGTCTTGAGCAATCCAGCCAAACATTTGGTCTGCTTGGTTTTGAAGTCGAAGCTCTTCTCCTTTTCTTTACCTGCTCTTTTTTTAAATACGGCATTTTATTCCTGGTTCTTAGCGATTGCTTTCTGCTGCAGGGTACCGAGAAGGATTTCTGTGGAAGAGAGGACGCGACAATGGGCAATTCTTAAGCCGAAAATTCGTGTTATCGGAGAGGGAAGGTGCACTGAAGTATTTCAACAAAAATGACGTGAGTACCGGGGATTGCTGTATGCAGACAGGGGATTGCAACTGTAGGAGCATCTTAGAACACATAATTCCTAAGCCACCATTTTATTTATACAGTTTTCACAAACACTGAGTCCCCAGTCTCTCCAGGACAAGGGCACCAGGTACAGCTCACTGCTCTCTTTAGTAGGGTTTGCTCTTGGTCCACCACCACCACAGTCATGGTGAGACACCCTCACTGGCCATTTTACGCGTTCCTGCCCTGTTGCCCTTCAGAGTCGATAAGGCTTTTCTTAAACCATCAACGAAGGAATTTTTCCACAGCTCTGGCTCTGCATCATCCAGCTGACGTGGGTTTCATATTTACAGCTAGCTTGTGATGAAGGCAGCACCACCTCGCAGTGGTCACTGGGGTCTGAAACCTTCTTCGCGTGGCATGGCAAGCAGTCCAAAGGAAAAGCTCCCTGGCTTTCTGTTCCAGCATCAAGCATTTGTCTTTTTCCCCAGAGCGCATTTCATTTATTGTAAGTGAGAAATGGAGCTATTACCATGAAAATTGCATTTGTGATGAACGGATAGATGCTTTACTGTTCTGCACAATGTAATGGAGGAAGCCGAGGTGTTTTCTCTGACCTTTGAGCCTCCCCTGAACATCGCGGCTGAGAGCAGCCCAGACCAAGCCGCCAGATGGTCTTCTCAAGTAGTTGATGCAATCGTGGTGTCATGGTGAGCCATGCCGTGCAGAAGAGGGGAACATCCATCCACACTTCTCTGTGGCCAGCTTCAATAGCACCGTCCTCTCCCTCAGCTTGGTGTGGTATGGTGCAATTGCATCTCGTGGACAGGAGAGAGCCAGTCATTACCGAGGGAGAAGTGAAAGTCCCGGCAGCCCCCATTCAGTTGCTATTGACTGCTCTGGTGGTTTAAAGCTGCTTTGCTTCATTGTTGACCATAGCCGCGGTGGGAACGGCGCTGCCTAGATGCGTCCTCTTTGCTGGGATTTCCCTGCTGTGGTCACCCACGATGTCTGTGTGTCCGTGGCAAGTCCCCAAGTTCCCAGTGCGGCGCTAGCATCTCCGCCAGCTCAGGGACTTCTGCGTGGTGCTGGGGACCACAGCACCCCTGCAGAAGTGCACGACCTTCTGCTGGCCCCTGGCTCTCCCCTAAAGCTGGCGTTACCAAGAGCCTAATCGTTATTTTTTGGGATGTTTTATTCACACTTGCTTGTTCACTTCTCAGTGCAGTCCTGAAAGGGTGGTAAACTTCTAGAGATGTTTTGTAGGAAGACAAACCACGCTACAAAGCTCAAGTGACCTGGCACAGAGGGTGCAGGTGGGATTGGTGCCTGGGGGGGGCCTGATTCAGGCTCACCTAAGAGGTGGGCTGTAAGGTGTGTATTTGTCCCTCTGAAAAGAAAGTTCCCAGTTTGGAGGGCAAAGGGAGGAGCAGAGTCAGAAGCCAGTGGCTCATGTGAGAGGATGGGACTGGCGGGGACCGGTGCCCCCTGCCAGCCTAGCACCCAGGTCTGAAGTTGGCAAGGGGGTTAGTCCTGCACCTTCTTGGGTAAGGATGAACTGGCTGTAGGTGCTTGAGATGCAGAATGCATCCTGGCCTGTTAGTTAGCAGTCTGCATTTTTTTTTTTCATCTGGCTGAATGGTTTTCTTTCTTCTTTGGTAGTACTCATCCCGGTCTAAATGCTGGTCACTTACCGTTAGCTAAAGAGGCTGGAGGAGGTCTATGGCAGGAGACAGTTGAACAGAGGCTGAGATAGGAGGCACGGTAAAGATGCTTGTCTTTACAGCACAACATCCTATCGTGAGACTTGGCCTGTCCATCTTGCTTCTAGGCTGAAACCTTTCTCCCCTTGAACGCTGCCAAATTTTGCAGAAGAACAGAGCATTTTTCCAGGCTGGCAGAAAGCACTCATTGACGCCCGAACAAAGTCTCTGATATCTCATCACCAGGCAGTTTTGTGGGCTGGGAGTCAGTTTTTTAGCTAATGGCGCCAATCAAGAGTTTTTCCTGACCAAGTGAACTGCTTTCTGGCTTGAAAGCCAATTCTCAGGTGTTTGCTCACTCAGCTGTGTTTTCCAGGCAAAAGAACCCAAAGCAATTATGAAGATCGAACATCTAAATGCGACTTTCCAGCCTGCAAAAATTGGGAACCCACATGGACTGCAGATCACTTACTTGAAGGACAACAGCACAAGGAACATCTTTGTCTATCACGAAGATGGCAAGGTGAGAACGCGGCGGTAACAAGGGTGGGGTTGTGGTCCCGGGGGTTGATGCTGCTCAGAGCCGGCCTGTGGCACAGCAGGCTCTAACCGAGCTGGGAGTTGTTGGGGGTGTGTGGAAGGGATGGGGGTACAGGATGCACAGCCAGCTTTGAGTGTGTTTGTCATGTCCTTCCAAGCATGAAGGTTGTAAACTGTGTCTTCTAAATAAGAAGATGTAAGTGGAAGGAGTTGCTGTTCCTCTGCTTGCAACTAGACGTAGGGGCAGAGGCATTTTTTAAGGCAGGCTCCTCGGTGCCCGGAGAGGGAGATGGGGTGAACGGAGCAATGAAAGGTGAGGGGACTCAATCTAAAGGACTTGCAAAAGGGGAGTGAACTGGGCTGTAGGAGAACTGAGGAACTGGTTGTTTCTCTGCCTGTCTTGTACTTTATAAAATGCAAATTTGCATGTTTGTGTTGAAATAAATCCCCTTGCTTCGATGGCCTCTTACCTCTTAAGGGAGGTGTGAAGGAGAGGGCTCCCGGGTCTGGGGCGGTCGTTTGCACAACGAGGACAGTGGGACGCGGAGGCCAGGGCAGTGAGGGGGGTCCCAGCCCTCCTGGAGGCTCTCAGAGGGGTCCCAGCCTGGGGGGCTGCTGTGAGGAACAGCGACAGTCACCACCCTGCCCCGTGGGTCTTGTCTCCACGGACTGGTGTCCATGCAGACAATAGACCTGGGTGAGTTTGCAGTGAATGCCATCTCACGGCCTTATTTTCATCTCTTTCTTCCCTCCCCCAAATATTTGGGGCTCCCTATAAAATACCAGCAGCCTTGGAGTGGCCACAAAATCAGAGCCTAAAGCTGTCACGTTCACATTGCGTCTACTTTCCTCTGGCCGTCGTGGTGCCTTCAGCCTTTGACGCTGCATCCCGTTCAGCGCCCTCTCTGTCCGAGAGGCTTTCTGGGGGTGATCCCTCCTGGACCGGCATGGCAGGGATTTGCGGGATCGTCGCGGTGCAGGGCCGTTCCCAGCTGTTCAGCCAGGCGCGGCGAGCCAGGCAGCCCTGCTAGCGATAAGCGGTCTGTGCTCATAGCAGCCACTCCTCTCCAGAGTGTATAGGCCAATGATGCCACCAAAACCCAAGATACTCTTCACTTGTGGGTGGGCAAAGCTGATCTCGCCTCTGCTGCCGTCAGGCTCCAGGCGCGGTGGAGCCGGATGACGCCCGTCGTGCTCGCAGGGCTGCGCTGCAGGGGCTGGATGCGGTTCCTGCGTAGCGCGGGCACTCCTGGCAGGAGGCCATTAGCGTGTCAGGTGGGGTTAATTAGTGGCATTCCCTGGTTCTGTACGTGCACAGGAATGTGTGTGTAATATGCATGCGCACACATGCATGTATGCATATAATAGACGTGTAATAGATGAGCACGTGCCTGTGTCTGTGCTGCTAAAGTCTCTCTCTCTCCCCGCCCCCCCCCCAATATATTTTGGTCTCTAAAAAGAAAGCAATGATTACCACTTAAAACTGGGCAGGTCTTGCCACTCAGTAGGAAGCGGCAGAGCGTGGTCGTGCCTGCGTGCCTTCTGCTCCTTGCACACACAGTGGTTTATTAGCTGGGCTGCGTCTCTCCAGCCCCATGCTCTGGTTCAGCCTGGCCAGCCTTGCACACCCTGCAGCACCGCGGGGTCCTGCGTGTTTGTGGGCCCCGGGGAGCTGCTCCTGCAGGGCTGCTCCCAAATTTACCCTCCCCTTCATCTGCTCTGCCTGGTGGGATATGCAAGTCCCACAGCATGGAGTAGGCACTGCTTGTCGCCAGGTGCTGCTTTAGCACAGCAAAGTATTGCTGGGTCACTCTCAGGTACCTCCCTGGCCACAACTAAAACCGAATTAAGAGGAAGAAGCTCTTTCCTGTGAAAACTGCACCCCACTGTGTCTCTGATTTGCTGGGCTTTGGTGGTCCGCTTAGCCCAGCTGTGAGGAACGGAGTCAGGGTTTTCCTGTTATTTGTTTTTTGGGTTTAAAATGCTGAGCTCTCTGCTGGGGGATCATGGAAGGAGCAGTCCCGCGGTTCTCACGTGGTTGCTTCTGCCTTCGTGTCGGTGGTTTGGCAGGACACGCGCTGATGCCATCTGATAACGCCCAGGTTGAATTTCTTTCGACTTCCCTGAAATTGGTCTGCCCCTTTGGCTGAGCGGGGGCTGCAAGAAGATACCCCCCCTGGGGTAAGGCCCTGCCCCTTGGGACCGGAGGCAGCCCCAGGACTCGCCTGCGGTCCCCCACTGCCCTTCGCTCCCTCCCGTGGTCCCGTTGTACCCCGGAGGTGCTGCCTCTCCCCGATCCAAAGTGTTTGAGCCTGATTTAGGCTCCTGTCTCCTATTTCTGGGATTTGATTCCTCCCCACCTAATCCTGTCACCAGCCATGGCTGGCCTCCCACCAGGGCAGGATTCGGGGCCGGGGGGAACGGTTTGGGTGAGGAGCTCAGCAGTAATCCAGAGCATCGCATGCTGCTCTCCACTTGGCTCTTGTGCTGCAATACCCCAGAAGAAAGTGGGCTCATCTCTCGGGTGGGATAATCCCACATGTGCTTATTCAACCCCTAAAACAGCTGGGAGAGCCCTGCCGCCGTGGTGGCATTTGCTGGAGTAAAGCACCCACAGGGATAAAAGGCGGATGGATGAAGCGGATCGCCGTGCTGCCGCCCCAGAGCTTCACGGGGTGGGAGAGCGTCGTGCGACTTGGCTGGAGCTGTAGGTCCCGCGTGACCGCAGCCTGGCGGCTTCATCAGCTCCTCGGTGCGTCCTGACAGCAAACGAGAGGCTGAAACCAGCCCCAGCGCCCTGCTCAAGACGAGCACATCTGGGTGCTTTCGTGATGCGGGTGTCTGATAACAGCGGGTGCCTGGAGGGTCAGGGCAAGATGTATCTTGGGCTCTGACCGTTCTAAAGGCTGTTGTTGTGGTCTGCTGTTAGCGCTTAGCTACCACCAGACGTCCTGAGCCCGCCGGGGTGAAGCTGAGGCACCCGTGGGAGCTGGAGACTGATCCTCTGCATGGGGCAGCTCCTCCGCGCAGACTGCCCCGTGTCCCGGAGGCACCTGAGCTGCTGCTTCTTGCCGCCGCTGTCCCTCCTGTGGGCACAAGGCTGGAGCCGGCCCTACCCGCCCGGGCGTGGGAGGCAGAAAGCTGCAGAAGTGGATTTCCCACCGCTCTGAGCGCTGCCGCCGGGCTGAAGCTCCCTCCGCAGGACTTCTGAACGCCTCGGAAAGCTGCCGCTGCCTTCCCTGGTGTTAGCGTCGGCCTTAGGGTGCTCAGAGGTGGGCTGAGTCTCCCGGAAAGGGCACTCTTTGGGGTGCAGACCAAGATCTTTGGATGTTCTCTGGACAGATTAGCAAAATGCTCTTCCCCAGTGCTCCTCCTTTCCTGAGCCGCACCAGCAGCTTTCAGGATGGGCAGAGGTGGCGTGAGGGATCGAGCAGCCGCAGTGGGAGGGTTCATTGCTTGAGCTCCAGGGACGGAGGAGCAGGAGTTACGGTGAGAAGAATTTGCATTTTTGTCTGGGGTTGTCAGTCTGAGACTGCCACGGCAGTGGGGGTGGCTCTGGTGCGGAGTGGAGACTGGAGAGACGCCGAGGTGGCACGCGGAGGGCGAGTCTGTGCTGGCACTGCAAGCAGACCGGGAGGAAGCTGAGAGCCTGGAAAAGGCGTTTGCAGAGGTGCAGGCAGTAGTTCGTTTTCTCTGCTTGCTCCGAGACATCAATCAGTGAAAGGAATCTCTTCTAACGAGCTACTGAGGCGACACCTTCCCGTCTGAAAACACTGAGCAGTTTGACGTTGGTTTAACACATCAGATGTAATCTCCTTGCTCTGTCTGTGGCATTGTTCGTGATTATACACACAGAAGATTTTTAGCAACTGAGCCTTCTGGCTTTGCGTACGCAGATGTAAGTTTGTACAAAGAAAGGCGGTGGTGCCCCTTCCTCCAGTGATGGATGATCAACAGTCCGAGAAGCAGTCGACTGCTGGAAGTCAGTGAGGGTTTCGGCCTCTGCTTTTCTGCAGGGTGAAACCCTACCCCACGTCGTGATCCAGGAGGAGACCCACGTTTATGTATATAGCCAAACAGTTGGTGACTGTATGAAAAAGCATTTTAACATTACAGCTTATTGTTCACTACACCTCCAGCCTGGTTTGGGCATCATTAACTTCAGGAGCCAGTTCCTCTTGCTGATCCTCTTTGTGCTGCTATCTGGGGTCTGCTTAGCTGCTTAGGGTAGGAAAGCAAGTGATAAGTAAGTAAAACCTCAGACAAGTAGGTCAGAGTTTCCCAAAACATTGTTTGTGTATGTCCTATTATGTTTTGGGGTTTTTTTTCCCTTCAACTTGAAGTAGATTAACAAACCAAAGCAAAGCGTTTGGACTTTTAGAGGGTGGCTATTTACCACGTTAGACTATTTTTGAGATACGCCCAATTGAACTCCTTAAAACAGACATCTCCAAAATTACACAAGTCTTTTTTTTTTTTTCCCCCAGTCATTTTTAAAGCATAAAAAAGTTTAAATCTCACTGAAGGCCAGCTTCTACTTTGATATGGTCTTTCCTACGCTACAG
Source organism: Sagittarius serpentarius (assembly GCA_034782735.1). NCBI lineage: Eukaryota > Metazoa > Chordata > Aves > Accipitriformes > Sagittariidae > Sagittarius > Sagittarius serpentarius. The sequence continues at coordinate 13,067,256 of JAVKLA010000061.1, read as the reverse complement.
CAATCTCACCTGAAAGGGTTGACAGTGTTTATTTTAGGATCACATCTGGCTCATTGAACCTGTCCCTGATGTGTGAAGCTTCACCTGCGTTAACGACAGGCGGATAGTGCAGCATCCCGCAGCGCAGCATCCCGGTGCGGGCAGCTGTTACATCTCCCTTCCAAAATGCCTTTCCTTTGCCCATACCTTTAGACCACAAGGCAGTATTTGAGAGCTCCCTGTGTGGGTCACTTAAAATTAATGTGGCATTTCTCAGTGAAACGTTCAAAAAGGCATCCAGTGCCGCACAAGCTCTGCGGGTCTCACCAGACACAAATGAATAAACGAGTTTAAAAACAAAGAAGTTACAAAACAACTATCTTGTAGGGGAAGGAAAAAAAAACACAACAAAAAAAAAGGAGAGAGATTTTTGCCAAGGACAGGAAGAAGTGCCAGAGCTTCTGGGAACTGAGCTGGGACTTCAATATCCCTGTGCTTGTCCCTAGAGGACTCGCAGATATGACTGATAGACTGGAGTACAAAGATAAAGAGATATTTAACCACTCTTTTAGCAAAACATTGCAGTATGTTGCTAAAATTTGGGTGGGACTCAGGCATCCCTTGCATGTCCTGCCCACAGTCAGCTTGTGGCTGCCGGAGGGACGGGGCAGGCGGGGGCGGGGGGGGTGAGCGGGCTGCAGAGGTGTCGGGCTGCCTTGGCCCCAGCCAGCACGAGCCGAGCAGCCTTTATAGGGTCAAGCTCAGTGATGGGCTCAGTATCTCAAATGCTGACTTGTTGCTGGTTTTGCCAGTTACAGAGACAGGCCTAAATCCTTCCCTCTGCAGAAAGCCCCTTGGTGCTCGCTGGGGGCTGCAGGGCTCCACGCACGTCTTGCAGCCTGGGACAGCAGCTGCATGTTCCCCATCCTTCACCCGTTTGCTGCTCTCTTTTATGTCTGTGTTTTATTTTTTTCTAGGACTGCTGCTCAACTGCGCTCTGTCACTTGGGGCAAAGTGATGGGAGAGGTGAAACGCAGCAGGATCACGTTATTTTACGTGCAGACTATGATACTCACTATGATTTTCCTTCTCGTTATTAGGAAATAGTGGATTGGTTCAATGCCATCCGGGCAGCACGTTTTCATTACTTACAAGTGGCATTCCCTGGAGCCAGCGACGCTGATGTGAGTTTTCCTGCAGTTTGGTTTTTCTTTTTTCTCTCTTGCTCATTTTTAGCATCTTGTTAACAAGCTGGAAGGCTTGGAGAGTGTGCCATCCTTCAGAGCGTTTTACAATTACTGGGCTGAAATGATTGTGGCGAGATGTCGAGCCTCTGTGCAGCGCCCGTTACCATCATCCAGCCCTGGAAACCGCGTGCGTGTGCGTGCACACATGTTCACCCTCAAAATGTGAGTCGCGTGTATGAGTAACTCCAGCGCTGTCACGCGTACAGAAGCCATAAGCGTCTTTCTCAAAGATTGTTGCTGTAATATTAAAAACTGAAACAAAGGCTGGAAGGTAGAAGAGATGAAGGCAAAAGAATGTCAGTGCTGTGCCCAGCCCTCCAGGATGAGTTCTTGTGTGCAGGTTAATGCAGCCTGTCTTATGAGTCTCTGTCTTGTATTTTCCGGGAGCTGGAACTGCTGATCACATTACCTTTTGCTAATATAATACTAGAGGCAGTATCACCGCGAGCTGACAGTCAGTGCCTTGTGTTGCAGTTGCACGGGAATTGATGCGTGACGTCACTGGTGGATGTTGCTGATTACTCTCTGTTGCCTCCTTGACTTCGTAGATTAGGAAATCTAATTGCATTACCTGCCTTCTGTTTATCACCTGGGAGGGGCCCCGTCATGATCCGGGGCCGGCTCTGAGCTGCCGGGTGGCTCTTGTCCCCTGGCTGCCCCTGCACCCCGAGGACCCCCGGAGCCAAAGCCTTCCCGTTGGACCCAGGCACCGACACTGTCCTAATCCATGGGGAGAATTAAGAAGGACGGCCCCATGGCTGGTATCTGATCCCCAGCGTGAGGGACTTCAGACTTTTTTCCGACAAGAACTTAAACTGGGCAAATACGAAAAACCATAAGAAAAGCCTCATTAGCCAGCTATAGTACAGTTGCTGTGCAGCATGTACTTCTCTTAATCATTTCTACCCCTCTCCATATCTTCTACTTCTGTTAAAGTTGGATAAATCTGAATCAAATTGTCCCCCAAATTCCGCAGACCTTAATAGAGTTGCCATTTGTCCAGCAGCTGGTAAGAGTGTTTATATGCTCATCCCCTGACAGTTTTGGTGGGAGATAAGCTATTTGTATTTTTACTTATCATCCCCTTCTCATCAGTTACTCTTTGGAGGAAACACAGGAGTGTAATGTTTAGCGAGGTTTAATTTACAACCTTGAAATACTGAACAACACTTCATAGTGTTCAGTTTGGGGAGGCCTCTGTGGAGGCTGGGTTACATACACGAGGTAGCTCCATCCTGGGTGTTGCCATCATTAGCATCTAATTTATGATTCCTTTACCCTGTCAGAGAGATGAAAAGTCATTCAACTTAAACAGGAGCCAGGTTAAATGTGGTAGAGAGGTATAAATTGCTCACACCACCCTAAGGAGGCCCAGGCTGCCTCTGCGGCTCCCGGGGAGCGAGGCTCTCTGAAGGATGCTTTGGGGACCCATCTTGCAGGATGGAGGAACCTCTGTGAGCTGAGGGTGATGAGCTCCTTCCTCAGCAAAGAGTCCTCAGCCCTGTCCCAGGAGTCAAGCACCGGGGCTACGAATGCTGCAGAGCCCTTCGCTGCCCTCGATGAAGCATCCAAGATGAAGATGCTCCCGGCTGCTGCGGAACAGCTGTGTGATCCTTCGGGCTGTTGTATTTTGGGGTGTCTTTGCCCTACAAGTACATGCCTGCTCGACCAGAGCTGCTGTGGGGCAGAGTTACGTGTCGCGGGAGGGCAGTTTGGCAAGCAAAGCCGTTGATAACCTGTTTAAATGAAGGGCAGGAGCAGGGGCGGGGGGGCATGTGGCCAGGCTCGTCGGCTCTGGTTTTGATGAGACTTGTCACCTTTCAAGAGGCTGTGAGAGGCATCTGCAAAGATCTCGCAGCTACTGCCTTGCCTTCGCGAAGCAGCGTTAAAAATATCCCCGGCACTGGTGGCTGTTGTCAGTAATATCTGCAGGCAGGGGGAGTGCACGGGCAGCGAGTGTTAATGGGGTTTTACAGGCGAATTGTACTTCAGGGCTTGCGTGAGGAGCTCCCGCTGTGGCTGGTGGAGAAGATGCATCGCCAGAGCTGCTGACCGGTGAAGTGGGATTTGGCCCGGGGGCTTCTCCTGGGGGCTGCTGGCTTTGCTGGCGAAGGACTCAAAGATGCTTCGTGTTTCTGCACCCGCCTCTTCTGAACGCTTTGGAGGAGTGGGACTGACACATTCAGCCAGAGCCGTTGGGTGGACTCGGGGCGGGGGCTGAGCTCGGCGGGGGCTTCCTTCCAATGACCCCCAGCCCAGCCCCACACGCCTGGTGACCCCCCCAGTGACCTCCATCTGACGCTGCTCTCTTTTTCTCTCCTCTTCGGTTGCTCCAGCTGGTGCCAAAGCTTTCCAGAAACTACCTGAAGGAAGGGTACATGGAGAAAACGGGGCCAAAGGTAGGCTATGAAACGTTTCTGCCGTCCCTCTAAGCATGAGTCTTGCTCTGTACGGGGCTGAGAAGGGTCTGCTGGTGGGAGAAACCCACCCTTGCTGGAGAGGCACAGCCTTAATGCCGTGAATGCTTTAATGCACTTTCCTCACCTGGGAGCAAACGTTAAAAAATCCCCCAACACTTCACAAACCAAGCACCCCATCGCCCCTCTCACTGCCCATTCCTGCAAGCCCACCTGGTATGGCTGGCCCGGACCCTGGCTGCGGTGGCTCACAGTGGCCCAGAAGCCGCCTGTTCCCAAATCCCCCAGCCCATCGGGCTCCTCCGAGTGCCTTCATACTGCTGGCTCACGCCCAGTAAGAGAGGAGCTGTGCTGCTTTGGTGTGTAATCCGGCATTTTTTGACTCTTCAGCAAACAGAGGGATTCAAGAAGCGATGGTTCACCATGGATGACCGACGGCTCATGTATTTCAAAGATCCCCTGGTAAGATGGAGGTGTCTGGGCTGTCTGTTGGGAATTATCTGCAATAATAGTAATAACAACAGTAGTAATAAGACTAGTAATAATAGTAGTAATAATCCGCGGTGAAGCTCAGGCCGGTGGGAGAACTGAGGTGTCACTGCTAGGTGATCTGCCCGCTCTCCAGCGAGCAGTAGCCCTCATAGATACTCACCAAAAATGCTTTGGAAAGCCTGTGCGCACCAGCTGCGGATTTTTCTCCCTCCGGATTTTGGATCCCTGGTGTTGGTCCTGCACTGTGGGTGTCCCTGGGGGGAGCTGGAGCGGGGCTTCGTGGGGTGGCTGGAGCTTTTGGTGTTTGGCTGCTGCAATTTGCTGATGGAGCTTCTGGATGGTACAGGGCGAGCCGTGTCCTGGCTGCCCAGGTCGCAGCGCTCCCCTTCGCAGTCACGCCTGCCTGACCCCTCTGCTGTCTCCTAGGACGCCTTTGCTAGAGGGGAAGTTTTTATTGGGAGCAAGGAAAACAGCTACAAGGTCCTGGAAGGGCTCCCACCATCCACGCAGGGAAACCACTGGCAGCACGGGATAACCATCGTCACCCCGGATCGGAAGTTCCTCTTCGCCTGTGAGACAGAGGATGACCAGCTGGAGTGGATTACGACTTTTCAGAAAGTTATAAGCCGGCCGATGCTGCCTCAGGAATACGCAGGTGTGTTTGCTGGCGAGGGCTGGAGGTCAGCCTCGGCCCCTTGATTTCCCTTGCGTTAGAGGACGGAATGGATGGAGGGGGATCGGGAATGCAGCGGCATCGCTCCCTGGTGTGCAGGGAGGAGGCAAAGTCTGTCCAAGCAGAGAGGGACTCACACTGGGAGGAGGGGGATCGTATCCTTCCCTCTTCATCATCTCTGGCGTGATGTCCGCACTGCTATAAGGATGACCGGTCGCCCAGTTATAGGGATAATCGGACCCAAGGAGTATCGGCAAGACAGGCACCATCCGCAGGGGGGGCTGGTGCGGGGCTGTCACCACCTGCCAGTGCTTGTCCTGGTTTTAGCTTTATTTTCTCTTGTTTTTTTTCTTTCAGTGGAAGCCCATTTCAAACATAAACCTTAGCTGGGACTGGCTGGGCAGACCTGAGGAGTGAGCTTCTGTTTACAACACAACGTGGTTTTATTTGAAATGTTAAAAATAATGAATAATAATAATAATAATAATAACAGTAATAATGATAATAATACTTCCCTTTCCCCTCATCATTCACTTGATCATGTCAGAAACCAAGAAGGGCGGCAGCGAAACGTCGGAGAAGATGCTGATCCAACCCGAAATTCGGCTCTGTGGCCACTCCACAGGATGCGCCGCTGGGACGGGTGGTCCTGCGACCCCGCCGTCACCCCACACCCGCTGAAAGGGGTGTCCCACCCGGCTTCGGCGGGATGGCAAAGACCGTTGGTGGCACATCTCGGGGGAGGTGGGGCTGTTCCCCACGAGCTGGTCCCTGGGGCTGGAGCTGAGCATCATCGCTGCAGCCCCAGCTCTCTGCCAGCCCTTGCAGCCCCCCGCGGAGAGTCCCTGAGCGGCGACGTCCTCGTGGGACGTGAAGCAGCAACCTGGAGACAGCCGAAATGGTGACGTGAGAAATGGCTCAGCCTCCTGACGGCATCGGGGTAAATGCTAAGTCCATCGCCTCACCCGGGCAGCGGCGGTGAGGCTGTACCCAGGCTAGGGTCCAACGGGATTTAGGGACAGAGGAAATGGGCCTCGTCGGCCTCGTTACGTGCTTCACGAAGGGCACGGAGGAGGGGTGCCCAAGCGGGGCACCGAGCCACGAGGCCATGCTGGGGAAGCAAAGCTTTTGGGGTTGGGGCCCGTGCTCTGCTCCCTGGGTCGTTCCTGTTTCATGGTTCCGGGGGGTTTGCACCATTTCGGGAGCCCGGTGTGGGCTGGGTGGGGGGGTTGAGCTTTAGCCGCAGTTTTTCTGACTGGCACCATAAAAGCCTGTCCCAGCCCACCCCCAGCGGGCACGTCCCTCCAGCCGACGGCACGTTGCTTCTCCAGACTGGTGGTTGCACTTTCTTTTTCAATAATTCTCTCCATTTTTTTTTTTGTTGATTTTTTTTTTTTTCCCTGCCAAAAAAAAAAAAAGCTGCTTGAAGTGACGTTTCAGCGCTGTGTTGAGCACTGTAATTCCTGCGGTCGGGGCAGGCAGGCTGGGACCTGCACACCATGTGCTGGAATTTTACCCAAAAATGAAATTTCCGGTGTCCGCTGAAGTACCAGCCCCAGACACGGACCTGTCCGACGCGTTTCTTATGTTGGTGTGTGTAAATGAGAGCATCTCATCGGCTGTATGCATTCGTTCTGTCACTGGTAAGACAACTGTGGTACTAAATGTCATTCGAACCAATAAATTATTATGTCAGAGCCGTCCGTGGCCGTGTGGTGCTGGGGCAGGGGAGGGAGGGGGCGTTAAAACCCAACAAGTGGGTGACGGTGCTGGCAGAGCCCTGGGGGTGCAGGACACCCCCAAAACCATCCGGGGGTGTGTGTGTACCAGGTACACGAAATATACTTAAACTTCATGCACATATTTATATCTATTATATAACAAACTGCATACTATACTTCTGTATATTATATAGTGTATATATTTTATATAATACTCATATTTATGTATGCACACACATGCAAAAGATGTATTTCTTAGGAATATAGAAATTCTATGGAGGAGTTGTTGAATATTTGCAGACACAACTATTAAACTTGCATAGTAGATACATTATGCTATATAATACACTTCTATGTGTGTGTTCATATGAACACATGCATGTGTATATGTAGCTATAATTAGCCATATACATTTAATTTACAAATGTTAAATGTATTTCATCCATACATCTGTATATGTAGAGACATTTTTTATAATTGCAAATTTATAAAACAATTATGTATTATATACACATGTGCATGCTTTTTATATAAAGTATGCAATTTGTATTTATAAATTTAAGATATAGTACATAGAAACAGACATATATCCACATGCATACACATATGCATAACTACAGATAGATGTTTAATTTATATTAAAAGTATTTATAAATATGTATTTTACACACACACACACAGCATCACTCACTCACACTTAAAAACCAAGGCATGTCAGAAGCAGGGAGAGGACAAGCTGAGCTGGTTGCATTTATAGCTAGCTATAAAGACTGTGTACATGTACAATTAAGAATAACTTTAACAATATTATAAATTATATGCCATACAATTATTTAAATTCTTATATACACAAAAGGCTGTTGATATATGTGTGTGTATACACACATGCAGGTGTATAGGTCTGTGTACGTATTTATATTTTACGCAGACACATATTCTGCATATACCATAGTAACTACTGAGTATGTACATGTTATATAGGCCCATACGTGCCTTGCGGCACCCCTGGGCAGGCTCCAGGCTCAGCCCTGCCTGGCACTGGGGTTCGTTCGGGCTGGGCACACACAAGGTTCAAAGCAGGGGGTTGCTGGAGGCCGAGGTGAACACGTGAACTCACTCTGAGCCGTATCCACAGGACCCTGGACACCTTAAGCTGCCCCAAGCCAGGCACCGTCGCCGGCAGCCAGAGGCAATGCAATGGCTGGTTCTTAACCGCTGCCGGCATCCCAGAGCATTTATTAAATGTCTACAGCATCAGCCCAGGTAGGGGGTTCTTCCCTGAACTTGCTGCAAATCAAAGCAGTCCCCATCTGCGCCAGACATTACAACACCTGACTAAAACGCTGCCTTTACTGCGCAGAGGTAAAGCTGCAGCACTGAGTTCCAGATGACCCACAGTCAAATGCAGAGGCAGGGAAAAAACCAGGAAGGGAAGTAAAGAGCTCTGCTCGTAAACTAGAAAGCAGCACCATCGCACAGCCTGGTATAAAGTGTTTATTTGAGACTTCACAAGTAACACAAAGTCTTCCTTTCAATGCCTTTTCTTTTCCATACAGTCAATAAATTTGTATTAATCCCTCCCTCCCCATGCATGATTGCTGTTTATTAATCTAAGCCTTTTTTATTTTATTTTCATCGTGAAAAAATAAAGCGTTTCCCCACCATTTCATCTGTTCGCTGTACCACTGGCATCCGCCGTGCTGCGTTAAAGAGGAGAGGATGTAGAATGGCTATGCCTACCACTGGGGTTGAAGTTACTCCATTATTTATTGATTTTTTATTTTTTTTTTTACAGAAAGTGTTAAATGAATCAATCACCCAAGAAAAATAAATATATCATAAAGAACCAAAAGTTCTGCAGTATCCCTTTTCTTTACATACAGCTGCAGTTCAAATACATACAACGCTCGCGGCAAATCATTTCACTCACTATAACGCCATCACCTTTACGTCTGGTTGTGAACTTACACTGAAAAAGAATCTGTTCCAAAGGAGTAGAGCCACGAGCCAGAGGAGGTATTTTAGATGCCAAATTTTTATACATAGGCAAGAGAGATCCACATGGAAGCCAATTACCCAATGTTCCACTGATCGGCTTTTACTCAAGAGCAATGCAATGTTGTGCTTTTCAGGAAGTATCGGCTAAACACACCCATGGGCTCGGCCAGAGCCAGACCTTAAGTAGAGTGAAAGGCAGTATGAATGGCGTGCATGTTACTCATGGCAGTGGAAGCGAGTTCTTGGTATCAACGTCTCTTGGATGTGCATCTCAAATTATGCTGCTTGGCTTGTCTCGCAGTACTTTTGGCACCAGCCTCACAAAAATTATTCAATTGATCACTCTGCCTTTTGAGATCTTCCTTGGAGGTGGCAGAGGTCAAGGAGGCTTTCTCGTAACAAAGACGCTATTGGGTAGGCCGTGAAGTACGAGACCCATATTTATGCTTTACTGAATTACTGTGCAAAAGGGAATACTGCATCAGAAACCGTAGAAGACTATATTTTAATCAAAGTCACCAGCTGCTGTATCGGAAACCTGCTAACAATTGCTCTGGTTGGTTCATTTGGCTACTTTTTGTTGGTTTCTTTCTTTTTTTTTTTACATAAATAATATAGACCAAACATTATAAACATTTCAGCAACCATTTCTAAAAGACTGGAGGAGCCCTTTTAGGCGCCAAGAAACAACTGCAGGATTCAAATTCCAAAACTGTCTTTGGAGTCATCGAATCGTCAGATTTACATGGCACCCAATGACAGCAACACTCAGTCGAGCTCAATAGGACTGCTATCTTCCTGACCATCTTCTGTGTCATCATCTTCTCCAGTTCCCATCAGACTGTTTAAGAGATTTCCTAGAATAAAATACAGGACAGTCAAAACTGCTAGTTTTACAGTCTCATCTCAAAACCTTTAACTACTCTCCTACCATCCTGCTAGGGTGCCAATGTCGATAATGAAAAAAAAATTTATTTTTTTTTTTTTTTAAGTAAAAGAATCTCAGCAGGACATTAGTATTCCCACACTGGTTTATTGATTTGGGAAGCTGTATTTTGATACTTTTCCTTCTCTAGGAGTACACTGGAAAAACCCTACTGAAGTCACATACTTATGTACTATAGTTGCAGCAGGAGAGGAAAGAAAAAAAAACCAAACAAAACAACCAAATGAGGAAAGACACACCTCCAGCCATGAAACTGTCAAAAACCAGCAACGGTCTGCATCATGCTATAAATAACTTGTTCAAGGCATTTATGCGTTCTCCCTGGTTTATGCAATTTAAAGATGCTTGAACTGCTGAGAAGCTGTTATTTACATATGGGATCTATGATACTCATGTTTTTCATCAAACTTTTCCTATCAGTGAGTTGATTTTTGCAGGTAAAGCTTCAATTCAGTTCACAAACAGAGAAGCTTAGTTCTCAAGGAAAAACATTCACTTTTACAATAGTAATCCAGTTCAATTTGCTCACGTTTTATTCAAGAACCAGGAAATTAGGGCTGAATTTCTCTATTCCCTTTCATTTCTTGTAGAAGGGCAGCATTAATTTCAGAACTTCTACTTTGGGAACATTCATTTTATATCAGGACTGGTTAGGTCTCTACCAAAGTCCCAGACTTGACTTAAAAGAAAATCAGCCACTGAAGTCTGAGGGAATTGAGCTTTAAGACAAACAAGATTTTTCTTTACATTTGGAAGTTATACCATAATGTCAAAAATTAACTGTAAGACTCATTTACAGTCTCCCCTTCTCAAAGATGAAAAGTCTACTAGCTTCACCAAATTAATTTCACATGCAACCAATCCATCTTGTATTCTACACTAGTGACTGTTTCTACAGACTATGAAAAAAACCTGATATATTTGTTAGAACAAATGACCTGTTTCCAGCACAGCCATTTTATATAAGCCACTGCTCTGAAAAGACCGGTGGTATCTATAAACGACTGACTGCATAAGCCTTACCTAGTAATCCTCCATAGGACGATGTCTGCTTGGGCGGAACACCAAAGAAAAGCTGTCCTATTCTGTCTAGGTACTGCAACGACAAAAGATGAAGAACAGTGTCAGCTCCTTTGTTTACAGGTGGAAAGACTATGGGCAGCAGTCATACCACACAGGCTAGATCACTGACTTTTATCTACAAGTCACAAAACAGGAGACAATCAGCTATTATTTAACTAATTCTGTAGGTTAAATCTTGTTTACAATTACAAATAACTCACCTCATTATACATGGGATCTCTTTTCAGTGAAGGTTGATACTGTTCACACAATACTGTAAATACTGTTAGTTTTCCTCTAGAAAGGAAACAACCAGAAATGTAATCTCAGTAACAACTGAAAAGTAAACCAAGAACAACGTGAGAAAAATCAGACTGTACCCATCAACCGCCAACAACAGAAACCAGATGAAGTTTAGCAGTGGTTGAACAAAGGGCGGACCCTTTTCTATTGAAGGATGTTTCTGTGTGTATGTCGTAAAAACAACTGATGCGCTGGTCTTATTTTTTAAGCAGAGAAATCTGCAAAAGGAAACAGAACAGGGCAAGTTAAAAATAAAAGGCAGAGAAGTAGTTTTACATGCAGAAGGAAAAAGGGAAGCCAAATGCTCAACAACCTCTACTTCGTTTGTGCACAGAAACCATCTCAGCATTAAACTGATGGCAAAAACTCTTAGCTGGTAGAGGTGTACATCTTTGGCAATGGTTCGGCTATCAACTGAGGAAGGGGAAAATTGCTACTAAACTACATCGTGGAGTAAGTGGGTTGGGAGGGAGAACCAACGTTAAATGTTACTAGAATGAGTTTAACCAAGATCTAAGCAGACTGTATACAGAACGGTTACTAAAAGAAGGCATCAATTAAATCAAAATGTGGAAAGACTGGCCACCGTGCAATTCAAATTAAACATGACATGGCATTTACTGGTCCAGACTTTACTACGCTGAGGTAAAAACCTAATTACAGACCTCTCTCCTGGTCCCATCCACTCCCAAATACATCTGCTTTCAGTATGTATCTGCCAGCGTCCAAGGACTCTGTCATTCTGTTAGCACTACCTCAAAATAACACGGCATCAGGATCACTAATAAGTTTGACACACAGGTCTAAAAGTCTCATAATAAAGCTACACTTTGAGCTCCCAAGCCATGTGTCACCAGTTAACAGATTAATTTCCCAAACTGGTCAAATCTTTGTTCAGGTCCAGCTGATTTAACTGGCAATCTCTGCAAGTCCCATAGGCCTAACAAGAGGGTTTATCTGGGACGAATGCTGTCAGCAAGCACTGGGAAGGCTGCCACGAGCAGTCTCATTTTTGGTCACCGGCTGGCCTCCAATTCTGTACCCTCACATGTGCAAGGGCACTGGGCTCTTTTGCCTTACTGCTAAACAAGGAACTGCAATTATTTTCATTAGAGTATAAACTGCTACGTAAGAGGATTTAGTACAGTATTTGAGACATAGGCCAGTAAGGGATGCAGTAGCAGTGCTGTATAAATACTGAAAAAATAATCTCTTACTAATAACTTCTCCCTAGAATTCCCCTCCCTCCCTGAACAAAGCCCCATAAAACTGTTTAAGAGTCCTGCATATACTGGATTTCCACAAAGGATTTTCTACTGCTCAAAATTACTGCAATCTATATCAACCAGCTATGGAAAGCAGGACAAATCTGGTATGACAGCTTACTGCTGCCAGAAGACAGACAGACTTGCTCTCACCTCCTCCCTCTCCCCCAACACCTACTCTCTCCCTGAGTCCCTGCTGCACCGTCTTGTCTCCACCTCCTCCTCAGACTCCTCCATGAGCTGCTTTCTCTGACTGAAGAAAGCCATCAGCTGATTAAACACAGTAAAATTGGCTTTGTCAACCTTAATTGTAAATGAGCTCTGCAAAGGCACATAATAGCTTGCATTCCCACCTCCTACAAAATAGATGCCTGAAGTAAATGAAAGCCACCAGCAACTCTGTCAAACCAAGAACCATCGCACTCCTGCTCACGGACCAGGGTGACCCAAGACAAATTGTCTCTTAGGACAACAAGACTGAGAGCGAGTACTACACTAAAGGTAAACATAGAGCCTACTTAGATCCAGTCTTGGTAAAAACATCAAGGTAAGCTGTAACTAGACATAAAGTGGTGTTAACAAAGCTAAGAACTGTGCTTTCAGGATCAAACAGATTAATTCTTTGGGAAATTAACATGATTTCAGTTTTCGACCTTAATATGTTTTTGTTTATTTTTTTTTCTCTCCCCAATCTGACCAATTCAACAAAGCAGTTTTGAGAGTTTTCTCCTGTTGTTACCACGCAAAGTGAGTTTCAGAAGCTCTGGCCAGTTTCACAGTTTCTTTTGAAAAGCATGCATGGTTAACCCACAGTTACCCCAATTAAATTAGATTGGCCTCAAACACTGTATCATCTCAGCAAAATAGTTTTAAAAAAAGTTTAACACCTACTGTAGTACTGCCTGCGCTACAAACATGTCCACCTCACTGCGATATCCCCTGGACGAAGAGTATTCTACTAGCATATTTGCACATCCTTCACCATCTGTGGAGTGCAAGAAGTGATACCGAGATTCACTATAGTTTTGCTCTATAAAAGGAAAAAGAAAATGGCTTTTAAGAAATCAGTTCATCATACCTGAACATAAAAACAAATTTGTTAGGCTTGTATACTAGAGCTGGTAAAAGGACAAGAGCTACACACATGATATATAAACAAGACAAGTAGCAAAAAGAGAGTGGGCTTTTTCCTTTGTAAGTTACAAACAATTTATAAAGGGAGATAATAAATATGTTAATCCTAGATACATTTGAACAACTGCTATTAAATACAGTTTATTCAATGCCAACACAAAATACAGCTACCACTGGGACAAATAGCTTGAGCTGCAGTCATATCATTTTATCTAACTGCATGCTGACACTTCATGTGCTATCATCAGTGCTTAGGAGAAGAATCAAGAAGTTCCATATTAGACCATGTGCACCAATAAGTCAAACAGCACCTTCGGTGTCCTTCTTTCTAAGTGCACAGAAAGAAGGCATTTCCTATTTTTAGCTTAGCCCACTCTTGCTATCAAAATTAAAATTGCTTCCATATGCTGAATAGAACAGCAATTATACAGGAAAAAAAGGTGTAAGAAAGCAACGATTTGGTAGAACTTTGCTTGAAGCAAAGCATCATGCAAAATCACTGCAATGACAAATCAAAACTGGATAGCTGCTAATTTTTGGAATTTAAAAGCTTTGTTTTGAAACTCTGAGCCTTTTCTGATTAAACTCTCAAAAACTACAGACTAAGAAAACGTACGCATTTTGCTGTTCAAAAGAATAGTGAGCAGATGGCTACAAACTGGGGATTTTTACTTTCAGAATGCAACCGTTTCTTATCCTAATTGTATCTCAGCTTGTAACTTAAATGCTCTGAGGAAAATCCTCCCTTTCTGGCTGGCAGCAGCCATCAAGCTAACATAAGTCCCATGAGAACAGCTACGGGATTGCCTATGGCACGCAGGAAGGCAATGAGCTGGAACGTTGACCACTGGGTCAGGAATGTTGTATGGAACCACTATCATCACTTTGCAGCTACTGAAAAATTTAAAATAAACAAACAATCATCTTATGCAGCTATTAATTCATGAGAAACCACAGAGATGGCATTTATTCAACTGTTCTCACTCACCTTTGTTATGTTTTGAACATAAGACGTTAAAAACTGGCTATCATCCACTATTAAAATAATTATTTAGTGCATTTTTGGTTTATCTTGTATCCCATCACAAGTGATAAACTCCCACACAAATCAGAGGCAACAGCATTCATTCTGGAATAAGCCTACTGGTCCATGTCTCAAAAAGTACCTAATTACAGATCCAAAGACTGTTTTTGATGCTAGGCGATGTATTTCAATCTTTTTCATGTTTATACAGGATTTAAAAATGAAGAAAAAAAAACCAAAACCACAACACAACAGCTTTCCTCCCCAACAATTTTCCTCCTGAAGACTCAAACTACTCCAGTGTCTAAAGGATCAGCCTTCCTTTTAAAGACAGCTGCAGTTGAGTTTTGGGTTTTGCACTAATACAGAGTTACAGCCCCACATTGTTTTTAGTAACATTAAGCTGAAGCTATTGCAAAAGTCAGATAATAGCAGAACTCAATCAATCATCTCCATCTCAGCTTCCTTAGATTATTTCCAAAGTAGATCTCTTACAATATCATACTTTCAACATTTCAAAGGCAAAACACAGAAAAGCCAGTTAATTTTTCTTACCTTTCCACAGGGTGATTGCTAGTAATTGGTGTAGTTTTGGATGTCCAAGTTTTCCTGATCCCCCGCTAGACCATTTTAGTGCTCTGGATACGAAAGCCACTCTTTCAGGAGAATTTGGATCCATTAAACTAAACAATTTAGCCAGGTTTTCTAGAAGCAATAAGATTCACATATTTAGCATTAATAGAAATAGGATGAACTGCTACTTGCAGTGCATCTTTAAGATGAAACATTTAAGTTACAGTGCTATTGTGTCTTTAAGCTCCCTTAACAGCCTCCACAAGCCACCTTAAAAAAGAGCGACTTTGAACTTGAGCCACTTCTCATACATCAAGTCAGTCTTGCATCTATCAGCCAGCAATATTCATATGACTCCTCCACAGACTTAAGCTGTGCCTTGCAGTCAGCTGGTGACAGCTTTCCCATCTCATCACTTGGGAGAGGACATCCCAGAGGACCATGCAGTTTCAAGGAGGACAAAAGGCTGCAGGTTATGGGACTGCTTGCCATTCGCAGGGAAGCTGTGAGGGACAGAAGGCTGTGGTTTGGAAAAGCACCACCAGAAGTCATAGATGGGATACAAAATGTCAGAGCTGATCTAAGTAAACAAAGAACAGCCTCTGTCTGTCTGTCTCCATGTTAATAGGAGCAGTTTGCCCATGCTGCAGCAGTAGTCTGGCCAGGCAGCTCTTAAGAAGGTCTCCCCAAACTGCCTGCTTACCAAATCTCACAGTCAAGCAAGAAAAATTTCCTTGTGAACAGCTGAACCACAAATAACATGCACGCTACCACACTGCTAGGGTGGGAAACCATCATCCACCAAAGGCCTGGGGACATCAGTGACCATGCAGACAATACATTACTACTGCATTGAGGAAAGGACAATGCCACAAGACAGCAATGACTGTTCTAAGCATGCCCACAAAGTTACTGGGAATCCACTATTCTCTAACAAAGTTTTCCCCCAGCCTGTTTCTGTGATGAAGTTAACCCTTAGCCATGTGGGAGGGCATAGAAAAAGGATTTCAGGTTTCAAGACCGTTAACAACAGTCACTGTGAAGTGAAAGCACATCTAAACACCATCAAACTGAGTGCAACAGTCACCTCACCTAAAAGGTCATCTGCTACTTTTGCATCCGATTTCTCCAAAGACTCCAAAACCAGCATGGACAGATCAGCAGCACTGTTTTGCTACAAAACAGACACATACTGGTAGTGATGAACATATCAGTACATAAAAGAAAACAGAATTTTGTCAAGAGGTAGATTTAATACTTTTATCAACATCTACAGCTAAGGCACAGTATCAAGTTTCAACCTTTCCTTATAAAAAAATTATTATACTAATTTGATGGCATCAAAAGAGAAGCCTCCAGGAAAGCAAAACAAATGTGGCTACAGTTATTGTTTAGATGCTCACAAACCCTTCTGCTTTATGTTCCAGTTTGGCATAATCCTTCTTTGTGGAGAAAGGCTCAACAAAGTGATAAGCCAGAAGATTACAAAGTGATTACCCCAAACATTTACCATTGAGAATTCACCATACACGCCTCAAAACCTTGGAATAATGACACCCCCCGCCCCAACCCACACATACAAACAGTGACTTACCTGGTTATGACTGAAGAACAGCAAAGCCCCTGAATACATCAGCTCTCTTGCTTCTGCGTGTTTTCCTTGTGACATATACCTGAAAACAATACCAAAACCTTGATAAAAATTACCACTAAATAAGTTGTGTTGCTTATACATTTAAAGGATTAAAGATCACTAAAATTTAAAATAAAGGCAGTAAGGGATTTATTTTTAAATTGGGTTAGTTTCAATAATGATGTAACTTTAACTGCAAGCTACAACTTTTTTTTCTGCTCCAGACTTGATGGAATACAAGCAAAGAGTATAAGAATGAAAACTGAGAGCTTCAAATCTGATTTGGGCGGAAGCAAAGAGAAGGAAATGATCTCAGGAGTTCACCTGAGCAAAAGATGCCAATGCACTGAACTACACCACTCAGACCGTCACATTAGAGTCTTTACCAAAACCAAAGCCGTCACAGTGAAACAGTTTTCAGAAGAGACCCTGGACGGTTCGCACACCCAGCGCCGCCCAACCGACTCCAGCCCTCTCCTCACCAATGTCTCCTTTCCACTGGTTTAAGTCTCTCTGACCACTACCACTCTCTGCCAGGGGACATCAGCACATACTAGTCCTCTGCTGAACCAAAGTAGCTTCTCTCTGATGAGCTCTAGTAAGACGAGAGCAGCCAGCAAGATTCACCATGCAACACTTTAGAGAGTCACCAGTTCACAAAGGAAACAAGTCTGGTCTCTCAATATAATGCTTCAAAACACACCTGCTACAGCTTCCACCTTCCTCACTGCCGTGGTTTAAACCCAGCCGGCAACGAAGCCCCATACAGCCGCTCACTCACTCCCCTGCCCGGTGGGATTGGGGAGAGAACTGGAAGGGTAAAAGTGAGAAAACTCGTGGGCTGAGATAAGGACAGTTTAATAGTTAAAACAAAAGCTGCGCACGCAAGCAAAGCAAACCAAGGAATTCACTCACTACTTCCCACCAGCAGGCAGGTGTTCAGCCATCTGCAGGAAAGCAGGGCTCCATCACGCGTAACGGTTGCTTCGGAAGACAACCGCCATCACTCCAAACATCCCCCCTTCCTTCTTCTTCCCCCAGCTTTCTATGCTAAGCATGATGTCATATGGTCTGGGATATCCCTTGGGTCAGCTGGGGTCAGCTGTCCCGGCTGTGTCCCGTCCCAACTTCTTGTGCACCCCCAGCCTCCTCGCTGGTGGGATGGGGTGAGGAGCAGAAAAGGCCTTGGCTCTATGTAAGCCCTGCTCAGCAGTAATGAAAACATCCTTGTATTATCAACAGTTATAGGCACAAATCCAAAACATAGCCTCACACTAGCTACTGTGAACAAAAATTAACTCTATCCCAGCCAAAACCAGCACACTCAATTAGAGTTAACCAAGAAATTGAGAATAACAGAATTTGTTCCCAATGTTTACCTCAAGAGCAGGAGCCTCTTATCATGGCGCTGTAATTGCAGCCTCCTGGACATCACTACTATCGGTAACTAAAGGTCTTGAACAGTCACATCTCTACATTATAAACGCAGCATTCCCTATAGAAGTAGTTAAGGTGTGGCAGCAGATACAGCTTCCAGTTTCCATTTCTCTTAACTGCTTCTCAAAGGTGGGACAGTGTGGGCATGGAGGGGGTCACACTAACCAGAGGGAAAATGAACGAACGGTGGATACCGTGCTCTTGCGCTGCACGTGAGATTCCTGTCATGTGTGACAGTTCCAGGGACAAGTCCTACTAGCAAAATCAGATCAGACAACAAGCAAGGGAGGAGACAGTCCTCCAAAAACCGCAAGGTCTTTTAGCTAAAACAGTTAGCAGAACTGTAATAATGGATGGCATGATGGTGGTTTTTCGGAGTAAGTATCCTCAACAATTCAGATTTGCAATCACCACAGTAAATGCTCCGCATGTTAGTCAAACCTATGCGCAGTTCCAACATTTTTATAGTTGGCCTCACATCCAGGTTTGCTTCTAGGTGTTTGACTCCAAATCTCAGTGCAGACCCACTTCCACAAATTCTACTTCCAATAGATGCCCAATGTTATTTGGGGGCTCCTAATCTGGGAATTACTACAGCAGACAGTAAGAGATGCTGAAAACAGCTTTACAATACAAAATACATTTAAAAGGGTTGCAGTTTGTTGGTTTTTTTTAATTTATTTAAAAAGAACTTTTAATAAAAATAAATACTCACTACATTGATCTAAATGGCATTCAGAACAAGAGAGAAACATTTTCATAACCGAAATCCTGGAACAGATAATTCATACCAGAAAAAGCACCTACAAGCATCAGGAAAACAGACACCAATGTAACAACAACGGGGATGTTAAACCTGGAAGTTTGACTCAATCACCAAATCATAAGCAGAGAAGAGTTCAACCCAGCCAGCCAGCACAGTAACGACACTGGCCCAGGTACTCCTGTTCAGAGGAGCACAGGGCTCGCTGCTCAGGGTCAGGCAGGAACAGCAGTTTTCTACCTGCTCCACGGATCACAGGGAGGAATAAGAAGTCTGCAGGAGGCAGGCTTATGGTAGTCTTTCCTCCTCCACTTCTTCCTCTCCTCCACCCTCAAACACATCTCAGTTTATGACTTTTAAAACTCTGAGTCAGGATTTCAGGTTTAACGTGCAACTCTTGTCAGAACAAATGCTTTAGAGGCCAGTGTTGTTTAAAGCAAGCAAGCACTGGCTATCCCAGTTACAATTCCACAGCTGAGATCATCTCACTGTGTTTATGTGTCTCTGGAAAACTGTTGATATTAACATACATTTTACAGAGGACAGACAAGACTATCCAGGACCCTTTTTTGGCCTCAGTGACTTTCCAAACAAGTTTCACAGCCTCATTACATTTTTTTGCCTAAAAGGAAACCCTCTCCCCAGCTATGCAAATGTCACCTTTTCCCTTAATTGAGTGCCTTCTTTCTCTTGAATTTAAAATGGAAAAGGCAGGATCTTTAATACCAAACTAATTCAGGGAAGCTTAAGCAAAGTATGTGAGTTAACACATTCGGAAGACTAGATGAAAAGTGACCTGCTAAGCCAAACCATCTTCTGCCACTGCAGCCATCACATCACATAATCCCTACTACAAAATACGCTGTACTTTGTCTTAAATTTAGATTTATTCGCAAATACAATTTAAGTCTTAAGGCCTAGATAGTGCCCTTGCTGATCCCATCAGGCAGCTACAGCAGAACACAACTGCTCTAATTTAATAGTGCTTGGTAGGGCAGGTTATCTAGTGTACACTAGAGAAGGCAGCAGAAGCAGACTATGCACAAGGACTCTCTTCCCCACATACCTGGCTGCTGTTTTACTGAGGATACCCACAGGCCTGTTCCCATTCTAACTCAGAGGAGCTCCGAGGACAGGTGACGCACAAGTGAGCTACCAAGACTCAGACGGCAGTTTTCCCATCTGTCCTCCCCCAGCAGAGCCACAAGTAAACAAAGCTGCGACCGACCCAGGAAGCTCCTAGAAAAACCACTTTATTCTGTGCCCCTGAAAGCAAGGGTCCACATTTTAAATTCTGGTGAGAGAAAGGGTGACCACCACAATTTACAGCGGATGTGAAAATAAAATATCTAAAAAGGTTTGTAATAAAAATAAGTTTCTAATGACGTAAGAGGTAGTAGTAGCATTTCTGAAAAAATGTCCAGGTCTGCTCTACTTAGTCATTGTCATGTACACAAACAGTACACCAACTAGAACCTACACTAACAACATTCCTCCATACAGGGGATTCTTGCCATTCTGAGAGCCGCCCCCCTGCCTAAAAGCAGTACCGGAGGCTGACAGCCATGCAACAAAGTAGCCCTGTGTCTTGGCTGAGCAATCAAGCCAAAACCTTAACCCCCTGAACAATGTACTCCCAGCCATGCTGGCGTTTAAAGTAAGCTGGCAAACCAGAGGCTGTTGAGAAGGCGACTGACTGCTTGAGGAGCTCACGGACGGCCCCGGAGCCAGGGACACACCAAGACCCCAGCCCTCAGGGGATGCCCGGGGAGGCCCCCCGCGGCCCCCCCGTCTGGCAGGGGAGAGCCTTATTCGGCCTCCTCGGGACATGGGGCCGCCGAGAGACGTCTAGGGACGGGGAGGGAAATCCAGCTCTGTCAGTGACCTCTGGGAAGTATGACGCAACACGCCCCCTGCACGTCAACGGGACGGTGTGCTCACGGGAGGCGGCGGCAGAGAGCCCCCGCCGTCCCCAGGTGCTGCTGCTGCTGCTGCTGCTGCTGCTGCTGCTGCCGCCGCCGCCACCGCCACCCCCTCCCGCAGCCGGGCCTGTGGCTGGGTCGGGTCGGGTCGGGTCGGGTCGGGCCCGGCCGCGCCGCAGTCAAAGAGTTCTCCTTCAAAGCCCGGCGAGCAGCGGCTCCCCGCGCCGCCCCCGAACACAGCCGCCGCACCCCTATCAGCGGCGGCTGGGCCTGAGGGAAGGGGCGGGCTGGGCCGGGCGGGGGCGACCCGCGGGCCGCCCGCTGCCCCCAGGCCGTACCCGGGCCTTGCTTGGGCCAGCGCCGCTCACCCGACCCTCCACGGCACGTACCCGCCCCCCCCGCCCCCTCCGCGGCCCAATGAGAGAGCAGGAGGCGGAGATGGGCAGAAGCGGCGGCCAATGGGGAAAGGGCGTGGGCGCGGCGGGCGGCAGCAGGGTAGAGTGCGTGGGAAGGCTCTGGAAGGCCGGGCGGGGGAGGGGCAGGGCGCCGGGCCGGGCCCTACCTGAAGAAGAGCGTCCGGTACATCTGGTGCGCCTCGTAGTAGTCGCCCTTCTCGACGCTGGCGCGCAGCTTGCCCTCCACGCGCTGCACGCCGCCG
>JAVKLA010000061.1:13029753-13045390 GCA_034782735.1 Sagittarius serpentarius | reverse complement strand
GGGTTTAAGAACAAACAAGCCCACCCTACCGCCCCCCCAGCATTTCAAAAGGGTAGTGCACACAGCAGAAAATCATCCAGCAACTACCAACCTGGGGGTTGGTTTGGTGGGTGGTCCCCCCCCTCCCCCTCAAAAATTTCAGCCAGTGCTGAAGGAAAAGCAAGGGCTGAGTATTTAACTACCAAACACATCCTCCTCCTGGAGTTCCACTTCAAAGGTTTGTGACCCTACCTACCCCTGTGAACAGCTTAACAGGCACACCCTAGAGGGAACCAGGGCAGGGGCAGGAAGAGGTAGATTGTGTTTAGGGGGGGAAACGACTGCAGCAGATCTAGCATTAGTTTCTCATGTCCTCAGTTATTTAAGCAGGTGATCAAAAATACAGAAAAGAAGCTTTATTTCTTCTTTCAAATATTACATGCACTTTCAAAAAATTAAAACTCTTTATTTAAACATCTCAACAGCATCTTGTCAGTTTGGAGGCAGCAAAGAGTAACAGACATTTTGAAAAGCATTTACAAAAATACATTGCACAAAGTCCTATCTTGCTTTTTTAAAAATAAGTTAGTGTTATTCAAAATATTCCCACCCCAGCTACCTAATTTCAATTTATACAGGATAATTCTAATCTTAAATATGTAACCTATAATATGAAAACACCTGTACATGTGTAATCTAGCTCCTCTGTGTAGGCCATAGGTTCTGTCTCTAGCTCAATTGGAAAAAAAAGTTCTTCACATGGAGACTTTTTTTTTGCAAAACATTCGAGGACTGTTGTGCAACATACGTAACTCTATTCAGAAAACCAGTCAGCAGTTCTATGTGTAACTATAAAATGTATTATAACAGCCAGATAAAAATTCTGCATACAAGTACATTTCAGGAATCTTTTCAGAAAAAGATCTTCAAAGTAGCAGTCCTAAGGTGGGTAATAAGCAGTTTCATCTCATTCTGTGTGGAAATGTTGCTTTCAAGAGCAAGACATCACTCTAATCTTCTTACACCCAACTAAGGTTTCTGGGGGTGATCTAAAGAATGCCCATGTATTTCAATACAGCAGTGCTGAGCATAAGTCTCTTGTAAATGTGAAGTAGGGAGGTTTACTTCAGTAAGTAAAGGAATTCTTGTCCCAAAGAGATCACTTTTGACAAATTAAGATTGTTTAATTGCTGTATACTAATGTTTACTAAGCAATTTAGCAGGCTTATCAGCTCTGATCCAGTTAGTCAGTATATCAAGGTCGATTTCGAATTAGCACTAAGAAAACCAAACTGGCCAAGTTGCTATGGTAAAAACCCGTAAAATAACTTCAGTTAAAGTTATCCCTGACTTTTAGAGCAATTCATGGCCACAAATTACAGTAAAGCATTCTCAGTCACTGGTGTTTAAACTAGTTTTGGTTGTGTTAACTTTCCCTGACAGTAATATTATATTCAACATTTATCAAAGCCACCCTTTTGGATCCACCAAAAAGGTCAAACCCAAGGGTCAACTGAAGAACACCTTTAGCCGCAGTCAGTGTTCAAAATGTACCACAGTTTTTGGCTTACTGTGCCAAGCTAACAGAAGTATGCAGTTAAGTCCTGGATTTAAAAAAAACAGATTCCTAGTTTCAGAAAGTGTGGTTTATTCTTTAAAAAAACCCTATACATTCATTTGTAATAAAATAGCTGTTGCCTGTTTGCCAACTGGGCTTTATGAACCAGAGTAGTTTGCATGCATTAATTTTCTCAGCATGGACACAAAAATATAAAGCTAACTGGCAATTACAAGCTGAGCATTAGAGCAAATAAAAATTTTTTTATACAGTTCTGCTGACAGTCTTCTGCCTTTATCAGAGGATCAATGGTTCTGCAGTATATATCTTGCATCCTCGTCCTTTAAAGATTCCAGTGTTCTAGGCTTTCCGGTATATACAAATTGAGAAAAAAAAAATGTACAACAAAAAACCACCCAAGCTGTAGTGTAGGAGGTTATTCGGCAGGTTTCCCATGCACTCTGAACCGATAAAGGCATGTATATTCTGCATGTCCCCAATTAGAAAAAATTCTCAGTTCCACTATTTGGAATGCATTTTCACTTTTCTCCTGGAGAAGGAAAAAGCAAACACACAAACCAGAGTTAGGTTTCTAGTACGAACAGGTGCAAATGAAGTTGCTTTCTTAGATTCCTGCAACTAGCAACTTTTATTAGTAACTAAGTCATGCCTTGGGAACTTTCTGCCACTTTGAACCCAACCTTCCTTGCAACTAATTATTTGTGAAGGGAGTCAGAAGCAGCACGAAGCAGACTCTTCGTATGTTTAGCATCTTCACACCATTTGTGTCCAGATGGCACAAACCTTTCCTCCCCTCTAATCTATTTAGACCATAGGTTTTGAGGCAGATAGGTAGATACTTTCTACCTCAGTTTCTGCAGTGCCCAATAGAGAACAAGGCCTTTTTCCTTCACTGTTCATTGCGCACTACCATAGAAAATACGAGCATGTTTCTCCTGACACTTTAAATCTTATCATCCAGACTTACCATCACTGGAAACATCTGCAGTGGTTCTCCTCCTTGATCATAGACATACTGTCCTAGAAGCTTGCCTTCTTCTTGATATTCATCATCTAGACCCTATAACAACAGGATAAAGATTTTTGCTTCCGTCAGTTTTGACAAACCAAACCAAGAAGTATGTCTACATAACTGAGCATCAGCAGACAGCATTCAGAAGTCTATCCAACCAGGATCAGAATGTTTCCCATGTAATTTAATGCTTGTTCAGGCACAGCTCTGAGTTTCCTGCAGTGCAAACAGTTGTGCTATGTTTGTATGTTTTCATGGTCAAACCCCTTAATTTCCATGGCAAAACCACTATCACAGTGTACAATAAAAACTGCTCAGGACAAACAAGAATGAGAAAACATCAGGGTTATAAACAAGACAGAAGTCAAGATTCAGATGCTTGCAGATGACTGCTTAAGCATTTAAAAGAACTAGTCAAAGTTCTGAGATACCACAACTATACTCTGATGTAGCCTGTGGTCTTCTGTTCTGCCATCATGCCTACGCAACTGTGCTGTTAGTTAAAATCAATTTTAAAGAGATTTAACACACATCATAGATAAGCTGAAGAGCCAAAATTACGGGCGAGGGAGGAAGGGGAAGAAGTGGAGGAAGGATGGAACAATTAAAGTGTATGAAAGAACTAAACCAAATGAAAAAACATCTTTCTCCAAAAGCGTTTACTACTGTATAAAGCAAAAGAAACAACTCCCCCCAAATTAGTTGTAACACTTCTTATTCCTAATCTTGAAGCTCAAAAAAAAAAAAAGCAATTTTAAGAGCAATGACAGAAACAGTTTCTCTTCTTAGCTGTCCTCCCTTAAGTCATCATTTTCCAAGATATGTAACACATTCTTTATGCACACAAATATCAACTTACGTTCAGAGACAAACTTACATATACTGAAAAGTTCCTAGGAGCACTGGTGATATTTCCTGTTGGTGAAAGTGTTTTTGGTATGTGTTCCACTGTAAAGGCAGTTGGATAGATCTTCATTGAAAGTCTAACTACAAGATACCCCTGTGATCCTTTGAAAGCCCAGCAGTTTCCTGGATACATGTCCGGCTAGACAGAAGAAAGGGGAGAGAACAGGATGGGACACAACAACAACAAAAAACCCAACTACAAGCATTTTGTAATGATTTCTTTGTAATAAAGAACTGTAATGAATTCTGAATTATTAGGGACAATCTTACTATAGTAAGTGGCAGAATATAATCTATTTGGTAGAACTCTTCAGGAAGACAGCATATCCACTTGAACTACCAGCAGTGTTTTGAAGACCCACCTTGGGATTACTTCTCAACAAGAACCATCCCCAGTACTCCCACTTTGCAGAAGTCCAGTGCACCACCCAAGCCTCCCATAAGGGTCTTAATTTTGCTACAGCAGGACTTAAGCAGTTCCCAGGAGCTACCAGAAGAATCCCACTCTTGGGAACATAGTCAAAGTACCTGTGCCCCTCAATATTAGAGATGGAAACATCCAGCATCCAAAAAAACAACCCAAACCACTCAACACAAAATAACATTGCTGAATTTGTTTACTTGGCCTTTAATTACCTGAATCACTACTCTGGGAGACTGAGAGAAGTACCACAGAGGAATTCCAAAGAGGCTAATTAATGCTGTTTTAGTCTCATAGGTTTCAGAACAACGAGTACTCAGAATACTGCCACCTCAAAAAAAGATGTATCAGGTTAGCAGAAGTAATTATTCATTTCTTCCTGAAGACTTAAGGCAGAGATTTGTACAAAACTTAATGAATATACCAGTTATTTTCCTCAGAAAAAACTATTAAAGATATTGTTAAAGTCTAATAATTTTCTGGGGATACAATGCTTCTATCAAGTACAATGTTATTTTAAGAACATGTTAACGGTTTTTCATTTAAGAGGGTTCAAAAATACCCATTTTTCCCTGATGGGTTCAGTGGTGTGTACACCCCACACCAGCACATCTGTGGTTCTCTATTATCCAGTTGCACACATGGTTGGAACTATTCTAGCCCCATCCATGCATACCTAGGCTGATACCTAACCCTGTAAACAACGGGCACAGATTGCAGAGTTTGCCTGATCATCAACACACAAGGATGCTCTACTAAACTTGAGTCGTCTTTTTTTTTTTAGTAAATAATATAAATAACATGAACAGTAAAAATGGCATTTCCTCTATTTACCTCCAGATTCCAAGGCGAAATCCACCATACCAGTCTTGTCTTGAGAGTAGAGTTTCAGTGCATTGTTTACAATAATCTGTGCTTGCTACGGATGTACACATAGAAGAAGAAAATGGAAAGAGAAAAAATTTAATATCAAGTGATAAAATAATTGATATATAGACACCTGTGAAGTTGCAAGCTTCTTTGAGATGCTGCACTCCATCACAAGTTTTTTAAAGCCTCTGTCAAGACAGAGGCCATTTCTAATGCATGGTTGTCTGTCCTAAAATACAGATTCATACTGCATCTTCACTGGCGTTTTCTTCAAAAGTTCCATTGTTTCCCCCACCTTCCCAAGACCCTGAGCTGCATTTCTTTGGCATACTTGTTTCTTGGGAATTCTTCCATTTTCAAGATAGCATACTTTGAAAAAACACAAATGTTCACAACAGGCAACAAGCAATGCTGTATGAATACACCTGATAAAGCATTTTCTGTAGTTCTCCACATTTCAATTAATGTTCCCAACATATCTTAAAATTGTTAACATTTATACTGACAGTCATGCTCCACAAGATGCCTATATAAAAGGACTCTCTACAGTTTTATTTGAACTTTTGAGCCTTTGAACTCACTCACCGCTTCTGTGATTCCAGAAATCCCTGCATTAGCCACAGCATTTGTTACTACTTCAGAGGTTAGTTTTTGGTTTGTAACAGACATGTGGAGGGTAATATTCTTGAGGATCTGCAACTCTAAATCATGCAGCGAAGTCTGCAGATCACTTTTGCTCACAAAATTGGACGTAAGCCATTGGAGAAGCGATTCCGGAAAGTCGTCTTGTTGATCACCAAAAAGCATTAGCTTGAGAGATTCTCTGACCTGGGCATCTACCTAGTAGAAGCCATTAACAGTTACAGTAGAAATTATTAGTCTTTATAAATCATGAAGTAGTACTATATATATTTAACAGGCACACGTGAAATCAATACATACATTCAGTACTAGTACTACACATAAGTCTAGCTTTCACATGTGTTTTAACTACAGTGACTTACACTGGAATAACAGACCAGTCAGGTGTGCAGAACAAAGACACCTAACAAAGCTGTAGCAAACGATGCAGTTTACATCAGTGGTCTAACACTTTAGATTAAAAAGAAGTTGACTCCAACAGTTCAAAGGTGACAGCGCAGCAACTCTAAGCGGAGCAGTGTACTTGTTAGGCCCAGTTAAGCAAGTCACTTAATCGCTCACTTATGGTGTGCTTCGATTCCATACAAAATAGCTAGATGTCCTGGTTTCAGCTGGGATACAGTTAATTTTCATTTCAGTAGCTGGTATAGTATTATGTTTTGGGTTTAGTATGAGAATAATATTAACAGCAACAACTGAAAACATCAGTGTGTTAAGCAGTGTTTATATACTAAGTCAAGGATTTTTCAGCTTCTCATGTCTAGCCAGCAAGAAGGCTGGAGGGGCACAAGAAAGTTGGGAGGGGACAGCCAAACTGGCCAAAGGGGTATTCCATACCATGTGATGTTGTGCCCAGTATATAAACTGGGGGGAGTTGGCCCGGACAGGGATTGCTGCTCAGGAACTAACTGGGCATTGGTCAGCAAGTGGTGAGCAACTGCATTGTGCATCACTTGGTTTGTATATTCCAATCCTTTTATTATTGCAATTTTATTATTATTATTGTCACTGTTAGTTTCTTCCTTTCTGTTCTATTAAACTGTTCTTATCTCAACCCACAAGTTTGTTTTGGGTTTTTCTGCAATTCTCTCCCTCATCCCACTGGCTGGGGCAGCAGTGAGTGAGAGGCTGTGTGGTGCTTAGTTGCTGGCTGGGATTAAACCACAACACTAGATCGTATTTGAGCATTATCACAAGATGGTGTTTTAGTCAAAGTTGATACTCCCATATCAATACTTACTGTTGCATTTTGTTGGCTACATTCTAGTCAGACCTTACAAAAGGCTTCAAAAGAACTTTAGCATAACTTTTTAAAAGAACTCCCAGATAACAAAACCTAACTTGCTTTTACATAAGTTTCTTTTCCACATTTCCATGGGTTAGCAAAATACATTGGTAAGAACAGCAAAGTACTGTATACAGAACTGCTGTTGCATCACGTTAAATGCAAAAAACCTGCCATTGTAGAAAACAAGCCATAAACTCCTGTCTAGTAAAGTGTTACTAACGGAAAAAATTTACAGTACCACTACATAAAACACTACCGTTCATTAAGGTGAATACTATCCCCACATTACTTATTACAGTGCATTTCAAGAAACTTAGTGAACAGAATCAAGTAGCACCAAGTTTTAGTGGGACAGTTACAGAACCTACTTTTTCATGAATGACATCTATTTTCTCGCAACTCATCTTCACACTTTCCCCAGTTAACAGCTCCGATTTCATCCGAGACAACTCTAGTTCTAGGTTTTTAACTTTGGACAAAAGTTGACTGTGTTCATCATCATCTCTGACAAAAATAAGGAACAAGTAATTACGAAAGAGCAGTTTGAATCATTCCATCATATTCCGAAAGCGTGAGAATGTATTTGTCTAATACAAAGTGCTTTCCTGGTTCAGTTATTCACCATGACAGACATTGTGAGCTTGCAGTTCCTTGAAGATGTTATTTAAGGCATACTTAGGATTAATATATTCAAAGCAAAGTATTTTGAAGTTGTGGACAAATCCAGCAGTGATGACTTTAGAACATCCTCAGGCCAACAAGTTAACAACTTAAACATATATATATTTTGGGGAATCTAAGGTGTCTGGCAAACCAGTCAAACTTTATTTGCATGAGTTTGCCACTGGTTAGAGCAAGTTTCAGGTTACCTTAATTAAACCAGAGTAACTTTAGAGGCAGGTGTCAAGTTGAGCTTAAGTACCAGGTCACATATGGCCAATATAGATCAGCATTCAGTGCATGCTATGGAAAAAGGTATCAGCCATCATTCTAAAGCCATTTTACATTTAGATCTAATTTAAGTGACAATTCAGCAAACAAGTGTTTCTTTTCCTCTTCCCAATGGGGAATCTACTTAATGAAGCGTTGCAGTTTTTATCCTGGTATTACACAGTACATGAGTGGAAAGTAGTATAGCTGACAAACCAAAAACAAACAGAGACAAAGGTTACAACTGATACTATTGAAGAATTTAAATATAAAGCCTATCAAAAGCAGTTACTGCATACTTCACTAAGCAATCTGAGGGAAGATTCTAATGCATTTATAAGAGGACGAGAAGTCACTCATTCTCCTCCTCTATATAAATAGCTTTCTCTAGTAAAAAATGTAGGACTGCTCACACACTGGAAGTAGACCTCGTGCTGATGTTCAGCATCACAGTTAAAGTCTACTATAAGACAGAAGTACTCCTGCTGACAATACAAACTCTTAAGGTCAGTTAACTGACACAAAGAAAAGGATTGTTGTATTTCAAAGAACAACATGTGTATCACCTTTGGTTAGCATCAGGATTGAAAAAGCAAAATATATTTGAAGAGTGCTTATACCTCACTGTTTTTGCTTTGGCTACGTCGAGCTCCTTCTGGATGTCCTAAAACACACAAAATTTAGTTTTAACAAAGAAACACAAGTGACAGAAAGACAATAAAGCATGTTAAATGAAAATGAGATTTTAGCACCCTCTATACAGGACTGTTCCCCACACTCATGTTTGTGCCTCTACAGCAAGATTTTATTCCCAATAGAAGCTGCCTCACTGGTCAAGTGAATAATTTTTAATCTTTGGACTGAAACCCCCTCCAAGAAGGGGGAGCAAGAACACAAACACGTTTTGAGACTTAAAGAACTGTGATAGCTAGAGTAAAGCAAACTGGGGTTTGGGATGGCCAACAAAAAACTTCACCTATTTTATCAATGGGCTACATACAATTAGAGCGAGTTAGCAAATCGAACCTTGGATTCAGCAGAGAGTTTTCCAAGAAGGTCTTCCAGTGTCAGGATGCGCAACTCATGTTCTTGATGTAAAGCCAGGAAGTCAGTCTTAGAAAACAGGTAAGAAAAACGTGGTGTATTTTCTTCTGGTGTACAAATAGCATAATTGGTATTTTTTACAAAGCATAATTTTTATTTCATTCTGTGAGTGCTTAAGTGATTTATCCTGCAGGTAGTGTGAGAAATTATAGAATCTGTAATAAATATAAAGGCCTGATTCAGCAGTAGTAGAGGTTATACACAGGGAAGTTTACCACAAAACCCCTTCTTTGTCCCTAGTCCTTCCTATAGTCGTCTTTCTCTGTATGAAAACAGGATAAATCCAGCTGCTTTTCTACAATCTAAGATTCTACTTTAGACCAACTATCTGGAATTACTATTTGGAATTAATTCTTTGTCAGCAATAACAAAGGAGGAATAAATGCCAATGACTGCTCCCTGGCATTTACTACCTATCAGTTAATTCTGTAACAGAAAGAATCCTAAAGTCCAATCACTAATCTGCATTATTAAAACAGAATACTTTGATCAGTATCAGAAAGCATCAATAACTGATTATCTTACTTTTTCCTCCAGTTTCATAGCTTTAAGATGCTGACCCATCACATTTTTTATTAGCTTCAATGTTTCACTTTTGTCACTCATCTGGGCAACCTGAACTTGAAGATTATGGAGTAGAAGCATCACTTTGCTATATTCTTCGTCATGGTGATGGCATCTGTCAGACACGAAGGCCATTTGCTTTTCCAGCTTAGTTATACGACCAGAATCAAAGATATTTATGGTATCCTAAGGTATAAAAATTTTTTTTTAATACATAGAAATCAAGACATTTATTTACATTACCTTTGTGTGTCAAGTAGTTATCGCACAATACTGAAGACATGGGAGTTAGGAAGTCTTAAAAGATATGAAAGTTCTTCCCTAGACTGTTCTCCCTTACCTTTGGGGGTTGCACAGAGTGAAAAGAATCATCCTGTGGTTCAGGAACACGAACAGAGTCATCTATTCTCTGTATTCTATCAGTTCTTGTCCAGTTCAACAAAGGTAATGATGAAATGAAGCCATCAAACCCCCAGAAGCATATACCTAGATCAGAAACAAAAACAGAAACGGTGTTCAACCAAATTCTCCCTTAAGACTGCTTATATCTACAATTTGTCTTCTTACTTAAGGACACAGTCTACCTTAAGTTCGCAATGCAGACTTCACACAGTGGACACTACTCCAGTCTAAATAAACAATTTTAAACCTGGCTCATGCTGATTTTAAGTCAAGCACTCCAGAATATTACAGTACATCCATCAGCACCACCCACAGAGCTATATGGCAGGCAACTTGCACTTCTATACCATATATCCTTAATCTCATACTACTGCTTCCCTGGGACCTAGATCTCATTTACTGATTAAGACAGGCCATGCTCACTGAAGGTAGACATAAGTACTGGTTTTTATCTCAATTGAAAATACCTTGCCTTATACTCTTACTACATATCACATTGCATAATATCTAATAAAAGCTGGAGGAAACTTAAGCTGCCATGGAAACAATCTAGCATTTCACAAAGATTACACTTATTTTTGCAGTATCTTAGTGAGAAGGAGCAGGATTTTCTACACAGGGTAACTTCTTCCTTTCTTACTCTCCCTAGTAGAGAGGATTCTGAATCCCCACTAAGCTTCATCTTCTCCCTAAAGCAGCTACAAGTTTAAGACACACAAAGACATGAAACTGCCTTTCAGAAGTGGCCTAGCGCTTTCAGTACATATTTTAAACTGAGTTTTGTTTATTTCAAAGTAGACAGCTGGCCTGGAATATTGCCAACTAACCAGTCTAAAGAGCAGTATTTTAAGCAACTAAAGCATGGTCTAGAGCAAAGGAAAGACTTAGGATGAGTCGGTGAAAGAACTTAACAACACTTATGAAGACTGACAACAATCAAAGCAATCAGTACGCAGCCTACTCTATGACCTCATTGCTATTCCTATGAAGGAAGGTAAAGAAAGAAGGACTTCAGTGCATTTATTTACTCACCCACTCTCTCTGCCTAAAGAGCTCTATGAAATTAAATCAAAGGTATTCCCTTCATGGCAAGGGGAGAGCTCACTGACTTGTCAGTACTTTGAAAGCTTGAATTACTGCCCTGTTCACAAACCAACTTGCTCTTTTTCACTTCTGCATCCTCTTCATAAACTGAAAGTTCAACTAAAAGTGCTATTTTGGAACAGCTGTAGTAAGCATACACCGATTTGTATAACTAAACAATTCACATACCTAGTAGAAACAGGAGTGGGATAAGAACCAGTAACAGCTTGTAGATCTTTGGAAGGCATCTAGAGAAAGAGAGAGAGGAAAGTTTACAAGAAACAATACATTTATCATATTTTATTGTTTTATAAGTGGGTAAATAATTTGCTCACAAAACAGTTTTTTCAAAGGATACACACCTTCTTAGAAGAAACACCTTGAGCAAAGACATCAGAGCAACAAGTTGATACCACCCAGTTCTAAGCAACCTGAACATGCCAGAAGCTGCCCTCCCTAGAAGACAAAAAGCAGTAGTGTGAAATGTAATTACTGCGGCACATGTTCAAAGAAACTGAGCAGAGGAACATGCAACTGTGGCCAAGAATACTTTGCACAGCAGAGAAATGCGTAAGTACAGGCAACATGCAGCTTATTAACATCTAGATATCACAAGTATGACAGCGTAATAACATCAGCTACTCAACAAACCCAATAGCCATGCAAAAAGATGAAATGCTTATTTGTTGTAACAAAGCTATCTTGCTGGAAGTTCAGTATTAATACATGAATCCAAGTTACCACACATTGAAAACCTCAGCATGTTTCAAGAAATGCATAGATTAGCAGCACCAGTTTTTGCTAAGAGGAATACCAAGATAGGACATGACTACCAAACCAACCACACCCCGTTATTCTTGACATCCCATATTCTGTGCTATTCACACACTCATTCCCTCATGAAACAGTCTGGTTAGTCTCCCATTATGCCTGTGAACAGAAATATACCCTCTCATTAAGCATATTTTGGTCAATAAAGAAAGTAAAGTAGCACATGCATTTCAGGATACAAAAGCTACAGCATAAGCATAGTTGAATTAGTATAAGCCACACAGTGCAGATTCCTAGTTTGTCAAGGAACAGGCAACACACATGGGTTAGGATAGTAACCTGGAGAAAGAACGGCCAGCCAAAGTAGAGACAACACCTTCTGAGACACAAGCCATCCTGTTGCTCCCACTGTTTGCAACACGTGAAGCATAAAGTAACCTAGATTATAACAAATTAACTCTATGTGGTAACATACATAAATCAGCTTAAGGTTCTTTCGCAGTACATGCAGTAAAACAGACTCAATCCCCTGCCCGCTTCGTGTTGTGCATAATTTTAAACCATACCTTTCAGTAATCTACAAACTTGGTTCTTCACTATTTAAAGGCAAAGCAAACCACTAATAAATAAATATGAAGCCAAGTAAAACCAAGACAACTTAGAAACATATATAGAGATAAAAAGAATGATCAAACACCTGTGCAATTAGAATATCACTTTTCCCAAATCAAAGTTTACATTTTGTAGCATGTTTATCTAACAGTGCCATGCTAAGTGTAACAGAAAAGTTCAAAAAAGTACTACCATAACAAGTTAAGCACATCATTATTCTAAAAGCATCTTATTTGTTCTGAATTATACATCGATTTCATTATCTAGGTTCACGTGTAGAGGGAACAATTAAAAATTTTAAGTTCCAGTGAAACAATTAAATAATGGTATCTAAGAAATACTGATAAATAATAGAAAATATTCCCTACTAGAAGTTACAAGCAGTAAATTTTCATTAAACTGAATGTTCCCAAGGATCTTCAGTATGTCAGTTTTCAGTCTCTTAAAAAGAACAAAACCACCACCAACAACAAAACAATGTACTAT
The DNA here is from genome assembly GCA_034782735.1 of Sagittarius serpentarius. Classification (NCBI taxonomy): domain Eukaryota; kingdom Metazoa; phylum Chordata; class Aves; order Accipitriformes; family Sagittariidae; genus Sagittarius; species Sagittarius serpentarius. The sequence continues at coordinate 13,032,741 of JAVKLA010000061.1, read as the reverse complement.
AATAAAATGATGTAACTTAAAGCCCACTGAAGCCAATTACTACATCCAAGACTAGGACTGTTCGTTCTACAGAACAAACTACATAGTATACATTTAGAAAATAATCCTACATGTTTAGATTATCAGATATGTCTGGGTTAATCTGAGGGATTATAGATATACCAACCCCATATTTTGCAAAGCATTTAGGTGACTGAAGTGTCTCAAATCATTTTCCTTTGCTGAATAGAGAGCACTCAACAGATTCTTGATGCCTCTGTCATTCAAGCTAGGGAACGCTCATCTCATAGGGAAGATTTTATCCCTATATAAAGATTCCTGTAAAAATTGACTATCACTAGAACAAAAATAAAATGTTAAAAATCCTTTATTCAAATAATCTGCATACCAATACCTCATACCTTGCTTTCATTTAAAGGCAGCTTTTCAACCTATTGAGTGTACAGACTTCCCCAAAGTGCAATAAATTAACAATCTGACTTGTTCTTTCTAACATACAAGGTGTATGCTGTCCCTTACACCTTGTTTTTACTAATAGGTAAGAAGTCTGCCAAGCTTGTACAAAAGCCAGTATCAGAGCAAGCAGTCAAACAGGAAAGGTGTTAAGTAAGTTAATTTTCTAGACACTTTAATCTACTTTGATAGATGAAGGTAAATCCCTCCCCCCCAAAACAATATGTATGATTAACATTGTGAGAATGCAATGCAAAATAAAAGCAAAAGAAAAAAGGTCCAAGTAAACCTGCATAAGAAAAGGTGTGCCAAATGGTCCTTGCTACCCTTTTAGCCCATGAGGATTGCATGTGGTCTGTGGTATGTATTTCAAGATGTTTCTTCCCCTTACAGTCATCACCTGTTGGTTATGGTAACAGTCGATTAATGGGACAAAGCCAGGATCAAATCAAGATTGTTACAACATAACTGATATTATGAAATAGACTTGGTCAAAGTATCAAACCAAAAACCACTAAGCAAACTTCAGTGGAATAAAACTTGCTTGGGGAAATACTACAGTACACCAGGCAATCACCATTCTCCTCCCTACATCTAAGTTGCAAAACAAACATTTACTTTGTAGCTTCTGTAGAGTCATGGGGCATCTGATAGTACTATTATAACAACCTAGTGTACCGCCCAAGGCTAAAAGACAACTTCAATCATTATACTTACATATTGATTCCTCATTTACACCAAGATGGCTATCTTCTCTGTAAAACTCCTTTACATTCATACTTCCACAGTAGTCTGAGTGTGCTGCAACACATTCAAAAAGCATACATGTAATGTAACTCTCAAGTTCAAAGCCTTTCACATATGCACATTTTAGCTATGATATATGCAGATTTTAGCTAAACTGGCTTGGTTCCTATTAAAGCCAGGTTACTCACAGGAAACCTGAAAAACGATCAGGGAAGAAGCCTACTATGTGCAAATCTTTTTTTTTCCTCCTATAAATAATAGGGAGGCCTTTTCGTTCAAAAATCTTTCTGCTTCTTTTCAGATAGCAAAGTTAGTAAAAAAGCCCCTAAGTAACAACTCATCAAATCTTGAGTCCTTATTTCCATCATTCTGTCAAACAGGCCAACCATTACATCTTTGTGCTGGTTTTACCAGAGATCTTAAGAGACGGAGAAGACAGCATTAGCAAGTTATAAGGCACTGAGGCAGAGAACAGGAGAGAACAAAGTTTTATTCACACACAAAAATCAGTTACCTTCTGCCTACGGCAATTTAACTTCACTCATACATTATGTATTATAGAATAGAAAGCACCAAAAGAAGAATCGAACATTTTCAGGGAAAACAAGATGTGCTTTAGAGTAGTGCAGAGTGATGATGACAGCTGTAGTTTTGCAAGACAGATCTAATCAAGCTTTAAGTGCACAGTGAGCTTAAGGGTAACAAGATAGTCCAAACCTAAAGACATTGACAAGTTAGGGTTTGACACTATCACACCAAACAGTTTTTAAAAATCAACTTAACTTTCTCAAATTAAACATTACCTTCTACCACTTCCTAGTAAAAATCAACATGTGAGTCTTAACTGTAAGACAGAGCTCACATACGTGAATACTGATACTTCTAAAACAGGTGGAAAGTATGAAAAGGGTAGCACAACTGAGATAAAACAAGGGAGAAAGATAGGAGCCAGCCAAAAGACTATAGAAAAAGAACACTAGTGCCAAAGATGAAGTCTGTAAGAAAAAAACCCAACACATTCTGGCTTTGTCTGGAGACCAAGGAAGACAACTGAAAAGGTACCTTTAAATTCATAACCCAGCTTCAGCAAAACCATTTGAAATAGATGCACTAATAGTGATGCAAAAGATGCTGCAGCATGTTTGACCAATCGCAGAATCTTACTCATGTAGAAATAGGTTCCTCCTATTGAGAAAAAACAGTGTGAACAAATTATTCACCTGCATAAAAAGGTACTTCTATTCTCTGGTGACCATTAGCTTGTGGAAGAGCGAGGACGAAGCATGGAAAGCCAGGAGTATGAAACTTAAGCATGCATGGTTGAAGAGTCTGGATGCACTAGATATTACAGCAAAGCTTTTGTGAGAACTACACAGATCCCACGGAAAATGCATTCAAGAAAGAATGTACAACTTCAGCAAGAATACCTTTTCTTTGTGAGAATAAAGAACTCTTAAATAGCAATGAATTCCTTGCTTACAGAACTCAGGATTTCTCAGTGATGAGCTGTTGATACCAATTTTGTGGGTCACAGCTCCAAAGACACAAACTACAGTCTTATTTTGGATTTGAAAGCGTGAGGACTTTTCACCTTCTCCACCCTTACATTGGGGGAAGTCACTGCAGTGATCTGCCTCAAGTGCTAGAGACACGCACCTCTTCAGAGCCATGGGAACAAAGCTGCAGTCCTGCATACTGCTGCTTTCCTGGAATCAGCCACGTTCCAAGAACCTGCCATGATCGTGTGCCCCTTCCCCTGCCCTCCCCAACTCTGACCTGAACTACCGC
>JAVKLA010000061.1:12988453-13018190 GCA_034782735.1 Sagittarius serpentarius | reverse complement strand
AAATAAAAACCCCAACCCACTACCTATTCAGCTCTATTTATGGTACAATGAAATGGTTTGCTCTTCGCACTCTGAAACACAGCAAGGAGAACAATGTGACTACCATTTATATAATGGATTACTGTTCTGCTTTCACTATAGTTAGAACATTATTTCACATAGTCTAAACTAGGAAGCAATGCACATGAAATACCGGCAAGCCTTGCAAACACTGTAATAATGTGTGAAGTTCCATCTAGCGGTCTAATTGCATCATAACATTGGGAATACTGCTCAGTTCTGCTCCACTGGGAGCGAGGGCATTTCCAAAGGATATTAACTTGTCTGCAATACAATACCTCTATGAAATGAAATACTGCAGTTAAAAAGCTACTACAGAAAGGCCTTGCAAGAATCAAGTGCTGTTGGAGACACACTCAACAACACTTACTCAAGTGTTTAACAGCTTGATTTTCTAAAATGTGTATGTGTACTTATATACTTTGAGCAGTCCCACTTACCAGTTTAAGACCATGTCTTAGTCTCTGCAGAATTAAGACATTATATTGCCTCTCATACACAAAAATGCTGCTAATGGTACGATTTTATGCAGCACTTTACTTTTTCCATTTCCTTAATATCTGTAAAATTACTCTGGGGGAGAACTACCCAAATAGTTAAAATACCAGGTAAGAGAATACAGACATAGCATTAGAATACGTGTATGGGAATGAAATAAGCATGGCTGAGAAACCAAGTCTACGTAAAATCTGCCCCTGTTTGCCCCTCAGACTGTTCAAAGGCCTTTTGCTCTTTACATGGGATTAAAGCCAGATGCCACAGTGACATACAGCAGTTTTTGTCATTCCCTAGTCTGTCTTAGTTCTTTCCCTGCTACCAGCTGCAGTGAACCTGCAGGTGAGGTAGACAACCTGCACAGAGAATCCTAAAGCTATACAGTAAATCTGCCTACTGCTCCAGTACGATGCGTGTCATCCTTAAAAGCTAAGCTAGCTATGATACTTCAGGTAAAAGAGCAACTGTGATTCTTCAACATGGAAATCTTGATTAAATAAAAATACTAAACTTTTACACTTACCTGTGTAAGTATTGGTAAATTTGTCTTCATCAAACTGCCTTCCACAGACTTTTAAAAAAACACCAACAATACGACAAGCCATCAGTCGAGTAATTTTAGAGTCTTCATCCATGGCAGCAATAATTTGGGGCATTAGCCCATCTTTGACTTTTAAGATCTACAATCAACAGGAAAAGCATAGAACAGCAGCAGCTTTTCAGTCACTCTAAAACAATATGCTTATTGGTTACATCAGTTACCATTAGGTCTGACCGATACTGGTTTGCTTAATGTAAAAAGAAAAATTTAACTATAAAAGTTAACCTGAAAATCTGGGAAGTTAAATAGCTCTATTTTTGCCTCTAAGCAAGCTTGGGAAATGAAAAGCTACCAGTCGATCATCCAGTTCATGAATGCTCAGTATATACGCAGATGAGTTTTATGCAACTTGTAAAAGCTTTAAACTTACTTGCCTTTTTATTTTTAAAAAATTGTTGGCAAGACTTTAAAATAATTAGGACAGGATTATGTATATGTACCACTAGATGGTGCTCTTGTTCTACAAGGAAGCTTTTAAGACTGTTGTAATGCAATGTTTTAGTGAGTTTCATAATTTGACTTTAATATCTACATTTCATATACATTAATGCAAAAAAGGCATTAAGGCACTGATTCAGAAAAAATGTTTAACTAGAAAAGTAGTCGCTGATATAAATGATCTTGTATATTTGAACTCAACCAGTTATATGTGTTTAAGCACTTTGTTCACTTAAGGTCTGTTATAAAGACAATAAAGACTATGAACATTTAATAACATTTTAATTCCATTTATTTTTTAAAAATACCCTTATATTTAACATATTTCCAGTGTATCATTTCCAAATGCTATTTTTGTTAGCAAATAAGCTTCAAAACACCCCTCGAGATTCAATTAATCTTTAATCACTACAGTGGGTAACATTTCTTTAAGGGTACTCCTTGTTAGCTCTCTACTTCAGTTTCTACAGATACCCTTCAAGTTCCATGTCAAGTCCTCCTGCCCCTTCCAGGAATCTTTTAGATTATTTTTTTTTTTTTCCTAAATGGACCTGTGGGCTCCAAGGCAACCAGACAACTTGTCTTTGCTACATTACACAAAAGCATGTCCTGGCTAGCTCCAGTGCTGCTTCACAGGCGCTGGCTAGGGGTCCAGTAATGTCAAGTACCCAAGCCATTGTGCTAATGGCGATTAGTATTTTGTGCTACAGAGCTGACATTATGCTAGAACAAAGATCTATGCAATTTGATGATGGTCAGTTCTATAGCTCAGCATATTGCTGGCCTCAGGTCTCTTATCAGAGCATCATTGTCCCTCCACTACTGATCGTTTCAATTATTAATACTCAATTACAGTTAATGAATTTTATTATGAAAACTGTATGTCCATCTGAAAATGTTACTTACAATAAGGATTTATTCTTTTTTCCCCCCCTTGCATTTATTTTGTCTTTCTGTCTAAGATTTCAAAGTACATTTGATGAGAAAGAATTTACCTCTTTTGGTGAAAGCATTTCACAGTGAATAAGGGCCCAAAGGCATGATACAGCTGTAGTGCGGATGGCAGCTGCTGTTCTTCCAGCATGCCACTGCAGATTAGGAGCCAGTATGTCTTTTATCACAGTCTCAAGGTAGCTAGGGAACAGCCTGAAGCCAAAAATAAGAAAGCAAAATAAAGGCTCATGAGAAAGTGATGAAGAGACTGACAGAATGTAAAAGAGAATTTTCTGTCACAGAAACATAGGCAGAAAAGGAAAAAAAAAAAGACTCTGTAAAAAATAAATAAAATCTTACAAACCAATGTGATCATAATGTATGTGATAAGCTTTTCATAACTTAATTTTTCTAGATAATATTTAAACAAATACCTAACATTCACGGAAAGGGGAGGCTAGACTTTCTCCCACTTCAGACGATGCCCATGACTCACTGTGTTATCTTGGTAAACTACTTACCTTCTCTCTGTCTCATTTTCTCCGTCTGTGAAGTAGAGATAACACCCCATATGAATGCTGTGAGGATTCATTAATATTTGTAAGGCCCTTTGAGACTGTCCAGTGAAAAGTATTTATAATGTGAAAAGTATGAATGCTATTGATGAGACCTGAACTATGGAGTCTACACAGAATACTTCAGCTTTCCCTTGGCTCAGAAACTTGTCTCCCTCAAGGATGAGAGGTCTGTAGGATTTTCTGATGGTGCCAGTCCCAATACTAGTTTGTTTTCATTACAAACACACAAATCTGTGATATTTTTTGTTGATGCTTCTTCCTCCTCCTCTATTGAATGGGCTATTGTAACATTAAAAGTTGCTGTGAGAGGCAGTATTCCCTCACACCCATTTCATTCCGGCTCAAACAATTTTAAATTAACAGAAAAAGATACAGATCTTACACACAAGTTAAAAAAGACTTTGCTGCCTCAAAGAGGCACGTGTGCCTGGCTGTGACTAGATAACTAAGGCTCAGGTTATTCACTGTGCCTCTCCGCCTTAAAAAGCGTCTGGCAGCATGCAAAACAGATTGACAAATAACAGGCTAAATCTGCCTTGAGTTGTGTCCCACTCTATTCAAACTTCCCGCAGACCTGGACTGCGGCCACCTGAGCGCAAAACAGTACATCACCACCCTGGTGCTTGGCAGAAAGGGAAGAAGTTGTTACTGACTTTTCTGAGTCCTACATTTCCAGGATGACTAAGTGGCTCCTACAGAGATGTGCCAAGCCACAGGAGGAACATAATGGGTAATGTTAACAACAAACAATTATCACTAAGTACTTTTAAAAATATCCCCACACCAACAAACAAAAATCATCCAGCGACGATAATCCAGCAATAAAAAAAAATCCATACTACTATTGTATGAGTGTAATAAGAAATGTAATTGCATCTACTTTGCTGTAACTACCCTTTACCCACTGCAGTCAGACTGTGTCATTCAGGTGTAATCCGACTAAAGTATGACCAGCTAGCCTGCCAGGCCTTAATTATCTATTGCACACACACAAATCTGACTATCTCTGCCTCCAACATGATGAAAACAGATACACCTGCCTGCTGCTTAGCCCCTTGGCTAAGGGAGCACTCCGGCTCTGAGAAGTCAGGGATCCGTTCTTGCTTCCTGCCCAGCAGGCGGCACTTCAGATTCAGTAACAAGAAATCTGATGTCCCGTTAGACCCAGCTAAATTTGTCAAAAACCTTTAGATTTATTATTTTAAACACATTTTGGAGAATTAATAATGTTCTAGCCAAAAAGTTGACAGAAAAAATGTAACTAACGATTACCATCATTCCAAATTTCCTTTTAGGTCCAAAGCTAAAAAAAACCTTTGTGCTATCTGTGCTGCTGTGCTATTAGATCGGTTTTTAATAAAGCCTTCTGTTAAACTGCAAAGAAAAACCAATCTGTCAAAACATAAAGGTAAATTCCATCAGCATTATGTTAACCGTAATGCTGTGCTATTTGTGAAAATATTTGTTCCAGTGCCTTGAAACAGAATCAGTAAAGCAATATCTGGCAATTATCTGACTCAATCATGTCAGACTCAAACAAAATCAGATGACCACACAACTGTGTTTAGCATAACAACTGAAAGCCTTCCTATCTAAACTGTTAGAATGTTTTTAAGGAGCTAAACAAATTACTGCCAGCAGTGAATGCGATTGTGTAACCAGAACTTACTACTACTTCACTACACTATCTCTCATTACCATTAAGATGTATTTTTTGCTGTTGCTGATGCAATTAAGTTCTCTCTCTCTTTCCATTTTCAGATGTTACTGTTGTAAATCTACGTAACTTAATTCTATAAGTGAGTAATTTCCATGAAAGAACATACCCCATCTCTGCTATCGGTATTTACAGGGTTGGGACTTTATTCTCAACTGGATATGCAATAACTAAAACATGATCTGTGCATACAATAATACCTAGCTCTTATGCAGATATAAAAAACAGAGCTTGGGTTTACATTAAAATTGATACCCCCATTTTATGGACTTATATACCTAAACTTTCATTCATTTCATTTTTTATACATTTTTATACTGGATTGGCTCCTTTTCTGCTTTTATGGCACTCCTGTACTTACTTGGCTTTATATGTTCATGGATTGTTGTGCTTTGGGTTTTTTGTGTGTATGTTTTTGTTTTTTTCCAAACTTAATATCCTAAATCCAGCTAATTCAAAAAAAATTTGGATTTGCTTTTACAAATCAAAACCTCAAAAAATGTTTTGCAACAACTCTTCAAACACAAAAACTTTAGGAGTTACTTCCTACATGAAAGCATTTGCTGTGACAATGGTAAGTAGGATCAAGACTTCAAAGAGTCATTTAGCTCCCTCTACTGCTTTTTACTTTCTGAAGATAAACCTACTGGTAAAATTCATCGCATTGCTCTTGTTCTTGGAGGACAGAGAGCCTCATTATGAGTCAGACTGGGCCATCCTTAGCCAGGAGTCGTTCTTCATACAAACAGGTCTATTAACCTCATTGGATGTATCTAATCTTGACAAAAAGCCATTCACTCAAACTGCCCTAAGCGAAACAACTTCCATCGCTGCTGTGGAGAGCTGGTGTGATGTGTGGCTGAATTAGCTGAGAGTATTACTTTGAAACATATTCTCCGATTTTTTCCACACTGACAATTTCCCTCTCCTAGGAATCTTAGTGAAGCTGGCAGCTAATTGGGCTGATTTTCTTTTTCCCCCTCTTTGGCTCCATTATTTATACAAACGACTAGGTTGCAGATGAGAGATTTTGTTATTCATCCTATTTAGTCTGACTACTGCCAAAACAAGTTTTCTCTCTGACGATGATCTCCATGTGGTCCTGTACTGATCACCTCTCTCTACCAGCAGTACAGTACGTGCATGAGCTAACTTAATATACTTACCTGAGCACTTCAGAGACTTTGAGATAGAGAAGTGCTACCAATCCTACTGTACATTCTACAGGTGAGAAACAAAGAACAAATACGGCTATGTGTTAACGGAGAAGTCCTTCCTACCTCCTAGCCACCCTAGTCAGGAACACTGCAGGTCAAGACTCTGTAGCGTGCCATGTAATGTACCTGTCATACTGCTTAGATGCAGCTGAAATTACTTTCTGTAGATCACAATGAGAGGCAGAACAGAGAATTAACTCAGCTCTTCAAATTCTATTCTGTTGTAGTCTGTAATGCTATTTCTGAGGAGGAAAAGCAGGAGACCAGATAACTGAAAATGTATAGAGAAGAAATGCCAGTGAGACTAACTTGTTGACGAGGTCTGAATTTGATTAAATACTTTGCAAGAATGAACATATTTAATGTTTTTAAAACACATGTAGAAAATAATAAATGTGATTTTATGGTAGGTGAATAATAATGTATTCTGCAGTAAATAAAGGGACAGTAAAATTAGGCCATAAAAAAATAGATGGGAGAGTGTCGCACTATCCCATTTTTAGACTGAAATACATTATTACACACTTAAGAAGCATTATTGTTGTGTTCAGGGCATCACAGAACACGAGATGACATTTCTTGGCTCCATGGTCTTTGCATTCTCAGTTAGATGGTACAGATCTGAGATAAACAGATTAGTTTACAACAAATAGTCAGATCCTAGAACACTTTTTCAAAGTGCTTCTCTTTCTTTCAAGAAGATTCCTGCATATCTAGATTGACCTTGTAACTACCACTCAGGTACATGATTATTTAAACAAGTAATCCACCAACCACAAAGAGAATTTTCATATGAATGGAGATTTTAACATTGGATCCTGAAAATATGGGAACAGATAACACCACACTTGGCACAAAAGCTTTCAGTTAGAAAAGGACAGCTTCATTATATTCCATCTTAAGCACACTAGCTCAAAATCTATGAGGGGATGCATTAGCAGAGATTCTTCAGCTTACCTGGAATCCCCCACTGAATGGGAACACCTGGGTTCCTCCTCCTCCCCCCGTTATAGGATGCAGGCCATGAACATACTAAATATATCTAAAAATGGTAACAATACATCTACATTCATACTAACATGGCCTCATGGAACCTGAACGAATGTTCAAAATACCAGAATGCCCACTAAACGCCAATTTGCTCATCAGAATCATGAAAAAAACTGTTAAGTATAAATGACCATTGCTATCAAAGTACTTTTAGGAAGAATGCTTCCTGTGATTGGTTGTTTTTTTTTTTAAAAGAGTTAAAAATGAAAAAACGTATCAGAATACAATTACATACTAAATGCAGCAGACACAGGAAAAACAGAGCAGACATGGTTTATGTATTCAGGACAACTTTGCAGAAGTGTTTGCACTACTAAGTAAGGCTAACTTAATAATGACAAAAGAGCCTCAGTGTTGGCATTGTTATGAATGGAGGCGGTTTATAAGCACTATAGTTAGATTGTACTTGCAATGCATAAACAGTGCCAAGCAACAGGAGACTTCCATCTTCAGTCACTGAGAGTAATAATAATAATAATTCCTTATCAAACATTTAGTTTAATGCTTTTTTGAACACCATGCTATATCACAGGCATTTTTAAATGCCCTTTTTTAGTGGTGTTTATTGTTTCCTTACAATGACTACAGGCAAAGTGTAAGGATTCAGGAGTTGGCTAGGAGAAAAAGAAACAAAACACAACTAACACCACCCCCCCCCCGCCATCTCCTCCCTAAGAATCCCTATTTTAGCTTTCAAACATGTACACTTTTCCACTACAGCTCTTTATTTTTTTAAAACTATCCAGATTTCCATGACATCCATTTTAATTCTCCACAGTGGCAGAGGTGGGAAGACTACAGTGGAGGAAGTCCAGACTTCAATTTATTTTTTTATTTTTAAGTTATTGTACTCTACCCTTCTAAGCATTGCTAAAAAGTACAGCAAGAAAAATATGCTGTAGAAGATGGTGGGAAAGTCTTCCTTCTTCCAGACATGCTAACATGGACACAATTATAGGGGTTAAATAACTACCATGGTCATTACTTTTTAATGCCATGGTAGTGTTCAAACAGCTGTGTGAAATTAGAACTCTACTTACCCCTGAGAATTGACAGTTTCACTTGCTTTCTGGAGCAACTGTGATAAAACAGTGAAAAGTTTTAACCGCATCTGGGGATCTTTGTTTGGCTGAAGACATGTCGTAAGAATGAGAATAAAGTTATTTAGAGCTTCACCTATGATAGGACCTAGAAAATAAACACAGAAGACTTATTTCAGCGGACTAATAAATTCTATTTGGATGTTTAGTATGTGAGTGCATTAGAATTTGTAATATGCCTGGTATTAAAACAGTACTTAACTTTCCACTCTTGCATGGCAGCTGTTGATGTATCCATGTTACATCGTATTAGGCGGTGTACAAATACCCAGGCTAACTCTCCATGGGCTCAGGTACCCACAGTCTCAGGCATGGCAGCATGGTGCTCCCTGAAGATCAGTTTACATCTCATTTAGCCAGTTTGGTACTGCTGTACTACAGAGCATTATGTAGCATGGACATATCAATGACATCCACTAGTTGCTGGGACCAGCAGTACAAGATGACATTTTGGGTGGACTAATGCATTTGTGGGGGGATTAATGCTGGTCACTATGTAGCTCTGAAAGCTTGAGGCTATGCACAAAGTTTTGGTTTTACTGAACTTCATGAAAAGTTATACTGAATCTGGTATGACCATGACACCACTCCAAACAGCAGCCTTAACTATGCTTTTTAATTCTTTCAAGTTTTTTCGTGTGCAGCATTCAAGGAAAGATGTGCCTAACTCCCAGAGACACAGGAAAGGGCACGTTTGAAAGGGTCAGCCTCAAAACGTGGATAACAGAATTATTGCAGCTGTATTCTTTCTCCATGTTTAAATAATGCTTATTTGCATTTTACATGAGAATCTAAAAACACGATGAATTTCAGAAGCTATTTTAAATAAAAATATTTTCCAAATTAATTCTCTAGTTTGTTAACATTTTCACATCCTATGATGAATTCTGTTTTCACCACTAAACAATAAGCAAACAAACCCCCCTAAGCTGTTATCCCAACATTTGAAGAAATTATTTTCCCAAAACAGAAAGAATTTTGTGCCTTTCTCCTTGATAATGATTAACATCTGCATGGTTATAAAGAGGAAGAATACATATAGACTATACACATGATTTATTCTGCAAGCTTCTTGCCATAGAATGCCCTTTCTGCTCTATGTTTGCAATAAACCACTTTCCTCTAGGAACTTCTTCAGCTTTGCATCTTTGTGAAATACATTCCATTCAACTCCAGTCACTCAGAAAATCCTCCTAGGAGACACAACACTGGCATTTCTGATGACAAGAATATTCCTCACACATGGAATGGACAGATTGAAGTATTTGAGATTCCAAAACAAGTTAAACAGCATTTAATAATATCTGGAAATTTAATGTTTAAAATAATAATAGACACCCCACACACACACAATCTTCACTGTCTAGACTGAAGCAATACAGGGTGTTGAACTGCAGTTTGCTAAATTTCTGTGCCAACAAATAGGTCTTTATTTTCACAGCATTTATTCAAAATACATTGCTTCATGTGAGTTCTGAGACATTGAAAAGATACTACCATTATATCAAACTGATAACAGCAAATTCAACAGACGGAAAATAAACAAAATAAACTACATTGCTAATTTCAGCTTAAGCATACGTTCCTGAAAAACAGTAAAATCTGAGAAATTTGAAATGAGTAAACCTGATTCATTTGATTAAAAACAACATTACGTGTGGGAATGAAAAGAAAGAAAAAAAAATAGCTCTAGGAGCTGCTGTGTCAGACAGAAAACACAGACAATAGCACATTACCAGTGTTGGGTGCAAGCCAAAATGTTTGCCCAGACATTTGATGATTTATTTAGCATTAAGGAAAACAGAAACAACTGTCTGGAAGTCCCTCAGTCATGGAAATGGGAGTGCAAATATACAGAAAAGTTGGCCTCTCAGATCTTGCACAGAAAAAACTTTCTGTTCTTTCCACAGATGAAAAAAAGAAAAAGTACTTATGCTTGTTGCTGCACAAACCAGCAAGTGGGTACTTCACATAGGTTTGTTGAGGCTTTTTTTGAGATTCAATGATCAAATGCAGAAGACAGTCCTTTAAAACATACCTGTCCACATTTAACTACCTGCAGTGCAATAATTATATTTCACCTGTAGCTGAAATAGCCATCTACATCCCCTTTTTAACTAACAGAAAGGAAAAAACCAAATAAACAGAACTTTCCATTTTAATCATCTTAAAATGGGTGTCTCAGTGAAAAGAGCTGGCTGTCACTTGCGTCCCCAGATGCAATCTGGAGAGCTGTGTCAGAGGAATGTTCACTGTGTAGATCTGAAGCTAGGTGAAATGTATGCCAAAGTGTTTCACTAATCTATACACAGCAATGCATTGAAGAACATAAGTGAGGAAATGCTTGTACAGAAAGTTGGTATCTTTTATAAAACTAGTGAATAGATGGAAAACACAGATAAAGTTTTGGACACATAAGCTACATCAGTTCATCTCCCCATAATCCTTACCTATTTCATTTACCTGAAAGCATACTTTTTTGTAAGTGCTTTTAGTATGCTCCTTGCAGCCAAGAAGTCTTTTGGAATTTGAGCTGCTTCAACATTTTCAGCTTTGCTTTTCATCATATTCTTGTGAAGTTTCTGAATATTACACTATTCATTAAAAACACCATGTGTTTATTTTTTTTTTAATAACTACTAAATAAGTTGTACCTGAATGAGTTGCGATGACATCTAACTGTAATATTTCTGGAGAATAGCATGTCCAGCAATCACATGATACTGAAACCCATTCCATAAGCTGAACTATATGCTGTTTGTAGAGATAAAGAAAACTATCCAATTGCTGCACTTCAGCTAATGAAGACATTGTTTCCTCTACCTGTTAAAACAGAGACAGGATACTTTATCTTAATTGAAACAATGTTAAAAAAAAAAGAAAAAAAACCTTTTAAAACTCATAATTATACTATAAGAACAAAAGGGACACAAGATTTTCATAGTTTCTACTTGGACAATTAAGATTGGTATTTAATGTCTGACTATACTACATCCATTAGCTTTAATTAAAAGTGAAACATTTGTCCTGATTTCAAAATGAGGTCATAAGGAACACAGCAACGTAACAGCAAAATGAAAGAATCTCTAATCCATGTGAAAACTTATCCAAAAACTAACCACAGCGTAAAAAAACCTCTTACTAGTTTTAAAGATGTAGTGATTTTTCTCCTTAAGAATGCTTTAAAACATTAACATAGATGGATTTTCTCACAAACCCCGTCTAGCAGGCTATGGCAGCTTCCAAAAACTATTGCTGTTGCAGGTCAGAGAAGACATGGTATTTCCCCTCTCCCCCTTCCTTCCCCCAACTCCCCCCAATTTTAATTATGAAAGATGCTCTCTCTTTACAGTAGCTGGGCAGGTTCATTTTTAAATTTTCAACTTCTGTTGCTTAGAAGTACCAAAATTCACTATCATATTTGAAATACCTTCTTCATATTTACATTTAGACTATCCCATGAGACAGGCAAATAAAACATGTAAAAAAACTACTAAATGAATTCCAGACATGATCATGCAAGGAAACATACAGTTTCTTAATCACTTGTAGCAGATGTATTTCAAAGCAAAGGAAAATTTGCTTTTAGAGTTCTTGAAGACTCCTACCAGAGGTACGAAACTTCTCTAAGAGGAGATTAAAAGCATGCTGGAAGCATCTATAGTCTTAGTGATTTCAGTGGACAGTGAATCAAGAATGGGGAGCAAGACATTGTTAGAAACCCCACTGAGAAATAACATGTCGGCATGGCCAGTTCTAGCAGGGAAAGATGTAGTGCAGTGCTACAAGTGACATCATTTGACGCTAAGTGGTTCAGTAGAACAACAAATTGTAGTCATATTCTTAATATTTTTAAGCTGAACTTAACCACACAAGTTAGCTGAAACATGTCTAGCACCTTTAGAATTTTACAGACCAATCACTTGCCAGACAAAGATGTTATTATGGAAGTACCAGATGTGGAGAAAATAAATGAGATTTCTAAGGGGGGGGAAATCAGGATTTGCTAAGGACAAAGGTTACTCTTAAAGCAGGTTTGCCTGCCTCAGGCGCAATAGATTTCTCCTTTCTGGAAGCATTCTGCCAGCCAGCCAGCCAAAACAACTCAGAATAACTTACTTGTAAAATATTCATTTATCTACAAATTAATTGGAATATTTTACATGACAGAATGTGTCAAGACAGAAACTGTTCCCCATTATTAATCCCACCACAGTCTGCAAGATTTTTTTTCCACTGAAAAAGAGACAAAATAATACACTGTTCACAGGTGATTTCAAATAAACTCTTTAAGTAGTTTCAAAAGTATAATTAAAAAAAAAGAATAAATTAAATATGCCAATACACTAATGCATATCTTCTCGTTAAGAAGTGTCTCAGTTAAAAGAAAAAAAAAAAACAACAAACAACAAAACCAAAACAGCAAGGGTGATTTTCTTTCTCATATTTGAAAGCTAACAAGTTTCATGATACATCATTTTTATGCTAATAATCAACATGTGCCAAAAGAAGAGCCAAGATAGCACAGGCCACTGGTAATGAAACAAAATCTTATCTTTAGGTCACCAGTTAAATCACCGACAAGCTCAATACATGCTTAACAGACTCGAACAAATGATAATGGCTTCAGTCTATTTGGGGCTGTAAACACACTCCTCATCATGACAGTGAAGTGCTCAGTTGGTGGTCTTGATCTTTTTCCTTAGCCCTAAGCAACCAAAACACTGATGAACACAAAGCAAAGAGGCCAAAAATCAAGCAAGACAGATCAGTTGTGGTCTCCGCTATCTCTGTGATCTTCTGTCCCCTTATAGTAAAACCTGAATTGAAGTTCTATAATGCAAATTTTTGAGTAATTTATGTTTATACTCAAGACCTTTTGATCCTGAATACAGACTTCTTTTATGAACAACAAATTTATACTTGTAAAGCTAGCTGCAGTATGTTTGTTCTACACGGTCTTAAGCTTTTTTAACAGGGACTTCTTGCCTTCTGCAAGTTGTACAGCTCACTTTGAGGTTTTAGAATAGTCAGTAAGTGGGAGAAAAAAATTTAAAATTCAAGCCATATTTGTCTTTGTGACAAATCTGAAATATTGCAATTATGTAATCTCATTGCCAGATTTTCTATCTGTCTAGCTGAAAGAAAGGCTAATGAGAAAAAGGATTCTCATCCAAAGTACTGTCTACTTTAAAAATCATCTGTAACTGCAGGAACATCTTAAACCTTTAATAGTCTTGGGAGATTAACTTTTCCATATAAGAAAATCAGGATTTATCTTCATGAAACTACTTTCTCTGTAGGAGTATGAATTTGTAAGGTTTTAAATGGACATTGCTGATTTTATACACCACTGTAGAGCTAAACAGACAAGATAGTGCAAAACATACCAGATCCGTCTGTCCAAGGCTTACTTGGACAGGCTGTTAGTTTAAAATAAAAACAAAACCAAACCCACACCCCCGCCCCGCCAAAATCCCACCCTAGCACTGGCTCTCCATGAGACATCTTCATGCCGTACCTCTTTGACCTGCAAAGTTTTTCAATACTTGTTTTAAGCTTTGTTCTATTTTACTTCTTTCAGAATATTTTTCTAAGCATCTGCTTTCTTGGAGGCCACTGGTCAGCTATGGGGCCATAAATACTGATGCTACACAGGCCTTTGGAATACCATGCCTGGGAGCAAGTGAAAAGGAAGCAGAATAGCCATCGCATTCAAGGCGCACGTTTGAAAAAAAGACAACTTGGGTAGCTCACAACTGTACTACACGAGGATGGCTTGCTGATTTATTTGATATTTAGTTTGGGGAAGAAAGTGAAGAGAGAAATAAGGGGGTGAGGTCATATTTAGCCAAAAAAGCTCATCTATTATCAGGATATCTACAGATGTCCTTGATTTTAAAGCATTCCTGCAACATTCAAACTTTTGGTTCTGGTGGGGAGGTAAAAAGGTCAACTACTGTAAAATCAGTCTGATCTTTGTCTAAAGATAAAAATTGATTATGAAACTATCATTTTTTCAAGGCTAATAGACTTGATCTAGAGGTAAAGTGTTCTTTAATAGTCTGAAAATAAATCTGAGTTTTTTCCTGGCCACTTTTGTGCTCCTATGTCATATCCACCTAAAAAGTAAGCATCAGCAGTTCAACCAGCACCAAGAGCATGCCCAAGGCTTTGCAGAATCCAGCAACAAGCATAAACCCTTGAACACCTCCTGTTCCAAAACTTTACCTAAACCATGGCCCAGTGGTTAATATCCACCCAAGTAAAGTGTTCTTCTAGGCCAATGGCAGCCCTCGTCCAATTGTGAGCTTCCCATGCTCCAGTAATGTACTTCAAGCCATCTATTCTGAAACCTAATCGAAACACACTTTAAAAAAAAATAAAAATAAATCTAGTTGTAACTATAGCGTACAGACCCATACTGGGTGGTTTTGGTCACAAAATAAAACTGAATTCTAGGGCGCTTCTCAGAACCAGCACACATTCTAACTCTATGGGCCTTCAACCAAAGTTATGAAGAAACGTAGTTCTCCAGACTCTGCTGTCCCAAACTGTAAACCCAACTCTAAACTTAATTGTGGTACTAATCATATACAGTATGTAAAGTGACACATGCACAACCCTGGACTAGCCATAAGCCATTACTCCCTACTGGTACAGCCCACAGCCAGTGAACAAGCCTTACAAGATGCAGCAATAAGGTCAACTCCTAAGTTTCTTACCTGAGTAATATCCTTTCCTGTTATGTCAACCAAACTCCGATATTAACCAGATTTCTGCAGACCACACTTATGGAGGAGCTAATATTTGCCTTAGAAACAGTGTATGTTCTAGTCTTATAGTGTCTGCAAGATGCAACAGTACATTCAGCTCTTCTAGCACCACTGTTGCCCTAGACTTTAACCTCAACTTTAGTCCCACCTTAACCCTAGCACGACCATCTTCCAGTTCCATAAAAGAAATAACCTATAAGACCCCAGTCTCTGTTGCTGCTAGTCTTAATTACAGCCCTGTAGATGTGCAGGATTCAACATTAAACTGAAGTCTTCAAACTGTTGTCTGGAAATAGATGTAGCACCTAACAACTATGAACTGTGATCTGGCAAAGCAGCAATATCAATATTGACTCACAAATTATAACATTTATAGATCTTTCAGCCTTCACAGTGACTTCTAAATATTAACTAACCACCAGAATAGTGCCATAGGGTTAGATCTTTGCAGAACAGTTTTATGACTAAACACAGAATCCAAGTATTTCCTCATGCTTCTTTCATTCTAACAGAGTGAATCTGATGAATTTGAAGTTACATGTATATCTAAATGTTTAACTATTCTATTTCTATATAATTTTTGAAACAGATTGCTATACACACACACTCACACATACAGATGAAAAACAAGCAATGCCCAAACAAAACTATTAGTTTTGTAGAACTTCTTAGCTCCTACAAGTAAGATTTTAATGTTTTATTCTTCTGGAGAAGTTGCCTTTGTTTTAAACAGACTAAACTCAAAGTAATTTCAGCTACAGAAAAAGATGAGGAGACAGACAGAGGGTACAGTCAAGGTCATGCAACACCAAATCATTTCAAACTCCACCAGTCTTTGTGGATGAGCTCTTAGTTAAGGATTTCTGTGGTTTAAACCTAACAGCAAGACAAATAACAATGGCTCTGTTTAGACAAAGTGTCTTATCAATAGCAAAAATCAGAAACAACAAAATATTAAACCAGCTCATAGTTTACCTTTTCTTTAAGGTGCTGAGAACATGGTATTGCCATTATTGTCACCAAAACCTTCATTAGCTGGAAGCTAATGTCTTTGCAGTCTTCCTGGCATACTTCAATCAATGCTTGTACACAATACAGCAACTGCTCCATATAAAAGACCTATTTTTTTATAAAAGCAAAAATTTATTATGTTTTGTTAGAAAATATAACATTCTTTTTAAGGAAGAGATATAGGAAATGACAATAATAAAATCTGAGCACTGTACAATCCCCTAAACTGGTAACATACTGATAATTTCATGTTAGTTCTTTCGATTACCTACATTCTACTTTTTATAGAATACAACATAATCTTCTTCCCACACCGGTTGTTTGTATTTATCTTGTCCTGTTAACAAAACAAATGACCCTGCTCTTATTCACCCAATTGCTCCACTGTGAATAAAAACATCAAAGCATTTTGGAATGCTCACCGATAGTACTTTCTCATTCTGAAGTGCAATTTGTTAATTAATAACATATTTGTTACAACTCTTTCAAATATTATTCCATGTTTGACTATTTTGAAGGGAACAATAATGGTTAAATACATAAACCAAGAAAACCTGAGCATCTGCTTTTACCTCAGCCAGTTTATCTCATTTGATGCAATATAATGCATTACCTTGATTCAACTGATACCAGCTGAAGTCAATATCGTTGTCAGTTCGCAATAACTTCCTATGATAAAGTGCATCAGATATTCCATGAAACTGTCAGATTACATTCAATTACTAGAAGAGGCCATTGTTACAAATTTACTTCCAAAAAATAAATTAAGTCTAGGAATAGGTTCGCTATAAATGCTATTAATCTCATAGACATGGTCAATCCTTAGCTAAACAATTTCTATGCAGCATTTGCTATTAAAGTAGGGAAAGATTGTTTTCCAAGACCAAAGGCTAGAACAATTCCACCAAATGCTTCAGCTGCAGATGAATGTGTCTACTTTATCTAATGCCAAATGGAAGTGGTAAGCTTAAGACCTCACAGCAATTTTGCAGATATACTTCAGGGAATTGTTATTTGAACAATCAGGTTATAGTTTCATGAGTTCCTAATCATCACAGGCTTCATGGAGAGTAAGGTTAATTCCTGCGTTACTGGTACATATTCCACTAGGGAGGAAACCTACTGAGGGAAGAACTTCAAACGTATATCTTAAATTGGCTGAAGAGTCAATTACACTAGATTCAGTCATGAATAACTGTTTTAAAGGGAAGTCTGCATCTGACATGAAGTCAGAGTTTTCTAAAGGCACAGCACTGGCCCTTTTTTGGTCATCTTAAGAGCAGAGGCGTAACAAACTTCTGGTGGAATGAAAGCTAGAATTCCATTTGTGGGGAAATCGTAGGGATTCTTCTTGTGCATCTCTAACAGATCTATTTCCACATCTGAGCAACCGAAGGGGAAAAAAAAATAATCCTGGAAGTTAAAAATCTCCATTCCGTGTTGAAGAAAATCTCTCACCTCCTTATATACCAATTGATGAATATTCTTCAAGTGCTAAAATGAAAATGGCCTTCAGGCTCAGCTGTTACTTAAGGGTGCACTTGGGAGCAAATGTCTAATTTATAAAGGTCTTCCTCCTAGTTCTCACTTAAAGAGAAGCAGTTTACAAAGCATGCTTATAAATGTACATGTAAGAGTACTGGTACCTTCCTTTTAAAGTGGAGAATAATAATAATAATAATACAAAACAAAACCAGAAAGATGGTATTAAGAGGGAATCTTTCTTGGAAAACCTGACATGCCAATTACAAGACTGTGAAAAGTTTTCAGTCATTTTTACTATGAGGATCAAAATATATGATCTTGTTTGGATTGTGAACACAAGGCATTGCAAAACATGGGTAAATTCCACCTCTGGATCAGCCAAGGTAGTCCTCTATTAGTACAGTACATACTGAACAGCTTCTCCTCTCCCTGTCATGCCTTTTCATTTTCCTCCCACTATCTAAAGCCTTTTACAGCAGTTCTCAAACTTGAACTCACATCTGCTAAAATGGTGGACTGCTAGCAAGTTTTTGGGAAGCGCACGTTTGACCAGGAGACCCCAACATGGCCCAGGGAGCATAGGAAAGCTCCTGTTTTTGTCTCAGACACACATCCACAACTACATCCTGAGACAGAGTGGGGGAGGTGTACAAGGGAGGGATAGGAATGGGACTGTTTAGGGAGAACAAAGGAAAAAATAAGTTGAGAACATCATAGTCTAAAACTTTGGTCTGTTGTGTATTTTCCAGTTAGCCTTACCTCTTCAGATCGTTGACAAACTCCAGCTTGTGACAGTGTGTTGCCAAGATCAGTCAAATGAGGCTGTAAGATTTCTCTCGGGCTACCTCGAATCACTGCAGTTAGAACCATTATACAAGATGGCTTAGGTGTCTTCCCAAAGGCTGATGTGATTAATCTCAATGACACCTTAGGGCTGACAAACGTTCCAATCAATTCTGCTGCTTTCACACACTGAAAAAAAACCAGGAATAACTTGAGGATTTTCCTGAAAACACCGAGACCATTCAATATATCACGGGCTTTTTCTTTTTATGATCCCAGTTGTTATTTTAAATGCTTCAGCAGTTGCCTTGTAGGCCTTTTCCACTCAGTAATGAGTATATGCATGAAGACATTTTCTTGACATGTGTTCAGTAAGCACATAATAAGGCATGCAAGCACTCTTCTCAGCATCAGACGAACTTCCATGAGAAAGTTGTGCACAGAAATGAAGTGTACAACTTTCAGTGTAACAAGGTCTCTAGTTTAGAATAACCAGATTTAGTGGTTTAGCATTTTGTCCTCCAAATGCTGTTCTGAGGCATGCTCTTAATGCACCCACCACCTATCTATTAAAAGCAACAGCAATGAAACCCTGAAAGAGGAACTTTTTTCTTCCTGTACTATATTTTGACACTGACATTACAGGCCTGGTTTAGTGTGGACGCACTGCCATGGGGGAACTGTCCACTGCTTTCCATCTCTTCTTTAACTGAAAAGGCTTAAATTACTATGTATTCCCAACGATACTCACGCCCTTTGATCCCATCTCTGCCTTGCAGACATATCAGTATGTTGTTTTCCACATGAAATACCATCACACCAGAGCTTACTCCCTGACTGATACCCCATAGTTACAGTCAGGTGCATGAATAAAGATATAGTCAACTACTGTGCCATTACCTGTGAAACAGGAACATTTCTTCCTAACCCATTTATTTAATGGTTGGCTCATTTCCCCAAACATGAAAGCTTATTTCCCTTTGTATATAATTTTTAGTCTAATGATTTAGCCATGGATTTTTAACTGCGCTTAATTAACACTTGACTCATCCTACTTTTTTTAGTCTCAATGGAAGCATGTAGCCATGAATTTTGTAGTTTAAATCTACACTATTTATAGCTGTTTCTTTTCACAAAGGTGAAGAGTCAACACAATTATAACATACTCTATGTAGATGTGAACCCTGTCCTCTTCCATATTTGCCATAGAGAAAGAAAAAGACTCTTAGTACTCTGAAAACTGGAAAAGGACAATACAATTAAACAGTTCAAAAATACGAATTGATACATTTGTGTGGATCAATTTATCTACTCATTTTAACAGGGGAAAAAGGAAAAAAAGAAAGAAAAAAGGGTAAGACACCACCTGGTCTTTTATACATCTCTGGTATTATTAGGCTGGAGAAAGACATGCACATTTTCCAAGTTGGTGGCTGCTCTGAAATGGGTTCTACACTGACAAATGATAGAAGAGATAATCATAGTACCCTGGGAAGCAGCATCACTAAGGAAATACAAGGCATTCACAAACAAAAGCTGTTGAATCTGAAATTTTGGCACAAGGAAGAGTAAAATTAAATACAGAAACCATCTCTTAACTGGGAATAAATCTCTTGGAAGCACCTGTGAGAAGATTAGTGGTGGAATTCTACGAAAGAGACAAGTATGGTCAAAAAAAGGCAAGGGAAAACTATGTACTGCTTGAACACATACTTTTGAATTTATATTTATAGCAACAAGCACTAGATGGGAAATTTGACCAGAACAGCAGGGCTACATGGGTTTATTCTTCTAATTATCGAAGCTTTCTTGTATATTTTACACCATCTGTGAGTAACCTGAAAAGCTGCATACCCACAGTGGCATATCTCTTACTTCAATCCTGCGACATTGATTTCCTAAGGCTTGTACACCCCTTTTTGAAACAACAAGGTGACTTCTGACAGTATTCCAGGTTTACTTCTCTCTACTGTTGATCAGTGTGTGACTGGCTTAGTTTACAAGCTCAATCTCATTGGAAAACAATATGGTTAAAGGTCAGATGCTGGTTCTGAAATGGGGGTGGAAGAGCTAGAAGGGGATAACAGAGTAAGAACTGGGGGAGAGGAGGAAGAACTCAGGAAAAATTAAGGGGGATGGACAACAAGTAGTACTAAGAAAGACTAAAGACAACAACAAATTGCAGGGAAAAAACAAGAAGAAAAAGGATAATTTCAGAAATGGATTTCATGGTCTATATAGCTCAACAGATAGCAGGAACCAAAAGAAAAGCCTAATTTAGGAAATCAACTTTTCTGACATTGGTTGAACTATTTGCATCCAGTAAGCAGAACACATTCTTCCAGTTTCCCAAAGCAGTAAAATTTGTAGCTCTAAAGTAAGATACATGGATTTTTTTTTTGTTACACATATGTTCTCCTCCTTGTATAGGAATATGAAGAGAAGATTTTATCTTAAAATTGTAAAAATATTTTTATCACCTGTCTATCCTCTGCTAAATTTATCTAATGTCTTCAGCTACATCTGTTTTATTGATTTATTGCTGATCAAAGTGTTGAGAGCATCAATACTAATACTAATTTATTCCTCACAAAGAAAAAAAAAGGCATTTTACAAGCATTAAGTCAAGTATTCAAACACTGAATATGGCTATCACATGGAATAAACATACCTCAATATTTGACTGGAATTATGGTTGAATTATGCAGCAGGGAGAGATAAGTGAAATTAACTTGAAAGGGCATAACCTGCACATTTTTTAAAATTGAATTTGTAGCCCTGTGGCTTTTATACTTTAATCCACTGCTTATGATTTTTAGAGAGATCATTATCAATGCTTCATGGGCTTGGCATATAAACTAAACAGTATTTAAATAACTTTACTATTGGTCTTCATACCAGTAATACAAGAATACATTCATTTTAACATAGTAAGTAAGTATAATGTTCATACGTTTTTAACATCCGTAAAAACCTAAGCCTGATCCTTCAGTCATGGGCAATTTCCACTGACCTACGGTAAGGTCAACCCTCAGAAGATGGACTCAGGACTGAAAAGGATAGTGTCTTTATTCAGTGTACAACAGATACTTTAACAGATTAAACTTACATTTTTAACCACATTGCTTTCTTCATCCAAGCATGCTTGGTACAGAGTTCTAAGCAGTAGCTCCATGTGTTGTGTTATGTGATCCTCTGCGTGTAGCAATAATGTATACAGAAGCTGGGATGCTTTTATTCTTGTGCTTTCAACCCAGTCTGTTATATCATGACAGAGACCTGGAAGAATTTTGGAGAGGTTTCTTGACACAAGTTCCCGACAACCTAGTCCTGGTCGAATCACTAGAAGAAAACAAACAAACAAAAACAACACAAAAAGAAATATCAAAGAAAAAGCCAATGCACTTTCATTCTTAGAAAATTTTAAAGGCTCCAAGGTAAGAGCTATGGGTGTCTGCTTCAGCATGGAACAAAATATTCCAAATGCTGCTGAGGAATTTGCCTGTGCAAGTTGCATTTCTTTAATATATACTGCAGAATTTAATCTCCACACAGCTCTCTGAAAATTTATGTATTTATTACTGGATGGTGATTTAGATTACGTGTTTATAAAATGTTTATAGAAGAGGAAGAGAAAGAGAACTTAAATGAATATGGGATATTACCCACTTTGGAAAACACAGCTTAATTTCCTTTTAATTTTTATAGCAACACAAATCCTGTTAAAAAAAATAAACTGAAACACACAACACAGATAAAACAGAAGAAAGACTTTTGCATGCAAGTGTTGTGGTATCGCTGAGTTAAATACAATATGGAGAGGGAAAGAAAGGTAGAAGTCACAAATAGTACGGGGGACAACAGACAATGTCAGTTGTGCCCTCTAAAGGAAAAGGTTAAAAGTGTTTCTCACAAATTAAAAGTAGAAAGGGTACTATGACTTGTAAAGTGTTGTATAATAGATCAGGCCAACCAAACTGATAGTATTTTAAAAATCACAGCTATTATATGGTATCTTTCCTAAGGCCTTGTCAGGAAAAGAGGCTCACTGATATGCCTCTTCAATCTCTGTCCGATTTTTATATTAAATAACACTTTTCAAAATGGTATGAAAGCTTATACAGGAGTTGGGGGTAATTTTAGTGGTTTTTTTTTTATTTAGTTAATTTAATTTGTAAAGACCTTGCAGAAAGTGGGGTCTTCTTGTTATCTTTTGTTTTTAAGGAAAACCCCAAAGTGTTATAAATAGATATTCCCTACCTCATTAAACAATGCAGACTTCTAGAGAACCAGTCAACTTAAGTTCCCCAACAAATGCTTACTGTCCTGTCTTGGTGATCACCAAATTTACATCTTAGCTCATTTATAAATCACTAAGACTCAGAGAAGCAACTTGACCAATATCACAAGCAACTATCAAACCTCCTCTTCTGTACTTTACACATAAAGCTATGACAGCGCTTATGAAAGAACTGTGATAAACTTTTCAGTGACTTTCTCTACAGCCCATTTTTTTTTTCCTTTACACTGTACATGCTTATACAAACAAAATCTGAAAAGCTGTTCTCTGAGAACCACCATTTTATAATTGCCACTCACAATGTTCACATCCTGTTTTAAGAAACAAACATTATTCATTATGAGGTGTCAAAAAACATTGAATGTGCGAGTGCATTTTTTATTTCTGGTACAGAGTTCTCCTGTAAGTGCTCAGAAAGGAAATAACTGAGTTGTCTCAGGATATTTTCCCTCATTGGCCTGTGTAACTACAAATGCTAAAAGGAAAAAGTACTAAAGTAAATGGTCTGAAGAATACAAAAAGCTTAAAGAAATGCCTATGAAATACCTAGAGTAGGAAAAAAAAAAAATTCAAGCATCAGGACATGAATTACTGCTTCTTTTGTCAATGAAGGATAACATTTTGGATTATGAAAACTGACAATGAATAGCAACAGGTAAAATAAAGAAATCAACTTGAGGCAACAAATACAGACTGGCATCCTATTTGACCTGAGGCAGAATTTTGTTTAAAGAATTTGGACCATTCTTTATCAGCAGTTCCTTCATTTCAGATGTTCAAATGCAGGCATTTATCCCTGTAGCTACTCCTGTCAAAGACTTCCCCACTATAAACTGTTTGCACCTGTATCCTAAGGCAATGACTGCTGTTGCTCAATGGAAAGCTATTTGGTTGGTTGGATGACATCAGGTATGAGGTCTAGCTCTACTCTTCCTCTGACCTGCAATATCTGTCATTATGAGATCAAAGCAAAGGGGGGCTCATATGTCAGGTCCATTAGCTTGACAGTTGGACAAAGATAGGTAAGTAAAATATACTATAAACTCACAGCTGTAAAAAGATATTCCAGTACATTAAGTAAGTCAGAAGGAAGGGCAACAAAGTGTTAAAATACATGATTATCATATTTAAAAAAATACAAATGTTTGTGGAGGGGAAACAGGAGAATGACACATATAATAACAACTCATCCATATACAGTCTGTGGTAGGACATCACAAATCATTACTTGAAACTAAGGTATACTACTGTCTCTGATAAAGTTTCTTATCTGTAAGATTAGGTAGCCAATCCTTTCCTCTCATTTTTCTTCTCTTTTGTCACATAAAGCCTGACTGTTAGTAAGACATACAATTTGGAAGTAAAGATAAGCAGCAGGAAATTATATCTTAAAGTCACCATTAATTTGAGAGTCAAGTCCAAAATTATCAGGTCATTTATTTAAAATATTCTTTAGTTATGTATATATACACACACATATATATGTATGTGTACATATGTCACATTTAAGCTGCATCATTCTACCAAGCAAGATGCAGGAAAAGTCAATTAATTGCAGGGCTGGAACGTTGCCCAAATTTGTGAAGCATATTTATTGTGCTAAGGAGATTACTTCAGAAAGTACATGTCATTTAATTATGAATTAATTGATAGATGTCCCTTTTAAAAAAAAAAAAAACAACAAAACCAAAACCAAACAAAACCCAAACAACGAAAGAGTATGCACACACGTAAAACCCAACACACACCTACAGAAAACTGAACAAGATAACAGTATCTGGAATCTAAATGGTAACAACTATTTCAAGGACTGGCATATGAAGCCCTTTATGACCTTCACCGTATCATGGTCATTGCAAAGTAAGTGACTGGAGCTTAGACACTCAACCTCATCAGTTTATTAAAAAATTCTCTGGCTGCCAAAAAAAGAAATATGTTTCTGCCATCACTAGTGGAAGTAAAAGCATTCTTTACCATTTACAAACCCCTGAGGTAATATTATATATAAAATAAGGAAGAAAAAAAAAATATTGGAAAGGATAACAGATCAACTCGCCTGTCTTCAAAGCTAAACAGTTCTGTCAAACCAGTCACCATTATGAAGTGCTTCCCCTTTCATTCAAGCATTACTGAGTAAAGCAACTTTAAAGGAAAAAAAAAAAAAAAAAAAAAAAACGTGTAATTAAAAACAAAAAAGGACTCCGGAACCCACTGTCACGGAAAGGATTTTGCTGCTGGGTATTCTGTGATGTGATTGTCATGTAGGCACAAGTCAAGCATGAACCTGTTCTTTCACACCAAAAGAGGTTTTATTCTGTTAAATATGACTATAGAAATCAATAAATGACCCATTTAAACCCCCTCTCTTTCTCTTACCAACACCCATATGCATATTTTTAAACATTAACTTCATGAACCTGAGACAGGAAACAAGCTTCAAGCTACTGCAAACATAGTGTTTTAAAGCTACCTACAAATGATATGCTACTAAAAGGTAAACTACTCGTGCTGCATATCTTGGTTTTTGTATATAATAAAGGAAATTATTCTGTTCCCATGTTCTTCATGTACGCTGGCAGATTTTAGTTAGCATCCCACCATCTCAAAAAGAAGTCTGAAATCATTTCACTGCAAATTTTTTTCCACACGAATTCTGTGGATCATTAATGCTGTGTCTAGTTCTCATTATTCAAGGACTCAGCTCACAGGTTCTGCCGTCCTGCCTTCCTTTCCAGTCATCTCTATGCCCATTCTACACCTGGCTGCTGGCTAACGTAGAACTTTCTGCTGCTCCTGCATGACTGCTTTACCTCTTTTTCAGCATAGGCATTTTTATTTACTCTTTCTCCTAAATGCATTTTGGGATTAATGGAAAAAATGAATGTAGTTACTGAACAAGCATTTTTTAAAATTTAAATTTAATATAAATAATTTAAATATTTTTATATACATATATGCTATATATCACATTTATAAACATATATAAGCTAGCCCTATACATTAGCTAATAATACGTCTTGTAATGAATATTACACATCCTGCTCTGTTGTCATTACTGCACTGCAGCTCTCAGGGATTATTCAGGAAGCAAAAACCACTTTCAGTGCAACACTTACCTCCTTTGGGATAATGAGATGGTGAAACACTAAAATCCATCTTATCCTTCAGATCTTCTTCATTCTCTTTCTCCCACTGCAAGCCTATCTTTTCCCAGTAAGTCCAAGCCAGTTTCCTAGACATAAAATAAGAGTTTTATACCATCATGCCCCCAAAAGAAAAACGTTTTAAAATGAGACTTCTGGAAAATCTGACTTCTTAAATTCAGCTGGAAGGATGGGAAGCCATTTAACCTAGGCTTATTAAGTTGAGAGTTTATGCTTCTTTTGTACTCAGCGGAGAGAGGTTACCTCTCCCAAAGGATAATTCTGTCTCTGTCTACCTCTGTCTTCATCTCTCTCATATTTACTTGAAGGTAGCATAAAAGGGCAATATAACAAAAGTTACTGAAGATAATCAGTATCATGTCGGGTTTAAGAAAAAACAAACCAACCTGTTTTTTTTTCCTCCAATCAATACATCTATGAACACAGAAACACTTCCATGTATGACAACTGTTGGGGGTGGAGGAGGAGAAGGAAAGAAAAAAAAGAGTGGTTTGCTTACGTATTTTCAGGAATTTCATCAGAAAAGCTGCCTAGTAACAAAGGGATCAACTTGTGAAAATACGAGTATCTATCTCGTAGGTGCAACAACCATTCTCCAATGACAGTTGTTACAGCGTGCCGAACCTACATGAATACAAAAAGACTATTTTAAATATGTCAGGAAAACGCCAGAAAAAATTTAAAAATAATATTTGCTTCTGGTATGTAGGACTTGATAAAGGGCATCAATAGTCTCAGAAGACATTACAAGAACCCAGGATTTCCTCAACTGCAGCAAGCGTCTTAAGTAACATGCAAGGTATCATGCTCCCTCTTGTGTTCTCACTCTGGCTTAGTTAAGTCTTAGACTATTTGCTGCACAAAAGCACATGTCAGAGGAAGACAAGATACAGACCTAACTCAGAAAACTCTAAATTCTCATGGTTAATATCTCTCTGAGAATGTAACAAATGTACATTTCTCTGGAATCTGAAGCTTTCCAAGCACATCTCCAGAAGGTAAATTTTCTCTGTTCACTATAAAGGAAGCCTAAGTTAAATAATGTGAATACACCTACTCAATAATTAAAATATTTCAGTTATGATTACGTTGCACATTTTAAAATTATTGCCTCAATTGTACCTTATGAAGGGACCAATACCATAAGTGTTTGTTAAGCATCTGAAAAGGCCATAGAATCAAGTTGCAAACAGATTTGGCAGAAGAATTTAAGACAGAATTGAAGGCACCCATTAAAATAAAAAGCTACCTACAAACTTCAACAGCCTGCAGAACTAGACAGCAGCCGAATAGGTCACCAACCTTGGTTTTGGATAGCTTACAATTGACAAAATCTGTATGCAACACATTTACATATCTCAACTGAATGAATGAAAGCTGAAAATTGGGGGTGGGGTGGTGAAACACCAAAAAAACTACCCCGAAACATTTAAAATAAATCTAGGGGGGTGGGGGTGAAGAGAAATGCACACCTTGGGAATCTCATCAAATAGTCTCTGGGCCAGATGAGACAGAACATCATCCACAGACTTTCCATTTCCAAACTGTATCACTGCTCCAGTAGCCTGAATTACATCAACACGAACTCTGTAGTGCTGGTGCGAAATTGTTTGCATTAACGGTTTTATCAGAGATTCTGACTGCATATGGAAGTGCTCTGTTAGGGCAGAGAGACAGAAACTTCAAACATGCCTTTCTCTACGTGGGTGACAGATCTTGAGCAACATGATTTCTGCAGCATGACGAACAGCAGCCTGATTAATGTTGCTGCATTTACGTAGCATGCAAATTTAACCTTATACTATATTAGAGCTGAACACTAGCCCACATGCACTCCCCTAGCCCCCTCCTCCCACTATTACCCACACATTGCAACGGCTCAGCATCCATCCCTGGCATGGTTCTCCAACAGATCCGCCAAGGCCTGCAAAGCACACCTGTGAGGGTGTGTGCAACTTCTTGTCTCTCTTACTCTCTCCTAGTTGCATCCCTGTAACTTCCTCCTGGTCCCTACCTCAGCCCCTGTCCCCCCCGCTCCCCCAGAGACTGCAGGCTCACATCAGTCCACTGCTCCCCCCCATTGCCCATCTCTAGGCCCCACCTGGCATGGCCTGGGCGCAGGCCACAGCACACCTGCAACTTTCACGCCTGACCTCGGCATAGTGGTCGAGGAGGGTGGCCTGGAGGATGCGAATAACCTCGGTGAGGTAGGGGACCAGGGTGGCCCCGCAGCGCTGCAGCAGGAGCCTCAGGAGCTGGACGAGGCCGAGGCGCAATTCCTCGCTGGGCTCAAAGCCCTGCAGCGGGCAGAGGCGCTGGGCCAGGGCCGGCAGGAGGATGGGCAGCGCCTCGCCGGGCCGGTCGCCGTGGCTGAGCCCATGGCGGAGGAGCTGGAGGGCGAGCTCCCGGCACCGCTCCGCCGCGTCCCCCGCCAGGCAGCGCGCCAGCGGCCGCACCAGCTGCGCCCCGAAAACCTCCTGCACCTCGGCGCCCGAGAGCGGCCGCTCCTGCACCTCGGCCCGGATTGCCTCCAGCGCCCGCAGCCGCCCCGCCCGGCCGCAGTCGGGCTCCTGCAGGCAGCTCAGGGGCCGGCTCAAGGCCTGGGCCAGCTCGGCCGCCCCGGCCGCCGCCATGCTCCGCCGTCGCCACGGAAGTGCGGCGGCGTTGCTAAGGACGCGCGAGGCTTTTACGACGGCGGGCGAGCACTTTACGGCGTGTGGCGGGGCGGGAGGGGACAGCCCCGCTCCGAGGAGACGTCCCGGCCCCGCAGCAAAGCACCGAGGAGGCAGGGCGGTAGTTTCATCAGGTACGATAGCTAGCAGCAGGAGAGGGACCTGTTATTTGCATCACGCGGGGAAAAAAGAGACACAAAACTGAGAGAAACCCACGGGTGGCCGTAGGGGGTGGAAAGACTGAGGGGAAAGGCAAAGCGACCCGGCCGGAGCCTGCATGCCCGACCGCCACAGCGCAGCTCACCTGCTGGGGATGCAGGTGTTGCTGTGTGGAAACGTTCACATGTAAAACGTTATTTGCATCACTTTTCCCTTCTGTGTTTTTCTCTGGAGGGATCGATACTGCAGAGGCAGTAAGTCACCGGTTTCTGCAACAACTTTATATAATTTTTAGTGTTCATTTGTATTTGTTAATGCGTATAGATACTGTGTTCATATTGTACTAACGTGTCCTTTACACAACATAACGTTTTGTGTGCTATTCTGGTGACTGTGCAATCAACACATACCAAACCAAAAGGGTCGTCAGAGTCTTTTCCTTGACTAATCATACTTAATTCAAAGTGCAATAAACTACAGAACTAATTCAAATTATCCTTTCAAAACAGCCTTGTATTTACCAGCACGGAGTTTATTCTCTTGTTATGCTGCTCCTGGCTTGACTGTGAACCTTTGGGTTCCTTATTCACCCTTTATTCTGTGGGAACCGTGAGTGTGAATTCCCGGGGAACAGAGGAGATGTTAACGTGCGTTGCAGTATCGCTGACAGTGTGCGCCGGCGCCTGGCCCAGTAAAGGTGCTGGCCTGTGGCCGAGTCCCAGCTACGACCTCACTCCTCACGGGCCTTGTAGAGAGGTGCTCCTGGGTGTGATGGCTTTATTTTAAATACCCAAGCGATGGAGCTGGTGGGCTGCCCTTCCCAGCCCTTCCAGAGCCGTGGGGTGCAACAGTTCTGGCAGCTTGTATGCCAGAGAGAGGGCTGGGGCTGCTGTGCTCCTGCCTCGACTCGGCAGCCTGTCCTTCATGGCCAGCCTGTCCTTTGTGGCCAGCCTTGGTCCTTTGTGGCCGGGCTGTTGTCCTTCATGGCCAGGCCATCATCCTTCACAGTCAGACCACCTTTCGTGGCCACCCTGTCCTTTGCGGCGTGGCCATTCTTCATGGCCAGGCCATCATCCTTCACAGTCAGACCACCTTTCGTGGCCACCCTGTCCTTTGCGGCCTGGCCATTCTTCATGGCCAGGCCATCATCCTTCACAGTCAGACCACCTTTCGTGGCCACCCTGTCCTTTGCGGCCTG
>JAVKLA010000061.1:12959420-12987685 GCA_034782735.1 Sagittarius serpentarius | reverse complement strand
CGCCTCCTCGGCGCTCTCCCGCCTCTCGGGGCCTGCCCCGCTGCCGGGGGCGGCCCGGCCGCCGTGCCCGCTCCCCGCCGCCCCGCTCAGCCTCTGCCGCCCCCGCGGTTCCAGCGCCCCGGGCAGGGGCGGCTGGGCTGCCCTCGCCGTTTTTGGTTTGTAACGGAGCGGTCATATGCTCGCTGAGGGAAATAAAGAGGGGTTTGGGGTTGTTTCCCCCCCCCGGTTACCAAACTTCCCTTTGGGCGGCTCTGCCCCCTCCTCCCCATCTCCCCCGGGACCGGGAAGGGTCGTTCGCTGTGAAAGGGGGAGATGTTAAAATTTACTAAAAATCCCTCTGTTGCGGAAAGCTGGGTTTCTGGTGACAAGCGGGGAGTCCTCAAGGGAATAGGAAAGCAAGGCTTTACGCCATCATTTAATAGCTGTCTTTGAAACTCTTGGCCTTGTATAATTAATTGTGCCGTTATCTCCAAAGGTTGACTGCCGTCTAGGAGTTAAAATGCTCTTTTTGTACTTACTAGTATGTTGATTGTACAAAGATGACATGGTTCAGCATTTCCACGTGCAACTCCAGAACATTAAAACGTTCAGAATTGATAGCTCTTGAATAGGCAACAGGCAATATTAAAATGTCTTTGCTCATCCAGATCTCTCTGACAAAGGATTTGGGAACTGTCTCTTAATCTCTTTCTTGCACCATTTTCTTACCTAGGTCTGTTTTCTGTTTACAAGCCTGAAGATGGCTGCTGCTTCTTCCTGCAATGTGGAAGAAGATGAGAGCCTGAAGGGATGTGAACTCTATGTTCAGAAGCACAACATACAACAGATTTTAAAAGAGTGCATTGTAAACCTTTGCATAGCAAAGCCAGACCGACCCATGAAGTTCCTCAGAGAACACTTTGAAAAATTAGAAAAGGTCAGTGATTTTCAGGTGACTTATAATTTTTGATTTTGAACTGAAAAATTGTTTTAAAAGTTTCAAATATTTTGGTACATTTTTCCTTTTAAATTTAAAATTATGTGACTACTGTTAAAAACCAGACTGTTAGAAGAAAAAACCCAACCCTTTATGTGCTGATGTCTACTATAATATTGGCTACTGTATAATATTTTCTGTGTATAAGACCGAGATTATAATTTCTCATCAAACTGCACTTGTTAAAAATGACCCAAAATATTATGAGCATACTTTGTGCTAAGATACATGGTGTCCTGAACTCTCATCTATGGGAAGAACCTGTCTGTGACAGCGAAAGATGCTGTTCCCTGTTTATTGCAGTGTCAAGTGATGTGGTTTTCCCTTCCCCTAAAACTGAACAAAATCAGGGAACCAGTAAATTCTGAAAATCATTGAACAGTTTGCCATTTGATTACACTGCTCTCGCCCATCTGCATGGCTTATCCCAGGATCCTCCAACAAGAGATGCATTCAGAGAGACTTCATATATTGTGACTGTCTTCAAAAGCAGCATAGAGGGGGAAACATTTTAAAACATTCTCAGACAAATTCTTACTGAAGCCTATGGGTGTCTTTTGCAGGAGTGGCATGTTGTGTGAGCACAGCTTTTCTCTGGGGATGGGATTTCTCCAGAAATAAATGGGAGCACAGGGCCACAAGTCATTGGTTAGTGCTCGGTCTGCCAGGGACTTTATTCATATACTTAGTTTAAGAAGAGAATTATTCGCTTATTTTGAAGGAAACATCTAAAGTTCGTAGGCTTAAGATATGAGTTTTGTGCAGGTTTTTCTTTCTAGAGACAGAATTTTGTAAGGACAGAGCAAGAACAACAATAACTAGTGAATAATACATAGAGCTGATATATTACAGGTGATATAAGCATTTTATACAGCTCATTGTCCGCTTTTCAGATGAATTTTTGTATAGGTGAGTATATGCCAAATTTGCATAGCTTAAAAAAAATGCAAACATTGCATTTTGGTGAAAGCCCGGTAAGAATGCCTGGAACATGAGGAATGGGTAGGAAGTACAAGATGTTTTTTAATTGTAGTGCTTGTTATTAAAAAAAAATCTCTTAGTTCTGCATATTCTAAACTTCTGAAAGCCAAGACCCATTTCAAGAGAGTGAAATCTGTTGAATTTCCTTTATTGTGTTATGAATTGTTATCCATCTTACTGCGTGCAATTCTGGACTTCCTGGCAAGAAGGATAAACACCATTTTGGCAAAAACTGTTAAAATATGCTGTAGTATTTTAGAATATTCTCCATAGCTAGTGGGATTATTTGAGTTGTTGTATTGAGGGTCTTTGGCTTTATTGATCTATACAAAGTACACGGAATTGAGACAGGAAGGCAGCTTCTACCCTTGAGAAATTATATATTCTTTCATCTAATCTCCTGTTATTTCCCAAAGAACAGCAGATACCAGAATCTTGTAGTAGGATATCTATCAGGATGCAAACACAGAAGCTGACAGGTATCACTTGTCTCAAAACAAGAGATGATTTAGAATCAACTAGTCTCAAGGCATCAAATTCAGTGAATATCATGCTTAGTATGGAAGGAAACAGCCTTGCCACTGACTATGTCGAGCAGTCTGGGAGCTAAGTCTGTGGAGTCTAAAGGCTTCTGGAGATATCCAGCATTGTAATTCTTGTTCTTACAGCAGTTTGACTTCTTTGCCTAGCCGTCTCCAAGGTCTTGCTTGAGATGAATTCCACTATGGAGGATTTTCTGCTGTAGGATAGTATTTTGAGTATTTTGACTTGGTTGGTGGCATACTAACAGTTGAAGGCAGGCTTGTAAAGATAGAGAAATCATTTCAATAAGTTCTATCCTGGTTTTAGAAGACATTTGTCATACTTAAGTACTTTGAAGACTCTTAATGGAATTGTGAATTTAGCAATTGCCTGTTAGATTTTCGTACGTGAATGAGCAATACACCGATACGGCAGGTTTGCTATTAGCTCTTTTAATTTTGGTCCTGGGCAGGGAGAGGAGTGAAAATCTTTGGGTTTAAGGATGATTTTCTAAACAAAGTCATGCATTTTTCCACCAAAGTGTGGTATTTTGAGGTTATTTTCCAAACTCATTAAAATAGACAACATGTTCCACTGTAGAGAGCAGTAGAATAACAGTTTATCTGTCAAAAATCATGTGGGCAGTTTAGAGATGAAGTGTGAGATATTTTTTAGGGAGTTAAAAAAGGAGCTTATGGAAAATGTGTAGAGCTCAATCAGCGCCACTGTACTGGAGCTACTCAGGGGTGAATACCAAAAAAAGTTTATTTCATTTTGCTAATTCTTAACTACATCTCATAAAATCAGTGCAGAAAAGCAAGATTTATTATCATGTGCAAGATCAGACCAGACGATAAATGCTTTTCACCTTAGTTCCGATGACATCAGAGTTAAGTCCATTGCCTTCGGCCTGCATCTGTACTGCTATATGAAAAAGGGCCAGAGACTAACGCCTGACCCCACGACACTAACTGGCCGCAAATATAATTCTTAGGTTTAACACGTCTAGGAGCAGGTTTGTTTTGGCAGGAGTCGGTACGAGCAGCTCAGAACAGAGCCAGGGAATGAGCTAACAGTTGAGGGATGTGGACTGTCTTGGGCTAGTACGTCCATGGCTGGGCCATTTTTTGGTTTCACAGTATAGACATGGCCTGAGAGGGCTGTAAAGTGAGAACATGAATAATACTTATGAAGAAAGTGCTAGAGATTGAGGTTTGATGTTTGATTCTGTAGTCGTCGTTTTCAGCTGGAGAAGTGCCAAGGCTAGAAAGAAAAGCCTGATGCCTTTTTAAGTTTGCAGCTTATTTGTATCAAGTATAATATTAAAAAACATAACTGAAAATAACTGTAGGAGAACTTTAATAGGTATTTTTCTGTTCACTTAGTACTGGCAAGACCTGCTTGTCTTAAGATGCCCATAATTGCTGGGAATCAGCCTAAGTTTCTGTATTCTGAAGTTTGCAAGTCAGTTTTCATATGCGGTGGCCTATAAACTTCAAGATGACATCTACTCTGATTACGTTAACAGTTACTTTGTAAAAATCTCTAACATTCCATTGAGTGCAGAAAATAGTTGAAAACAGTTTAGATAACAGATTTTAAAAATGACGTAATGTTTTCTTTTGAATAATTTGTTTTACATTTCCCTGTGACTGTATAGAACTTGTTTGTGGATGGGGTGAGGAAAACCTTGCCCTTAGGGGTATTAATTGGCTTTTTTAGAGTGGGGGAATAGATGTTAGCTGAGCAACTGTGGCACTATTTTAACAGCTGTAATTAGGTCCTGTTTACTTGAGGACTAAAGAAGGCATAGCAGATAAAACAGGGAACCCATCTTTTATCTCCAGTTCTTACCTTATGTAGAAAAGTTAATTGCTACGAATTTACAGGCAAAGCCTTGTATTTTCAGCTATACTGAGACTGCAAAACTTTCATTAGTGTCAGGCTGTTTAGTGCCGTGATTATATGATCAAAGGTGGAGTCGTCTTGCCAGGCTAAGCTAGACTGTTGTTCAGTGGAAAAAAAATATAATAAAGAGTAGGAACCTGCGGGATATGTTCAGGCATTACCAAGTATTTTGCTGAAGCCGTTTTGCATGCTGTGTATTTCAGAGCAGTGGCTTTGCTGGCTGAGCCATGTGGTCTTTGCCTTCTGGACCTGAGCTCCCTCCTGGTCCGTCTATTGCCCTGTGCACATACAAGAAATACTGTCTTGCACATACTGAACTTACTGTCTTGGATTGCTGTGGATTGGCAGTGGTTTTATGGACCCAGGCTGATGCTGCATGTCTGCAGGTACCATCCAAAAAGAGAGTTTTAGAAAAACCTGGACTCTACCCTCTGTAATTAAATAAAGCAAAATGACGATTTCTGCATAGCTCCACCTGGTGATATTAGATAGTATTGCACACAGACGTGGTCAGAAAAATAAAGGCATTTCTGTGACAGGTTTGCTGTAAACTAGCACTGAAAAGGAAGTGTGTATAATAAACTACAAATTCATTCACTGTTAGTAAAATACAGTTTATTTATTCATCATAAAGTTTCAGAACCAAAGGTATTTGAGCAGCAAAATTTGAGCATCAGGCTTTTCTTCTGCAACAGTAGTCTGTCACGGTATTACATTTTGTCACAACAAGAAATTTTTCAATCAAGAATTTCTACCAGAACCTGTCCAAAACAATGAAATTCATTCTTATAAGTACAGGTGATTATGGGAAGTATAACTCATTCCTTTAAAATAAGCTGAGGAGAGATTATGGATTGGAAGGAAAATCCTACAGAGGAAAAACTATTGAAAAAATGCATTAACTAAGCAGTTTGATAAATACTAATACAAGAAATATTTCTGTATCTTTCAAAGCTTGCAAAGCAGTTGGGTGGTATCTGCTCAGTGGTCAGAAATGTTCCTAAAGCATGTGGGAACATACCTGAGCTACCTGAGACGCTGATAGCAATGCAATGGTGCGAGCACCGGGTGCCCTTGCTGTGTGACTGGTGGTGAGTAGGCTTGGGCAGCCTCTGCTTCTGCCACTCCTCTGATACCAGTAGCAGAGAAAGCTGGATGAAAATCAGCTTAGGTCAGACCTCTGGACTTGATGACCTTTGATGGTCCCTTCCAGCCCAAGCCATTCTATGATTCTATGATTGCCGTAGTCAGCCACAGGCGGTGTTATGAGAGGTGACAGTTTTCTTGGAAGAGGTAAAGGAGAAACTAGGTGAATTTTTAAGACCTCTCAGGCAAGCTTTCCTAAATGCAGGAGGTTTAGGGAAGGGTGGAGGATGAAGGGAGTAAGAGCAGAAAGAGAAAAAAAGCTTTTTCCTAAGAAATAAAATTTGTTATAAGTGAAGCCATGCTCTTAAGAGCTAGTGCAGAAAACATTAGGGCATTGCTGAGCTCCCTGTTTACTTTGTGTGTCTACAAATGTGAGTCACTTTCCCGGTCTCAAAGTAAAAAACTAACAACAATGGAGAGCAGTGATAGAAGGAGAAGGGAAGTCTGTCTGGATGTCGTCTTTGTTTCACATCTCAAGCTATCATGTTTTACATTCATCAAGATACTTAATCCATGTTAATCTTTAAGTATCTGAGTGGCTTTAAAGAAACAGGTTCATACTTAGCTTTAAACACATGAATGAAATACCTTGCCAAATTCGTGTAAAGTTAAAAATGGTGCTGGGTCAGTCACTGTCTGATGGCAGATTTCACTAGATCACAACAGACTTTGAGAAAGCTCTTGATACTAATGGGCCTTTACAGCTAGGAACAGGTACATACACATATTTTCCCTCAGCTGACTGCAGCCTTTTACAGGCTTACAAACAGATGTAGGGGCCCTCAAGCCTTATTTTACCAATCGATTTTTGGAAAAGAGTTTGCCTGGGCTTAAATCGTGTCTGTGTTGGAGTCCGTGGCTGTAGAACTGGCTTGAGTACCTACCCTCCTGCTTGTCTGCAGCACAGCAAATCCCTTACTAATCTCCTGAGAGTCCAGTTGGACTGCGTAGCAACTTGTCTCCAACAAGGTAAAACTCCAGATTCAGGGATGTGAGCATTTTGAGGCTGTACTCCTGCAATTCCTCCTCATCCTCTGTGTTTTACAGCTGTCAGAGCATTGGGCAAGGCGCTCTGACAGCTACCGACCTTTTCCATTACAGCCAGTTGCTTAGCCAAGGCAAGACTGTAGCTTTTCTGGAAGGCACTAAATTATCTTCAAAATTATTTCCTTTTATTCTCTTTTGGTTGTAGGAGGTGACTTGAGGAGCAGAGGTAGTTAAGCCTTTTCTGTCTTCCCACAGTAATTATTTTAAACTGAGGGGCATCGAATAGGAATGATAGCAAGGAGAAAAGCTATGTAAAAAATTATATAAATCAAACCAGATTTTCAATATGAGGATGAATTTTGGTTTTGCTCTTGTTTTTCAGTTAGTTTTCAAGTAGTTCCTCTTTAACATTCTCCTAAATGCAGAAAAAGATGATTTCTTATTTTTAAATACCTCTTTAATGCTGCATGAATTCATTTTAGTTAGGCACATAGGATGGGAGTTGACACTGTCCAACTGGACACCAGTAAGACTGGGTGGAGAACTGGAGTTTTCATATCAGATTTAAGATTATTTGAGATTTGACCTTGTTTCAATTAAAAAAAGGACCTTAGATTTTGAAATGCTATAGGCAGGGGAATTGCTTTCCAGTGTGCTCTGCTGACGTCCGCGCCTCTGTGGTTGTCTGCTTGGCGGCCTGTGTTGGAGGTGTACCCTGACAGCATTGTAAGCTCAAGCTGTTGAGGATCTGCAGCTCCCGGGAGCTCAGCCCGCCAGCTCCATTACTGCTGGGCAAGCTGCTAGGGAACTGAGAAAGTGAGCTACAGGAAACTCAAAATAAAAACATGTCCATAATTATTTTACCTTGGATTTATTGGCAAATTGTGAAGAAAAAAGTACTGAATGAGTTGTGAGCGTCCCACTGAAGGGCTAAGGGGGACACTTGGATTCTTGCCAGAGCGTGCAGTTCAAATTGGTACCTAGCCTTAATAGCCCTGTACCACTCATAGGACACTCATAGGACGCGGAAGTTGTTTTGGGTTTCAAAAATGAAATGCATATGGAAGGGAAGAGGATAAAAGAGAAAAAAACCCTGAGTGTATAATTAAGGTGGGCAGCCCAGCACACATATTTTCATATTTGTATTAACATCAGATAATTTCTTAGAAGAGAGAATAAATGGAGTAGAATTTTACTGAAGAGCAGAAAATGTAGAAATGTTTTAGAGACAATTTCCACTCTGAAATGACTGAGGGACCACAAGCACAATTGATCTAAGGTTGTCAGTATGCTTCTAAATGCTAAGCGGACCTACACAACAGAAGTATTTTAAGGAGCAAAACGGCGTGCTAGCATTCATGATTCCCTTTTTGTTGATAACCTCAATTATCAGCTATCTCCTCCTATGCTCTGATGGTCCATTTCTGCCTCTTACATATAAGCCTCACTGCGATTGATGGCGTTTGTCTTGGATTAAGGGTCTGCTG
Organism: Sagittarius serpentarius; assembly: GCA_034782735.1. NCBI lineage: Eukaryota > Metazoa > Chordata > Aves > Accipitriformes > Sagittariidae > Sagittarius > Sagittarius serpentarius. The sequence goes on along the minus strand of JAVKLA010000061.1, from coordinate 12,979,678 downwards.
TGTTAGAAGGCTGGAATAAAAAATAAATAAGCAGCTTTGGCATTACATATCCAGTGATGAAAAACTTCAGAGTGACTTAGGTGTTCTGATTGTTGCTGAAAAATGTGGCATAATATTTAATATTTTAGTTTAAATTATATTTGTCTAGTAGAAATAGAGCTTTTCTGTGGGCATGTTTCTTATACAAGGTATGCATGCATACGTTGTTATTTGGCTGGATTTTAAAAATCAGAAGTGTTGGCTACGGTTCTTTTTGATTATATAAGCTTTTAAGTATCAAAAATATGGTCTGTGTTTTGTAACATAACCTCTTTTTACTGTGAAGCGAATGTAAGAAAGTAGAGAAGAGGTGGTGATGGGCTGAGATACTGCAAGACACTGGAGGGGAAGACAAGAAGTGTTAACATGTTGCAGGAGGTAAAAGGATGCCAGTAAAAGGGCTCAAGAAGGCAAGTGATGCAGTCAGAGTGGCAGAAGAGTAGGCAGATTTTTGGCAGTAGAATTTTGCCTAGATTGGGAACTGGGAATGAACTGAGATGCAGAGAGGCCACTGAGGATGCAGTACTAGTAATTGAACCGGTGCATAACTGTGGAGTGGATAAATACGTTAGTAGGGGAGGTGGATGTTAAAGGTATTTCTTAGTGATGCTGTAGAAGAAAAGGTGGCATTTCACATTGGGAAGGCAGTGGAACAATAGTTGGGATTGTGTGAAAAGTCTCTAATTACAAGGCTGAATGATCATAAAGATAGTAGAGTTGTCCATCGTGGCAAAAAGACTGGAAAGGACATTAAGACCTCCCAAATTTCTCCTGCTTTCAGTGATGGCTTCAGTCAGTCCTGTGCTTCCAAAAAAGCAGAATGCTTTGCCTTTGGCCTTTGTTATTTGCTATAAATCATTGTGTCAGCCTCCAGGAGTGATGGGATAGTGTTAGAAACCTTCCTGTATTGAGAGCATCTTCTCTGGGTCAACTCCAGTGCAAAGAGAGATTAGTTATATGCGCATGAACTACCCTGCACATTTTCTGTAGATAAATAGAAAACAGATTCCCGGGTTGTAAGTCAGAAAACTTTACGAGTGCACTTGAGGAAAAAAAAAAGAAAAAATATTTCATTTAGAGTGTACTTCATTTTGTTGCTTCTGAATGCAATGAATAAATTGGAGGAGGCGGAGCCGAGATAGTGAGCAGTGATACTGATACTGGACAGCTGACTTGCTTTTAAAAGTCTCCTTGGGATGTTGCTGTAAAGCTGCACAGTGATTTTGAGCCTCCTTAGGTGCTGTCCTTCCTTCAGCGGAACTATCTGAGTTTCCAGGTGGTGACAAAGCCTGAAGGGAGAGACCGGGAGAGGAACTACTGGAACCAAATTTCTGTTTGGAAATGCTTCAGCTGATAGAGAAGAAAGCTTCTGGGTCAGAAAGCATGTGTGCTCTTCAGCAGTGGTCTGAAAGGAAGGGTGAACCTAAAAACTGTCTTGGCATTGTGGCTGCTTCACTTGCAGTGTTTAAACTCATTAAAAACTCATGGAAACATTAATTGGGAAAGGCGATGACCCCATATGCTGAGGACAACATGCTAAATTCCTGTGTTTTATACCTCAGCCTCTTGTAGCACAAATGTCTTAGCCAAAGGTGAACATTCAAAAGATAAATGGGTCACTGCAGTTGTATTTATCGGTTCTTTTAATTTGAGGCAATGATGGTATATTTTCTTTCCTTTCCAGTTTATTATCATTGAAGTCAGTAATGGTATTCCAGTTTCTCCATCCATCTCCCAAATCCCAAGGAAGACTTTTGTTCACAACTTTAGCTAGGTTTTTGGTCACTTGCACCATGGTTTGAACAGAAGTAGGATTTGGTTATGTATATATGAAATAGGGTGTTATTGCCACACAGCAATGTTGGTTTGTAGATTTGGGGTGTGTTAATATATTATTGTATTGGACTGTGGCAGTGATGCTGGAGGCTTCAGTCAGTGGTGCACATGTTGTCCCCTACTGCCATTTAAGACTCCCTAAATTATGTGTGGTGTCCCCTGGGGCTGGTAGGTGTGACACAGGACAGCATGAGACTCGTGTCCTCTTCAGCTGGCAGCTGAAAGCTGAGCAGGGTCACCCACAATGGCACTGGACTATGGATAACTGGGTCAGACCCTACATGTCCTACAAGTCAAGAACATCTCCACTGAAGCCAGTGCAGATACTGGTGTGAAGGGAAGAACAAGATGCTCACTGGGGCTTGCTCAAAGGCAATTACACTGTTTTGCAGTTGTGTCTTCCATGTGTTTTCTCATTTTAAGGTGGACATAATTGGGCAATGTGATTGTGAATTATCTGTGCCATCCGAATACAGAGTGAGATCGCTTGTTGTCATGACAACAAAAGATGGTGAGGTGTTTACTTGAAAGTGAGTTCTGCACAAGCGTTCACATCAAGCTGTGTCTGAAGATCAGTGTTTGAAGAACTGTTCTTCAGAGAGTCCATTCCTCCTTTAAAATATTTGCTGTATTTATGCAGTTTTACCCCAGGACATATGGAAGACGGCTTTTTGAAAGCTTAACCCAGGACAGAGCATACGCTTTTATTTTCAAAAGGCACCCTTTAGTTCAGTAATGGAAATCCTACCTAGACTACAAATAGCGGCATATGGAAAAGCCAGCCAGTCAACTATCTGCTGTTTATATAAAAGGAGTTTGTAGTGAAGAGACTTCCTTTTAAAATGAATCATATGGTAACTCACTTTTATAATCCTTTAATATCTTTTTGGCTTTAAAAGTTATTTGGGTTTAAGAGCATGCTTTGTGATATTAATTTTATCTCACTGAGCTTTCTTTCGTGTATAAATCTGTGCTGGGGCAAAGGGGATATTATTTATTAATTCCTTCGAAGTGGCTTTTATACAATGTGTACTGAAAAAGAAGTGTGTATTTGATATTCAAATGGAGCAAACTACTACTCTTCTCTATAAGTAAATATGCTATGTATAAAAAGAAGTGTGTAAGTGCTGCATACCATTAAATAGTTACCTGACTGTCTTCTTGTTGTAGTTATCTTTTAGTATACTTTCAGCTGTTTACTGTCCAGAAAGGTCTTCATTACCTTTCAGTTAAACTTATGAAGAAGGTGCATTTGGTTGTTTTCATTTAATATAAACAGAGGATGTTAACGCTATCAAACAGATACATAAGCTGCAATAGCCAGTAATATTATTTGAAATTCTTCAGTCATAGGTTTGATTTTGATGACTAGCTATTAACTATAATGATAATATGTAGCATGCATAGTTCTGTTTTAAATATTTGTGTTTCTACGAGTGCATAATTGTAGTTAAGGAAGCTAGAGACAGTCGGGAGTAGGGAAGAAGTTAGTGAGAATGCTTAAATAGGACTTGCAGTACTTACACGATAGGAAAATATAGCTGAGTCATTTTTTACATATCCTGTGCTCCTATTCGAAATATGAATTGGAAATAAAAAAGTTTCAGTAAGGATTTAGTACATCTGAAATAATTTTTTTTTCTGTTTTTTGGTTACAGCACCTAACTCAACTGTGTTATGGCCCAGGAGTTGCAGTGTTGTAATCGCAGTTTAAAAAAAATACTAATCTCAGAAAGAACTTGAGACTTTCTGAGGCAGGTCAGGACCTTGAAAAGTCAGATCTTTAGCCAGCCCTCTACATTTTATCTCTGTGCTTGTCTCTTAAATATTTCAGTAGTCTCTTAATAAAAATGAGAATGTGTGGCTTGTTAGTTTGAATTATGCAGCATGGGAAATACTATTTAGTTAGTTATTTCAAGTAGCAATAATACATCAAAGATTAGTGTCAAAGGCTCCTTAGGTTAATGAAGGGGGCAATGTCAGTGATGGTGAGAAAAGAAACTGGAATAAGACCAGAAAAGACAAGTGGCATGACTGGATTTGTCAGACATTTGTAAACATCAATGGCAAAACATATATTAATCATCTGTTTTTCTTGCAAGCTTAAAAATTGTGAACTTGTGCCAGTTTTCTGTACCGCTCTTTTCTGGTGTCATACCTGATGAGTTAACTATAACTCATTTCCTCTGTCAGTAAGACCAACTGGCTGTGTTGGTAATCCGCCACATGTCTAGCGCTGGTGCTCCCAGATCCTCCCTCCTCCACTGCTCCGTGTATTAGCTCTGACTGGAAAGGCTCATTGGACATTAACTGTGTAAGACAGGGGCCAGGTTCTGGCATCCCTGTCAAAGGAATGTTGGTTTTATTGGGTATGCAGGGACCTCAGCATTACTGTGTTTTCTTTTGGGTAGCCTGCAACGCCGCTAATCTGAATTGTCTCAAAAACACTGAAGTTGTTCAGGAAGTCGTTGGATGATAGCTGGCTATGTGTATGTCAGTCAACATAACCCTGGAACTATCAGGGTGTGGGTTATGCCTACAGCAATATAATAGATGACAGCAAATAAAATTACTGGACTGCTGCTGCACAAGATGGCTTGCCTTCTTATAGCGCTCATGTCTCTCCTGCACTTGCCTTTCCGTTTCTTGTATCAGACAAGCTGAGGACAGGACTTGTGGTCCATCCCATCTCCAGGTCTCCCCTGCCTTAGGCAGGGTCAGCAAAGACTAGAATGACCAGCAAAGAAGGGAGTGAAGAAGTAGCAAAGGCTGTGTGGTGTGTTGTGAGCAGGATGCCAGGCTGAGGTGGTACCAGGGGATGAGGAGGTGGGCTGGGAAGGAGCAGACAGGCTGCCATTCCTTTGGCTGATAGATGTGGATGATGCAAAGGGAATTTTACTTCCGTGTGCTTTCCCTTGAATCCCAGGCAGCTGAAGAATAGGAGATAGGGCTCTGGGAAAGTATTATAATTATGGGTAATCTCGTTTGTCTCAATTCTTTAGAAGTCAAATAATTCAGTGTATGAATTGACAAAGTCTTGCAACTCTGATATACTTTCTTGAAGGTTTTCTATACTGTTTCCTGCTCTTATTACTATCTCTTCAGGGATTCCCCTTCATATTTTGTTCTCCATTCCATAAGCGTGAAATTTGGAGAATAACCTCCCTATTGGCCAGCTGGTGCTAGGCCAGCCATCATTTTTCTTAGTCCTCTGGAGCCTACCTTGGATCTTATTTGCTTGGAAGTAGTCCCATTGATTGTAAATCTGTTATACGGCAGAAATTGTGGGGTAGGGAGCAGCTTTGTTCTTTCTGGTGATAGTAAGCCTGCAAAGCAGAGCAAGATGAAGAAACCTATCTAATATATTGGTGTATGACTTCTGATATGTTCTCTGTACAAGAGACAAAGATATGTACAAGCCAACTGAGAAAATAACAGCTGTGATGTTGGAGAGTAAGCAAAAGAGGCTTGTTCTTTTGCTTTCTCAGCCAGGAGTAGCTGCAAAGATATGTCTGCAGTTTATAGTACATTAGTTTCCATTACATGTAAGAAAGAGTTGAACAGGTCAAGTATTGGAGTGATGATACCTGTACACATGTTGTAGTTCGCGTCAGTCCTTAATGCTGCTCACATTAAATTTTTAATTTTCTTTCAGCAGTACATGTGTAAATTGACAGTCATCCAAATGTAGAAGTGAAGGGCTTGCTGACAGTCGTAAAAGAAGAGTGAATTGAGTATACCCAGCAAGTCAGCTACATGGGTAAGAAATGTTTCATTGTCTCTTTTTGCCTTGCAGGAAGAATGCAAACAAATACTGGCTCGGCAGAAATCCAGTTCCCAGTCTGATTCTCATGATGATGAGATTTCCCCTCCTCCTCCCAACCCAGTGGTAAAAGCCCGCCGCAGGAGAGGGGGGGTCAGTGCAGAAGTGTACACTGAGGAAGATGCTGTTTCTTACGTCAGAAAGGTAATGTGTTACCGTCTACCTGATTCTGAGATGTACAGGACAATCAAGTGACTTGTATTTTGCTCATAATCTGGACTCATGGGTCAGGTTGTAGGATGGTGTCTTCATGCGGGCATGTGCATGGCTTGACCATCTTCTTCACACTCAAGTTCTTTTGCTGCCTCCTTGACTAAGTACTTTCCTCATCCATGTGGCTTCAGCATTCTCTATTCTTTCCTTTTTGAGATGTGCTGCTAATCTGTTTCCCCCTCTAACAGGGTTGGTAATTCTCAGCCATTTTCTTGATATTCACAAACTCCGGCAGCTTCTGAGTTTTGTCAAAACCTCACAGTTTTGGAAAGCAGCCTTTTCTCTTGCTGCGTTTCCTGCTTTTTTTTTCCAAAAAGTCACTTCTAGCTCAAGTTTTCTTCTAACCTAGGTCATTTAGGTTCCCTAAACCATTCAGACACCTTTCCCGTGTTGATTACCACCTAATCCATGGGTTTTTGGAAGTCTGTTGACCATACTTGGGCGATTTTATATGACCGTTGTCTTTGAAGAAATGCCAGTCCCAAATTAGGTAATTCTTCAGCAGAAGCACTAATTTGAGCTTCTCTTTTTTTAACTGCCTTTTTCACAAAAATACCTAGCTATGTTATATCCTTGATATCTCTTAATAACTGCAAATTTTTTTTTAAACTGGCCAAAGCTTTCAAAGGTTATTAAAAGACAGACATTTACAATAGCGTATGTCATGTTTGTTTAGGAAGCTAGGCAAAAAATGCATTTCATAAGGTTGACAGATGCTACTAATGTGCTTTTGTGCATGCCTGGAGTAGCTTTAACCCAAAGAGCTTTTTCTTTATGGGAATGCCTTTTGTCAGTCGCTGTTTTTTGGCAGAATACTTTTTCCCTTTGCAGTCAGATGTGCTTTTGTCATCTACTTATGATACAAGTTCATTGGCTGCTCTGGGGGTTTCTGTCCCCAGAAACAAAGATTAGGAGAGCCTTTCATCCTAAAAACAAGCATGGAGGAGTATTCTTGTGGCAGTTAAATAATGCTTGCGAGTATACAGTAAATTTTAACAGCACTGTGGTCAAGCTGTTAATGCACTGCACTGTTAAAAAACTTGTGTGGTACTTTAAAAGCCACTTTCAAACACTTTCTGAGCAGTTTGCAATATCCCCCTTAAAAACTTCATTAAGAGATCACATTTGTCTCTGCTTAATATGGGCTCCATGTGACTCTTCTGTAAATCAAAGGAAATATTCTTCCCGCTCCCTTGAGTAATTCTTTTATATTTATAATGGAACCTGAAGTTAGCTTTGTTTTCTTCCTTTTTCAACAGTGATGCCAATAAGCCCTGACAGTAGCATGGGTAGGGAAGAACTGGAAGAAGCAATACAGACCGTATTCTGTGTGTTCTGACTAGGGCTGTTATGATTTTAATTTCCTAGGAACTGACTGAGCTTAAATAATAATATTGTAGGGAATGGTTTCTTGTCAGATGCTGCAAGGAATATAGAACTAGCACTGGGAGGGTTTGTGTCAGTGCTTTGTCTTCTGCCATCAGCAAATGAATCCCATGGATGTGTGTTTGTGACAGAGGTTTCTGGAATACAGAAATAAAGGGAGACACTGAAAAGACAAATTATGAAACCAATTTAAAAGTGTAAAAACTAAGGCAAGGGTTGTATTAGACTATTGCAAACAGATGGAATTTTAGATAGTAGCTAGGAAGAACCGCTGGCTTGAATTCAGGTGTTGGATAGAAACACATCTGGGTCATAAGCCAATTTAAAGGATCCCTTGAAGGGGTGAGCTATGGGATGAGTAGTGCTAAAGGCAGTGCAATGAGTTGTGTCACTGGAGGGAAAATCGAAGGAGATTTAGCTTTGTGATTTGAGCAAGCGCATGGCATGGCTCCATTCTGAGGAGCACAAAGGAATATCTCTGGGGAGGGTTATTTTATTGCTTCATTCCTGAAACTAGAGAAAGCAGTATTTGTCAACACATCTGACATATCGTATGGTTAACAACTAACAGAATAGGAATCTTGTAAAGAGGGTTATCAGCTTGAAGGGTTATTGGCTTGAAGAGAACATTCAATGATTACTTGGAAGAGTGATGTAAGAAATGGTCAAGTGATTCTTCCTGACATTTGATTTTGGTCAGATGCCTGGTTACTGTGACAGCTAAAGAATCTCTCCTGTTTTTTCTGTATCCCTGCCCCAACAGACCCACTTTGGTCCCTGCCTTGTGGCTTTCATTGCGGCAGATGTAGACTGACAAAGGCTAGTCTACGTTATTCCATAATCAGCCAGAAAGGCTGGAGTTGAATGTCTCGGTGATTTGATTATCTACCCTTTTGGCTCATCAGCAGTAAGGTGAACAGCTAGCGTATTCTTAACAGAGCAAGGGTTCAGGACTGCAGTTCAATCCAGGGTTTGTTTAATAGGGTAAAAACCAAGAAGAAGATACTCGCCAGATGCTCATTTTATTTAACATTGAGGAATTTAACCTTTTAGATAAATTAGATTACGTTTCGCTCTGATACAAATACATAGTTTATACATACACACTTCTCTAGACTTAATTTGAGCAGTCAATATAAGTGATGTCTGAAGCCAGAGTTTAACTTTGGATCTTCACAGTGCAGTATTTTCCCTTGAAATAAATCTAGATCAATTCTTTGTGAGAACTGATTCTGTACCATTTTTCCCATTTGAGACATCTTTCTTCTGGTTGGGTGGGTAGTATCTTGCCTTTCCAGGGTGAAGAAAGGAAACTACCTACGCATCAGCAGATGTTGTAACTTAAATAAAACAGACGAACTGTTTCTATCATAAGAAAATGTGAAAGATAAATGCCAGTTATCAGACCTTTTTTGTACAATAATTAAAACAGGCAAACAAATACTGATTTTCAGATTGGACTCAGGTTTATTTAACACTTAAAACTTTTGCTAGGCTTGATTCTGTCTCATTATAGTGAAACTATTAAGGAAAATTACATTACTAAAGTCAACGAACATCTTTTACAAGTCATAACCTTGTTACAAATGTCTTGTGTCTCTGGTAATCACAGAGTCTGACTGGCAGAAGAAGATGCTTGGCAAATACAGAGCTACAATGTCTTTACTAGTATCTTACCAAAATGCTTACCAAAATGGAAAGCCTAACTTGCAAATGTCTTATAAAAAAACTTCACCCAATATGAAAACATGCTTCTGAATTTCAGCATATATTTTGAGAAAATTCATGTACAACAGGACTTTTGCCATCTCCAATTAACAAATAAAAATGCCCGTTCTCAAATAGTCCTGGGCCTTTGCTTCATGGCAAACAAGAAGGATTTTGACCCAGATGGGCCTCTCAGGAGTTTGATTCCTTATACCACAACCAGTACTGAAAAGTATGATGTAATCAACACATTTTTACCTTTTATCTAAAGAAATGTTGCTCATTTCCTAGTTTTAAAAGTAGGTTGCTTCTGATATTGTTTGTGGAGGAGGAAGAATATGAACTATGTTTCCCTCAGTCCAAGAGATTTGAAAGGAGACTACACAGCTGCCAGTACCTGCTAATTATAGTATTTTATGGATATCCTTCTCCCCACTCATCCCAGATCTTATATTTCTTTTCTGGTTGTCATATTGAGAACATAAATTCTTATCCTCACATTATCAAACCTGTAATTTATTACTTTCCTAGTGGCTTTATATTACAGCCTAAACCTGTATCAGTGTTTGAAATCAAATTGCATCCATTATCTTGAATACTAGAATTTTCTATAGATTTCAAGATCTATGAAGAAATAGAACCAGGGATGTAATTACCCTTTGTTCTTTTCTCTACAGGTTATTCCAAAGGACTATAAAACTATGACTGCTCTGGCAAAGGCCATCTCTAAGAACGTGCTCTTTGCTCATCTTGATGACAATGAACGAAGGTATGAAGTACTTTAAGATTTAAAGGAATCTATAGCTTGGCCTGAGGACAAGACATTATATTACATTTTAACTCAGGGATCAGAACTACTCTCACTGATGCATTTGAGTCATAGTAGATGCACCCTCACACACACTTATGTTGTTATGACAGAGGGTAAAATCAGAAGCTAAAAAAAGGCACAAACAGGTTAGAATGTGTTCAGACATTTAATATTTTCAAATCAGCTGTGCCTGATGAACTTTATTCTGGGTTACTTAAGGAATTTGCTAAAGCAATCTCAGAACTGTTTGTAGTTACTTCTGAGAACTCAGGGAAGACAGGTCAAGTGCTGGAAGAGTGGGAAAGAAAAAGCATGCCTGTAAAGAGGTAAAAGAGAATTACAGGCAAATTACTTTCTTTGTTGGAAAACTAGTACAAACAGATTATATATAAGCACCTGAAGGAGACCACGTTGTTCCGTAACAGCCAATGTGACTTTTCAAAACTTGAATAGGGAAGGCACAACAGAGGCCAAACAGCTTGACTTCCAGTAACATTTTTGACGTTAATGCGTATGACAGTTTTGTAAACAATCAGGGGAAATTTGTCTTCAGTGAAACCACTATTGAGTCTATGTTAAACTGATTGGATTGCCATACCAAATAGCAGTTATCAATGGTCCAGCATTCTAATGGAAAGATATATTGATATGTGGAAAGGGTTGGTCTGTTTTTCATCATTATTGTCATTAGTTACCTCAGTGATGGAATAGAGTATGAGTTTTGAATTTTTAGATGACACAGATGGGAAGGGCTGCTAAAACATTGGGAGACAAGGCTAGAATTCAGAATTAGGCTGACAAGTTGAAGAATGTTCTAGTAAAAGCAGAATGTATTGTCACTGAGCCAAGTGCAGAGGTATAGTTAGGCAGGAACACTTTTTATAACTATCAAATGGTTTTGCAGTTTTGGTAGTTCTTTGAAAAACTGTGTGGAGCTTATTATGAATCATGGCCTGAACATTAATCACTAATGTCAAGCTGTTTTGAAAATACTATTGTCTTACTGGGGTAACTAAACAGGAGAACATGCAAGATGTCCCCCCTGTTCGAAACATTTCAGCTGGAACATAGTCTCCAGTTTGGGCACTGCACTTCAAGAATGAACAGTTGGAGCAAGTTCAGGGAAGACCGGTGGAAACGATCACAGATCTAGGTAACATCGCTTCTGAAGAAAGAATGGGCTGGTTGGCCTGCGGAAGAAAAGTCGGGGCAGAGGGATGTGATAATAGCTTATAATTAGATATGAATAATGGTATATGAAGAGTAAACTGCTGTGTGTGCCAAAGGGTAAAGAATAACGGATTCAAAGTGCAGCAGGGAAGAGTCAAGTCAGATACCAGGAAGAGGTCTCTGCTTGGGTAGGTTGTGCTGTCTCCACCACTTGAGGCCATTAAGAACAGATTAAACTATAGTCTGCCAGGAATGACATAAGTGGTGTCAGTCCTGCTTTGCAGCAGGTAGGCTAAGTGATGTCATGAGGTCCTTGCCAACCCTACTTATCTGTGCTTCTGTGGTTAGAAAGGACAAAGACTTTGACTACACTGACGTTTTTAGTACTGGCAGAGCATCAGCAGTACAGTCTTTTGGTGGGGCTACTCAAACGCTTTCAGTCAAAGCACATTCCAAGTGTGCAAATTTTGCTCCCTCTTGCAGGTGTTTACACAGTTTGATTACTTTGTAATCCTAATTATTATGATACCGCATTAGCATGCAGATTTCTGGAGTAATTAGGAAAGGATTAACTTTGCACATTTCTTCTAGCTTTTTCACCCACAGCGGAGAATTCTTGTACAGAACTGCTATAAATCTGAATTGTACCATCAGCATGCTAACGTGACAGCCACTGAAAGGATAGGTTTTAGGACTGGAAAAGGGACATTTTGGTAACGTTATCAAAGTAGGGTGAGAGAGAAAAACTGAAGGAAAAGTGCTTTTTCTTGCACTGTGCTGATGGTACATCATGGTCATGGTCTCTCCTACCCATTCCGTGTGTCCCATTTACCTCTGTCAGCCAGACTGTCCTGTTATGGATATGTGTTAGGAGTGAAGTGATGTGCACAGATTCTCGTGTGTGCGCTGCAGATGGGTTGCAGACTATCTGCTTTTGCAGTCCTCAAACTATGGCTTGACCAGGTGTATACTGCCTCTGCTGTCAAAAGATTCAGAAGCTTCTTGGTTTCCGGGTTGTGTACTGGAACATTCAGCTATATACCATCGCTGTTGCTGAGGGATGTGTCTAGGTGCCTCATTCAAGCCTCATGATGAGCATGGCAAGCTATTGCTGACATTGGGAAAAAAAAGGAACTCACAAAAGGATGCGTGCATTCTGCTTTTGCAGGCAGGATTGCAATGAATGAATAAATTGTTCTCTCTTTGCGTTTGGCTGAGCTCACCCTTGACATCATGCTGTTGTCCCTGTCTGTTTTGTTTGTCAAGTGTGGAGAGGTCAGCAAGTTGGAGCATATCGTTGCCATCACTTCTAGTTTGCATCTTGTTGATGCAGATATGTAGTTCAGGAAAGTAAGTGGTATATGACTTCATTTGGGTTCTGTCCTCTTGGAATGGTGGAAAGCTAGGTGAGGATATTTCATTTTCTGTGCTGTAATAGTGGTGTTGGTGTTTATTTTCCTCAGTGCTTTCGACACTGAAGACAGTATCATTGTTTTATTTAATTTTGTGGTTGACCATTTGCCAAGATGTAGGGGGTGTTCAGGTGGGCGCAGGATGGACTAGCAGGGCTTAATTCCTCGTTTACAATGGATGACTCTTACATTTTTCCTTCTTCTCTGAAAAGATGTTTATGTTAATCTTCTCTATGTGCAGTCCATGTGGCTTGTGTTGCACTTGCTGCTTGGCAGCTGTGAAGGTCCTTATATCTGACATAAACCCTTATTTATAAAGGCAGTGTGTAGCATATTATCTGTGTCAGATACTCCATATGAATGATTAATTGCATGAGAAGTCATGCTGAAGTTAAGGTAAACAAGTATCTTTTTGCACTGGTGTCTGAAATAATTTTGTTCAAGTCTTACTTTAGATAACATCTTTTCACGTGCCATGCTTAAAAAAGGGTTGCCATCTATCTCATGCACACACACACATGCACACAGTCTCTGGTGTAAAATTATACTGAAAAGTGCAATAAAAGGGAAGCTAACTGCATCAGTACTAAAAGCAGCAGAACTAGTTATCAGCAACTTTTGCCAAAACGTTCAAGAGTTGCTAATATTATAAAGAACAGTGCAGCTCTGCAAAGTGATGTGGCAGTCCACTGTTTTCTCATGAGACTTTTCCACTGACTTCAGTAAGGTCTTGATTAAACTCTGGAGTAGGGTCCTGGTTCTCTCAAAGCCAGTGGCAAAATGCCCATTATCTGAGGTGGAAATGTGCTTTTAATTTTAACTGTAAGGGAACTGTTGTTCTTATATGCAAAACCAGGAATGTGTGGCTTTTTAATTGTGTTTCTGCACATGTGCACCTGATGTGTATTTTACGTGCATCCTCCTTTGCCTAGAGCTGGTTTGTTACATGCTCACTAACAGCAAAACAGATTTACGTGGATGTATCACATACTCATTATCTAAAATTTTTCTGAATTGTTAAGAAACTAGCTGTAAAATGTTAAAGCAACATCAGGGCTTCACAAAATTAATTTCTTATTCTGTTTTAATAGATATAGTTTGATTTTGATTGTTTATTAAAATACTGCATATCTAACAAAAATACTAGACTATATTAAACATTTCTGGGAAATACTCACAGGCAGGGTAAATATTTATGATCTGTGGGCATGTTAAGGGAGTGATGGGCTTAACTATGAACTAAACAGCTTAGTGAGTTGCAGAGAGTACATGGAGGTGTATCAGTGTGCCTACCTTTGGGCTTATCCTTGTTTCTTGCATTGTTATCAGCCCAAACTCAGCTGCAGATTTCTCAGAGTAGCCTTACGTCATATGTGCTTTGATGGGGTTTGCTTCCCTGGTTGGGATGTGTGGCAAAGCCCTTTCACTTTGTTTCAGGCTTTGATGTATTTACTCTGCAGTTAGGATGTATTTAATGCCTGGGTAGTTAAGCTTGGATTTTGATAGTGCTGTTATATCATCCTGCAGGTCCCTAGGCATGTGTGCTCTAACTTCTCTCTCCTCCTTTCCCCCACCCCATATGATGACATATTGGCTGGCTTATGTTCACATGGGGGTTTTGTCCTTCGTTCTGTGTTTCTTCCATACTCCACTTCCTTTGTGACTCCACTCAAAAACTCTTGGAAGACACTGCTCAAAGCATTTCATTAGGTGGGCAGTGGAGCATGTTAGTTAAGCTCAGATGTGACTGCAGCAAGATTTTTTGGAAAAGCATAGTTCATACTGGTGTGCAAACATCGTGCAGAAGCTGTGGAGATGGCCACCAAGAGGCCAGTTTTCACTGGCAGAGAGCACACTAAAGACCTGCTAGTTATGATCACTGCAAGATCAGCAACTCTGGTCCTCGCTTGGTGCTCACCGAAGCCTTACATATATATGTGCAGTCCTGCAAAACAGCTTCTCGTGACAGCTCTGAAGGAGCTCCTCGCAGCATAGAACAACTTGTCATACAGAAGACAGTGCTGTGCAGGCTGTGCACCCAGAAGAACTAGGAATTGCTCTGCAGTCTGCTGAAGGATGAACAACCTTGAGATGAAATATCAGTGGAGCTGGACCTTCACCCAGGTAAGAGGCATTCACCCTCTCTTTCATTACGCTGAGGAAAAGTGAAATGGCAACATTAACTGTGAAGGATTTTTGCATTATAAACATAGGTTTATTTTTTATAGATGATGTTCTTTGCAACAGTTTGTCTTTCGTGTCAGTTGAGGGCAGAAGACATCTTGTTTCTCTGCTCTTCGTTGCACCTGTGATCCAAGAGGAAGTCCCAGAAAAAAAAAAAATTAAATAAAATCCTTGGTTATGGCATTTGTACCTAATAAAAAGAACTCAAAGATTAAATTAGAGACTTTGCAGATGTGCGTATTTCAGAAAGTGCATCTATCTTTGTAGTGTCCCTCCAGAATGCTGGTGGGAAGTTACACTTAATAACATTCAAGTGTCGTCTTAGGTGGCCTGTGCTATAGATTCTAATGGCTGAATAAGGGGAGTAAGTTCCTTGCTGATCTTACCCCTCCTGGTTCCAACATGATCTCATGGTCCAGGTCTGTTCGGAAGGCTGTTAAGATTTTGCATAAACTATCCTGCTTCTTTTTGTCTGTGATGCTGGAGAGTTTTGCATATGGGAGAAATCAGCAAGGCAGCATGCGTGATACTGGTGCCCTCTCTGCTGCTTTGGTTTTGTTCAGTCAGCAGGCAGTGAATGATTTCTATCTATGCAAAGACAGAACAGAATTACACCCATAACTTGGCAGCATTTTATTTCCTCTCCCACTCTTGGATATCCAGCAGATTAACAACCTCTAAGGCTTCCTGGTTGTGAAATGGTGTATAAAGTCAAAATTGGTGACAAGGGGCTAGCCTGATTGTCCTAATCTCTTCTAACCTGGCAGTGTAGCTAGTAAGAATTTTTATCGGTTCAGCATGTCTTGCTGGAATACAAGTACACCCACTTGGCTTTGCCATGATGTTAAATAGTAAAGGAAGAGATTGTTCATTTTCCTTCTGTGGATAAAAATAAAAGATATTTTTTCATCATTTCATTGCCAGGATGTTCTGTCTCTACTGGACGGGGGCAGCCACTGAGACGGGGGCAGTGAGAAGGTTCAGAGGTGACCTGCTGTGGGAATGGAAGTTGGACCCAAAGCTGATGATTGTCAAGGAGAAGGAAATATAACTGAAGCATAACCAGTGGGTGAGAGAGCAGGACTGAGAGCAGCAGGAGTGTCAGTGCTGGTTCCAGGATGTCACCAGTGCTTGTCTGCTCTGCTGTGAGTCATGAGCCACGTCTGCCAGTCCCTGTTCAGAAGCTCGGTGGCCTCCTGATCACATAAAGAAGTGGAATGGTTAAACGTTCACCATATCTGTATGTAAATGCTATGTAAAACTTGTATGTAAAAGCTATGTAAAACTTGTTCATCAAGGAGTAGAGAGAAGATAAATATTTAACATGCACTTCCAGACTCCACTTTTGGCATTTTAGCTATTATCGTAATTTTTACAAGCATTTATTCTTTATTACTAATGTACAGGCAGCTGTAATGTCTGCAACAGCTTTCAGAATACTTTTGTGTATTTTATTACTTGGATTAATAATAAATTTGTTTGTTTGAACAGTATACTGGTGTGAAACTGCTTTGGAAACAAAGAATCAGGAAATTGTATTTAATGCTTTTACTAAAATATTGAGCTCTTATAATGGCGCAAAAAAAGCAACAACAAATGAACTAAACAGTAAACAAAACTGCTGTATTTATTACAGCCACACACAGTGTTGCATTTATTCTTGTATGTTGCCTGCATGGCAAAGGTATGAGAATAAAGAGCATTTCTTATTTTCTATGGTTGTTGGGGCCAAGATGTAAAGATGAAAACTGGCACTTGTACTGGGCGTGCAAGCCAATCAAGAGCTTTCCTCAAGCAAAAATTCTTAACCTTTTCCCAGCATCTTCCCAAACATTGTGGAGGGCACATGCTACTGGGATAATGTAGATAGAATTGGAGGCAAGCTGTTGTAGATATCATCATCTTGCTGTTAGCATTTCAGAAAAATGTTCTGCTACCTTCTTACAAAAGTTTTAAGTAATCTGTGTTGTGCAATTCAGGCAGTTTTGTAAGCCATGATTGGTGGCAAAGTAGGATCCTATATGGACTTACCGGGCATAAACATATGCTATTTGAAAGACAATAGTGTCCAAATTAAGACTTCCTCAGCACCAAGACACAGTAACGTTCTTAACATGTATTAAGGACTGCCACAGAGGGGAAATGAGTAATCATGTATCTGTGTCCTGTGAAGACAAAACATCAGAATAGGCTTAAATTGTACAAGACGTGTAAACTAGACACATGGTAATAATTTCTAGTGGTAGGGATACTTAAATAGCTTGTAGAATCTGTAATTGTTAAGAACAGGTTAGGCAAATCTCTTTGAACATAATCTAGTTTGTCCTCTGTTTCGATGGAAGAAGTCTCAGCTCTGTTTTTGTAATTCTTGGATCCTCAGTAGTGGGAAACTAGTGTATTCCTTCTCTACACGTTTTTCTTTTGGTTTTTTTTTAATCTATTTGAAGGGTTATTGTTATTTTGCACATCTTCTGTTTTCTCAAGGACGTGAATCTAATTCTCCCCATCTTCCTTTGCAGACCAGGTTCCTCAGACCACTGAGCATTTTTGTTGTTCTCCTCAACTTACTCCACTTGGTCCACCTCCTTCTTGTTTGTTTATATTTTTCACAGCAACAAGATATTGTTGACTCCTACTTCATGTGATCGCGGGAATCATTGGATCCTTTCCTGCAGAAGTGCCGCCTCGGCAGTGAATCTTCACCATGTATTTACGCCATTGGTTATTCTTACCCAAATATACTTGGCTGTTTTATTGAAAGTATATCTATTTTCTCAGACCATTTCTTCCATTTGTAATCATTTTACATCCTAATGTTGTTTTTTTAAGTGCTTGCAGCTCCTTTACAGCTAGGTGTTTTCTTCAAATTCAGAAAGCACAGTCTTTATCCAGGTCAATAATGACTTGGGTAGTCTTTTTTAGTATAGGCATAATCTAACATGAGAAAAGTGGTTATCCATAGCTAACAGATGAATTTTAGTTGTTGTCCTGTTGATCTGATATTAAAATATTCATGAAACTTCTGGTGATTACTGAATTTCAAGGACATTATTTCTATAAGCTTTATTCACTTCTCCATAGTACCACGTTTTATTAAAGCACTGGCTGCAGGCCAGCTGGAAAGCCTCATATATGTGAAAGAAACCTAAGACGGCACCATCCAGGAGCAAGATATTTTAGAAATGGGATGCCACAGCTATGACATATTCATTACACATCCTGTATTTTCCTTGCATTTGTAACTTAACTCTTTTGTTAAAAACCAAACACAGATCTAGCTCCTGCCTGTACTTCATATATGCCTACAGTGTGCAGAACAGTGCAAGAAAAATTCCGTTTCCATGATTCTGTATTAGTATTTCTGTATATCCTGGAGTCCACGTTGTGCTAAAACCATGTGGATGTTAAGGGAGGATATTTACTCTGCCTGCTGTAGATGTCTTAAGTTAGCTGGTGCTCAAAACACCTCAGTTAGGAGCCTCAGGATATGGTTTCACCATTGATTTAAGTCAAATTCTGAGCTGGTACCAAAGGAGGAAGTAACACAGTGAGTGCCAAATCTTGGCTGCATGTTGCTATTGCTCTCATGGCCATGGTTAGCCAGCTCTCTGGAAAGTGATCCTTCCCTGGAGGGTTAGTTCTCAGTCAGATCAGGTCCTTCCTCCCACCCTGTACCTGGCTGCAGAAACTTAAGTGGTGGCAAAACTGCACCTTAATTTCCCTTACTGGTCACTGGACAAAGTCAGAGGATGGAAATACACGGCATGAATACCTCTATAATGAGATATATATATATAAAAAAAAAAATACATATAATGAGTTTCTTGCCAAGAATGCTCAAAATGTAGAGCTAAGCCACCCAAAAGATGAGAGATGAAAAGAAAGAATAAGAGATGAGAGAGAAATTGCACAGCGAGGCATGGCAGAGTGGGGGCAAGGGGCTTTTTTGAGTCAGTAACATGGCTTCCTTGGATTATATTAGGATTTTTTGTGACCAAAGAGTTGGATGGGTTCCTTCCGTCTCCTTTTTGGGAGTAGCAACAGAGAGAGGAGGATGACAGCATCATCCCAATACACTTTGTGCAGGATGCACAGCAGGGCGGCCTGTATCCCATGAAGATTTGTAGAGTCTTGAATGTCCCACCTGTGCTGGAACTCCAGGAGATGGTCAGCAGACCGTGGTAACTTGGGGGCAGAGGAGATGTATATATGCAAGTTGTATGTACATGTAACAGATTTGGTACTGAAGGGACTGGTCTCTGTGTGGGAGATTTTTTTTCTGATCATCAGTCGTATTAGATGATTAGCCTTTCCTTCGGATTCTACTTGTAAGCCACCAAGAAGAGGAAACTCGTCTCTCAAATCATCCAAGGTATGCTAAACAAGGCTTTCCCTCTTTGGATGACACCAAGGTATTTTCCAGGTAAACTGCCTGGCAATCCAGCTTTTCTTTGTGCCTTTTATGCCTTGTTTATGGCCTTGATTCAGCATGGTATTTAAAAGTGCATGTTTAACTGTGAGTTGTTCCATTGACTTGCTGTGGATGTCAAAGGAACTATTCATGTGTTTGAATGGAAGCACATTCAGTCCTGCTGAATTGGAACTTGCCAATGAGAAATACTACTTAAACTAGAAAAAGTTATGGATTTTGGAGGCAACAGTCATCTGGCAGCAGAGATGGAAATGAAACCAGGTAGAATTGCCCAGCCGTTTGGAAAATAAATGATCCAATTCTCCATTCAAGGATTAGCCATGAATTTAACGCTGACTTTATTTTCCAGTACATCTATCTCATTTATCCAAGAATTATTGTCTTTAATTACCATTATGGTGCCTGCAGGCTGCAGTCTTTAAATTAGTTATGCAATGTTCTGCTCTCAGCAGTCATCAGGAGATTGTATCTGCTTTAGTATCAATCCCTTTACAACAGCCTGACAGCGTACAGACTTTGTACTAGGGATGTACATTTTGTGTTGTCAGTATTTGGCCTGGTAGATAGGTTATTCTCTTAAACATAACTGAAAGCACACACATTTGGTATTTATGGATATTTTTATCTTGAGAAACAAAGTACTGTCAGTTCATAGCTTTTTAGAGGTTCTGATTCACCCTCAGTGTTTTGTTAGACAGTTTATATTCTTCATCACAAATACTAGCGGCGCCATTCCTAATGGTAGTTATTTTTAATTCTGCATAAAGTAGTGGTTTACATATGGGCAGCATATCACCCATTCTGAAAAACAGAGTTAAAGCGGAGAAGTAATTTACATAAATCCTTTTTAGATCTAGAAAAAATAGCCTGAGACAAATAGTATTCATGCATGCTTATGAAAAAATCTTGAGTCTAAACTTACATCTGTCTATATAAAATAGAAAAAATAAGACTACTGCCGAATTTAACAAGCCTTGTAAATTTTTTCTACCACTGCAGTATATATGACCGTGCCTTTGTGCACTTCTGTACACAACAATTAGCTGGCAGTGGTTCTGAAAATGCATTACTCGATGCTAAGGCTTTCCAGAATTAAACACAAAGGTTGAATAAAAGAACATCCACTCTTCTCAGCAGGTCTTTGACTTCTGCATCAGAGCAGCTGGAAGCAGTAGTTTGTCTTTGTGCGTGGATGAACGAGGGTTTATTTCAACTAAAGCTCTTTAAACTGATGCTTCCTTTTCC
>JAVKLA010000061.1:12863946-12959412 GCA_034782735.1 Sagittarius serpentarius | reverse complement strand
CCCCGAAGGGCTGTAGGTAACTTGTCAACAGTTACTCCTACTCTAATAAGTCTTCCTTAGGTGACTGATTCTGCAACCTTGCACGTCTTTGAAAGCCTACATGTCCTCAAGTGGGAATATTACCAGTACTGGTACTGGAGGATCAAATGTATGATTAAGTTGCTTAGTTATGCATTTAGAAGAGGATGTTCAAAGAGCTTAAAGGAACTAGATATTCACGTTGATTGATATACAGTGGGAAGTGAACATTTAACTCCTATAAGGTTCTCTTGAAAATCCCCATCTTACATTCTGAATGGTTAGACCTGTGCATTTCCATTATGAGATGACATCTGCTTAATAACACCGCATTTGGAAAGACAGAAAGAAATAAACCCAAACCAAAAATAATGTATAGTACTACAAGGTTTAGTGGTGGTTTTTGTCCTTATAGAAAGAGAGAATTCAGCTCAACAACCAGATGAAGTTTCTCTGTCGTTCTAGCGTGCTTAATGGAAATACCAAGTGTAAGTTAGGCTGCTAACTCTGTTTTAATGAAAAAAAATCTGACAAACCCAAACAATGATTTAGTTCTTGTTTTACAAGTTCCTTACTAAAGACTTTGACCTGAAGTATATCGCATCTTGTGAGGTAACAGCTGGTCTATCATTGTCTTCAGAAAAAAGTAACAGTTGCTAAGATTTCAAGAAACAAAGATGGTCTTTGAATCAACTGGAACAGCTGTAAGAGACTGACACACCATGCACTGTCAGCTGCTAAATTCAGATATTCAGACTGCCCGAAATGGGATACTTTAACCCTTTGGCACCATCAGACTCCTTTTCTCTCTGTTTTTCTTTTAAAAAAAAAGCCAGAAAAATAACTTTGGTTTTCAATTTGCCTTTTGCTTTCAGGAATTAAAAAAAACCTCACAAAACTATCACTTTCTTTGTAGGGATTTTATTTTTTATATTTATTCAACTTCTGATTTATAAGCAATATGAAGACACACTTGTTGACAGATGGAATTTGCATTAGAAAAGTGTAACATGCTCCTCTGTGTGTGCATTGAATAGAAAATATAATAGTGTGTATCCAGAAAACAGCATTGAATGCTATTTTAAGGCACTCAGCATCTTCCAAGTTTTGTATGTGGAGAGTGTATTTAGTTTAGCAAAGCAGAATGAAGGTGAATTAATCATGTCTAGAAGAGAAAGGTGGATGATAGCAACTGTCTCTTTAATAGACAGAGGCATGTGAGATCCAAAAGGTGGTGGCTGAAGTTGGGCACATTCAGGCTGGAAAAGTTTAGGTTTTTCTTTTAGAGTAATCAGGGAACTGATCCATAATTTAAATTAGCTCAGGATGTGGCAGATTTTCCATTGCATGAAGCCTTCAGATCAAGCTTGGCCCTCTGCTGTTGCTAGTTCTTGCAGCACTTTCTGAAGTGCTCCAGAATATTGTGGGTTTTTTTTTTTCAAAGATGGCAAAATGTGATGACATGAAAATTTATTTCACTTAATGAAGAGTCAGCAACCATCTCTTGTGAACAAAACGCTTGTATGACTTCGGTATGCCTGAAAGCCAAGCTGTTACAACTTGGAGCCTGACTGATTTTTGGACGCCTGAAATAGGCACATTTTGCATCTCTTGCTAAACTATTGTTTTAGTTCAATTACAAAGGATGGGATATTATTCAGGAGTCTCTGAGATTTTGTAGTCTGTGTTAGATGGTATAAGGAAAGCTGTAGTTGCCTTAGCATCTGTTCATCAGTTAACTCTCAATGCTGCACAGCATGACTGATCTTAACACTGATGGAGAAGGTGAAGCACCCAGCAAGTGGTATCCCTAGCCCTCTGCTTTGCTTCATGCAGAGCACTCCTGATCAGACGATAAAACTTGTGTCTCAGCACTGAGTGCTGTGTTTTCTTGCCCAAAGAGCCATGCTGGCTCAAGCTTGCTCTTGATTGATTTACTTCAGTATTTCCAAGCAGTGCACAGTGATGGCTTCTTATAAAAACTCTTCTTCTCATCACATACAACCTACTTCGTTGTGCCCTGTACTCCTAGGTCCTGATCCTGTGCCATCTGAGTAACTGAAAGACTGGCAATCATTGTCGCTGTTCACAGAATGAAGTTTAGTTTATTCTTCTGTTTGTGGATATGACCGCATGAAAAAGTAGATTTATATCATGACCCCAGAGGATTGAAAGTTCTTTGTTAATGTGAATGAATGTCCTAGAGTAAAGGCTGAGATAAATAGAATGATTTCCAGATGTGATAACTGAAGTAAGCAGAATAAACTGTGCAATCTAAAGCTTTAATTCTCATTAACAGGAAAGCACTTTAATGTCCTGATAGACTATTTTATATTGACAGTTACTACAGGGCCCACGTTAAGGCTAGACCTCGTGAGAGCCCTCTCTCCATTTTGCTATCATTAAGCCAAATTCCAGCTCAGGTTTCCACATCTTTGTATTTTTCATATGTCTGATATTCTGTGAGATCTATTGGTCATGAAAAGTCAAAGAGAAACAAGAGAAACAAACCAACATATTTACATATTTTTTGAATATAATTTTTACTTTTTTTATTCTTTATTTAAAAGATTTGTAAGAAGACTTTGAAATGCTCGCTCTTCTCTTCCCTAACAGAGGTGCATCACTATCTTATGAGGTGAATGGGAATTACTTTTTAATATCCAGAAACAGACCTTGGCCTTTTGGCATCCTAATAATTCTCAGAACAGACAACTGAACCTTCACCACGATACACTGGATTTGCTATGTTAAAATATTGTAGTGGTGCCCTGATTTCAAGTCTTGACAGTTTCATCAGCGCAGTTGACCTATGTTCTGCAACATGGTTACAACATCCATGCAGATTTTCCTTCACTTTTAGAAACTTGGTTTAAAATAGTGGTAAGTTGTGTTTCATGCAAGTTTACTTGCTGTTCTTTAATGGTATGTCGTGTGTCATGTTTCCTCTCTTATTTATTACATCCTGTGCTTTGACTAGAACTTATTTCCAAGAATATGAAACTATTATTCTATTATTAGAGCACAGGGTTTGATTCCTTGACAGGTTGACAAGAGCTTTGCAGCACTTTGCGTGAACAGCCCTTCCTAATTGAAACTGTCCTCAGCAATGTCGGTTTACCCTGGTACTAAAACATAGCTGAAATAAAGCTGCCTAGTTGCTTGGGCAATGTGTTGTGGCATCTGTGACTTAATGCTCTCCTTTTCACACTCACCCCACCCTCTGATACTGACAGTTATCGTCAGAGCAGGAGCTAGCAACACACCTTTTTAACGTCTGAACCCTTACATACATGTCCTAATTGAGTTCTTTATAGATTCCAACATCTATCAAGTTTTCTTGGCTATCATATACCATATTTATATAGGTTCATGGTCATCTGACTCCTGGCATTTTTTGGTCATAAGTAACTTGCATTTAGACTAGAAAGACAATAAACCTACTAATTTGGTGCACTTTGAGATCTTCCTTATGTTGCAGGCTTTTTTTCACTGGCTTCTGAGGTTTTTTGTTTACTGTGCTCTTTGGCTTTGGGACTTCCTTCCTCTCCTGGTTTAGGATTTTAGCCAAATTCAGCACTTGAGATCTGATCTTCAGTTTAATATGCTCAGTGTAGGCTCTTTTTAATTAGCTGGGCTATATATCATTATGTCAGAAAATTTAGATTTCTTTTGCGGCAAATTCCTGTTAAAACAATTGCCTGACGAATACAGTTACTGTGAATGTGAATGAAGCGCACTGAGAATAGTTTCATTTTTAAAGGATGCTTTCATGGAAAACAAGGTTAAATTGCGTGGGAGCAATGGAGATTCTGCAAACAGCTCTAATAGTTAGTTCCTTTCTTCCTTCCAGTACTTAGTGTTAGAAATCAGATTAGAGCATAAGAGATAGGGGGAAGAAAAGAAAATAGAGTTATATTGTTCTTAGACTCCAGAACCCTGTTCTTAAAGCCCACGGGTGAAATGATGAACAATTCATGCAAAGGTTGCATAGAGCTTATTTCTGCTAAGCTTCTTCACATTCCTTGTTTATCCGTTTTGTTTTGTTGCTTTGTTCTAGTGCCGTAGTGACACCCTCTGGCAATGGCAGGATAGTTTCATTGTCATTGGTGAGCTCTTTAGCAATCGGTGAGCAATCCCACTGGAAAGGCATTGGCGTACCCTGTGCTTCCTTTCCTCTCAGAGCTGGTTTGGCTCAAGACTAAAAGTCACACACGTGAAGTTAATTAATGCTGTACATGGACGTGATGGCTAACTGATACAAATTAATGTACTGTGTAATAAATAGTGTTGGGCAGCTTTTTTCTTTTTTTGGTAAACAGCTTGAAAAGTCTCCCTTTATACTTGAATTAATTTGTTTACATCAACTCTAAGCACACTTTTCTCTTCTGGAGTGCAGCCTCAGAGCAAAGCCTTACAGATACTCTGGCTGCTGTGCGGCTCACACTCGAATAGAGATGACTCACTGATCCGTTCTACCTGTGAAATAAACCAGGTTTTTAAAGATGGAAAAGCTACTTTGAGTTGTCTGCCTACTGTTATTTTTGTATTTTGCATTGGTAATGCTTTTGTTTGTGCTGTTTTACACTATGGGTCACAAAATGCAGACTTCTTGTAGCTGAAATTTTTGCCAGGCAATATATAGTGAGAAAAACCAGTAAGAAGTTGATGCAGTTGGAACAGTGAAGTGGGGCAGCTGAGGCTTGGAGAAAGGCATTAAGATGCCTAAGTCTGATTAAAATCAAGGTGTTGGAGAATACTTCATGTTTTTTGTTGGAGCTAGATCTATGTCTCATTTTGATAAGCAACTTTGTGCATGTCTCCAGGGCACGCTGGCAGTACAGAACTACCTAAATGGCCAGGTTAGGGCAAAGCAACTGCCTGACTGTGGCAGTTTGAGGATCTGTGCCCGGTACCTCACCTGGCTTCTCAGCAGGCTGAATTAGCCCAGATATAGGGGTTTGTGCTGCTGGACTCCTTCCAGCGCTGAAGCAAAGCTGAAGGCTGTGTTGTTAGACAAACCTCCATGCATAAATGGGGAATGGTTGTTCTGAGATAAAAACCTTAACAGGACCTATTGCTCTGTGCTGTAAGGACTTTTACCTTATCTGCTTGGAATGAACCCTCCCCAGTCCCTTAGCAGGGACTGAGCTGTCCTGGACTGGCACTGGGGCCTCTGAGTTAGGACACAGAGACCTCTCACCCTCGTGATGAAATATGAAGGTCTGGCTCAGCTTCTGAAAGCAGCCATGGTTGTATCTGCCACCTGGGGTCACTGTGTTCAAGGTTATAAAAAAGGAGAAGTATAAAGTAACAAAGAAAATGTAAGCAGTAAAAACATATTTCCAAGCCCTGACCCCCAGAGGCTAAAATTGAGATTGCCGTAAGTATACAGATTACTTGAAATTTTTATTGTGTGTGAAAAAATGAAGACCTATATTTCAGTTTGTAAACAGAAGTCTGCTTTAAGAGGTCAGAGATTTGTATAAAGCAAGAGATGAACTAACACAAGAAAAGCGTTACCTCTCATAAACCTTTTCTTACTGCATTCTGTCTTAGCTCTTCTACCTGTTGGTTCATACAGCGTATTACAACTGACTTTAAAGATCTTTGTAGCAGTGTAATTTTGTGGCTGAGAAATCTTCAGCGGTCTTGATGCTCATCTTGTTTTACACTGGTATTACTGCACAGATCTCAGTGGCTTTTCATATATTTACACATGTGAGATTACAGGTGAGTCTAATATATATTTTGAACCTGCACCCATCTTACAGAATTTCTTAAGTGTGCTACTATTTAAACCTTTGTCTCAGCTAACCCCATATGATATATTATGTACCTGCAGTACTTCTTAAAAGCACTTTAGCTGAATTTTCAAGCTGGTTAGGCTTAAAGTTGTCAAAATAATGTATTTATGTTAAAACTCCTCAGATTGCTGTGTAGATGTAGATCTTGCTGTGGACGTGCTGCATCGTGAGAGAGAAAAGGCTGTTTGTGCGCTGGGAAAGAGCAGCTCCAGATGATGCAAATGCTACTTCAAACCCCATTTACTGTCAGAGCGGCATCAGCAGTGTGTGTGCTGCTTGGAATCTGGACATCCCCAGTGCTCTTTGAGGGCTGTTTCCAACAGCAGCTGCAAAAGTGCTGCCTAGTAGTCTGAAAGAAAAAGTCAAAGCTAAAGCAGTAAGGCACAGAAACCCTTTTCCCACTCTCTTCTGTTCACAAATCCTTTTATAAAAACCTGTAGATACCCAGAGAACCTATTTCTACTGCTGTACCTGGCTGCTGGGTGGCCTCCATTAGAGCTGAAGAAGATAATGTACATCTGTGGAGTGCACCTTTTTCTTTTTCTCAGCTAAATATTGCTGAAACTTCTAGATTATGGGACTATGCAAGACATTGCATGGAATTCAGGCTGTTCTTTAGTATGAAGAATTGGTAAATCAATATTTTGACCCTTTTTTGTCATTACTAATTAGAAATTATGTGTATAATTTACTTAATGCTTTTGTTGACATATCTGTGCATTTGATCAGATAAGAAGTGCTTCAGTTATAGGTATAGTTGAAGGAGAATAGGATGGTGAAAACAGTATTGCACAAAGTAGTGTTTCTTCTATAGCTCTTTGCAAACGGAAATCATCCATTCTTTGCAATACTGAAGGGCTATATAGTTAGAACTGCCTTACTCCTGTGCCTTTTCAAATGAACTTTGTATCGCTGGCACCACCTCTAAATAAAATTATTTAGTATCTTTCGTAATTACATGATCTTTAAAGCATCTCTTAAGGACCACATTTTAGTCCTATTATAATCAGTATTATTCAGAATAATTCATTACTCATATCATCAGGAGGTCAGAATCAGAACGTTATGTTTTCATCTCTTTCAGTGAGATAGGTCCTCATACAGCCTATCATGCTGCTGTACACATAATTAGTATGAAGAATATAAATTAACATGTTAGTTTTGATGGGAATGTTGATGAGGTTGGAAAGGCATCATTAATATGCTCAATAGTGCAAAATAATACTTCTGATTTTAGCTTCCTTTGCTTTTCCTTTCAACTAGTTAAGCTAAAAATATGGCACAGCTGCTTTCCCTCTACACATACGAAAATATGTGGAATGTGAAGTAAGAGAGAGAATTGCAGCCCTTTGGGTGAGAAAACATGACATTCAGTGCTGAGACACCAGTCTCATCATCTCATCAGGAGAGCAGGGCAAAAGGGAGGGCTTGGTGGTACCACTTGTTGCTATAGGGACTGGAAGGATTGGTCCTCCTGACACAGCAAAGCAGCGTGGCTGCAGCAGAATGCAGCAGGATGGGTTTTGTTACTGGTTGATTATGTTCAAGATAAATTGCTAACTCCACATGGAGTTGCTAACTGCAGTTTTTCCTAAGTTGTTTTAAGCACTGTTGAACTTGAGCAGTCCCTTGAAAGCACATAGTCTCGTCCTCAGTTAACTGCCGCTAATGGATCAGATAGAAGATTAAGGCAGAGTAGAAGATCCTTATGGATGTAAATCAATACTTATTAATGACATCTAACTGTGTTAAGTCTCAGGAGAAAGGAGAATCCAGCTGTACAATCTGATCTGTAGCTTGATAGGAAGTCTGTGCAGGAGACCAGTAGAAAGGATGAATGGCAGTGAAAAGCAAATGATGGAAAGCTGTGTGAAGTATATTTGTATTAATGATAGTTGACTCTTAAAAGGTGCTCTTTGCCTGTTATGTTTTGGGCTTTTTATTAAGAAGAGTAAGTAACCATTATCCATGTTGAACACGTTTAAAATATCCTTTGCTATTGTTGTTGGTGAATAAAATTACAAAGTGAGTATCTGATCCTGAAAGTGGATCTATGCAAAAAAGCTCTTATAATCTGGAGGAGCTCAGTGGACGTCAGTGGGAGCTACTACAAGCAGGGGGATTAATCAATATTAAATTGATGGACAAAGTGGAGAAAATAACAGAAAACATTGGTAGGAGAGAATTAAATTGTGCTCTTAGATAGCTCTTTTGTAAAACTTAATCAGAAAGTCACTAATTAGTTTTTACAAATTCTGAAAGTGGTTTAAACTTGGCTGCCTTTCATAGTTACTAGAAGTCTCACATAGAATAGAGTATATTTCTAATGTGATTGAATTAATGTTTTCTTGTTACTGGGGTCTGCTTTTTCCTTTCCTTATTTTTGTTGATATAATATGCAGGAACATAATATTGCATCAGCGCAACATTGCATGGATTGCAAGTATATGACTTTAAAACCAGTACATTTTCCTAACTGTCATTTTTGAAAGTTTCTGGTTTTTCTTTTAGTTTTCTTAGTGTTTTTTAGTTCTTTGCTCTCTGATTCAGTCTTTTTGGTAGTAGGGTGACCCAGCTTTCCAGTCACAGAGGCATGAAAAATCAGCATAATTAAAAGTCATGTATTAAAGCAACTTCATAACAGTTTGCTTTTCTAAAATGCAAATAAGATATGAGAGAAGTTTCACCCATGTTTGCTGTGTATGTTGCTTGGCAAAATCCATCTATTGCACTTGGAGGTTTGGTGATTGGTAGGATATTGCAGTTATTTTTATTGAAAACTCAGGGTTTAACTCATGGGACATTTTCAGTTCCTGATTTACATTATTGATTATAATTTCTGGCCAACTTGGATTCTCTTCCTATCTCTGTTCCCCTGGTATTCACAGTGATGCCACTCTGCCTTTCTCTCTTAAATCCATCAGTTTTACATTCTGGTAATTTTCCACTTTTCTTCTCCTGGCCCTCAGCGCACTGCCTTACATCTCTCTTCCACTTTGCAATTTCTGATTTATTTCTGGCATCTGTTCAATTCAGAAAAAAAATAATTCTAGCCCGTGAGCCTTTAAAGGCAATATAAATTCCATTTTTATCAACATTTGTCAATTAAAATCTGATATTACCAAGCCTGTTTATAACTAACTTGACTATTCCAAATTTATGTTGATAATACCTTATACCATTCATTCCATATATATAACACTTTCATATGGCGGATGAGGAGAGATGTTTCTGTGAGACTATATACATTTACAAGTACAGAAATAAAATCCATTGACTACACCCCAGTGTCACACTCACTGTGTGTACGCTCACACATATACACATACGCACATAAGTTGCTTTGAAAGATGATCTTG
This sequence comes from Sagittarius serpentarius, assembly GCA_034782735.1. NCBI lineage: Eukaryota > Metazoa > Chordata > Aves > Accipitriformes > Sagittariidae > Sagittarius > Sagittarius serpentarius. Next base: position 12,950,228 of record JAVKLA010000061.1, on the reverse strand, counting down.
TATATGAATATCTGATAAGATATAAAACTGAAGCCTGAAATCTGGGCAGATCTCTTGCATTTTGATTCAGGGCCAGATGCTGGAAAATTATTGGAGTTCCGATTCAGACAAAATCCCTTGAATGTGTTTTTCTGGCATTATTTTTGAGAACAGCTGATCTTTTCACATTTTTTCCATTTGGGTTAGAAATCTTAAGAGAGTAACCAAGATGCCACTGAAATACTGCTGTTTGCTGGTCATTGAAAGGAAAATGCAGCCCATACACATGATACCATGATTTTGGCATCTTCCTCTTGTGTATCTCAAAGCTCTAGATGATAGATAATGACATTAAGAAGAGCGAGTTGGAAGTTAATTGCAAAGCATTGCTTGCTAGGTTTGAAAGAGATACAATCACAGGGCATTCTAATTTTTTAAGACACTGATTAATATAACAGCTACAGAGAAAAAACTGGCAGTGAATATGTTTCTAGGGAGTTTGCAGGATTGCTGGTTTATGCATTTTCTTTTACAGCCTACACAGTTGGAGATAATTCAGAATCTTACTGTTTAAGAGTAAGCCAAGTATCTAAAATCTTGTGACCATATTTAGGGATGGATGAAATGTTTTGGTTAAAATAGCTTGCACTCCCCTACACATGCCCATATTTCTGTCCGGTCTTCAGACTAGTGAAAGGAAGAAACGGGGAGACCTCAGAGATTTCCTTTGCCTTTCTTTTAATCCGTCAGCTGGGTGTTAATGATCTCACACTGCTTATTCCAGTACCCAAATGCCTGCCTTCCCTCTTGACCTGGTTGAATCACCCAGTGCCTTTACCAGTTACTGTATTCACCCACAACTCTATTTTGGTTTAATCATCCCATTATAGTTGAAGCTGGAGAAACACTTTGTGGCATGCGGCACTGGTTTGTTCTGCATCTCATCCAGAATGATACTGGGCTGTGCCAAGTAGGGTTGTCTCCTGGCAAGGGTGGTAGAGTAGGGGGAAAATTCAGGAGATATGGGAATGATAGCAGTGTTTGGGGCTTTTTTTTTGCTGTCCCAGTGGTACTAACCTTTCCCAGTTACTGTCATTCCCTGTCTGTCCGGCATGTTTGTCTGCATGAAGGTTGTCTGCATCTCTGGTGGGAATGTGCAAAATATGGAGAGGGCTAGTGCAGTTTAAAAATAACATTTATTAGCAGACAGATTAAAGGCTAGAGAAGGATGTTTGGTGGAACAACAAGAAAGGCAGTCGCAAGCTACATCTGTAATAATGAAATTCTTACAGTAGTCTCAGACAATCTGTTCCCAGTATGTACCAAGACATACAGCATTACCTGTGGCTGTGCCAAGAGACTGGACTCCACACATCTCCTGATAGTCAGTAATTCAGCACAACACATGCAGTTAGACGGATTCTCTGGCTCTAATTGAAATCTAGAGGATGCTTGAAAAACTCCTAAAGCAGGCAAAATTAAACAGGCTTCAACTATATAGGAGGTGGATTCTGAAAGCTACCAGTGGCAAAATGGAAGATTGTTTTTGAAGAACAAGATGTCTCATTCCTGACCCCGTCACCTTCCGTGTGAGCCAGGGGGAGAGCGCTGATGCCAATCCAATAGGCATGCTCAGCAGATGTCCAAGTCTCTGGTTTATATCCAGTGATACTAAAGGTTGTTTATAAAGGCAAGACGTTATTGTTTTGAGTGTTTGGCACTGCCTCTCATCTTTTACAAAGCTGAGAGGAACAAATCTGATGAGGTTTCCAGCTATTTCGTCTCGGTTACAAGAGTAGGCTGTCAGAAATCAGTGTGTCTTCTCTGACAGTGATCCTGCATTTGCTTTACTCTTCGTTGCCCTGCTAGGAAACATCTTTTTGCTTGTCCTTTGGAATACAATCTGAAAGGGTTCTCTGGAATCACTGAGTTCAGCCATCTGATACTGTAGAAAACCAAGTCATGTGATCCCTCAGATAACCTAAATGAAGATATTTTTATTTTCTCCAGTTTCTTGGGCTACAGTTGTTGGAAAGCTGCTCCATAACACTACTGTTCCCATGGCAAGAGCACATGTCATTTCCAGACTAAATGTTTGTATGTGTTGATTTTTCTTGCCCTCATTGTCCATTAGTTAAAATAACTCTTTTTCACCTCTGATGTTCACCCTTACCCTTGCCTCTCATCTCTGTGTATTTATAAATTAAAATGAGATCTGTTCTTTACTTATTTTACTGCTGTAAATGATTCAAACTTTCTTCTTTTATAAAATATAGGCTCTCCATTACATTTATCACCCCAGAATACCTTTTTCTACATCTTTTTTAATCAAATGCATCTTGTTTCTGTGTTTCTTTTGCACATGGTTGATTAGAATTGTGCACGGTATTGAAGTGACATCATTTACAGAAGTGCTTTTTACAATGGCATTAACACTGCCTTGCTCACTCGGAAGCAACCCAGTTTATACTGAAATAGGGTGGTTTTGCTTTTTTCCCAGCCAAGGGTAAAAAGGGTAGCTTACAGTTATCCAGTGATTTAATAAATGCAGATTGAAGTAGAAATTGTTGCTGTAACTTCAACACGCATGGCCTTTCATGTTAGATTACTGAATTTCATTCCAACTTTATTACTTCAGTCATCAAAAGCATCCATTTTTTTCCTGTGATACTCTGTGCAATACCTCCAAACACAGCATCTCCACTTCTTAAGACTAGGCCTTGAAATATTCTTTACAAAACTACCTCTGCGCTTGTTCTTCCACTTCCAATATCAACTGTTGCTAATCTACCTTAAATTATTGCCTTGAACACATTATGATTCTTCTTCCTAATCAACTTTTCCATTTTAACCAGCAGTTTACCTCACACCACTGAACATGCTTCCTTGAAGAACTGATTGATTTATTTTGTCTAGCATATCAGTTATCAAATAAAGGGAGAAAGCAGATATTGCAGTGTGTCTCATTTTCCAGTTACCTCTATGACTTTCATTATTCTTGCCTTCAAAATTTGTTTTTAAGCCTTGCATTACTGAGGCTGGAGTAATGGTGGATCTATAGCTGCACAGGTTACCTTGGGATGACATCAATCTATAGCCATCAAAGATGATGAACAAGGTGCCTTTTAGTTCAGTCTTTTCTGAGTCGATTAATAAAAGGCCAGACATTCATGCTGCAATCCTGATTTCACATCAAAAAAATAGACCTTCCTGAGCCTTTCAGGATAAGAATATCAGACTGTGGGATGTCTAACAGATTTAGTTTTCAACTGCATGAAAACTAACTACTAGGCTATCTCCCCCTCAAAATGCTAGTGAAGTAGACAGTATTTTTAGAAATCTCTATTTCTAATTTAAAAAATCAAACTGAAAGAGGTTTACGCTTTTCCATTTTTTCTCCCAGCAGGTCACTGAGTCACTACTTCTCTTAAAATCTCATCCAAAACTTTCCTCGTTATTTCCTCATCATTTTGCATGCTGTGAAATAATTACATATGAAATGTTTCACCATATAGATGAGTTTACCATATAAAATATGTATTGTATTGCATTAAGAATCCATACTGGGCTTTTCAAAGTAGCCAAAAGAACTTCAATTTTAAGGCAAAATTTTTGGCACTATTTCAAAGTGAAGGTGACATTAAATGTAAATATTCTGAATACTGTAATTGTTATCGCTATTCACTGATAGTCTCTTTTATGAGCATCCTCACAGGGGTAAATAGTTCGCAAGAAACAAGATCTGCCTGTTTTGGACACAGCCTCTACTCAAAAGAGATGGCAGTCCTTCTGCTGAGCATTTCAAAGTTGTGCTTATTAATTGAGTCTATTTTGTCATTATATTTTCCTGAACAGTACTGTCCGGAAATTATCCGTTCTTCTGAAAACCCATAAATGTGGAGTTTTGGCTTCTAATTTTGAAAATCTTGGCTATAAGTATTATATAGCGATTCTGTCTATCAAGAGAACACTTAGCCTGAGATCTTATCTGGATTTAGAAGACAGAGTACAAAGACATTTTGTCTTTTGCTTGTCAGTTTATTATATTCCTTCCATGTTCCAGTTTTTGTATGGTTGAAAATCACTTTTCCTTTCTTTGCAAGCTAAGAAATAAATCCTGCTTAAGACCGCAGCCATTCTGCCATTCCTTAAACTACTAAGAATGTTAATAAAATTTAATGAAATACAAAGTGTTTGTATTAATGAGACTTCAGAGGCTTCTAAAATATTTGGAGCAATAGTATTTCATGGATTGTTTTGGAGACTCTCTGTTGAGGTCAACTGTGATATGATCACTGAAACCTGCGGCTATAGTGTAGCCTTAGGAAACCTGCGTAAAAATAAACCACATGGCTTTGATAGACCAAAACAGCCAGCAGGAATAAGGGCAGAACTATACACCGCTGAACACCGATGGCATGAGAGAGGCCATTAAAACAAATAATATAAATGAGCCTGAGACGGCTATAAGACCTGCAAGGTGATTAATGCCTGTGGTGACAAGTTGGAGGCATAGGAGGAGATTAAAGATTAAGTTAAAGGTAACAGTGCTAACAGGCCTTTTCCTGCCCAGCACTTCTAATTGCTCTTCCTTCCTGCAAATGCAGTGGCCAGCACTGCCTGCGCAGCGCTGCATTCCTCCCTGAGACTTGTCAGAGTGGTAGATAAATATTTTTTTAGAGCACTTTGTTCTGTCTTTTTTTCCTTTTTTTTGTTTTCTCCTTTTTTGCTTTTTTTTCTTCCCCCCCTTTTTTTTTTGCCTGTTCTGTCGTCCCTTGGGTGCATAGGAAAAAATTCAGAAGTTATGTGGAAGCTGTCCCTGTTGGATTTAGGCAGTGTACTGCATTGGCACAGTAAGTGTATGTTGGTCCAAACGAGCCTCAAACTGCCCAAGCTGGTGCAGTTTGCAAAGGGGAGGCCACCAGGAAGCATAGGTAAGGATTGCAAATTTCTCTCTTTTGGCTTTCCAAAAAATTGTTCAAAGCAAAGAAAAACATAAAGTATCAAAAAAGCCCAGTCTCCTGAACCATTAAGGCTTAGTTGTAGCATATCTACTGCCTTATTTGCAAAAGGTTTTAACACTTGACCTGAAAAGTCAACAAAAGAATCACCATCTCCCATCTTAATAAATTAAGTTCTATCTTCTCTAATCACTTCCTACAAACACACAAAGTCATCTGTTTCCTTTTGGCTTAGATCTTGTATGCTGTTTGGAGGAAGAAGGTCTACTTTTGTCAGCACTCCTATTAAATTTATTTGCTTTTCTAGTTCAAGGAAAAAGCCTATAACTCTGAAAGTCATCCAGTGCTCTTATTTATTTATTTTGCTCAGTTTGATTGATACGTCTTTGTTCTGAGGTCATACAAAATTGACCGCAACTACAGTAAAAGTGTCTCTTCTTAAAACACTTCCAGAATATCCACGTGTTCCCCTCCTGCACTTGCCTTGCATGGGAAGAAGCTTGACCTTAGATGAAGGTGCACTGAATTCAGAAGTGCTCCATCAGAAATCTTTCTGGCTGATAAGTCCAGAGCTTGACAATTATTCAGACTACTTTGCTGTATGTAACTCTGCTTCTTAAGTTACAAGCATGGGTTCTCAAGCTAAGATGGAAACAGGGCAGCTAATTTGCATTTAAGGACCTGACTTCCCTTTCTATCTGAGAAACCTTTCACCCAGCTCAGTGGGCAAAGGGAGTCACTTGGAGAAGCAGAAATATCACCCTTAGGTATCTTCAGTGCTAACACACGCAAATAGATGTATCTAACTGGTTCATAATTGTTTATTGGTTCTTCGTAGCATAATTAAGAAAACATCCTGTAAAAAATGATGGTGATCATTCTTCCAAATAATTTGTGTAAATATCTGTAGATATACTTGTGTCTATGAATGTATATATACATATATATTTATTTATTTCATGTTTCATAGGCCACCAAGATTTATTGTCCTTGGTAGCAAATATTGACCTTGGATTTATCTCAGTCAATGTTTACCTCTTAGGCCAATAAATCTTGAGGCTCACCTTAACAGAAGTCAATATCTGCTTAGTGTTCAGCTCCATCATTAATATAAATCTTTTAGTGACCTTTGCATGTATTAGTCTATTTTTTAAAGTCAACTTAATGTTACAAATCCTGTGGCACATCGGTGGTTTATTTTTCAGATCTGTTTATTTCTTTAAGATTTTTTTAATAACCTGTGATATTACTGTCAAGGTGTGGCAGAAAGTGTGTGGTATGTTTTTGGAGGAGAATCTCAGGAATATGAGTGCAAGTTGCAATTTCAAATGGAGAGGGAGGTGGCCTGTAGTACCAGTGTGTATTTGTGCGGTTCATCATGTATTTACCTACTACCAGGGTATAAGCATTGCTTTGATAACTGGCTCTTTTCTGGTCTTTTTTCAAGACTTTCTTTGTATGAGTAAATCTTTCTGAGATCAAGTGTTTACTTTTCTGTATCTGTCACTGAGTTTAGGGTTAGCAGGGACCTTTAGACAACCTAGTCTGACCTTTCTATCCCCTGCCATCTTTATCTCATCTATTTAAGAAACACTTTTGTGGCCTTCCTCCTCCCCTCTCTTTTGACCCTCTCCAAGATGAATTTCTCTACAGTGTTCTTATTAAAGTTCTCTTTTTAAATTGCATTTGATTTGGTGTGATAACATCTCAGTCTGGATTCAAAGTGGAGTGTCCCAAAGTCTGGAGCATTGCTTTGTGAGTCTCTCCAGTCTGTCACCCCTAAACACGCACAGACATTGCCATTTCCTTTTTCATTTAGATATAAGCATTGCATCTAAATGTTATCTCAAGCTGTTCAGTCATGTGTGGGGTCCTTCCTGACGTCCTCCCCCTAAAAAGTGAGATGTAAAGTGGGGTTTAAACGTCTATGACCTTCTTCCACCTCCTCTGGCTGCAGGAACATGTGAATGAAGCACATGATGTGGGTCCACAAGTTGTGAAACCCTCTCTTTAAAATAAAGCAGCCTGAAGGATCCAGGACAGTTACTTAATTCAGGCACTGAGTTCAAAATTTTCCTTGTTGTTGTTGTTGTTGTTGTTGTTGTTATTATTATTATTATTATTATTATTATTATTATTATTATTATTATTATTATTGCATTACAAAGTACATACATAATACTTGCGATTATAAGTCACTTCGCCAGCACAGATAAATGTTCTTCATCCCAGAACGTTCTCACTCCAAATCCCTGGTTCTACCACCCCCTTTTGTTTAGATTACTCCTTTTATTTCAAGTATGAGTGCCGATTGTTCACATGGATAAAAGCTTACAGGGTTAAACCCTTTGTGAGCCTACAGAAAATGTTCTGTGAATGTGGAGAGGTTTCTATTATTCGTTATAAAGGTGCTGTTGGGGTAAATGGTTTAAAATCATTGTGCTATGGAGAATTCTGATCCCTATCACATGAAACGGCATAAATGTCAGACCAGGAATTTATATGAATATTCCTTGAAGAGAAGCAAAGACAAGGAGTTAATTGTTCTCTTGTCCTATTTATTCCCTTTAATTGGATTTATTTTTAAGTGGTCTTTATTATAGAAATTTCTGCTTCATTTCTTTATTGTATTTTGGAATTTCATATCAACACAGATAAAGCCTGCTTGCCCCACATTAAAAATATATTTAAACCAGTAGAAGTATGTTTCTTAAACAGCAAAATCTTCTTTTTTTTAAACTGTTTTTTGAACCTAACCTAAATCAGTTCTCAGCTTACGGACAGAGAATTTTAAGGTGCCATTGTTGGAGCAGTTCACAGCAGTGTACCCAGCCAAGACTCAAGATTCAGAGCAATTATACCCTGATACATCAAGTCTTCGAGAGAAGGAACCATGAAGCGTATTTTTTTTTCAAAGGGTTTTTTATGCTACAGGCCATATTGTAGCTGGTTTATGCGAGACCTGACAGAGCAAGCAGAGGACTTGGCTGTTTTTTGGTGCGTGCCTGTAAGTCAGACTGAAGAGCGGCTTACTGTTGTCAACATTTGATTCATAGAGTTGTGTAAATGGGCAAAAAATTCCTTTCTGTCATGCCAGAGGCCAAATTAAACAGAAATCTGTGAACCGGGAGGGTTATTTAGTTGGGAGGAAGCAACATGAGTCGTGTGATAATGTACTCCTGCAAGTTTTTTTTGCAATTTGTTTCAGGGCTGAGTTTGTCCTGGTTTATTTAATGCCATAAAATAGAACTCTTCCTGCTGAGAAATTGCTTAAAAATTATACCGGCATCAAGGCAAACACAGAGTTAGCAGAGCCAAGCAAAAGGTGTTTGAAGGTTGGGACTAAGAGTGACTGCAAATGTCTGCGTTAATACTGATCCACCAGCCTGCCCGACAAATTCTTCATGTTCCCTTTCAACTAGGCATTTAAAAAATGTACTGCAGATATGCAGAAAGGCATATACAACACTGCTTTTTCCTCTCTCCCACCCGGCAATGCTAACGAAAGGCCAGCATAGCTGAGATTTCCAGATTTGCTATCACTGTGGAAAGATAAAAGTAGACCCGTGCACATTACATTGCAGAATTTAATGTTGGGCACTCTTGATTTTGTTAATGTTTGCAGCAGAATGCAGAAGAAAGAGATTAGTGCCATGTTTGCTAGGCAGGTTTTTGAAACAGAGCAAACTGCTAGGGAATTCGTGCTGTGAGGTTCGAAGTAGCAGGTGTTGCTGACAGTGATATTGCTGGGTGTCTTCAGGATGTCTTTGATGTACGCTTTAGTGGTTGGTGAACACTTGGAAAGAAAATTACTAAGATAGATGGAAAAAAATAATGTAATAACGTCTGATTTTATTTATATGGATATGACAAAAGTGCACCCTTAGGTCTCTGTGCATCTGTAGTTTTAAAGAGCTCTTCATGCTTAAAAAGCTCCCTGTCCTTCAGATCCCTGCAAGTACAGATCACTTCAGAAAAAATGCATGTATCGTCTGATCTGATCGATCTCTATTTTCCCCTTCTTTGAACTAGTGGAGCTGTAAAAAAATGAAGCTGCTTAATTGCAATAGTTCACTAAAAGGCTCCTACAAAAGAAGTATTTATTGTCTAGGGAAATTTTATCTCTAGTTCGTTTTATTGTAAAAGATTCTATCTCAGAATTGCTGTGAATCAGAGATGAAGGGGAGTAATGATAAACTTAGGGAAAACATAAGGAAAATGTGTGGGTGTATGAGTTTGCACATGTCTGTAAGCTATAATAGATATGCAAATAGAAAAGCAAGTGCTTGTGGACATGTGGTTTTGTGTCAGCTATGCATTTTATTCATCAGCTATTTAACACTGGATTTATACACTTTTAAAAAGTAATTCTGACTCATTCTAGGGAACCTTTATCAGCTATTTTATAATGATTTCATTTACTGATCCAATTATAAACTGAATTGAATCCTATCCACTAACACAGGTTAAAATGTTTTTATTATACACAGCTGTTTGATATCTCCAGGTGTGGGAGCACACAACAAGGATGGGAATTAATTAAGCAAGATGTGGGAGATGGTTGCAGCCGTATGTTATGTGCTTGTCAGCCAGAGGAGACGCATGTCAAACACTGTTTGATTAGTTGCAGTATGCGTTCCTCTGACTTGCCGCTGAGTGACTCGGGAACTACAACTCTGCAGAGCCTTGGCTTCAATATGTAATTGCTTCTGAGCTTTTCCAGTGGCACTACGTATTGATACACATATTACCAAAATTACCCTGTGAGTTTCCTGATGTACAGAATTATTTTATATGGACATGATAAAAAAACCTTCTAACTGCATTTATATTGAGCATCTTGTCATTCTTTAGCGTTAGCATCTTTAGCATTCTTGCAGTATCCTGATTTTTACGTTAACGGCAAGGGCCACCAGGCACGGAAAGGAAAAGATTTTATTCTAATACCTGATCATTCTTACCTTTTATCTATTTGTGTGCTGATATGGATGCCAGGCACAGGTGCTGTCTTGTGGCACTCAAGCCTTTCTTCTAGGTGCAGAAGCTGTAGCCATAAAAATAGTGTGTAGGAGCAGTAAGTATACGATTTGAAGGAACAATCACAATTATCAAATACAATTTAATTTTCCCGTATTTATAGAAAACTGTTAGAAGTGATTCTTGCACAGAGTGCAAAAAAAAGTAAAATAAAATAACGAAAATAGGTGAATATTGTGTTCATGCCCAAGTTCCTACAATCACAACAGTTTGTTTGTAGGCATGCTCTGGATAGGAAAATTGGATGAAGTATTAGAATAAATCTTTCTCTGTCAACAGTTTGGTAATCATAGGGATGCAAGAAAACACAAATATATATAATTTATTTTTCATGAAAGAACGGCCTCCATCTCAATCTCAAAGGCAAAACAAGAAACGCTGTTACTGTAGTGGGGAAGGTATTTCTCTTCACCACATAATGTGAACAATAGGCTAATGTACATAGTATTTTATCATATTTACTTATGTACATGTAAAATACAATTTATCGTAGTTCATTATTTAATATAATGTCCTATATCCCTAGGGATATAATGTCCCCTGTTCCCATATTGAGGGACATCTCCTCCATCATCTACTCCAAGAGGTCACATAATAGTGCATTTATAACTGCAGACGTCTGGGAGCTCTTTAAATCTCAGCATATACTAATATATTTTCAAAGTTGGGCCACGTTGATTAGTGATTTGTATCAGTGCCATTTACCAAGGGCTGCTTTAGCTGATTTACCTGAATACTAAAGGAAGGATGAAGAGTAGTGTGTAGTGACTCTCTAGCTTCATTGGGATAGTCCAGAAGAGGGAGCTTGAAATTAAAGAGTGATAAGATTTAAAAGCACCAGAAGGAATAAATTGTTCAAATATGGGAACTTTATTATGGTCAGCTTTTATCATTGCTGGAATTTGCTTCATATTAATAACAACAGAGATTTATTTTGGGGATGATAATTACTCTTGTGGTGTGTTTCTGTCCCACTAAAAGCACTTTTCTTTCAGCTATTAAGTTAAAATTTTTTTTTTTTTCAGCGTGGTATCTGGCATTGCTTTTCTAGAATGTTTGAGAAAGAGACAAGTGATTAATTAGGCAGAAAATGTACATATATACTCATCTGTGTCTTAAAGGGCCATCCTTTAGTCAGCTCAAATACACCAACCTTGTTTTGGTGACGCCAGGGATGAATTTGGCCCACTTTGTCTAAAGTACATGGTTTGTCATTGTGCTAAGCGTTTCCCCAGGTCACTTCTAAAATGCCAATGCATACAAATAACACCTCTGACTTTGTTACAGTGCCCTTCTGTGCTTCTAATAATAATATATCTGGAGCTTTCTCAAAGTAAAAACTTCAGTAGAGTATTTAACCTCCATAAATGTCTCTGTCTTTACATTAGAGTCTGGTACCTGCTGGCTAAGGAAAGAGTTCCTAATCACTATCCGGTACTTATGAAACCAGAAAGAAGCCTGTGTAGTCTAGTATGTGTGTTTCTCTCTGTGTATAGAGAGAAATATGTATATATATTCGTACATCGTAACCAAGTAGGAAGTGTATTTTACTGACCCAAGTTTCTCGGGGCGTTTTTTTTGCTTGTTTGTTTTTCTTTTGGCATTTAAATTTTTCCCCCATCTTGAATCTTAGTTCCAAGAAGAAAATCTTAAGAATGCTCAGACACAGAAGGCAAGCAAACAAATATGATTAAGTACAACTGAAATACCATTTTCAACAATGCCTTATTTTGATTTTAACCTTTTACTGAGAAACTTAATTTTGAAGTAATTTCATAGTGAAAAGTAGATCCTCTGAAGATATCACAGTAGGACATTTAGATGGTTTCAAAACTTTTAAAACATTTTAAATGGGAAATGACATCAGCCATTTTGCATAGGAATATTCAGTTTCAGCAAACTGGTTTTTTCCCCCAAAAAACATGTTACCCAGTTTCTAATCGAGGCTTCCTGATAGGCACAGACTTTTTTGATGAACGGTGGCATTAGCACTGTGAAGTTGGGATACAGTCTCATTGCAATTATTCATGCAGAAGGGCACAGATATTCCTACATCAGTACACAGAGAGCATATTTTCCATGCATTATGCAAGGGATTTCCTCCAGCTGGCCTCCTGACTCACGCTCCCCCGCCTCCCCCGTGTCTGCGGCTGAGCACAGGACCACCTCATCTCTCCCACTGGGAGAAGCTCAGTGCCAAACCCTGGGCTGCCGGCAGGTGGAAAGGGCTTCCAGACATCCCTGCTCCGACCTCCTGCTCAAAGCAGGTCTGGTCAGAGTTGGCTACTCTAACCAAGAGCCTTGCCCTGTTGAGTTTGGAAACAATCCCCTTCCCTGGGCCCCTCTTCCAGTGTTTGACCACCCTCATAGTGAATTTTTTATTCTTTGTATCAGGTGGTAATTTCCTCTGTTCCTATTTGTGTCTGTTGCCTTAACATCCTTCTGCTGTGCACCTCTAAGAAAAGTCTGGCTCTGTCTTCTCTACACCTTCCCATTAAGCACTTGTAGATAGCCATAAGATCTCCCTGATTGTCTTTTCATAAGAGAATAAACACAGTTCTCCCAGCTTCTCTTCATCTGCTGTACGCTCCAGGCCCTGCACCATTTTGGTGGCCACTGTGGACTCACTCCAGTTTGTCAGTGTTTTTCTTGTACCAGGAGCCCAAAACTGGACATGGTACTTCAGGCTGTCTTACAGTGGCTGAACAGAGGGAAATAACCAATTCCTTCAACCTGCTGGCTACAGTCCTGTTGATACAGCCCAGTCTGCAGTTGTCCTTCAACTACAAACTGTGAAAACCTATGAAACTGGTCTGCTGTGGAGAGCTGCCCTGCGTTCAGCTGGGTGTGCTAGAAGGGATACTGTGTTGTTGCAGCCTGGCATTAGACACAGAGTAATATGTAGCTTAACATGCACATTGTGTAGTGTCCTTCTCTACCTCCCAGCATCCATCACGTGCTTTGCCACAGGGCTGCTTCTGCAAACAGGCTGATGGGTGAGGAACTGGGACTAGCTAAAGGAAGCATGGGTCTTCAACGTTGTGAAAGGTTAGGTAGAGATGATAGTAAGAGATGGACCTGAGTTATGTTTCCACCGAGCCCTGCCTCTTGGACAAGCATGGTACAACCAAGGCCTTGGCAGCATGACTTCAATGGAATGATTCTTCTGAGGGGTGGATGGAAGGAAAAGAGGCCAAGGCAAAAGCAGTGGGGTAGGGTCTGGGGTTGGACCTTGTCACTCTTGAGCTGCAAGGCTTGGCCCCCTTTTTTTACCTCTTACTGCAGTAGGCCGTGACAGATGGTTTTCCAGATGAAGATCCCTGCAGAAACTTTCTCTTTGAAAGCTATTGTTAACATGTGGGAGATGATGTGAACCATTGACACATAGATGTATAGAGCCTGTAAAATTAATTGATACCCTGCTCATAAAGTTGCATTCAGTTCATTTGTTGTAATAATTAATGAACCTATAAAAGGACTTCATAAAACAGTAAAAATGGAAATACTTCACAGAAATAGAAGATGACAGGTTTTTATTTCTTTCTGTTTCACATGTCTGTTAGTTATGTGGACTTGTGACTTAGTAAATGTTACGGAATTAGACATGGACTTTAATGTTAACCTGCCATTCAGAGTATCTTCTCATGTCTGATTTCAAAGACTTACATGGTCATTATAGTAAAATTAATGCAAGTCTTAATTGTAATAATAACCAAACGTTGGCCATTACAATGAAGTAATTAAATATTCTCAATTGTTAATAGCTTTGTATGCTGCTATAACTAATTTTTTGCTGTCCTACCAGGAAAAGAGATTAACAGAAGTAGATGGGTAATGTTTTTGTTAAGGCTTCAGTACTGACTCTCTTTCTTAGGTACGTGCCTGCAACACCACGTATTTGATTACAGCAATTGTAAACTTGGGGCTGTTAATTTTAAATACCTCTAAAAAGGAATCTTTTCTTTTACCTGGGTGCATTGATTTTATTCCCAGTAGTCAGTAAATAATAGTAATAGTTTCTTGGTGGTTTCAGTATTGCACATCGACGAAGGCTTGCGGCATTCCCAGGAACAAGCAGTATGGGTCGAAGCCTTGTACTTACACATAGCATAGATCCTTGCATTTTATTCATTGGTAGAAAGTACTGCATTTATTCCTTCACTACATAGATGTTAATTGAAGCCAGTTTGGTCTAAGTTCTGTGTTCTTCATCCTTACAGGGCAGGAGAAGCAGTTGTTAGAACAACTGCTAAAAAGTTATCTTTTCAGGAAAAGAATCATAAGAAAATCTTAGGCGTACACGAGAAGAGAAGCCCCCCCAAACTTCAGAAGTGTTAAAATGGTACCCAGATATAAGAGCTACAGCTAAAGAAGGGTGGAGCTACTATCAACTCTGTTTACTAAACTTTAAAGGTATGTAAGTAGGAAAGGTTTAAAATGCTGGAATGCTCCTGCTAGGGCAGCCTCGCTCCGAGAAAATGTTGCATGTCTTTTGTTGAATTATGCCAGAGCAGCTACATATCTTTTAAAGCTATCATCAACAATAGAGGGCTTGCTTTGTTTTGCTAGAGAGATAGAAAATGAAGAAAAAACTCTGTATAGCACACATATTGAGGGCTTTCTGAGTTTGCCTGCACAATGAAATTGTTCTGATTGAACTCTTGACAAATTATTTCCTGCAGGTATAATGAGGATTTTCTATTTTTGCCTAACACGTATACATTTTGTCTCTTCCATTTTTCCTTTCCTGCAATGCATTCAGCACGGCAAGGGCTGGAAAGAAATCTGATTGTGAAGCTGATAAATTGTCTTACATAGTTTCCCTATTTTGGCCATTGCCATGGTCTGGTTCTGAAAGTGCTTGGAATCCTCCTTCTCTCACTTTGTTTTAACAAGCTTCTTCTCGGTTGCCCATTGCCAGTGCTATATTGCCTACAGTGCACGTTATTTTTTTTGTCTATCTCATATTCTACGTCAACTCCAAGCAGCCTTGGTGTAAAAGCAGATGAGATGATTTATTTTTATCACTGACTTTTTCTCATGAGAAAGAGAACCCCTTGGCCCAGCCCCCTCTACTGGCTTCCTCTTAGCACAGTCATTTGCATCTTGGCAAATAGAGTCTATAAAATGCTACTGAATTAAATCAGCAAAGTGTTTCATCATATTTATTTTGCAGTCACCGTGATAGACTCTTTGCTGGTCTAAACAGCTGCAATCTCTTTGATTCGAGTGGAGTTTTCCTTCTTTGCATGAAAAGGGTATTGGCTCAACCTGGACAGGTGACCAGAAGTCATTACAGATGACAGACAGCAGAGGATCAGCCCCTGTGATTTCAGGTCTGATTGCAGTTGTTTGCAATTCTCCTGTACACTCATGGAAGACAATTCATGTGTTAAAACTTGCTACAAGCCTTTGATATCTTTGACCTTTTTAAAAAAGTCTTTTAAATTTTGATATTCCCTAAGAAGACAGATGGTATTTTTTGATTGAATAGATAGAGATTTCATGTCTAAACGCATATCTTGTTTTCACTTTGTTGGACTAGTTAACTGCTCTCTATATGTTTTATGCTGCTCACAATCTTTTCTTGTAAATTGTTTTTGAATGATACTATCAAAAAATTACAAAGAATTAAACATGCAGAAATCCCCCTGGAAAACATTAGTAAGGTCCTGCTAGCGTCTCCCTTTGGATCCACATGTGGATATTCAGGTACATACAGTCCCACCCGCAACTACACTTCCAAGCCAAAAATTGCCCTTGATACCTTCTGACTGGAACAAAAGTTTGACTCCGAGTGCCATAAGTAACCAGATACAGATCCTCTGGAAGTAGGTAGGGAAGCTGTGAAAAATACTGCAAAGCCTGTCAAAAGCTTTGGCTCTGGAGAGGGTGAGAAAGAGCCCTCCAAGCACTGATGCTGAGCCCGGGACATGTCGGGTTGCAGTGCATGTCTCTTGGTTGCAGTCTCATGAAACGACAGCTGAAATACCAGAACTGATGCCCTGTTTTCTCCTTCCATCACCTGAATGAGTCATTTGGAAACAGGGCAAATGATACATTTTCAACAAAATAAGGAAATCCCTCTGAGCAGTTCTCCTTTACAGCACAATCATAAAAATCCTGGCAAAAAATCAAACCGTTTCCATATCAATTCAGTGCACAGCATTGCTAGCACGGTTGGTGACAACAGTTAAATAGCTGGTGCAGGGGCAGAAGACAGAGGCTGTTGTGTTCTTGGTGCTGCAGCTCAGACAGAAGATGAAATCATGGTAGTTCAACATTTTGTGAAGACTTAACTACTGATTTTCTGGCTTTCTGTTTATGCTGGAATAAAACCTGCTTGTGCTTGAAAAAAATTTTGGTTGTTAGGAATGTGTATGCGTGTGTTTGGCCCTAATTGTTTACCAAAACTTCAAACCCAAGAAATACAACTACCTACTTTTGTAAAGCTGTAGGAGAACGTAGCTACAGTCTTTGCTTGGTGGTGAGATGGTTGTAGCACTGTATTTGTAAGGGCTTTTTTTCATTGTAATGGTCAGAGAGGGATTTTGAATGTCTTATAAACAGGTGCATGGTACAGGAAATAAAACAGGCCATATTTTTGGTCTTGGCTGTATTGTTTATGCCTTTAACAAGTGCCACTTCTTAACTTACTCAGTATTTAAAGCTTGTTTTCACTACGTAGTACAGACCCAGGACACATGGCTGAAACTGAATATGGAGCATTGGATGTTTATTGGGGTGGTGGAAAATATGTCTGTATTGTAGTTTCAGATTTTGGCTTGGGTAAGGAAGAAATATTTCAAATTTCCTAAGTGTTTTGGTATATTGTTCCTTGTGACATTTTTGTGTTTATTTCAGACACTGAAGATAAAGGCAATAAGAAAAATTTCCAAACAGATTCTACACTTAGTTTGAATTAAACCAAAAGCCAGATTTCATACAGGGCCCTAAAGCATTTGGTACTTTAGGAGATGATAATTTCCAGAAGGGTGGTTTTCTTTGGTGGTATTCTGAATGTCCAAGTTCTTGGCTGCCAGACTTATAGTTGAGAAACTTTGAGGCTGCCTGCTGATCCATATCATCTGAGATCTGAGACTGTTTAATGAAACTCAAATTGAGCATCCAAGAGCAGAAACACTCCGACTCATTAATCACTGTGAGAGATCTTGGACTAACCATATCAATTAAGAACAACAGTTCCGTAGTAGAAAAGAAATGACAATGTATTTCCAGTGACAGTCATGATATTATTGGTCAGTTACATTTATTTATCAAGACATGCGCTTGTTTCACTTTGGAGATGTAAATCAACATCACCATGACTCTGGGTACCTTGTGTGTCTGTGTGTTCATCTGTATTTTAGACTAATGTTTGATGATATGTCCTTCAAAGGTCTCTTTAAAAATCCAAGTCTTGGTCTAATAAGATTAAGACTTCACTGAAACACGTCACATATGGGGTGCTAGAATATTTACACTAATATTCTTCTACGCTGCTACGCAGCAGAATATTAGCGTAAAACTGCTGTTGCTGCTAACAGACTTCGGGTTCATTACACCCATCAGCTGAAAGTTTTAGTCTGTGAGTTTTAAAAAGGTTTTTTTTGATAAAACTAAAAGGTGTAGAAATGAAATGTGGAACCTTTTGGAGAAGGGTGCAGTGCTATACATAATTTATTGGGCACTGTTTATAGAGTTGGTTGTTAAGTTGTAAATAAAATACAGCCTTAAAACAAAGATGAAAGGGTGAAACTGTAAGTAGTTATTTCCTCTGTATTTCTATTTAAAAAAAAGTTTCCAACTTCGTTCAAACAGTCACATTTTGGTTTGGTTATTGATATTCACGGTATTGTGCCTATTTTTGGATGTATTACATTGAAGACTTTCTTCTCTGCCACACAAAGTGCCTTTTCCTCCAGTAAATCTTCTGCAGGCTGCAGAACTGTTCTTAAAGCTCGGTGAGGTGCCCAGGCCCAGCGAAGGGGAAACCACAGGGAGGCAACTGAGCCTCTGTCATACTGAATTTCCAGGTCCCAGAGCTACTGAGAACAGCTTGGCTTGCCTTATCCGCTTAAGGTCCCTCGGTGGCTGTTCCAGTTCGGCACCTACTATTGTGGTAGTTTCCCCCATCTCATCTGAACCTCAGCTCCCATTTCTTTTAGGTGGAAGGCACTGAGGGTTGGCACAGGGACCAGCTCCACAGCCTGCACCAGACAGATGCTTTCTGCCAACAGAGAAGTCCCTTGAACTGGAGAAATGCTGAACCAGTTTAAGATAATTGAAAATTAGTTTAGTGGATTTAAGAATACAGTCCATATACTTTTCAGAATAATTTATAATAGGTCTTTGCATTGGTGCTCAGAGAAAGAGATTTCTCCTTAGAGCCTCTGAGCAGGCTTTTTATCCGTGGTGGAGGTATTTCCTGAATGTGAGTAGAAATAGCACAGGGTTGGCCTGATGAAACAAGCAGCGTAAAATATATCGTTTTATTATGGGTCATGGGGTAAGCATCCCTTGCAGGTATTGTGGAGCAGCGGGAGGTGCCTGGTTTGAAATCTCCCAGTTCTCCTACAAGTGGTGCTGACGCCGAGCTGTGATACTGAGCAAAAACATTCTGGCTGCTGAAGAGGAAAGACATGACCAATTTGAACTTAGGAGTGAAACATTTCCTAGAACTGACCCTGAATAAATTCTGGAACAGTTGAACAGGAAATAAGCTAATAATGGGATTTTACAATATTCATTTGCCATATAAGGCATTGAAATGTAGCATGGGTTTGTTTGCTGATCTTCTGGCTATTTTGATGAAAATTTTAGGTTTCTTCACTGTTCGTGCTCTGTTATGATTGTGAGGACTTTGCTCCATTCCAAGCTGAAGCGTTTCATCTCGCCGCTGTCATCGGTGGTCCCTGGATGGACCATTCCTAGACCAGACCAGGGAAGAGACTAGTTAACAGTTCCTCCTTGCTGCCTTTTGTTTGTGTCGGGGAGCTATTTCCTGATTGATACATAGGAAGGGGAAGAGAGGTGGGGAGCGCCCGTCTCAGTGTGGTTCATGCTTCTCAAAATAAGTTCCCCAAAATCTGATGTGGGGAAAGGAAGCCCTGGCTCCACAGAGCCTGCTGTTTCCCTCAATAAACAAAGGACTGGATTTGGGCAAGTTGCCCAAAGTGTTGGTGCAGGGTGCATTCCCGTCCCTACTGCTCTGCCTGGCCTTTTAAGGATATGTGACAGTATGCTGAAGACCACAGTAAGGTGTGTAATTCAGCGATGATTAATGAGCACGAGGCTCTTCTGCATCTTCGGTGTTTCTGTAGCATTGGTCAAATTCCCTTCTCACAAGTAACTCACTAAGATTTTGGCCTCTTCTGCACTGCGAGTGCCATGTTTTGCCAGCTCTTATGCTACATTAATTTAAAGCCATCTACCTTTCCAAATGTGCGCTGTATTGTGGAACAGGTTTTGCTTGTAAGTGCGAGGCCAGATGTTCAGAAAAGGAGAGCTCCCGTTTAGGCATCTAGCAATTACGGCTGTGACACATACTGATCGCAGCTGAAAATCTGAAATCCGTCTGCTTAGACAATAAAATACTCAGGCTGGCCAGTTTGTGCAGTGCTATAAGAAGTGGCCTATATGCAGATAATTCAGGAGTTCTTTCAAAATAACATGCACTGAATCATGGTCTCAGTTTTAAACCACAGCTTGTGCCTAGCTAGTTATTTTGATTTCTTGCCAAGCAGGGGCTCATTTTCCAGTTACAACTAACATTTTCCTTTTCTTTTTCTGCAAAATCTGTTAATGAAGGCTAAATGAAACAATGAAGGTAGGTCTAATGACTAGATAAAGAATAGGTCTCATTCATTAATAAATGTTTGGGTTTTTTTCCAGTGACATATTTGATGCCATGTTCCCTGTCACACACATCGCAGGAGAAACAGTCATACAACAGGGTAATTATTCCTCTCATTTTTCCCCTTGTATGTTTGCTAAGATTGTACAATTCACATCTCTCCATTTGAGATTTCGCCCTCTGCTTAATGGGAAGAATAACAATACTCTGAGAGCATCTAAGTGTATAGCTATATCATAAGTTCATGGATGCAGGTCTTTTGCTACATGGGTAGAGGTCTCCTACAAAACCATACTGGTAGATCTCCAGGGTTTCAAAGTGCTAAAGTTAAATGTAGATAAACAGCTCTTCAAATTAAAATGTTCATTCCTTAACTGAAGATAGTCAGGAAGTAAACCACAGCTCAGAATGCATAAGGGTGGCACAGGCTAGCTGAGAGTAATTAGAGATGGAAAATATTTTTATGGTTGTTGGGAATATTCAACACCTCATTGTGCTGTATCGTAGTTATCACACTTGGCAACTTACCTGCATGCCTGCAGCATGTTGGGGAGGACTTCATTACCCTCAGGCTGTGTTAAAGCCTCTTGTGTATTTACAGTGAATGAAGTGTTGAATCAATCAGAAGAGATAAATTAATGCAATTGAAAGATATTAATAGGAAGAAATCATAGTGATATTTTGATTTATGAAGGCAAATAGGCAAGGTTGTTTCAGAAAATGAATCTCTCTGTAAGTAATCTGGTGTACAAACCTGTGCAAATATGTACAGTATTAAATACGGAGACAGGAAATTATTGAATAGTTTAGCAGACCTTCAGGAAACAATCACCTTTTGTATTTTGCTTCTAGGTGATGAAGGAGACAACTTCTATGTGATTGACCAAGGCGAGGTGGATGTAAGTACACTCTTACAGTATAATATTTATTTTGAAGCTACATAATAAAATTGTATGCTCTGGCACACAGCTTGATCCAGCCACGTGCTGCGGTTCCGTCTCCTTTCTTCTTGAAATAGATTTCACAGGATTGGTCTCATTACTTCTCTTTTGTTGTGTTAAGTCGTTTGTGCATAATTTTATAATTGGCATGTTTTACATCCTAGCTTATTTGTCCATTCCTAGCAGGAAAATATGGTATCAAAACCAAGCAAATGACATTATCTTCAGAACCCTAACCACACCTGGAGGTATGCAGTCTTTGGCAGAGCAGGCCACCGTGCTGGAATGCACCTGAGGGTTCAGATCAACCATAAGGAAAATATTTTCTTTAATCAGTTATCTTAGCTCATGTGGTATTTTTTTTTTTTCCCCCAAATTGAGATACAGCCTCAGGCAGCGAGTTTCATCTTAGAAACCTTAATTTGCTTTTAAAATTAGGTCCAAATATATGAACAATGCAGCATATTAATAAAGCAAGGATTATTATAAGTGTAAAGTGATCTGTTAGACCACAGAATGTTCACAGGAGTATGCCGTGGTTTAATCAAGTCTTTGAAAAGAAGATTCTTTCTGAACCTGCCTGCCAGATCATAGTCTATTTACCTCTTATCATTTTTATCCTGTATAAAACTCACCCTTTTGCAGTTTTGCTACAAGTTCTTCATTTGATTGAGTTTTCTACACACATCTTACGTATCCACAGTTGTCAGATAGGACAGGCTTGCTCAATAGCAACGTTGCTCTTCAGATGCCGAGGTGAGTTTTGTTTGCCATATTTAAAGAAGAAAGTGATTTATTTTAAATCCAGGCAGGAGGCATACAGTTGTTTTAGTGAAAGTTATTTTTTTTAGCAGTCTGTTTGTGTCAGGAGACCATCTAATTGGTATTGTTGGGAACGGAGAAACCTCACATGCTGCCTCTGCCTGTGGAAGTTGTTTCTCAGGAAATCCGTCTGACTCACTGTTCCTATCAGGCATACCTCTCAATAGCAAACATTGCCACATTCACAGGGCCAGAAAGTAAAAGAGCAATATTTATAGAACGGCGCTAAAATTTAGTTTTAAAATAATTGGTTAGGGCCCAATACTGAGCTTAATGAGTTCACTGGCTTTGAATCAGACCCACAAACACAGGCAAATGCCCATATTGAAGTTATAGATTAATCCTCTTTAAAAATAATTTGTCCTTGCTCAAAACCTTTAGGAAAGCTTTCTTCAGGGTTTGGCTCAAGGATAGTGGGGGACCAAATGACATTAGAAAACAGTCTGCAAAACCCTTGCAATTGATTGCAAAAAAGATAAACTTCCATATGCACATATTGTCTTACAAAGCAGTGACAAAATGGGGAAAAGAAGTGTCCAGGGCCTAGCCAGCTTTGTGTCTGCTTGTAAAACCATTGCATGAGGTGGTTTGTGCATTTTCTGTAACTGGTGGTTGCCACTAATGGCCAAGGTGGCTGTGGCTCTGCAAACGTTGAGAAGCACTTGTTTAGAGCACCAGTTGCTGTATTCTCTGTTGGGTAAGATCTCATTGTAGTTCCCTTCCCAGGTATATCCTGGCATCTATGCAGGAACACCTTTACTACATCATGTTAGTTTTGTATCAGATGTTCTCAGTGCTTTTACAGAAAGTTGAAATCCTTTCATAAATAATCTTGACTACAAATGGCCCAAGAAGAGACATATGTCCAGATAATTTTTCATTAATGGTTTCTTGAATTCATGAAAGTCTTTTGCAGGATAATCTTATATTTCCCAGAACAGTTCAGGGACCTGTGAGGCTTCTGAGATAGGATTTGAGGTAAATTTGAAAAACTGCCTGTCCTGGTTTTGGCTGGGATAGAGTTAGTTTTCTTCTTAGTAGCCAGTACAGTGTGTTTTGGTTTTAGTGTGAGAATAAAGTTGATAACACACTGATGTTTTAGTTGTTGCTAAGTAGTGCTTATCCTAAGTTAAGGATTTTTCAGTTTCCCATGCTCTGCCAGCAAGCAGGTGTACAAGAAGCTGGGAGGGAGCACAGCCAGGACAGCTGACCCGAACTAGCCAAAGGGATATTCCATACCAGAGAACATCCTGCTCAGTATATAAACTGGGGGGAGTTGGACGGGAGGGGTGGATCGCTGCCCGGGCATCGGTCAGCAGGTGGTGAGCAATTGCATTGTGCATCACCTGTGTTTTCTTGTTTGTTTGTTTGTGTGTGTTGTTTTTTTTTTTAATTTTATTTTATTATATTCCTTTTCAGTATTAGTATTAATTTTATTTTGCTTTAGTTATTAAATCGTTCTTTTCTCAACCCATGAGTTTTACTTTTTTTTTTCAATTCTCCTCCCCGTCCCACTGGGAGTGGGGAGGAGTGAGCGAGCAGCTGCAGGGTGCTTAGTTGCTGGCTGGGCTTAAACCACAACACTGCCACAGTGACTAAATGGCGTCAGTGCCACTGCATTGCAATTACACGTAGGCTTTTAAGCTGTATAGGTGGTTTTGAAAATTTTATCCCAGATCCTTGATTTGACAAGCTAAGCACCAGTCCTCCTTTAAGCACATGAGCAATTCTGTTGACTTCAGTAGGACTCACTGTTTTGCTAAATGAAGAGCATAGTGAACAGCTTTGTTTTACACTATTAGAGTTGAAGGCAGAAGTTTTCTTTGTATTCCGAGTAGTTTGCAGTCCCCCAGTCAGTTATGTATGATATAGGATATACATTTTTCCTGCCTTGTCTTTGAGACTTGGAACAGCAGATTTTCTAAGGAATAAATGAAATAACTGGGTTTCTTGAGTAGTTTGCAACTTCAATTTCACGAGCATTTGCAATCACTACTCTCTTAATTGCCAAAATCAGCCTAGAGCTGCCTGGAGAGATCAAAATGGACGGATCCACAATAATGTCATCCTGACACTTCTCAGACACACGTATGAACAGTCTTCTGATATGACCTGTAGAACAAATACATCCTAACAAGACTTAAGAGATGTCATTTGGACTGAGCTTATTCCAGGGACAACCAAAGCTCCTGACCCTGTAAGTCTTGCAAAACTCTTCTGTGACCAGCTCTCATGCTGTCCCACTTCAGCATCCCCCTTCCTTCATCCAGCTGTACCTTACCACTGCTTTCCCTGTCTCCTCAGCTAGCTACTCTCTCCTTCCTAAGCTTTTCCTATACCTTCAGCCAAAACACACACTGAATTCCTTTGCAAGGTACTGTAGAAGGCACAAGAAACGTGCGTTCATCCAGGAACAAGTTGCAACTACACCCTGGTAGCTACACAAGTTACCTACATTAGCTGCATTTTCTGGGAAGCTGCAAGGAGGCAAGCCCATTTTCCTCCCACAGAGTAAAGACTGTACGAGGGCAGTTAGTGCAGAGTAACTTCGTCCTGTATAAGGCAACAGCTCCCAGACCCCATGCACGTGCACTATCACACAGTATATAGCGCTCCCCCCAAAAGAGTTCTTCCACTTTCTGCGCAGCAGTGCTAAAATCCTTATTGTATGAAGAAAATCCAGACCGCTAGTAAGGGAGCTGCAGTTCATTTAAGCCTTGCCAGATACTTTTTTGGCATGCTTCCACCCTTCTCCAAGAAAAAAAGTGACTTGGAGAGTAGACAATTGACCCCGAGACTTAAAGCCTCAAGCCATTTTCTGCCTAGTTCAGCTGGTGTTGGCATATGCATGGAGGCTTTTAACCCCTGGCCAGGCTATCTGCTGTCATCATTTCCCTGATCTGCACAGAAGTAGCAGGTATACTAGGACTGGTGGATTCAAGGAGCAATTTACTCTGAGAGCATACATCATGACTGATAAGCACCCAGGTTTGCCATACACATGCAAAGATACACATAAAGGTTGCAATTGCTGTTACAAAATTCCCGTCCCCTGGAAGAAAGTCATGACAAAACTGGGAAAAAAAAAAAATCTGTCAACCCAGAAACCAAAACCAAACAGAAACCACCAACAAAGCCAGAATAACAAAATCAGTGTGTGGTGTTTTGAGTTTAAAAAACTGCAACATTTAAAAGTAAGTTACTGTTAGAGTTTTGGCATAGACACCCCAAAGAGTAAGTAAGAGCATTCTAATATTTTCCTTTAAAAATAATCTGAGTCAAATTAGAAGTACTATAAAATATATTTAAATATAATAATACTTTATCCTCAACTCTTACACTTTCTCAGGGTATAAACAAGCCTTGTTAGCACAGAATAAAGTATCTGTACATTTCCTTCTTGGTATTAATATGGACAGCCAAAGAAGACTCAATACCCTTCTGTTGGCAAGCACGCTCCACATTGACTGTGGGCCAAGAGAGAAGGGCACCAATTTTCATATATAAAAGAAAGGGGGTTAGAAATGAGAAAGAGGTAGGTCTTGGAGAACCTGGGTTTTTCCTCTTTTATACTGTATACTACAAACCAAGTATACTTTGACCAAAGCTAGCATTGGTTGGGAAGGGACATTATAGCGTTACCAGTCGCAGTCTTCCTCCTTAGCACTTCTGAGTTGAAGAGAATTACTAACTTGTGACCTGGCCCTGCAGATGGATAAAGATTATACTAGGTAGATGATGGCATGAGGTTTGAAGTCTTAGAGGTCAGTTGTCTACCGGAAGCTTTCCTGCTCCGATAAATGTGAGTGTATGCCAAAAAGCAGCTGGCAGAGCTTAAATTATAGTTTCCAGTAAAGATGTTGAAAGAACCTGCTAAAGTATGCATCTTGCAAAAATCTCTAATCCATATTTCTAAATATAAAAATGACTTCCTGTTTATTATTTTAATCTTATAACCTCACATTTTTTACTTTAAAAAGCACCGTCAACTACCGTTTTAAAACAGATGTATTTTTTTTTTAGACCAAACAACTTCCTATTCTATTTAATGTCACAGCAACTTTCTCTACAGTCATTCTCAGGTTTTCTTCTTGTAAAACAACAGCAGCCAAACTATAGTATGGTAAAAATAAAAATTAAAACTTTTCAGTATTTTTTCTTAAATAGGTTCTGTATTTACTGTATAAATCTATATGCGGAGCTATACATGAATATTGTGGACAACAGATAAGATTATCTTTTGATTGTAGGTCAAATCTTCTTGAAGCCCTTATTCATATATACAAGCTGTCTAATTTGTATATACAAAGATGAAAATTACATGGTGGTTTATGTGAGAATACTGTTGGATTTTAAAACTAGTTACATTTTATGGTTAGATTCCATAGATTGCTTTTGGTTTGAATTCTTCCATCATTAATGATCTTTCTAATTTCAGAAGAATGCTTTTTGAAATTTGAAACAGAACATTTTAAAGGTTGGAGTTTTTCAGCTTGAATTTTTAAGGATTCTCAAGGCAATGTTCAAGTTCATATATTTATATTTAAGAAAAGCAAATTCATACTACAAGTAAAGCACTGGCTTTATTTGAGAAAACTACCCACATATAAATACCCTTCATGTCTAAGGCTTGCTTATTTTTCCGAGAATAAATAAACCTCATCTTCATTTTCGGATAACAAATATTAAGACTTGACAAGACACAAAGCACAAATTATTACAAACAGATCTGAGTGAGGGGATTTAAAATCTAAAAGTTGCAATGCCTGGAAAAAATGAGATTGTCCACATAGACCACAAAGTGGCAGCAAAAAAACCCCTAAGAGTTAACTTGAAATCAGCAATACAAAATTAAAGTAAAGGTAAATTCACTCCAATGAAGCTCAGAGATGGATGTTCATATCCTGCCTTCAAAGTAAAATGGCGATATTACTGCTTGTGGTAAGGTTACTTGCTGCTTCTCTAGACAACATGAAGATGAATGAGGCCAAGATGCATTCCTTTTGCATTAAGCATTGTGTGGCTCATTGCCTTTTCTCTCGCAGTTAGCCCCTATGTATATTGCAGCCCATGAAGAAAGGAATTGCTGATGTTCACAGGAGATTTTTCCCATTTACGTCCTAAAAAAATAATGAAACAAACCAAGTTATGTCATTTTCAAGCCTGCAAAAATTGCGGTGGTCATACTACATGATGGAAAACAATAGAAATCTAAAGTACTTTTGATCTGTGGAAAGTAGATGGTCCTGATGGCTTGGTCATATTTGGGCACCTGCAGTTCTACATTCCTCTTCAGCTGCATGAAAGAAGAAGGTTCCAGCTATTACAGAGCTGTGATTGGCAGGTCAAGTAACAATTAGGAATAATTCACTTATGTACTTGCCACTTTGGTGAGAGTTCACAAATGCCTAAAACTGCCTGAGGCAAAACCTCAGCCCAGCATTGTTTCGGATAAAGGAGAACATCTTAGCTGCTGCCATATAACATAGGCTTTCAGAAGCTGTTCTGAGCCTAAAATAGCTTTACTTCCCACACCTTACAAACAGAGCTATTTTCCTTTCTATTTCTTTTTATAAAATCTATTTTAAAGGGTTTCATAGTGGAGCTGAACTCTCTGTTAAAGGGCAGAATGACTTTGTAATGTGCCATCAATGCACTTTTAACTTCATCATGAAGACAAAAGTTGGTTCTTGACTTAGGCCTTTGCAGAGAATGAATTGCAATGTTTTTCCTCCTAGAAAACAACATTTATTTTCAAGCTTGTTTTCTTTTCTGGAGATTGATATTGGAAATGGCATTTTTATTGGGGGAGTGAATGCTGGGCCCAAAGACTGTCAGATCAGTGATTTGGTTTCACCTCAGAGTACTTTAAACCTGGTGGTGGAGGGTGGAGGAATGGCCATTTGCATAAAGTGTTTATAGACAAGATGTCAAACACGTTTTGGGGAGTCTTGCCAAGTAAGGCAGACAGCAAAATTAAAGAAGTCTTAGAGCAGTTTAGTAGTAGCCTCTCTTTATAACAACTGTGCAACAGTAAATGTCCATCCTTCACTTGCTCCTGAGTTCTACCAGCGTAATTCCCCTCTCTGGGCTGCAGTCATATCACGCATACTGCTTTAACAAGAAATGTCACCATATTGCTTAAAATATACATGTTGGAATGAGTTTATTTCCCACTAATAATTCAGGCCCTTCTGCAATTACAAAACCTGTTTTTCAACAAAAGAGCATATAGAAACACGTGTCTTTTTGGTGTGCTGAAAAAGAGTCAAGGATACAATGTCAGTTGATGTTCAGGATGTGGTCCAAAACTCATTGGAATTATTAGATTTTCCCCATCATCCTTGAGACTTTTTACTGAGGACATGAATGGCTGTACTGCAGCAAACCCTGGGTCCATCCGGTGAAACCCCCACAGTAAAGGGGTATCCCTACATTCAAATATGCATCTGGACAATTTTGCAATGGATTAATTGAGTTTAAAAATTTTCATACATCCTCATTATTTTACAAGCCTTTCAGAATCCTGATTTTACTCACCCATTTCTCCTGCTTGTCTCACAAAAAAAGATCCAGGAGCCACAGTATTTATTACCTGCTTGTTTCACCAGAAAGTGCTTGGGTTTGCCTGGCATTTTAAAACTTCTTTTTTTGCTTTCATTTTTTTTCATCATGAGGAGAAACAAAAGTAGATTCAATGTTCTGTGAGATTTTCTTTCTGCGGTGAGTGCAGAAGTTTGAAAGGAAACACTGTTGTTGTTCTCTTGTGTGATACTCTCCTACGTGACATTCATTCTGTTGTGGCGAAGAAATGAAGCTAAAGCTTCTGTGGCTTGAGCTCTTTCTTGGCAGTCTGCTACCACCTGCCTATTTGGGATTGTTTTTACCCTTTATTTCAGCCCCTTGATCCTCATATGCTCCAGGAACAGAGAGCCGCAACATTGCCTGGAGTTCAGCAGTGATGCTAATACTGCCTCTTTTCTGCTGATACCCAAGAGGTCTCTTGATCAGCTGAACTGCTCTGTGGCCTCATCCATCTCCTACTGAACCAGTATTTCACTGGCCTCAGTAGGAGCTGGATCAGATCTTAATTGAATATTGGGAAGATAAATTGGGATTGATTCCAGCTATAGTTTGTAATACGCCTTTTCATCATAAAATGAAGATAAAAGTAAAATTAATACTGACATTTTGTTGAATTTTGCCTCCAATTCATTTAGTTTGGTCACCATCTTTTCTCATGCCCAGCTTAAACACAGCTTTAATTCATAAGATTTTTTAAAAACTGCTAGTCTGCTACTCAGTAATTGGTAATAGTTATGGTCTTTTCCTTTGCCATAGTTTTCTGCTTAAGATGAGAATACCTGCATATTTTCTTCATATGATTTTTTCTCACAGAGCTTCCAAATAAATGAAATTCATTCTGGTTGATTTCTGCTGTTATCAGTCTGTAACAGATTGGTATATATTCTGCACTGGGTAAATGCACACAGCCTTTCCTACCCTCTAAACTCACAGACACATTAACAGAATGAAAAGGGTTTATTGTGTAGGTTTATAACAGCAAGCCTACAAGCAAGCTGCAGAATACACAATCCATACCAGTCTTTGAATACACTATTATGTCTCATGAGCTGTATTGTCCATGAATAGTGAGGAAAATGCAGCCCAGTGGAAAGCACCTACATGAGTTCCCCTTTCTCCAGTGAAGGTTTTACGTAGCACTCAAGTGTAGGAATTCTTCTCAAATTAGATGTCATCCAGGAAAAATACTGTGATAGTGGTGTTGATCCATACCATCTTTTGAGAGGATATGTTATCTAAATAGGCTGTGGGTCAAATACTGCTTCATAAGTTCTGTAGAGCTGGTGTTAAAGATGAAGGGTAATTCTATATACAGCTTCTCAGTTCCAAAGTACTTAGTAGTCTTAGCTAAGGGAGAAAGAGATCTTAATAGTTTTTATATTTAAATGATTGTTGGAGGCACTAGGCTTACGGAAGAAAAAAATGTTCCTTTTCAAAAGATGTTTCCCTGTTTTGACTGGTTTACATTTCATGACCGTGGTGCTTTTCAGCAAACCTCATTACACATACCAACAAATCTCCTTCCTTTCAAGTTTGACAGTGTTAATAAAAAGCCAAAGTTGTGACAGTTCTGCTTGTTGACTATCTGAGCCTTGAACACAAGAGGGAAAACACGATGCCAGTTAACCATGGGAGCTGAAAACTCAGAGAGTAAATACAGTCATTGTACTGAAGCAAGACGACTTGAAATTCTGTCCACAAAGCAGGTTGTTGCCCTCTTTGGGGACCAACTGTGGAAGCTGTTACACTCTTGTTTTCCTTCTGTGTCCCTAGCATTGACGATTAGAAAGGAAATTACTAATAGCTTTTTAGGTAACTGGCAGTAGGAGAAAAACTGCAACTAAGTCCCCAAACTGGTTTTGCTTCTTGTTTTGTCTTGTGCTGTGGTAGGTTTATGTCAATGGGGAGTGGGTCACCAGCATCGGAGAAGGAGGCAGCTTCGGGGAACTGGCATTGATCTACGGAACACCCCGGGCTGCCACCGTCAAGGCCAAGACAGATCTCAAGCTCTGGGGCATCGACAGAGACAGCTACAGACGCATTTTAATGGTAAGTTTATGGAGAAGGGCTTGTTTATGGAGTTGATGTTTTTTTACTTTCTTTTGTAGCGCAAGCAGTTTTATTCTGTGTTCAGAGTACACTGATGATAGAAGGCTGTGCAGTCTGTGTTTCTACATAAAAGAGGGAGGACATGACAATAGCATCGAGTAACTCATTAAGTGAACTGAAGGAAAAGGGGATAAGTGTCAGCAGAAAGACGCTGAGTAAGAAATGCAATTGAATAACATTATGCATAACTATTATACAAGAATGAAAACCTTAGGAGGCCTCCATTGCCCACCGAAGCTATGCAAATCCTTTCCTTATCATGAACCTCAAAATGTCTTTCAGCACTACCCCTTGCCTGTGAAGTCTTTGTCTGAACTTGTATTGTACTCTTCAAGGCAGGCAATACAAGGTAAATCCAGCTCTGCTAAAAAAAAAAAGTCTCGGTTGGACTGTGCCACGCGTGTCATAGGATGGTAGCTGCAGAGTCCCTGCTAATGATTCATTTCTGTGCTCCTTTCAAACTCCCTCATCTCTGCAGCAAAGCTCAACAGACCTTCTGGGCACCTGGGGTGTGTGCTAGCTTATGGATTTGCTGTTAATTCTTGAGTGGTGAGTTTATAATAGAAACTTTAACAGATAATTAACTTCAGCAACATTGTAACTTTTTTTTATGAGTTTGTTTCCGATGTCTGTGTGCGTATCTTCCTTCTCCATAAAATATTCCTTTCTTTTTGATAAATAACAGATATAGCTCTATGTAAAGCTTCTTTCTCAATAGGACTTGTCTCTAAAAGCTGCATTGTTTCATTCTGATCTGAAGGAAATTACACAATGCTCTCAGAATAATAAAGGAGTGTAAATTTTGAGATCATCTATATTTCCAGTGTATGTCATGGATAATAGAAAAATTAGCAAAAGAATTGAGTAGATTTTACACTTAAATGGTTAGTTCTTAAGCAACAGAGTGTAAGAGTGATCTTTATTTTTACTGTGTGATGACTGTTGGATGTCTGTATGAAGCAGTGCTGTTTTTCACTCTGTATTTCATGGGCTGAGTTCTGTACCACATAAACGAACATCACACTGACATTTAGGAGACTACATCTGATGGCAATTTACTCTGTCCCAAAATATTCACCTTGATCGCTCCAACACAAAATAGAGGAATAATGATGAGAAGTGTACTGTCTTCTCTCTTGTGGATAATTAGGATGAATAGTTTTTGAATGCTTCCCAGTGTGGGGAAGCAGGCAGTAGTAACTGAGACCTTTCTGCAAGGTGCTTCTAAAACAAAGAGCAGGAGAATTTCCTAACAGATTTAAGAGGAACACACAACTTACTTGTCCCATGTTCTACATGGATGCCATGGAGGGGTGTCTGAGATAACTGGAGCAATGAACCTGCATGCTGCAAGGAAGAATCAAAGGTATAAAAGAGAAGGAATATAGGAGGGAAATAAATGTCAGGACAAGCCAGATATTCCTTGGCTTTTTAAGCATAGCTTTTTACAGTTGCCTGTAACCTTCTTACTAAAGAATTGAAGGGACAGATTCACAGGCCTCATAGCCTAGAGGTAATTTCACTTTTAGCGTTGATGAAAATAGCGGTACCTAACATCATCCAACCCTGTGAGCTTTCAGGTTTCGTCATGTGTCCATTACCATGTGATAGCAGCCTTCAGAAGGTGAATATTTGATGCAGAGACAGGACTTTACTGAAAGGGTTTAAAGTTCCAAGTGGAAAAGACTGTGTTTTAAATGCTAGCTTTAGCCATACATACAACCTGAATATTACGGATGTACTTCTGTTTGATTCTAGTGTAGTGCTAAGTCCTTTTCAAATTAATTTACATACTCTCTGAACCAGTGACCACTGTGTCTTACCTAGCAAGCTCAGTTTCTGCACTTGATGAGACCTTTAACTTAACATGGAGGTGTTTTCTCTCCCTCTTTCTCTTCTTGTGGGTTTTTTTACAGTTACGGCCATTAAAAATTGGTGGTCTATTGCATTACATTAGATACCCAGACAGTGTAATTGTAGTTTTGCTAATACTTAGATAGGAAATATTTCAGGTAGCATGGTGAATTAATTGCTGCAGGTATAGAAAATGTCCAATTTTAAGTGCTGTTCATGGTGAATGCAATTTAAGCATCCAGACTACATGAATTCTGTCATCTTTTCATTTATTCGTAGGTTTAGCGTGCATAATTTCTTTGCTGTAGGTGAAATGAGACACCTGTCTGTGCATTCGTGTGAGGGCAGGTTACAGTGGCTCTCTGCACATTTCCTCAAGCCTAAGAATTAATTACATCATGTTTCAGTGGCTGCATTTCATACTTGAAGCTAACTCCACCATTACGTGGCTGGTTTTGCTGTACTCACTTTCAAGATGTAGTAGTATCTGCCTTTCAAGTCCCAGAAATATGGTTTCCTGCCATTTAGCCTCTAACCTTATGTTTCTAGAAAGTTGCTGGATATTTTGTATGTAGAAATGCTTCTGCCTTTAAATAAGAGGTAGTAATGTTTAGGTTATCTTTTGAAATATATCATTTAAGATGGTTTTAAACTTGAGAGAGAGCAGGTTTTTCTTTTTTATTTTCTGTTTGCAAATACTTTTGTCCAAAGGATCAATGACCCTTTTCTCCCCCAAATATTTTTTTTTTTCTGTAGTCAGATAAAGCCCCTCCATAACCCAAGATAGTTTTTTCTTTCATCTGTATTCCTTCCTGGCCATGACCAGCCCCATGTTTTCTCAATCTAGTGTTGAAATTTTATTCAAGTTGTAAATATTTATTTGCAAATCATGCCTTCAGATCCACACGTGCCAAAAAGATTTTACCCTGTCACGAGACACTTGACTCTCTAACTCATTTTTCCTTGCAGGCTGTGTTTTGGTTCTTTGCTTCACATTTAGTAATTTCTAGTTTTTATGTCTGCTTAGTGCCATTCTCCCCACTTACATGTCTTATTGATCCTGACTGGTTTATGGTATGAATAAAATGCATCTCAGGAGGTTTGGGAGTTTGGGTTTTCCTTTTTTTGGATGGAGAAAGCCTCATGCAAAAAGTTCCTGCTGGGTTTTAGTTACACTTGTCATCCATTTATTATTTAGCCTGTCCCAAAGGAAGTTTGTTAAAACAGATATATTTCTTTATATTTCATTGTCTCAGCTTAGGTACCCTGATGGCTTGAAGGTCACATTCAAGTTTGTTTTAGCAGCTGTGATGACTGTAAATGTTGGGATAGTTCTTTTTATCAGGATTTGCGGTGAAATTGCTTGGCTTTCACTGCAGTCCTTGACAAAATATTATACCATGAAATTCATTGTACTAGATGGATTACAAAGAAACACTTCAGCATGTTCCCCCCTCAGTACACTCACAAATTATCTGTCCATCTGTGTGTTCCATTTGTTTCATAAAATTATCTGTGCTGAGTTGCATACTTTTCACTCTGTTGCAGATTTTTTTATGTGTATGTTCTTTGTGTGTGCACACGCAAACACACACACATTTATGTATATATTCTATATTTATTTACTTACATTCTTCTGGGAGAGATGCAAAGGAATTTTTTGCCACTGGATTCTCATGTAATTCAGTGGCTGAAATGTTGCTGCTCTCTTCTTTGCAGTTGGGATTCAAGAGCATCACAGAGTGGGGAACATCCCAGGGTAGTACAATATTTGTATTCTAAATATAGCAAATACCACAAATACCAGAGAAGCAAATGTCTGTATCCCAACATCAAATTGATCCCCCAGACAATTCAGTTCCCAGACTGAGGAAATTTGAAGTATTAATTTATTGTAATTTCTTCTTTCAGAAGGCTAGGTTCAGGATAATTTAACTATACTCTAGTTCCCATGGTCCAAGATACCTGGCTCTGAGAGCGGAGTTGAATGGGATAAAATACTTTTTGCCTATTTGGCAAACTTTGCTCGCAGAAAGTCAGTTATAATATTGAGATCTAAGTCATGACAAATCAAGGTTAGTCAGTTCCTAATGCTGTGCCTCTTTTTATTTATGCTATTTTGGCTTTGTTTACCATATTTTCACAGCTTTGAACCTGAGAACAAGTTCTTTAACAAGTGCCTTTTTCTACTCAGATTAAAATAAAGTCACAGGGACTTCATGTTGCCATAAAATGTAGGTTGCGTGGTGGCGAAAACACAGCAAATCCGAAGCCTGCAATCCATCCGACATCTGTGCAATTTAGCACCAGGATCTTGCGGCCTATTTTGTTTTCATGGCCAGTATGCATGGTGACTCTTCTTTCATGCTCCTGTAAGAATGTACACCCAAAGCATCATTCAGTATCAGGTTTATGCAGGGATTAAGTGGGGCTGGAGCAGTCCAGGCAGCCATTCCGGCACCTCCTGCCAGGATAACTCTTTTTATTTGAAATGTGAGCCATGCTTTGCCTTTCGGTAGCCATTTGTTCGGCTTCTTACTGAAGGTGGGGATTTCTAGGAAGGACCCAATCAACTCCACCTGAAAAAAATGAAGCAAGAAAGAAAACATGAATAGTGCTGGAGGGACAAAGCAAAGAAGCGAGCAGAGGGGAAGAAAGACAGAGACCGGACTGGAGGAGTGGGAAGAAAAAATGGAAGAAAACAG
Organism: Sagittarius serpentarius; assembly: GCA_034782735.1. NCBI lineage: Eukaryota > Metazoa > Chordata > Aves > Accipitriformes > Sagittariidae > Sagittarius > Sagittarius serpentarius. The sequence goes on along the minus strand of JAVKLA010000061.1, from coordinate 12,915,379 downwards.
GGAAAGTGAAGAAGGGGCAGTTGGAAAAGACATGCAACAGCCCTGTTCAGCAAGACCTGTTACAATCTCTGGGGCATCCATTTTTCCTAGACTGTGCATTGCTTAAACTAAGTCTAGGGTTTGCTGCATTTTTAAATAGTCCTAAAACTGGCTTTGAGCTCTTCTCTGGGTGGATTTGGCAAATGCAAGTCATCTCGTTTCTCCTTGGGACTGTTTCAGGGAGGAGCACTACAGCTTAGAATATTAATGAGTCTTCATAGTTAGTGGGAACCACTGTCTTTAAGAAGATGAGCTTGTGCATGACAGCTCAGAACCGGGGAGAAAGTGAACAAAGGAAAGGGGGGAGAGGGAGAAGCAGTGACTATTGAAATAAGATATTAATAGGTTAGAAAAAGCAGAATTAATGAAGACTTTTTAAAACTTGCCATCAAGAACCCTGCCAGTGCAGAATTATTCATGTACATTTACTATTGTTTTTATCTGGCTCAAGCACTAAGATTTCTACTGCTTCCCTTGGGAAGCTTTTCTGCAAGAGAGTAATTCCTACATTGGGAAAACATTTTTGATATTGATCTTAAATTAGATTTTCTTAATTTTCTCCTATTACTTTGAGTTATGTCAAGTTATGCTGTACTATATTGCCCTCTCTTTCTGTCATATATCTGTAGATGATTATCACTGTCTACTTAAAACCCTTGCAACAATGCATGCTAGCTATGAGCATGACATACCTATGATCCCAGTGTTGAGCTAACATACACAGGCTGAAATTGTTTTGCTCCTTCCTTATCGGCTCTTCCCAAGTGTTTTAGGATTTCTTCAGGCTCTGTTTGGTTTGGGAGCACTTTTCTGGGGAAGAGATGCTGAGACAGAGTGTAGCGCACCAGATGCTGTCACATCTGAGCCATGGAGAGGGAGCCTCTAAACTTCATTCCTGGATGATGTCTTTGAGTATACAGACCACAATAGGCTTGGCTGTATTCTTCTTGCAGTTTGATGTTGCAAACTGGGTCTCACCTACCATCTGTAAATCGCTTTCAGGTTTACAACTTTCCAGTCTTCTGTTCGTCAAACATCTGTGCTTTGGATTTTTTTAAATTTGTATTTCTTAGCTGTATTTTCCAAATGGAAGCTCATTCTATTATTTTCTACTCCCATTTCTAATATCTCCAGGTCCTTTCTTGTTATTTTCCTGTTCTAGCAAGCTTTCATAGTATCTCCTAGTCTGCAGATATCACTAGTGTCTGATTTGTTGGTGCTTCTAGAAGATCCATGAAAATACTGTGTAAGAACAGACTTAGCACATGTCGCGGGGAACGTGCCGGTTGACGTTTCTGCAGAAATTACTTGAAGGGTAGGAGGTTATGATGGTGTTCATACCTGTGGCCTCAACAATTTGGGTAAAGCAACTAGACCAAATAAAACAAGTATAAAAAGGACATCAGGAGTCACAGAGGACATTATGCCTATGGGAGGGAATGAGAAGGGAATATTAGGCTGATCAAGGAAGGTGGGAAGTAGGCATGTTCTCTCTGTTTCACGGGGAGAAAAAGATGATTATGCCAGTTGAAATAAGCACATGCTTTGGTTGTTTGTAAGATTTCTACTGCTGGGTTGTTTTTAGCTTATATTAGTGTTCTGTCAAAATCTCTTCCGCTCACTCTGCTTGTGCAAGCGTGAGCACAAAAACACCCTCAAGTGAAAATAATGTGTGTGAGGGTGAGCCAAGCTTCTCCTTTCTGGAAGAGAAATTGGGATCTGGTTGTGCCAATTGGGATCCAGCCTCGTGTGCTCTGAAAATGCAGAGAAAACTGCTGTGCCTGCCTGGGCACCCTTAGGTGAAGCTCTGCTGTCAGGCGCCTCGTGCCACCCTGGAGGCTGTTGCTTGTCTCCTCCAGAGAGATGAAGGGTTGGATGGAGCCATCCTGCAGGTCGAGTCATGAGCCATCAGTTGGGTCACCTTGCGTTTCAGTGCACATGCTGGGAAATAATACTCTTAAGCCTCAACCACTGGTTCTTCCCTAGGCTCTTGTTCTCCCTTACCATTGTGGTATCATTCTGAGACATGGGATATTTAAGACAGTGTAGCTATGCATTAAGCGGAGTCCCACTGAGGTTCTAGATCGTGTCACAGTAGAAAAAATAACAGCACATTTAATTAATTCTTTCTGCTTCAGTTTTGCTTTTGCACTTGTCTTCATGTTGGATACTGTACCGCTGCCCTGGCTTAGTTTAGCCAAGGCATAACACACCCATTTTGCTGTAGGAAGTGATGGGCTCTTGCTCTCCAGGCCAGGCAGGATGCCTGCAATTCTTACCTTCCTGGGTCTTGTCTGCGTCTCTAAATACTTGAAGCTGTGGTCAGGCGTCACTTATGGCTACTGATTACTGCTTCTTAAAATTCATCTATGTCCGCAAGTCATTTAAAAAGCATTTTCCACATCTGTCCCTGGGTGCCCCAGCCCATCAAACTAAACCACCAATCTGGTTTTCCACAGCTGTCAATTTTGCTGGTCTCGTTTCCACTCTGTTGCAGGGAGGAAAGCAACAACTGCGCAGTGTCCAGTTTTCCATTCTTTGTCTCGCAGCAAGCTGTCAGGATCTGGCGTGGTTTGCAGAGCCTCCTCCGTTTGAAGTTTTTTTTTTTTTATTCTTTCTGGCACTTCAAATGCTCTCGGGGGCCCCCGAGGTTGAGAACCAGGTTTGTCAGACAGAGAGGTCAGACAAGGGTTACCGATGCTATCGCTGAGAGGCGAACTGTCATCACCAGACTCGGAAATTATGAACAGGGTGCGGAGGGGGAGACCTCAGTAGCTGGTCCTGCTGCTGATCCAGAGATACCTGGAGTGGCAGCTCCTGACGATGCTGCGGCTGTTTTGGAGCAGGGGTAGCCCCAGGAGAGGGGTGCAAATGGGAGCTGTCCCCAGAGGAGAGCACCCCTAGCTTCTGCTGGTGCTGTGGTCAGAGGCTGAAGCCAAAGCCTGTTGATGTTGATGTTGGTGTTGGTGGAAGGACTTACGTTACTTTGGTGGTCGGTGGATCAAGCCCCACCTGCATAGCGCATGTAGGAAGAGGGACGATGTTTAATTCTTAGTTATATCATTGCACATGAGTACACCAGCCTTTCTCATTTTCATACCTAAAGCACTTCCAAATTCTTTCACAGTGGAAAGTAAAATGTTTATTCTCCTTTTGCTTTCTCTATCCTCAGTTTCTGCCTCTGCTTCCAGCATGTACCAGTGCTCACTTGGAGAAGGTAGAATAGAGAACTGACATTTGCTTCTGTCTTCTTTGTCCAGCCTCTGAGTAAATGCCATCTTTATTTCCCGTCTCTGCAGAAGAAGAATGTATGATCTTTGTGCTGTACTCCTGCCTTGTAGATTTGACTAGCAGGCACCAGGCAGCCTTCGACATCCACAGGGAATCTACCCAGGCAGAAATGATGTAGGCTGTCATATAACAGTGTGGAATAAACTGCACAGTACCAAGGAAGACCCTGGAGTTCCTCTTTGGTACCTGGGAAGGTTTTCTTTTCAAGTCACTTGTGTCACTGCAGAAGTTGATAAGGATGAATTGATTATTTTTGTATTGGTAAAACTGCATCGTATTTATTCATACCTGAGTCTCCTTCAAAAATGTGTGCTGGAATGGCTACTTACGGTTTCTGTCTATGGCAATCAAACACTAAGTAAGCAGAAGGTTTCTCAGTAATTTATCACACAATAAAATCTTAGTAGAGTGGGAATGACTGTGCTGGTGGCTGCGCATACATTGACGGATTGTCTGCTCCAAAATGCTTAAATCTTGTTAAAGTAATAATATGAATAGGTTGCTCAGCAGTAACAATACATACAACACTATACAGAATATAAACCAGACTTGCAGATAAACACTCTTGGCATTAAAGAGGTTTTAACCTAAAAGGATTGGACCCATGAGGGAGACATTTTAAGTTTTATCCTACTTTGTAATTGTAAATTCCCTTCTAGCAGGGCCTCACTGGTAACAAGAGATATATTGAATTAGCTAAACAGTTAATTGATGAAGCTCTGGCTTTAAAATGAGTGCCTGTAAATAATGGATACAATTCATCTGCGGTGTCCAGTAACACCAGTGAAGTCAGTGAAATTACACCAGTATTGAATTTGATTCCTCCTGTCTTTGCTTATCAGCAATACAACTTGCCCAGACATTTTATGGGGAAACATTTGCCTTAGGCTGTTTATACTGGCTATGCTTAAGATTTGGAATGGGAGGGGAAAAAAAAGAGCAGCAGTAGGAAGAAATCACAAAAATACTTTGTGTAATGTCCTACCTCCTTTTTCTGTCTCCTTTAATAACAGGGCAGCACACTGAGAAAGCGGAAGATGTATGAAGAATTCCTGAGCAAGGTCTCCATTTTGGGTCAGTTGCCCTTTGGACTTGCCTGTTAGTTCCTCTGTTATATGTGTTGGCAGAATGAATTTTGGTCTTTGATGGCATGATGAAAGCGGTGGTGGTCAAACAGAAGGTCTCACAGTTGTGTCATTTCTGAAGGAATGAAAATGTAAAGGGCTCTTTTTAGGACTTGTTTTTCTCATTCTTTAATATGCACTGAACGTGTTTGAAGGACAAATCTTTCCTTAAATATGGGAGCAGACGTGCACTGGTAACCTTTTGGTAGGTGCTATTGTAGTAAAGGTCATATGGATAGAGGAGAAAGCAGTGCAGAGATATGAATTTGTCATAAAGTCTAGTTACATCCTTCCAGGTGACAGGTGAGAAGCTTTTTCTAGCAAGAATACTGTATTTATGTGCACTGAACAAACTGACCGTACAAATCAAAACGGACTGGTTTTTTTTCTTCTGTGTATTTTACAGCCCCTGTCTCACATTCTTAAAACATCTGTTTAGCCTCTTGTCCTTGGATTTTGTTTCCCTTTGATTAATGTGATAGCCACGAAATTTGGACATGTTCTTGATGGCCTTCAGTAGGAAAAACAACAAACCCATAATGCCTGACCAATCAATCACCATTAGGAGAACAAAAGCTTCTAATAAGGGGGACAGTGTTAGACAGTACAATGAAATGTTGATTCTGTAGGAGAAACATCATGTTTCTGCTGGAGCTATTTTGAAAAAAACAATTCAGGATTAATTTGCTATATAATTAAAGTATTTATAGTTCTACTTAAACAATTTCTGATTCTTGTTTATGGTTTTCATCTACCATTCCAGCTTAGGTGCCTGAAATATGAAGGTGTCTTAGTGAAAATATACTTGAACTTCTGAGAGGTGCTATCCATGAAATTTTCAATTACATTTGTATGCTTAAAGTAAGGCCAAGTATGTTGCTTACTTATTAATGAAGTTTTCATCATTTAAATGCCTTCTTTTATGCTTAATTTAAATCTTCCTAAATTAACAGCACAAATTATACCAAATTACAATGAGTATTTAAAGAAAAAAGGATCTCTGCACCTGCACTAATGAGGAGCAATTACAACAATGAGACATCTCAAAACAGTTTCAGAGTAGACAGGTTATTCAAAGATGTGCTTCCTTAAACAAGCAGTTTGCAATGTAATTATATCCTAGTTTGTAGTATGGCATTTGAATCTCAGTAAAAAAAGAGGAAGAACTTAAAGATTTGAACCTTTTTTAAGTACAGAAAAGCAGTGGACAAAATAATGCATCATTTCAGGGATATGGAGGATTTAGGTGAAATGTGTAAGGATCTGTTTCACATGTCTAAAAAGTAGGTGACTCCTGGGAAACAGAAAGGTATTTTAGAAATCTCAACACAGCGCTGAGAAGTCAACTTCACTTCATGCCTTAATGTAGTCAGAACTCGATAATTTCTTGGTGGAAAAACCTCTACTTGCTTCTTACATATATTTTTTCAAGGCCTGTCTAGTGTCTGTAACTAGCCATGTAATTGTAAGAGTCATATTTTTTTTAAATACAAGGATTTTTTAGATTATCAGTAGCTTCTTACAGTGTCTCAAACAAGATATAAGAAAAACTAATTGTTTTAAATCTTTTTTCTGAAATTTAATTAAATGTAAAGCCATGAATTAATACATACAATTTAGAAATTGCAAAAAATTGCATAAGGTCTACTTTATTTGATGCTTGCTTGACTTTAATTCTGCAACTAAAACTTTAGGAGTTGTATTGTGTACAATATTCTTTATAACGCTCTGTTTGCAAGAATCATTAACCAATGTATTTGTAGTGGTACAATTCCCTTAGACAAAAGAGAGACACTTCGTGACTAGAGCTAGAATTAGCTTTGAATTTTTCATAAAGCCAACTGAAGAAGAAGTTTCAAGAGACTCTTTCTTTTCATTGTTAATTACCGAGTTCTTTAAAAAAAAAAAAGAAAAAGCCTACTCTAGTCTGTGTGAAGGAGTTTTATGCTTATTTTTAGTCAAACAGAGCACTTTTTGAATGTTGCAGTGACAATATGGGCTTGGTCTTTGATATTAATGCTTCTGCAGCAAAGGTCACAAATACAGCAGGAAAGTGCATTAGTGATTCTAGGTGTGGAAAATACTAGAAATAATCATTTCCCAAACAGCAACAGAAAGTGGCATAAAAACATGAAGACGTATGTGTGTCAGGCAGCTCAAAACTTACCTTTGGTGCGTCGATCACTTCAATCTGGTTTTGTGCCCAGACTCAGTGTGCACTTCTGAGCTCAGCCAAAAGGCTTTTTAACTTTTAAAGAATGACTCTTTCACCCTCACACGATACTTCTAAGCAATATTTGAACAAAATGGGGAAACCAGAGCCTGAGAGAACAGCCCAGATCTAATCCTGGTGTGAGAAGCCATGTCTTGAGTTATACTAGTTCAATAATTCATAACAAGTAAGAATCAGCAGAGCTCTAGTACATGAATTTTAGCCCAGCTTTCAGAGGCAGTGAAGGTTATATCATTGTATTACCCATTTTTTTAAATAACTTTTAAACCTGTCACTTCTTTCAGTCAAATCTGATAAAAGTACAGAAGTTCAAATACAATTCATTGTCTTGAATTCTCATGCAAATTGGGTAGAGGAGAGAGCAACATGCTGGCACCCCTGCTCTCCCTAAGGGCAGGACAGGTAAAATTCATCCCTTAGCAAACACAGGAGGAGGAAGTCAGTGGGACAGTGAGCAGCCCTGGATGAGCCACTGTGCAGGCTGCCTTTTGGCATGTAGGTATCACAGGGGATTTGTGGCAGCTGAAGGTGGGTGATAAGGACAACAAGCCACAGGAAGCAGGCTGTATTAGCTCCATTACTCATAAAACAGACTGGTAATTTTTTCTTATTGACATTTGCTTTGAAGTTTTATAACTTTCCTCTTTAAGTGGGGGAATGAAAAGAAAAACATTTTGTAAACCATCCTGCTGGCAAATGAAACAGAGGTGCCACTTCAAACATCCATACTGAGCCTCTGGTCTCACTGCCACACACGCTGCCAAGGTCCTGCCGTTGGTTTCAGTGGTGCGTGGTCTCACACACGGGGCAACAGTCATATTTTAGATCGGCACTTTTGCATCACTTATCTAGCAGGCCATCAGTAACCCGCTGAGAGCAACTCTGACGAAAAGACAGTAGGACTTGCGCTGACATCTGGTGTAGGATGTGGTGAGAGAATCTCGGCGCTCCCGTATCACTGGTATCTCCAAACCAGCTCCTAGGCTGCTCCAGTCCACTGCAGCATCAGGGCGGCGCAGATCAGGTCGCAGGCGTAGGGAACCAGAGCCAACTTTTCCTGTCCAACTTTTAAGATTATCATCTGGGTGATTACTAAAGTCTAAGACACAATGAATAAATACATTAATGTTTCCCAACTGGAGGTTCGTGCAAAGTGCCTGGGTGAAAGAAATATTTCCTTTATAACAGAACCAGGCATAGCAGAGCTGTCAGTTTAGATACAAATGTCAGCCAAAGTTAGAGTCTTCTTATAACAAAGCTTTATAATCTTCAATATTTTAGAGTCCCTGGACAAATGGGAGCGGCTGACAGTGGCTGATGCACTGGAACCTGTCCAGTTTGAAGATGGAGAAAAAATTGTTGTGCAGGGAGAGCCTGGTGATGACTTCTTCATTATTACGGAGGTAAGATTCGCATCCTGATAAGTTCTGTCATTTCCTGGTGAAGATCAAGACTTTGTATTAAAGGACATTCATGTTCAGTTTAATCTCTTACTTCAGCATAAATCTGAACTAACTCCACTCAAACCAGGAGAATTACTCAAAATTCAAATGAACTCTGTTACCAGTTCCATGGAAATGTCTTAAGTGGGACGATCCCTAATTTCCAGTAAATTGAAGATGCAGAGGAATTTTGAGGTGTGTCTAGTGTCTTTACTGTTTGAAGGTTTGTTTTCTACATGAGATTTTTCCTGTTCCAAATTGCCGATACTTCAGCCAGGCTGGCCAGCCACACAGTGCATTGATCATTGTTCCCAAAGGAACTTACAGGGGAAATCACAAATGAACATCTGTAAACTGGAGCAGGAGACCTCATCTGAAAATGGATAATTTGTTCTTTGTTTTGCCTTAAACTCAGTCCAAGCGGCTGAGCCATTTTCTTGTTTACTTTCACACAGGCAGACAAATCTGTCAGGCAGCTGAAAATGCTGACATCTTTTTGGGAGATTATGTGACACTTCAGTTCCACCATCTCACTTCTGCAAACAGATGCTGACGGGGTTTTTCCTCCCTCTCTGACGTAAATATTTGGATCCTTGGTATCTCATACAAATGCCTAGGCACTGTGATATAACAAGTTATAAAAAGGTATTAGAGAGACTCAGACTAAGAATAACAAGACAGCATTAGGATATGATTGTTTATGTATTGAAGCAGGAGCTTTTCAGTACCAGCTGTGAGTGTTCATACACAAATATATAGACTGGGAATGACCAACGTATGTCTGTGTGGTGACAGTTCAAGTGCACATGCCAGGCCAGAAGTTACATGACCAGCAATGAGGCAGGGGTAGCACAGGAGCTAGGAGGTAATCTGCATCCCTCACTGTGGGAAAAGGTGTGTCAGATGGATGTAAGGAAGCTGGTGTGATTGGGTTGCCTTGGGATCCAGTTGTATGTGCTCAGAATACATCTCTGCCTCCATCAGGCTGCTGTGTTGTGATGTGATTTAGGAGGAAAGAGACCCTGCCCTGCTTAGGTGATAAAGGGCTTGTACAGCACCCATTCCAGATAGTTTAGAGGCCAACAGGTTTTTCTTTGCTTGCTCCTTATCTGTGGATTTTTGGATAGATGCCTCTATCCAAGGCAGCCAGAATTTGGTTCCTAATAAATATCTGACACTTAACATTCCATCCTTCTTTCCTCTTGAGTGTTGGAAATACATATTTGATTTATGAACATAGTTTCTCTTCTGATGCTCACAAAATTGTCAGTGCAAATAAATGCACCTGTATATCACAGAGACACTTAAGGAACTTTAAATATGTGACGAGCAGTGCCCCTTCAAAACAATAGTGTCAGAAAAAAAGAGACTAGATATTAGATACGGAATTTTTTTTGTTAACAAGATATTTACTATATAAGAAAAATTTATTAAATACAACTTTTTTTCAGAAATATGGAATTTTTATTTCTACTAGTGTTACTGAGTGTGCTGTTATTCCTTGCAGCAGCATGAGGCTAGGAAAACCTAATTTTCTTAGCCATCGAATCCCATGTGGAAAATTGGCAGCTTGCTTAAGAATTACCAAGGGCCTTTATTTTCCCCCTCTTGATGGAACAGCTGTTAAGACTTGAATGGACAGAAAAGTATTAACACTGCATACTGCATAATCATAAGGTATCTGCTCGCTTCACCCTTCCACTATAAATCTAACATAGTTTCTCACTCTGGAAATTGCCTGTACTTTTCTACATTAAAGTGTGAACATCCACTGTCAACTATTTCTTGTGCTGCAGTAGTATTTCTGCCTCCTCACACATAGTTTAAGCTTTGTATTTTAAACCTGATTTCACAGGAGTTTACATCTTTGATGTTAAACTTTTCTGCAGGAGAGTTGATGCGAGCCACCACGAACACATTATTCTACAAACTGGTTGAAAGTAGTCTTGGCTGGTTTGTTATCACAATACTTTGAAAAGTCATTAGCTTCTTTCACATGTTTTTTGATGATGTGACCTTATAATCGAAAACACTAGAAATGCAGCCAATTTGTTTGGCTACTGTATGTGTAGAAACCATTGCATACACCACCAGAATGCAGTCTCCTTTGGAGCACAGAATGTCCAGTAGTACAAAGCTAAACTTTGCCACACAGTTTTTGGGCAAGGTACTCATTTATGATAAACCATGGTCATTCATGTCATGCCTTTAGACGAATCAGTTACCAATTTACAAAGCTTTGATGCACCAGCATCCCAGATACTGGTTCGAAGTGGGATCTTGTGACTCCTATCATAAAGCTTTTCTAAGACACACAGAACTCACACATGGATTTTAAATTGTTAGCACAGTTTTGTATGAACTTCATAAATTAATTGTTCATTTCTGGTTAGCCTGCAGTGCTGCCTTCCTCTGTGACATCCCTTTGGGATACCATCTTTTAATTATATTGGTCCTGCAGAAGGACATAGCCTATAAGTGAATTTGCACCTTCAGGATTTGCAAACTGAAGAACAACCATTAAACCCTTTTGAAAGGGCAACTTCCAGCCTTGGTGATTATCAGAACAGCAATACCTGCTTTAAACCAGGAATATCATCCTGGTTCGTATGGACAAGAATATTTAGTCTCTCCCTTCTCAAGCAAGCACATTCACCTTTTCTCCATTTTTCTTAGTATAACCTTTTTTCATGGCTTTCTGTCCACCATCTTATTTCCAGTGTTGCACAGATCGTAGTAGGGTGCAGGTTATTTGAGGTGCAGGCTGTAGGCATGAAAATGCTACAGTGCCCCATGGAGAGCAAGGCTGCAGCAGGAGTCCAGCCAAATTATTAAAATAACAGAAAACGTGCATGGGGAAGAGTCACAGGAAACCGGGGCTTTTTAAGTTCACTGCTCACAAAGCTGTTTATGGTTCATTTTGTGTTAAAAAGTCTAATGAGAAAAGTATTACCCAGAGATTCCAGGACAGCTACAGTTTTTCTGCTGTCCTAAATCTTCACAGGCACCAGTAAGATGTTCACTTGCGGTAGGATGGGTGCTTTTCCATTTAGATCTCAAGCAGCCTTCAACAAGATTTAGTTTTAATATTTAAAGGCTGTGATTTTTTCCAGCGATAGAATTATTTTAATGTTTATACCATATTCCTTAATTTGAAGATAGGATCAGAAGTGAGGGAATGCTTACAAAAGCAAAGTAACCACTTCTGTGAGATTGTTTTACTGCACTTGAAACTGGTAATTAAAAAAAAAGTAAAAAAGAAGCAGCACTGCAGTTTCTGTGTTTTCAGATATTTCCAGGTCTTATTTTCCCACTATGGTTTTCACACAACAAACTCGGGCTTTCCCAGACCAGACAGATGTGGAATGTATCTGCTGGATTCCAAGGTCATGGAATTATCCCATATGAGATTCCTGGCACAGAGGTGAAAAACTTTAAGCACCATGAAACAATTGTTGCCATAAAGAATTATATTTTGGCAAGCGTAAATCATAACAGATGTACAGTTTCTAACAAATAAATTTGCAGTTGTATTGTACACTGCCACACTGTGTACCCAGCAGTAGGGAGGATTTATTCATCTGACTTCAGATAACGCAAATATTTTTAGCTAGCATTTTAAAGTGGTAGCTTGCGAAGGCATGTGAGATTTGTGGAGTTAAATATCCCAGCAAATGTTAAGTCCTTTTAAATGAAATGCCAGTTGAATGGGGGCTGATTTTATTCCTGACTTGTGCTTTACCACTGACTTCAGCTCAAACAGTAGTTTAAACTAGTATAGTGCCCTGAAACTGGAAAGAAATGAGGTTTTTGCTGTTGTCTAGGTTACTGCGAAAGGTAGTGACAATAGTATTAAAAATAGCAGTTATGATTATGTACTGCTTTCTTAAGTTTAGCTTCGAACTTGGCTAGGTGGCACAGTACCTCAAAGTCCGTAATGCAGCTGCCAAAAATGGAAGGACCTGCAGCTGTGAAGTGTCCTGCTGGGTTTTCCAGCTCCCACCCCTCCCCATGTCAGATCATTTGGATCTACTTGTCGTGACCGAGCACTGTATATGGCACACGGATATTGTCACGGGACTCCACCGACTGTGCTCAGGGAGTCTTTTAATCTCAGCTGCATACTGAGAGCTTGCTGAACTGCTGCCATATGGCCCTAATACTCCATAAAGTTTGACATGGCTTAAAAAAATGTATGCACAGGCACAAACATACACAGGTGTCCAAGGAGAGAACAGCAAAAGGTTTATAATAGTGCCACACTGTGCCTGAAGAGCTCAGCTTGTAACTGTCCTTTAAATGTGCTCTCCGTAGCTGTCATCTCCTTGGAGGACAGTTTGGTTTAAGTGGTGCAGAAAGCAAAGAAATAAAACTGCATGAGAACAAAAACATTTCCAATTAATAGTTGGTCGAGCTGCCCAGCAGCAGCCTAAAAATAAAAGACCTAAAAATAGAAGATAATTCACAGGAGAAAATTCAAGGAGAAATGGACACATTGTATCAAGTATTTTCACATTAGTTTTTTGTTTTTAACTTTAAAAACTAGTATATTTAATTGCAGATTAGTGCTAAGTTACAGGGGGTAGTTGCACCCTCCTCTGTAACTCCTTTGTGAAAAGCATTTAAAAAAAGCTGGGGATATGTGGGTTTTGTTATTATCCCGCTGGTTAGAGAGGAGGCAGAGTCAGGGCATCTGATTTTCAGTCTCAGCTGTATTATCAGTCCAGTCTGTGGACAGAACATTACCCTCCCTGTTTCCCCATCAGTGGGAATAATCCTAATGACACTTCATGAAGGTGAGCAAAAGCTTAATGGCAAAAAGCATGAAGTATCTGTCAGTACTGAAACCAGGCAATGGGAATAGCAAAATTGACAAATAAGAGAAAAAATTTCATTGATAGTGCAGAAATCCGTCCAGAATTAAGGCATAGAGCTGCCTCATTGACAAAAATGAATCAAATTAATTGGTAATGATTATTTGTCCAGCACTGTTCTTGGCTGACTGCATTGAAAACAGTCTTGTAACCCTCGGGAGGCTGCTAGCTTTCATGCTGCTGTTGACATTTCAAGTCAGGGCCACAAACTGGCTCCGGTCTGGGCAGGATCCACTGTAAGTTCTTGCTGAGAGTGTACTTGAGATACTGTCCTGTAGGTGAAATCAGTGTTTCCAGCCCCGCTGACACTCTTGGCACGCTATGGAGCGTCTCTGCACAAATGCAGTTCAAAGCCTTGTTAGGTGGAACAGTGTTTGTAAACTCTTCCTGCCATGGTAACGTGCACTGACAGAGGAAGGTCCTTGGACTAACTCGGAAGGGCACTCCATTCTTCACAGAATTGGGCCTTTTTGTAGGAAAAGTCGACTTGAGTCTTAAATTGCACAACAAGCATCTGAAGATTTATGATTTAAAAGCTCCTTAAGAAGGAAAAGAAAAAAAGAAAAATAATAGCCCAATTGTTTCCTGCTCTGAATTGTTGCTCTTTGACTTTCTAACCTAAGAGAGACCCCTTTGGCACCTACCCCTGTGACAGGCAGGAGAACTACAAAGTAAACTTCTTCCGTATGGTTAATGAAGTCACTGCCTTAGGCACACTCTGCTATCACACCTGATAATCTCTTTAAAAACACAGTGCGATTAATTATTAATTAGGAAGATGAATGTTGTCTAGAAAAGGAGTTTCAAAGGCTACAGTCCGAACTGCTTAGTGTTATGGGGATTTTGTTGATACTGAAAATGTTTGTCAAAGGCAGTCTACAGCAACTGCTAATATACCTAATAAACAAAATATGCCGAATAAACAGAGCCAGCGGTCACTGAGGGCTCTGTATTTTGCTTATTTTTAACTGCAGAGACATTGTTTCCTGTAGAGCTCTTACAGGAAAGGTACCTTCAATTTTCTTGGTATCACCGAGTTGTGCTGGAGCAATAGCGTTTCCGATGGCCCTGCTTCAAAGTTCATCTGTGTTCAAGATGGCATTTTTAATGGCCAGCTGATGTCAAACATGGAAAGTTGTGTGATTGGGTCCCATCCTGACTAGGGATGGAGGTGAAGTACTTTGCTGAGTCAAAGGGACTAAAACATCAACTTGGTCCAGCTCTTGTTAACTCAGTTTAACTTTGTCTTCGTGGGCAGTGGATCAGGCTGCATATACATGCAATATCCATATACATGCAATCTTGAGAGTATCCTTATCTCTTCTCTGTCAGAAAGGGACAGTGTTTCATGGAAAGCAACTGGCTGCTCCCCTTCTTCTTCCCAGTAGCCATGGAGGACCTGTCAGTGACTGCAACTTTTGGCCCTTTCTTCCAACCCTTCCTCCAGCCCCACTAATAACCACCGCAATGCAGTCACCTATGGTAAATGCTGCAAAACCTGAAACCTCAGAAGTGATGTGCGATGGAGCGTTTTCTTAACAATTCTGTGAAACTTCAGATTAGCCAATATTTCTAGTCTATTTTAGAACTTTGCAGATTTTGTTCCTCATTTGTGGCAGAAACCAGGACAACTGTATGTAAATTCTGTGAGTTGCTATGAACCCAGAGACTGGAGAATAATGTATAATAGTTTAAAAATGTACAGTTAAAAAAATACTGTCAAACCCAGTCATGACTCAGTTTTGAGTCCACAATCAGAATTAAGTCCTCTTGCATCATTCTTCTCCAAGACCATTAAGATCAACTAGCTTTTATATTATGAAAATGAAGCTTTTTTAAAAAGAAGTCTGATGGGTACGAAAACAATGTAAAAGCAATGTACACAGCCAATAGTTTGTTATGGAAAAAAATTCTCACCTGGATGGGCACATCCATGTAGTATGACCAAATAATTTTAAGAGTCATAATAACTGTGGTGTATAATATATGTAACCTTTTAACCAGCTCATTTCTTCTTAGCGACATCTGTCTTACATGAACATCTCATGAACTTCACAGGATTTATACTCACTACACCTGTGTGATGAAGTTCGTGAAGCAACCTCCACATTGCATGGTGTGGGCTGAAGCACAGGCAAAAGAATTAAGATAGTTCTTCATTCCTGCTGAAAACAATGAGTGGGTATTAGGTACCTTGAAGGTCTGGACCTTCATGATTTTGCTCACAGGAGATCTAAGGCAGAGAAGCAGTGTTAGCCCTGTGGCCAGCATCCCAGGCTAACACATCAACTGGCCATCCTTTTTCCTTTATGTTAAATTTTACCACCCAAAGATGATAGGTGTTATTTTCTACTGCAGCTTATGTGGAAGTCACTTGCACTTTGTATTGCTGACTGAAATTTGTTTTTTTCTTCCCTTATTTTTGTATAAAAGTCTCTCATAAATCAAAGGTTGGCAAATAATAAAAATCCAAGATTACTTACTGGCTAAAAGAACATTTGCAGTGTCTTTGGCTACGTGGTTCAAAGGATTTGTCTTCTCTTGGAAAGTAGCCCTAGAACTGCTGATCTTTAGCTGTAACATAAAAGCCGTCCCAGGAATGATGCTATCAGCAGTCCCAAAGGGCTAAAACAGCAGCTGAGGAGTGATGTGCTAGTGGGCTTCCAGGACACTGTGACTGAGAACATCGCTTATGCCAGCTTCATGAGGCAGATGCAGGACTTGCTGTGTTACTCTGTCACTGGGATGTCGGTAAACTTAGGTCTTGAAGCAAAACCCCCGGGAGGATGCAGTGTAGCCGTACTGTTCTCAAAGGCTTAAAAGTAGTTTTCATAATCTCTCTTTTGCACATGCTATACCCAGCACAAAAAAATGTGTATGAATGTTTCCCCAGTTCACTTTTGACATGACAACTTGTGTAGGAGTCCTCAGTCTCATTCAGCTGTAATTTAAAACATCTGATTTGTAAACCCATAAAATTGAAGTTTATGCTGGAAATACAGACACACCCTGGCCTTTTACCCCTATAGGATACATGGAAAACTGGGAGATCGTTTAGTATGCAGAGAAGTAAAACCCAGAGTTAGTAATTGGCAGTTTAATTCTTAAAATGTACATGCTCCATTTGAATTCTCATAAAAATCAAGAGTGCTAGATTTTCTCCATGTTCAAAACAGCTGTGACTTTTTACTTAGCTAATACTTGCTTTAAGGTATGGTTGATGCTTTGACTTTTCTCTCTTTAGTCTTGTCCAGTAGTGTCTTCCTACCATGGAAGTCTGCAAAAGCAGACCTGGAGGTTCCCAGGTAATGAAACACCTTTCTGTGTAAGGAGAGCAGGACAGGCTGTTTACCCCTCAAGGTTTTCAGGAGGTTCTCAGGATCCTTCTAAGCTCTTTTGGCATTGAAGACCGAGCTCACAAGCCCCGATTCAAAGCACTTAGTCAACATGACCAAGAACTTTATGGCCCAAGGCATGTTAAATCTAAACTGAAATTAAAGGCATCTGCTGTCTCAGGAGCTAGGAGCTCCATCCTGAGGAGTGCTTCTCTGTCTTTAAGCAAAAATACTGCAATACTAACAAGACTTGAAATACAGGGGTGTCCAGCCTGGTGGAAGAGGAATGGATAATGTCCTAATCCCTGCTGGAGTTCATCCCTTTCTCTGGATCATGTTAAAGCTGTCCTTCACTGGGATGCCTTTTGTCCCTCCTCTGCAAAGATACCATTGAGATGACTGCAGATTTGCTGAAAGTATGTACCCCTTAGGGCTCATTCATTAGCTGTGTAGTGTGAATTTTGTGGAGCATGCAAGGCTCTCCGCAGTGTGCTCCAGGAAGACGCAACTTTGAGTGCATGAATTATTTATATCTGAATTTCAGAATTTGGTCCTTTGAATACACAAGATTCACCAACTGAAAGGACTTAGGGAGAGCTTTCCATGGGGGATTTTCCTGATCTCTGTGATAAACTCTTCTCTCTCCTTCCCCCAGTTTGCTCCAAGTTTTATTTCTTGCTCAGAAGCTGTTGCCCTAGCTGGCCACAGCTGCTCGCCCAGCCCTGGTCACAGCATTAGTTATGAGTCTTCAGTGACGATGTCTGTCTCAGCCCTTTGCTTGGTCTGGTTACTTCAGCATCTACAGAATGTTTTCACAAAGAAGCAGATGGTTGTAGGAGTAATTGGGCCGTAAAACAACATTAACAGCTAAAAACGATTTTCACCAGAAAGGATTTTGCGGGCAGGGTGAGGGAGGTTCAGCATTGTTTTCTTGTTTTCTCTCCCGTACATTCAACCCTGCCCCTGCTGTAGGTGGTAACACTCTGCACTGTCTGCTTCCAGGAGATGAGCCCTGTCAGGTCAGTCACAAATATGAACAGTTGATGAATAACCCATTATATAGTCACTTTTATGTTGACTCAGTGGACGTTTCCTGGCTTCAGAGAGAGTCAAGATAATGGCTAGCTTTGTAGAAAGAAAGAATCTCTAAAATGCAACATTTTTTTTCCTTTGTGACTTTTATTGCTTTGTACGCTGACATGTCTGAGGGAGGAAAACAGTGCCTTGTTGCCAATAATCCACAGCACTTGGCACAGACGGTCCTTAAAATCTGGCACCAGGATGAATATTAATTCAGTTGTTTTCCCACAGAAGCTACTGATTAGTCAAGGCCAAGTATCACTAAGATGATTCATTAAAACCCAGCATCTGAGCCCACCTTTACTGAGTGGATCTGCTTTCTGTCACCCCTGCGACAGGTGGACTGAATGTGGAATAAAAGGGGCAACTAAAATCCTAGAACGGAGTGAAGATAAAAACGCAGAGGGACCCCAAAGGCTGGGCTGTGGTGCAACCACTTCCCAGCTTTCTGGGCACGGAGCCAGGACAGCTAGCCAAGGAGGATCACACCCCAGGCAAGGGGCTCCTCCCGTGGCTCAGAGCTGGTATCCTTATCCCTCTGTCGCCATCCCCTCGCTCCCAGGCTTCCCAGTCCCAGTTGCCAACTGGCAGTATGGAAGAGAAGCATGGGACTAGCGGGGCACCGAGGCTGGGGAGCACGGAGGCCACTGTGGTGTCCCTCTGTCTGATGATGGGGGATGATGATGGCTGTCAGTGAAGTCTTGAGTCACCCAACACATGCATACACCTCTATTGGACACCTGCATGATCTAGCCTGATATTAGCTCTGCTGCTATGGCTCAAGGGCAACATTTTGAAGTAAAAAGACTATAAAACTTAATGTTTTGATTCTGAAAAGCCTTTCAACAGAAAAGGCTTAACAAAAAAAATCCCAATTTTTTATTCTTTGTGCAAACCCCACTTTATTTCGCCTAAGTATTGCAGGGGTCTCCATGCATGAAGCAAATTGCAGTTGGTGCAGTGTATTCTGCTTCTTTTGGCTTTTCCCTGTGTTTACGGGTCTCTTTCTGCCTGAATCTTGTCTTCTTCCATCTAATAACAACACTTCTTTTACTTCAAGGGGAATATGTAGGTACAGCACAGGTTTAATGCAGACTGTATCAAAGAAACACTGAAGGGGAAGATTGTCTGAGATACTGCAATAGGAGCATGAACAAAACGATTGAAAAGGTCTTCCCATGTCAAACATCTATGAGTTTAAATACTGAGTGATCAAGGCAAAGGTGTTTCCTGGTGATTAATGACACTGGGTGTAGTCATGTCTGGGCCTTAACCCTGGCCTCTCGTATATCCCTAGGAAATGCCCTGTGGCTCAGTTGTTTCTGCTGTTTTAAGCTACACTTGATTTATGATTGATTGTCATTTTTAAAAGTACCTTTATGTTTGTGGCTATTTTCGTGACTGCTCTAGACAGCCTTGTTCCTCTCTCTCGGCTCTGGATGTTGTTCCTAAACTAATATAAATGTGCCTAAGTAGCAGAAGCGCTGGAAGTTTAGACATACATACGGTAGTCTTATGCAGGTGTGATATAACGGGTACACACAGCAAACTGCAGATTGTTTGATATCGAGTATGGCTGTAGAGCTAATGTATAGGACCTGTGCCAGCTGGGTAGCGACATTTGCTTTCCATCTTTGCTAGATTGCAGCGTGCCTTAGTGTTGTTGAAAATTATGGCCAATAAGAATACGATGCATTAATGTTATAATGACATAATGATAATCATACACATTGACACTGTGGTTGGTGCAGTGTAAAGGCACTTTTTGCAGCACTGCTCTCTCTCAAGGAGATTTTGTGGGTATTACGGTGCACACGTTGTTACTCTAATGTTGCCTTTTGAGTTCATTTGACCTTGCATTATTAATCCCAATGATACTCCCAAGGTGCTGGCTTTCTGAAAAACCACAGAAATCAGTGGCACTCAAGATTTCCAGAGTCACCACCAAATTTTAAAACCCAAACATGTAAAATGTTGTATATTTGTTTTCAAAAGCTCTCAGTAGCTCATTAGCTTGGGTATTGTCTCGCACTGTAATCTGTAGTGAACCCTAATGGATGCAGAAAAGAACTGACTTGCTAGAGATAAGCAAACCAAACACCCACCACTTTTTCAGTCAATGCAAACCTGGGGTCTGTTCTTGTAGCCCTTACCCACTCAACAGTCATTACAACAGGTGCATCATAAATGATAGTCGTAAAAGTAAAGTTTGCCAAACTGGACCAAAGTTTTTTGAGGTTTCGCGTCAGAAAAAAGTGGAGGGTGAGACATTAGCTGACAGATCTTAGCAGCTCTCGCAGATTCACCAGGCAATTGCTATTTCTGGGAGTTTTGTAGCATCGGGAGCTGTAGCTTTTGACTCTCCTTAATCTAAGGTAATGATTTGGAGATATTCTGTGAATGATTTAACCGCATGCATGAACCAGTAAGCAGGCAGATATGATTAAATAAGGTGCAACTTATTATGGTTGTAGCTATCACAGTGTAAGAACATTGCCCAGACAGTATTTGTAGATAGGTAAATGGTATATTTTATTAGATATATCTGGAGAAATAGGCAACTTGAAGACAGGCATGTGTGTCCAAAAGCTCTTCTCCCTTTTCTAGCTATGCTTGTTGGTCTAATAAAAGATGTTACTTCCACAAACCTCATCTTGCCTGCAATTAAAGAAAATATTCCCAGAATCATACTGTGTGAAAGATCTTTTAATTCATATCGGATCTGCTATAGCTTCCATTCAGTCCCATCTGCTTCACCGTGTGAACAGGAGCGTTTTATACCACTTCACAGCCTCTTTCTTCATCTTTTGTAGTAACTTTGCAAAGATTTAATAGCGACGTATTATGAGGGTTTGTGTGACTGTGGAGTGAGGGGAAACTTATGTTTTGAATGTGTGAATTATGGAGTGTGCGGATTAACAAAGTGAGAAAGAGCAAAGGTATGTCCATAATAGCAATTGATAGAGGTAATAGCAATAGCAGATGGATCGGCCTGACCTTTTCCATCTCTAATTCTATAGACTGCACTGCTCTTTTCTAGTGGATGGTGAAGAGGAAAACAAAATAGGATAGAAAAACTTTCTAAGCTCAGAACTAGGATAAAAATGTAACATTTTGAGGGCACGGGGAAAAAAAACTGTCTTCTGTGCTTTTCTATAAAAAAGCAGTAAGTAAAAAAGTATGAAATAAAAATGGAAATAGTAATTTCCTGGTTATGAAAATTAAAATTCTTTTCATTAAAAAGTAGGAATTTATTCTGTATACTTAATGTATCAAAAGGACATAGACACTGACGTTGCATACACTCATGGTAGAATATTCTCCAATTTTAAGAATGATAAATATGTCCTTTATTACAGATGGAGCTTCACTATATTTTTTACTGATTGTTGTATCTTTAAAATGGTAGGTTAGACCAGCAAAACTAAAACATCAACAAGAGTGACTTTTAAACCAAAAAGTTTTTAAAATAGTGCAGAATTTCCCTTCCCACCCACTGCCCCTGGTGAAGGACAGTACTGCACAGCCTGTCTCACCCAGAGGTAACATGGACACATCGCTGTCCACCACACTCTGCCTTGTGCTGCCTGGGAATGATCCCATCTGATCCGCTGAGCTGGAATAGAGGGAAGAATACAGGATTTCAGTTTTTAGCTTCATGAACACTTGCCTTTTGTAGCCAGGCTACTTAGGCCAACTGCTGGCTATAGGATTCATACTTAAATGTAAAAATAGGGCTCCTGAAGTAATTATTGCTTGTAAGCACATGCAGGATAAGGCCTGGGAATCTTAGCGTTGATCCAGATGGGTCACTGTCTTTACACTGTAGGATGTCTCACTCATCCATGTGGTCTGATAGTTTAAAAGTGAAACATCTATCAAAATCTCATTACTTTGGAGAGGATGGGACCTCATGGATTATAAACCTTAATTTATTTTTCATATCTTAAATTATGGTGCCGTATCTAAGCCATAAATTTTTACAAAACAAACTGCTGATGCATTTGAAAGAGTTGAATAAATACTCTCAGCACTGTGACAGAGCAGTGATGGAGGGAGTGAGCAGGTGCGTGGGGTGAGGATGGCAGAGAGATGGTGATGGCACATTGCTTTTGGAACTGCTACTCTTGTTGTTTTTGCAATAAGATGCCCGTATTTACTTGGAGGAGAGGAGAGAAGGTTAATGATATCAGTTCCTGGGAATACAGGCACTCCCCAGTGACTGAAAGGGAATATTCCTGAATCCACCAAAGATCGTAATTTCACTCCCAAGTGTCTGCTAGCAGAAAGACATGCCTGTCTGCCTTCGGTTTAATATCATCACAAAGTGCTGATTTATTAAATGGTGTCAAACTTCTTGACAGTCTTTGAGCCTGTGCTCTGTAGGTTTTGCTTGGTGGTGTAGGAGGCTGAAATGGCTATCAGTGTACAAGACAGTATTTTAAACTGAGCAGCACTAAATAGCCTGATCCTGCAAATCTAGGATCGTGCAGTTTATTTCAGAGAGATGGATCTTGCCACGTGTTGTGTGCCATTTAAGGGGAAATCTTTCCCACTGAGACCAAATGCTTTTGGGACTGAGAGTGATAAGCCCCTTGAATCCTTGCTAGATAATGCCCATACCTCCCAGGACAGGGCTCAGGTGATTTATTCAGCTGTATCATTTATAGGAGGTAGGGTTTGCTAAAGCACAAGAAGGACAGAAAGCTCAAAAACTGTGTTGGAAAGATTTGACAAGTAAAGTAAAATGAATTACAGCCATGAAACCTGTGATGGGAGCAAGGGTAGGGGTCAGCACCAAATTCGTTTAGTATGACAACTTCATGAAGTATAGAGGTAATAAAGGATTGTTTCTGTAGTATTTTATTCTGTATTTTATTTTATTCTGTATTATTTTGTTTCTGCATTATTTTTGCCCTGGTTACCCTGGTCATCTACAATTGGAATCTTCCTCTAATACCGTCAGAATAGCGTTGCTTCCAGAGATAAGACATGCACAGTGAAGGTAATACAGACAGACAATTATAAATACATCTTCTTTGTTTCATGGTGTGGACAGTCTTCCCATGAAGGTCACTCTGACAATGCTCCAGGATGTACTTGTGGAGCTGGTGACTGGTGCAACGAGAGGCCAAGCGGCATAATTGGATCTTACATTTGGGTGCTTGCTGTCAGGGTTTCAGGAAATTTCTTTTGCTCCGTGATAGACCTGTTCTCACTGGGCAACGGGAAAAGCCTATGTGACCGTTAAAACAAGAGTGGAAAAATATCTATCTGGAATATGCATTGCTTTATCCTGCCAAGCCAAGTGTTTATTGTGGAGGCCAGACACATCTGTCCTCCTCCAACAGATATCATGGTGTTTCTTGGATTAAAAAGGCCGACTGTAGTGGAACAGTGGAAGAAATTGCTTCAGAAGACTGACTTATTGGAGTCCTATATCATATGGACCCTGTCAAAAGAATATTAGCCACAATAAAAGCTGACACTTGGGGAGATGAAAGCAATATTGCTTGACGTTGTGGTTACCTTTATGGCAACATGTTCAAGGTGGGCAGTGGGGAATTGAGTCCTTTCTTCATTTGACCTGGGCGGTCAGTATGATTACTGTGGGGATTTTTTTTGTTTTATGTAATAAAACATCTGTAATAAAATTTTTTTTTAAAAATAGTTTTGGGAAAGAGACTGGAGACATGGATTGCAGACAGCTATTTGGGTCAAGGGGTTAGGTTTTTGCCAGGCTCCAGATGGAGATGGAGAGTAGGACAGGGGCTGGAATTGATTCTGAAGCTGAATCCGTCTACACTGCACAGGCAATAAGAACAGTGTCAATTTAGTGAGCTGCACCTGATCTGAAGTTTGGCAAGAGAGAGGTTGATACACGCTTTATCCCCTGTATGGGGTATTTCCAAGAATGCTGCTTATGAATGTGTTTGTTCTGAAAACTTGCAGTAAGTGTGAATAACAAAACTCATTGCACTATCTTTGCATTTTCATGCATGATTTACTGGAAGATCTTGGAAAACAGCAGCTTTGGCGGAACAGTTTGGTTATATCAAGGATAAGGAATTTTCGCTGGAAATTTGACAGGCACCAAATCACTTTCTTATATCCAGTTCTTCCAGTTACTTCTGTGGATAGCCTTACACTTCCTTTGGACAGTTTTATGTGCATGGCATATTTTAATGGTAGATAAAACCCCAGACAAACCCCACAAAATACCAAAACCAGCCTTCCCCTGTATGTTTGGCTTATTTTTGAACAACCTTGCCCAGTTCAGGTGCCCTTGCTCATGCACGTTGTGCCAAGCCCATGGTTCTGTATCTTCTGCCATCAGCTGGCTGGCATATTAGGAGTGAAAGAACTGAAGCCGAGAAGAGTTTTGTGATTGTTTTCAAATGGACCTGGATTTACAGCCCTGGTGTTTCTTCAGTATTTTTGTAATACTGATACAGCGTGTAGCTGATGGGGTGGAACGGTAAATTGTCGTGATCAATGTAACGTGTTGACAGTCTGATATCTAGGGATTTATGCTAAGCACAGGTTACTCCTAATGGGCAAAATGAGAAATTATAACTTTTAATGTGCCAGTCTAATTTGATATACATCCAAGTCCTTATAAAAACCATCAGCTGCTTAGCATGTATCAAACAATACTTGCACATTATTTGATTTTTGTTTCTGTTTCCTGGCATCAGAAGATTTACTTCTTCATTTATATAGCACATAAATTAGCCTAGAGTGGCCCAGCAATTTGTAAAGTATATGAGCTTAAAAATAACCTTGTTATGAAATAGGACATGATGCAATAAAATGGTATTACAGCAGCTTAGTTGTGCTTGTTCAGAAGAAAGCAAATTATGATCATTTGCTACATAACAGTGGATATTTACTGCTCTTGGTTATTTCTGGGCCCCCAGGTCTTAGAAAAGCAAAAGCTAGACCTGAAGCAGCCTTACATTGCTGTTCAGATTTGCAGTTCAATGATGATGTTTGGGATACTGTAAGGTGTATTTAAACATGGTGCAAGGGTGAAGGGCTGGTTCTGCAGGGTGCTGAGTGCCTTTAACTGCACTGAAGCCAAGGTGTTTCAGGGTGCTCAGTGTCTCCTCAAGCCCCCCACCATACCTGGAGGCACACAAGCTTCTTTTAGTGGAAGGAAGGTGCAGTATATTTGCAGCCAGTGAATCTGTACTGAACACTCTGCACTGGAGGGAGGTTTATGCTCCCAGCTGGGGTGGTCCTGCAGCTGGTTACAGGCAGTGACAGCCAAGCAATGCAAGACTTGGGTGTTCGACTACAGAGCGAGGGCTGTGTTATTTTCCAATAACAGGGATCAATCTGCCAAGCATAGTCCACATTACTGTGTCTCCTCCCCTTCCCTGTCCTGCTTGGGGCAGGATCAGCCCTCACGTCTTACTTTCCAAGCTGAAAATCTTGAAAAACCATCGAAATACCAATGCCCTCCAACTGCACTGGCAAAAAATGGCTCTCTGGTCTATTTAAAAATCTTGGCTTTTAAAAATCTTTTTAGTTTCAGTTAAAATCAAGATATGTTAACATTTTGCTTTTCCTTATGCTTTTGGTTTGGACTCAGAAGATAATTTCATATGTTATTGTAATTTTTTTCCAGAAAAGCAGATACCTTCTCTGTTCCTCTACAAAAGCTTTATGCCACAATAATTTAAGATTTCCTCCAGGTTAGAATATTTCTGCATGTAGAACCTCTTTGAAGGTTTAAATAGACTGTAACTGAGTTTTGACATGTATTAGCATGTGTCAAGTACAGCAGTTATTAAGGGTAGTGGAGACAAGACACATTCCATCTCTCCAGCGACTGACTCACAGGTGTCCAGATCACTACAGGCCACAAGCGGGCAAAGCCACTAAAAAAAAAAAAAAATCACCCTTTTTTGCAACAAGCATTAAAAACTCCCTTTACCAACCATTTCAGCAATGGACCCAGTGAATGATCAGGTGAGGAATACACTCTAGTTGCTGTCCTACAAAACCATGTCCCAAGATTGTGAGTGGGAAAATTGGCTTTTTATTCCTTTTCATGTATATCTTTTCTGCATCTCTTGTAAGGTTCTGCATCGACCCAGAGCATATGTTTAAATTATATTAAAGCATACATTTGCACAGCATGATGTGCATTAGTTTAATAGGAGTTACTGAGTTCTGTCCTGTTCCTCCTCTTTTCTGTGTGAGCTGAATCTGCCTGCATCTAAACACCTCGTAAGAGAGAAATAATTTGCCATACTGATGGATTTTTTTTTTATCATTTAATTCCCTTCATTCATATATAAGGAATTGACTGAAATTGTCATCTCTCCCGTAGCAGAACTGAAGGAGTGTGACATGCAAAAGGAAATACTCGGGACTCAACACTTTTTAAAGCATAACAGGTTTAAGCAAAGCCAACTGACTATCTGCACTTCTCTTCCCAGGGCACAGCTTCTGTTCTGCAGCGCAGGTCCGACAACGAGGAGTACGTTGAAGTTGGAAGACTTGGTCCATCAGATTATTTTGGTAAGAAAATTCAGCTTACGTATGGTTCAGAAAGACAGGCACATGGAGTTATATCAAGTAGTTATTGTGGTAATTAGTGTTCTTCTCATTTACAAGCGAGGGGTTATGCATAGGTCAGCTGCTGCTTTCAGTGATACCGAGAGATTTCAGTGAAGCTGAAACCATTCCTTGGTTTACACCAGTGTAGCTGACAGGATACAGATCCAGAATCAGCAAAACAGTCTGAAAGCATTTGTTTCCAAAGGCATTTTACACGCATGCATTATGCATGTGTAATGCATTTGTACTGTCAACAAAATTATGTAAAGTGTCTATCAAGGGATATATAAAAGGGAGATGTTCTGCAACCAAAGCAACTGGATGGTGGCTAGAGTATGCACCCTCTGAGAAAGAGGCACAGGGTGTGTGACAGCATATTTATCCCTGTTTCCAGGTGAGATAGCATTACTGCTCAATCGTCCCCGAGCTGCTACGGTGGTGGCACGTGGACCCCTGAAGTGTGTAAAGCTGGATCGGCCCCGCTTCGAACGAGTGCTCGGTCCTTGTTCTGAAATCCTCAAGAGAAACATTCAGAGATACAACAGTTTCATTTCTCTCACTGTCTAAATGATTCCCTCTGGAAAGCTGCCTTTGTGTGACCTTGTGCACTTAAATTTGCTCTGTGCAGCTCCATAGCTTTATGAAGAAAAAAATAGAAGATGTGCATTTTATGTGTATTTTTTCTGTTTATGTCACGTACTGGATGTCAGTTCAAATCTCATGTATCATCTAAGTAGGAAGACAACTGTTTGGATAAGACTAGCTTTGGGGAAGATTAGGCTCTTGGCTTGCAGGCAAGATTTTTACCTATTGTTGGATCATACAGCTTTAAACTGTGTTTTTAACTATTTAAAATTCATATGAATTTATCTTTCCCTTATTATCTTTGAAGTTGGTCTTATACACCTTTTGTCAAGCTGCTTTGATCAAGCGATGTCCCTCTGCCTGTCACTTTTAAAAGACTTTTCACTGGTTGTGGACTGGAGGTTTCTGAAATCCCAACGGAGTGAGTGACAGTCGCACAGTTTGAGAGGGAAGGCTGGAGGAAGATTTTGATCATTCCAGCAAGCCAGCAAAAAGCAGAGCTTTTGAGTCATTTTGTTTGTGACTTAGATATAGGGGCCATACTCCTCCGTGTTACAAGCCCTTTCAGGTCTGCTTTGTAGGATATGCTAAGCCAAACAGCCTGCTCCAGTCTTCTGGGTGAAGAGGTTAAGGAACAATGTTTTGTAAGAATTCAGATGAAGCCTTTAGGACCTAAGTTATTTGTTCTCAGCCTTTTTTAAATGAGGGGTTGCATTAGATTCCTTAAAAGTCCAACAGGAACTTCTCTGCTGAATTAAGTGGGCTTAGAAACACTTATCTGCAGCAGAGTGTCCTCAGCCACTTCTCTGAATATTATATGAAATGCTGCAAAGATGGTGCCAGGTGTACATCAGGGGCAACAACAGCAGTTCGTTTTTAATAAGGTCCACTTAATTAAATTCAAATGCCTTTCTTTTAGTATATGACTAAATTTTAGGAATTTTTAGAATTTTCTGAAAGCCAAATACATGCTTCAAAATGCTGCCTCTCCTCCAACAGACACGGGTCGCATAACAAAAAGCACCAGGATCTTGCAAGAAGCTCCTAGAGCCCAGGTCCCTCCAGGGCCGTGCAGCCTCGCTGGCAGTTGTTGCTGCCCTGCCTAGACACGGGTCTCCTCTTGAATGGAGCTTTTTGCAGATCCAGACCTTAATCTGCTGTGCAGCCCTCAAGGATGGGATCATTTAGATTATTCTTTGCAAAGCTTTTCCTTTGAAGGAAAACTTGTCTTTGCTAACAGCAGCAAAGGTCTGCATCTCAGCTGCCCTAAATAGCACTGCCTGCTTTTCAGTTGTGGCAAAACTCTATTTCTTCTTTATGATAACATTCTTCTGCGTAGATACGAACTTGCTGTACCTTTTACATGCCAAAGGTTATGCCATGAAATAAGGCAGCCATCTCCCTTTTGAAACTAGAGGTGTTAGTGAAGAACATGGCTAAAATTACTCCTACTGACATGCAATGTGCTTTCTTCTTTGGAATTAACAAAAACTAACTTCGGGCTTTCCTGTCAGCTCCCACCAAGAGCCCAGTATTCCAGTAGCTGCCCACCATGGTTTTTACAGAGCTAACTGCTTCTCCTTTTCAGACTTCTCTCATCACTTCAAGGTGCTTAATTTGTTTCAGCATATTTTCAGTGGTCCCGTCAGTGTATATTCGTTGCTACTATTTATTATGATTATGTTATGCTTCTTGCACGTGTTATTGAATATGACCATTCACATTTTTCAACCTTGCAATTTTTATCACGTACATTTATATAGGCAGACCCCCATTATATATATATATATAGATAAATGTATTTGCATCTGCAAAACTTCTGATTTGCTTCACTGTTTTTGTATTCTCTTGTGCAATTTTTTAAAAGAAATATTTTTAAAAGGTTACCAGTCACTCATGTATGTTCTTTTACCTATTGCATTTCTGTTGTATTGGTAAAAAATTGTGAATGTTTCGCATAATATGCAAGATACATTTCATGTTAAAGTATTAGCCTCACTGTTTAGAAGTTACTCGAGCACACACACACAACACAGATTCTTTGCTTTAAACCTTTACAGCTCATGGAAAATACATTTGAATTATGGTTTTGTTATAAGCAATCTCAAGAGAAGTGTAACCATTTAACACCAGGATTCCTGTGCTTTAAGTGGAACGAAATGATATTCAATGACATTTTAAAGATAATTGTAATATTTGCAGTGGACGATGGGACAGGATTACGGTATGAATAAAGTTCTTCTACATTATATGCAGCCATTGTGGGTTTATTAATAATGGAAGCCTGTGCGAACAGAAGTCATGGTCTAGTTAAAATCTGCATATCATAAAAAGTTTGAACTCTACTGAAAATAATCAGATGCAAAGGGACAAAAAATAAACCAAGAATCCCAGTGCTGTATATAGTAATGAAAACCAAACTGGTTTTCTGGAGGATTAGCATGAAGAAAAAGATTTCTTCTGTTTAAACGTAACCATATATGTCTACATAAAGAAGCAGGGGTTCAAGGTGTCTCTCGGACCTTCGTGTTGTTGTTTAGATGCCAGTTTAGCCAGGCATTATACGCCGATGTGGAACATGAAGTATGTGAGCTGTCTCGCTGGTCGTAGGGACCCTGTGTAGAGCTTCGAAACCCACAGGACCGCTGATGGGTCTGTTGTACAGCCAGCAGGAAGACTTGGGGAAGAACAGGCTCGCTCTTTCTCAAATACCAATGCTGCTCCTTTTTCCCCCAGTATCATAGACAAAGCCCATGGCCCCGGCCACACGGGGGATCAGTCCCGGTCGCTCCTCTTAACTTCTGGCCACGCATGGATTCTTAGAAGCACAGCTGCCCTGGGATGGAAGCACAAAGCCGTTTTTGGCACCAGAGATGTACTGCGCTGCTGCCACGGCTTCTGTTCATGTGATGGGCTGGCCAAGAACTACATTGAAGACAAACTTCTCAGAGAAGGCAGAGCCTCCGGAGGCACCACCTGTACCTCATGCATCAGGGTGAATGTGTGGGTTGAAGGGCTGGAGAGTATGGCTTCTGGGTGAGGAAGAGGTATGTAGCATGTTGTTAGTGCCACACTACCTACGATACCCGCCAGAGCTCTGGGCAGCCACGTAAGTAGGTCGGTTGTGGTCCCAGCTTGGCTCCGGAGCTGGAGCCGTCACCCCAGAGCGGCGTGCAGGGCTAGCGGACTCACTCCACGCAGCTTCTCTGTGGTGGCCCCCGCATAGGAATCTTGGGCGGCTCCTGGCATCCAAGGGCTGTCCAGCTTTCCATTTCTGGAGTGTGTTATTTTTCCCCCCTTTGCTATGATTCAGGCGGGAAGGACTCGTCTTTCCAGAGGATTACTCACATTATGTAGTAATCAAAAGTGACCACTCTCTCTGAGGTTCTTCCAGAAGGACATTACCAGCCCACGCTCCCCAGAAAAGAGCATCTCACCACTCCTCATTGTCATTCTTTTTTCGGTTGGTTTTAATTGTGTCGCAGCCATTTCAGGACTCCCAAGACAAAAGAAAAGACTTTTTTTTTTTAATAGAAACTAATTGTACCTCCAGGTTTTTTACAAGGCCCATGTGGCTCACCAGGCTTTAGTGTGTGTATCAGATTACTGTAAGCTCTCTTAAGCATTCCCACTGCTTTCCGGCAATGGGCGCCTAAAGTTGTGCAGTCGTACGAACCCCGTGAATCCTTGATCCTCAAGCAAGCACAGTCTGACACCATGTTACCTGTTCAGGTGTTGGTGGAAAACAAGAGCTGTTGCAGAGAACCAAGTAGTCCCAGTGCACGCCAGTTTGGTTTTTGGCTGCTGGTTTGTTTTCTTGTGGTAAGTGGTCTTCAGAAGCAGAGTCGCCACACGAAGGGTGACATTTCTTCCGTTGTGAAGGTTGCGCAAGGTATGTACATCGCATTCAGTTTTAAGTCTTAAATGGTGCATAAATCCTTTCAGTGACCTACTTATGGAAGAGATCGTGTTTGTTCTTTGTGCACATTTCTGTGTAGCAGCCGAGAGAGAGAATATTGTGCAGAGGCAAAACTACGGCGATCTCCTTAAAGAGAGTCAGAGATCCTGTTGCCGGCTGTTCCTTGCAGCGCCACATGAATATACAGTCACTGCCACTGCAGTAGCGTCCCCAAAGACCGTTGCAGGTGGATGGGAGTTCACAGAGGAGGAAGACAGAGTAGGGGGGGTGTTTAAAAGCTCACACTTGATGTTTCAAAGACCAGCTCACCATTTAGAGACCAAATTATCTACTCTTACATTCCCAGGCATGTTTTTTTAATTCATTTCTAATGATTTGGCAACTCTGACTGGAGCTCATTTTTGCCTTCTTCAAATGCACACGACTGCTCAGAAACTCGTGTTTCCACAGCCAGAGCCACTTCTGTAGGTCCCATTTCCCTCCGGAGAAGGAGAACATATTTGGATATGAGCATATGCGCAGCCTTGAAAATCTGATGTTACGGGAATGCATTGGCTTCGCTGCTCCTCCTCCTCCAAGGGTTTCTCTGTGGCTCGTTGCTGCTCAGCAGAGTTTTATCTGGGATGCAGCACTCGCACAACAAGCTGGCCTTTTCTCTGAAAAAGCTGCCTGGCCAAAGGAGCTGGCATCTGCAGCCATCTGGTATTTTTGCGAAGGCTGAGGATGTTTTTTGTGCTTGATCAGGCTCCAATACCGGAATGATTCTTCTGATGTCTAAAAATCTGGATTCAGCTTTTAGAAAAGAGGCTGCACTTTGCCTGGGAAAGGAAAGCAAAGCATGAGCGTCTCCTTGGGCATACCCTGACTCCTATCTCAGAAGTGCACGGGTAACTTTTCGCTTCTGAGTGCTCCAGCCCCTCCCCAACTGTGCGTTAATCCCTGTTTTCAAGTCACTTTTCATAAAAGCATCGCAGGGAGCCTCCACTGCCCAGACAAGCCGCAACACATGTCCCATCCTCTTGTGCTTAGGCGATTTTAAGCGTGCAGAGTTCTCTTTAAAAAAGTTGTGAGCTCTCATGGAGGAAAAAAATAATCATTTTACCCAAGAAGACTGCTCCTATTCCAGTATAAACTGTCTCCAAACATGGAACAGCGGCGTGCCATGTTGCTGCATGGGCCAGGAGTGCTGAATGAATTGGCAGATGCTGCGCTGCTGCGTGATCTCTGGTAGCTGGGCTGCGAGAACGCGGCTCCTCTCTACTCACAGCTTCGGTTCGAAGCCAGAGGAGTTGGTCTGCCAAAAGAGTGCCCCTCACCCAAGCCCTGATGGGATAAACGGAGCCTCGCGCTGCCAGGACTTGCCAGCTGCATTCACCTTACCCTTGGTGGGTGCTAAGAGCCTCCGCTCTTTGCAAGAACTGGCAGTTGGAGACGGGACGTATAGACTGATGATGAGGTAGGGATTTTCTCACCACGGCCTGCTGCTACTGGCTCTCTGGATGTTCATGCTGCTGGCTCTAGGGAAATCAAGCCTTTCTGGGAAGTGGCTACTCCCTATCCTCTTTATACAGAAAATGTATTGTTATTATTTGAAAGCACTTTTGTATTGCCCTTAGACTACAAGCATGGCGATTGTTCCCTTAGAAGACATCATGGTGCATAGCAGTGAAATACGACGTACAGTACCATGCAGTATGTATTTTCCAGATAAATTGGGAAAATAGTGAAATGGATCTGCAAAGTGGGGGTACAATAGCTGCTTTGCATTCCTCCACATGCGTGGAATTTATATGCACTACAGAGTGACTCTGTTTCGTTACCATGTGTTCACGATGATCAGATGATTAGTCGTATTTCTAACCGGTTTCATTTTCTCATTTGTATTTGTGGGCCAAGCACAAAGTCGCAGCGACTTCAGATCGAACGCGGCAATGAATTAGTGCTGGCTAAACCCTCCCACCGTTTATTTCCACTACGGCAGAGAGAGGGAACAGACTTAGCAGCTGAAAAATACAAGAGATTATTTCTCCTTCTCATCCAGGGGCAGCTCAAGCAATTTGCCAGATAGAAGTAGTTGGCTGCGTTTGCAGACTCTGGGTTATTTGATTGAGACTTTCCAGCCTGGGGGTGCATCTGCTCCGCACCCCACCCTGCCCGGGGAGCTGAACGTGCCGCCGAAGCGCCGAGCGGGGAGATGTGTCACTGTTCACAGTTTAACTTGCGTAACGATGACTGCGGGAATCGCTGCCGGAGCAGACTCTGCATCTCTTAGCGCTGGCTCTTGCAGAGATGGAAAAGCCCCGGTCTTGGTCCTGCGATCAGAAGCAAAGAGTCGTGCCCTTGCGCACGGTTCGTACGGTTCTTAGCGAGGCTGAAGGTATCTGGGAAAGCAATAGAGCTGCTCCTGAGCCTGGCAAGCCTGTAAGGTGCTGCTAATGGCCACTGGCAGCATCACGAGCTCCGCTCCCACTGACGCAGACGCTCAGATGTGTCCAGTACGTGCTACCATGGGCCAAATTCCCATGAGATGGCAGGATGGTTCATATCCTTGACACGTATCCAGTAAAGCATCACACCCTCTCTTACTGCCTTGCATTTCTGGCTCGGGATTTAGCTTTTAGAGAAATACAGGATTAGCCAAGGAGGGCTTTTTAAAACATGTATTTGCAGGGAGCAGGAGAAGGTACCGAAACAGGCAGAGGTTCCTGAGGAACACAAGAACCAGCCCAACAAAGGCACCCTTGTGCAAGCGGGGAGATGCAGCAGAACCTGTGTCCGGATGAAAGCTGCCCTATCAAAATAGCCATAAACAAACCCGCCTCCTCTGCTACAGAAAGCTGTTGTGCCAGGAGCATATTAAATTGTATATGCTTTTTCTCAAGGCAAAAGAATTGCAGCAGTGACGGCAGCTGTGCGTGCTGGAGCTGAGCCACTGTGTTCAACTAATGAAGGCCTCGCTGAGGACGGGGTGGGGGAAGGACTGCGGATGAATGTATTATTCAGAGGGACCCACACTGAAATAATCTACCGGCACTGGGGATGTGTGGTAGGGGAAAAAAAGTGATTGCCCCGACACCGAAAGCTGATGTGTTTGCCAGCGGGCAGCACAGGTGATGGGCCGGATCCCTTCCCAGGCTGGGATCTGCAGTCCTGCGGGTGTTGCTGTTTCCAGGATGAGGCAAGATGTGTTTTTCCTTCCCCGGCTTTTCCTGGGGAAATTCTCAGTCTCAGCCCCCAGGAGCAGAGCTGGGCTGCAGCCACCGCCCAGACCCGGACGGAGGAGCAGGTTACAGGCAGAGGGGTGCGCAGCCTGCCCGGCGCGGGGCGTGCTGGGGATGGGATTTCAAACCCGTGAGGAGCAGGGAGACATGGGCAACCCTGTCTTCCGTGTCGGTGGGCTCTGCTGATGGCCACCTGGTTGGTCCCAGGTGTGGTGGCTGAATGGGAACTAAAGTGGCCTCATAGCCCCACGGGGATTGTTTCAGCCTCCTCCTTCCCTGACAGGGCTGCTCCCTGCCTGGCCCGTGCCCGTATCCTGGAGAGGCAGGGTGCAGAGGGCTCGGGACTCACCCACGCTGCAGCCAGCGCGTTGTCTCAGCGAGGCCACCTCTGCATGAGCGTCCCCACACCGGGGACAGGGGCTCGGAGGGATCCTTCTGCCCTCCGCAGCCTCTGAATGTCGGCGCATGGCGAACAACCACGAAATGGGATTTCATCGCCATTCGCACTGCCTCGGCCACGTGTGAAATGAACCTTGCAGCCAAGCTCAGTGCTCGGTTGGAGGAGGATCTCTGAGTCCGCTGCCCATGCTTTGCTCTTAACTCCTTGGGCTATTAGAGGTCCAAGCCTGAACCTCGCAGACCCCGCACAGAGGAGACACACAGGTCTCATGGGAGTCCAGATCAGCCAGAGACCTTCTGTGAAGTATGGTGAGTACCTAAAATCTTTTTCCACCTTGAGCTGCGATTCCCTTGTAAGCGAAGTTGAGTTGTGATTAAAGAATACGGGATAATTTCCCATTCTTCCCAAAATGTAGAAACATCGAGAAAACTAGCAGGATGCCTTCCTTATTAACTCAGGAGCATGCTAGCGTAGAGGTACCTCATGTAGATCCTCCTTAGCAGGCAGTGAAATAAAACAGAATAAATCCAGGAAGGATAACTTCTGTGTAGACACCTTGCAGGTGCCTCATCAAAGATCAGTTTATCCCCAGGCGATGTAGTTCAATCGCTGCAGCAAGGAAATGGGATAGAAGAGCCTGACAGCCATCTCAGCTTAAATTCAGTCACTGCAGCTGTCCCATTC
This sequence comes from Sagittarius serpentarius, assembly GCA_034782735.1. NCBI lineage: Eukaryota > Metazoa > Chordata > Aves > Accipitriformes > Sagittariidae > Sagittarius > Sagittarius serpentarius. The sequence goes on along the minus strand of JAVKLA010000061.1, from coordinate 12,880,581 downwards.
TTTAAGGCAGAAGAGGAAATTTATGGCTTTCCTGCAATGCGAGCAGTGCTCTGAGCGCCCACAAGGTAAATGCCCTTTTGTGCTTGAATCCGTTCCCTGTCTGAAGTCACTGCGCACACAGGGCTAACGTGATTCAGTGAAAGAAAACTCATTTCGGTTCCTTTTAAAGCAGATTACAGCAGATTAGCCTACTAATCTATATGGAATCCTCTCTCTAACAATTTCGAACTGTAAACAAATCCAGCCACTTTTGTATTGTGTATAAATATTTACTGTGGATTATATGAAGATTAACTTCAAATTATATTTGCAACAATGGTTTTATTTTGTGACTTGCTACCTTTAGTAATGTAAAACCTTTTGAAAGAAATGTACCTTCAACAAAGCGTGAACTTAAGGCCCATCGGCTGTACAATAACATGTACCAGAGCATGTACACGAACAGAAACTGAATACGTTATCGCCAACAGATGAAGGAAACTAAGAATAAAAGCTACTGGTGCAGAATAAAAATGCCTGCGATTATCGTATCATGGAAGTAAAATCTTCCCTATAAGATCTGACTTGGTGTTGGTAGCTGACACCTCACTGCTACTCACAGTTGGTTCTGTAGCTGCAGAAAAAAACTGTACGTGGTTTGCAAGCAAAGGGCATGTGACGGATGTTGTTCAGCATCCTGAGATGTCACCCTCCTGAGGTGGCCACTGTGAGTGACCCTGGCCCTGCTCGCTGCCCAGGTGGCTGGTAAGAAATGAGGCAGCCTTTGCGATGAAGCAGTTCATCTTCCTGAAGATCTGGGGTTTTCATCGTTATGTCCAGCCACATGGAAAAAGAGCCACCAGATCAAAGCTTCAGAGGCTGCTGCTGACCCCGGGGAGATCCCCGCAAGCCCAGTGACTTGCGGTGTGAAAGCTCCTAGGTTTGATTCCCGAATTTAAAACATCACTGGGGAGGTGAGGGGTGGGAATCGCTGTTGGTATCGCGCAGCTCGGGAGAGAAGGGAACCAGAAGGTTGAAGATTAACATCTCTTGCTCTGCCACATCACCTGCAGCTGAACCTCAGGGCGCAGCCCACACAGGGACGGCGTGGGAGGGCACCGGCAAGCGGAGGAAGAAGGTGGTCACAGCAGAGTGCGTCTTTCCAAAACACAACAGGCCAGAGGCCGCTGCTGAGGGACCCCACGCAAAAGCCAGTGCAGGAGCGTGTTTGGCAGCACGTCGTGTTCTGAATGGGGTGTTCTGTGGGCAGCCGGCACCAGCCTGCCCGCACCTCTGATCCCCAAGGGAATGTGCCCGTGGGTCTCCAGGCTGGCCCGCTCGGGTGCCGCTGCTCCGCAGAGAGCGGAGCCGGCCTTGCACGGCTCTGGTTGGGACATGGGGAATGTTGTGTCTACCAGGCTAGCAAAGGAATGCTCAGTTTACAAGACAATGGCTTTTGAGGAAGCCAGAAAAAGTTAAACAGCCTTCCCAGACGGAAGATTGTCCCTTTCCACCCTTTGTATAATTAAGGCAGCTTCATACTCCTGTAAAGAGGCAATCTGTTTAATATAAGAGATTTCCAAAGTCTTAGCAAATGAGTATCTGAGAACTGGCTTCTGATGTGGTTTAGGTTCTTTTTGATAGATTTAGGTTATGGGAATGTTGATTACAGAGGCAGTCCGTGATTCATGCTGAAACCATCCGGGTGCCATCTGATACACACTGTCCACCCGAAGGTAGAGGAGGCTGCTGCCTGTGTTGTGTTAGTGTCTGCAGTTTAAGCTGTTCAGCGGTAAGTTATAATTGCAGAAAAATTGCTACAGCAGAGAAAGAGAAAGGGCTGCGTTTTGCAGAAGAGAGGTAATCCTTACCAGATCAACATTTCCATAGCAAGCTGGGGTCTTACAGCGATGCCTCAAGACCTCAAACCGACGTGCTCTGTGTAAGGAGCCATACCGGCACCTCAGAAAAAGCACGTCTCCCTGCGGAGTCTCTGGCTGCTGCTTAACGCACACAAAGCAACCCAGACGGGAGCCGGTTGCTCTGTGCTTACTGCCCACCTTGGACCTGTCTTGGAAAGTCTCTTTCCCCTGCTGACTGCAGTTTCGTCTCAGTAGTACTTGCAGGATCAAGCCCTTGAGCAGATGGGGGAAAGAAGCAGGGGGAGAAATAGCAATCTCCTCTACATTTTTTTTTTCCCTATAGTCAAGCATTTTGAAATCCAGTCTCCATCTGAAGAACATCAAAGCAAGCAAAAGGGCAGAGGGTGGTCTCTGAAAAATTGCAGAGAGGAGCTGTTCGTCAGAGAAGGCTTGTAGTCCTCCAGCTTTGATGTGCTCCCTGGAGCTCCCTAACGTCCCACCAGGTGACCCTTTTTGGCTGGCTGAGGCTGGGCCTCGCCACTGCACAGGCTGCCAGCTGAAAAATCACTCACGGACGAACCTGAGCACCGCAACAGGGGAGCAGCCACTGAGCATGGAAAATTGGGTGAGCAAAGCCATGGGGTGCAATGTGGGGCAGCGATGAAGTGGTCCCTATCATCCAGTTGCCTTGCACCACGTGTCTCTGCTGACTCCTGTCACGAGGACAGGAAAGGTGGGAGGCAGGGATACTCCTCATCAAAACTCACGGATTCCCGTTGGACTTCTGTAACTTCTCCAGGAGTTGTGTGAGAGTAGGGCGAGGCCACGAGCCAAGAGCTCTGCAGCATCACATACCTTTGTTGCCATGTAATAAGCAGAAGACTCGAGGATACTATTTCTGTTTGCAGGTTTCCCCCCCCTCTGTTGCTTGTGGTTCAAGTACACATAAATCTGGAGGGAAAGTTTGTGTCTCCTTTTATATCAAACTTGTAGCTGAACAATGGGGGTTCCGTGACCACTTATTCTGAGTTTATTCATGTTAAAATGAATTCAGAGTCACTAGGGATCAGTGGCTTGTGCAGGCATCAAGAAAGCACTCGGAATGGTGTAGGAGGCTGCTAGTACCGGAGCAGCAGCCTCCAGCCCACCGAGCCCTTTGGGTGACGTGGGAGCACCAGGACGGTGCTAGATGGCCTTGGAGCGGCTCCGTAAGGGGCTGTGTGTCCTTCCCCAGTGAGGCCACCCCTCTCTGCCTCCTGTTTTGCAGTGTTTTTCTGGCTGGGTGCCTGCAGGGTTAGTTCATAAACCCCATTTCACCTGCAGCCGTTTCCCCACGCAGAGCATCTCTGATCAGGAGAGAAACCAGCTGCGGCAAGACGGACACCTATCTCCTCTGATTCGGCATCCCTTTTCTATCGCAAGCCGGTGGCCTTGGCTGAGGGCCGACACTCAGATAACCGGGCACCGAAGGAAGCCTCCCCAGGCTGGCGAAACGCTTGCCAAAGGGTAGTGCCAGCAGCTCCTGCCCAAGATAACGCAGCGTGCTTTCAAGATTTATTGCCTTTATCCCCATTTACTGCCAGCCTGAATGTTTCAATTATCTTTTCTCAGTTTTGGCATTTCCCTAACAAGCAGTGTTATTTTGTTGCTTCTGTTTCAGCAGGGACAGAGGGGTCCTTGTTTTCCAAACATGACACACATACATTGAAAAGCAAGCAGATGATGGCAAAGCATATTTGGTCTGCCTTGGTGATTTGAAAGGTTATTATCTGACCTCTCTCTCATCACCTTAGCCCCATAAATCTAGCAAAGGGGCCATTCTTAGCCCTTCAGAAATTCATCCTGTTTCCTCTGCAATGGACTCATGATTTCATTGCTGACCTTACCAATTAATTCCTGTAATTAATTCACTCTGAGTTTCTTAGAAGTTAATCTGCTCCCCAGCTTGACTCTCTTGAAGCAAATTCCACCTTGGGGCAACTTCACCCACAGCTAGGAGTAACACCAGCACTGACTTCAGCCCGTGGTTCCTGCTTTTTGCTTCTAGCAGCATCTCAAATTGCTTATTGGCATCGGATGGTTTTCAAGATCTCACGCAGCTTCACGTCTTCCTCTCTGATGCTACATACACTGACAAGGAGCCATGTGAGCTCATCCCCCATCAGGATTCGTAATGTCAGAAGAAAAAGTTGGTAGAAAAATGTTCATCACAGTTTGTGCCACAGTACAAAAGGTTGTTCTGGCTGAATAGTTTGTCAGAAAATTTCCATTTGGTATGAAAGTTTTCATGGAAAATTGTGAGTTTGTCCTCTGTGACAATCGAAGTATTTCATTTTCCAACAGCTACCAACTGTCCCCTCCACCAAAGCGCCAAGCGAGAGGCAAACGTGAAAGGTCACTTTCTCCAAACGTGCTCATGAGAAACTCTGCACATGTCTCCAGCAGCACTTCTTGTGACCCTACGCAATCCGCTACCCTCTGAAACCCCTCCAGACAGTCTCCAGGCCGGCACAGCACCCGCATCTCTCCAGCTCCCACAGGCAACACGCAGATTGCCAGAGGGCACGACTAGGGTGGTGTTAACTGGGGTAGGATTATCCATATCTGGATTCCACACAGCAATGTACAAAATTAGATTGTTAAAGGGAAGAGAAATATAAACTGATGAGAACTCTCCTTAAGTTGCTGCCAAATACGATCCTTTGGCATTAGCAGATTAACCTAAAAAAATTCTGGCCTTTGGTTTTTAATCTGTTTCACGTCCCGCCCATCATTACGGCTGAGGCTGTCGGCGGACCTGGATGGGTATCTGAAGTGATAGGATCGGTGTGTGTCCTTAGCAGGGGATGTGTGGGTCACACGGGGTCCCGAAAAAACACCATCACCCTTCCGCCAAGCAGGGTGTGATGGAGACAGGGTGCTGGGATGGGAATGGGTGAATCTGAGCTCTGATTTCAGCCCAAGCAGCAGGTGGGGAAAGAGAAATAGTCTGCACAAGGCAGACGGCTGCTGCTGCTGCGCTGTGGTCACTGGCACCCCAGGGCGCGAGCGTTACTCGATGTGCTTCAGACCGAGCAAAGCCACATGCTGCCCATTAACCAGTGTGTGTGAGAGCATCTCAGCGGAGCCCCAGGCAAGACCTGTCTGTCCACCATCCAACATACACTCCTGAAAACAGCCTTGCAACAACCTCTGGGAGCCAAAATGCTTCGTTTTAGCAGCAGAAAAACAATTACACTCCAAACCTCAGTTCCCAGGAGGGCATGATTAAAGCAATGTATTTTGGCCAAAGGGTGGAAATGGATCAAATCTGCATGTTTGCACCCAGCGGCAGGGTCTGTTGGGTGCCACGCAGGTAAGGGGAGGGCTGTCTGCGGAACAGGGTTCGCCTGGAGCTGCTGCTAAGCTCATTTTTAATGCAGCATTTTCGATTATTTCCTATTCGCTTGATACACCACCGAAATAGATCCAGTTCTCCCCTGTTTTAGCCTCTGCTAAAACCCTCAGACCACATCTTCTCCTATAACAAAAAGTATGTGGAATTGGCTAAAAAAGAAACATTCCTGTTCTCACAACACTTTAAAAAAAAAAATCCACTCCTTTCCTAAAGAAAAACCAGCACTTATAAGACTTTATAAAACTGCTTCTGTCCAGAAGGCTTCTGCGTCAGATCAGCTTCGCCCCTTTAACCATTGCTGTGCCAAGCCTCCCTGTAAATTATTAATCATCCCAAAACAGCTGCTGAAAATAGAAGCGAAAGGGGAGGCTTGGTAACAGCAATGTGTGTGACATAATTTATCTTGATCTTAGTGAAAGTCTTTAAGAAAATCTTTTAAGAACTTGGGGCAGGAGAAGGGAATGATAAAGCTGTAGGGATGCAAGCAGAAACCCAAGCACGAGACCATATGGCCTGCTGAGGGGACGAACGCAGGACGCCTTCGTTAGGCTCGGTGAGTAACTGCGAAAGGGAGTATGAGAGAGAGGGAAATCAAGCGATGAGCTGAACTTGCAAATGTTTTTGGCATGAAATCATGAGGGCAAATGCAAAGCTATCCACCCACCAGCACATGTGTGGAGCTGCCACTTTATGGGGACAATCCTATATATATGTATATATAAGGGAGTGAATGAGATGGCAAGGGGCTTTCACGGGCTCTTCACCGCAGAGGAGAAAACTCGTGGGCCACGCTACCCCGCTCGTGAGCTCCGCACAAGACGCAGCACTCCGTAACGGCAGATGCTGAAAGGGTGATATGGATCTTGGGGTGAAAGCTGGATAAAAGCACATTTTTGCAGCAATGCGGTGACTCTGGGAAGTCACCCGGCCCCTCATGAGCTGGGACGAGCCCTGCGGATGGGGACAGTTTGCGGGTGCTGTGTGCCCAGCCACGGGGTGACCCTGTCGCCTGCAGTGCCGGAGAGAGCAGCGCTGAACAGACTCTGCGTCTCAGTTGTGGGGGAGCGTTGGGAAAACTGCACCCAAGCAGAGCTGCCGGGAGAGAGAGAAGGACATTTTGTTGTGAAGGGGTTTTTCTTCTTCTTCTTTTTTTTTTTTTTCCAAACTGCATTTCTTTGAGAGGCTTTGTGGACAGTGTGGGCAGAGCCAAGTGGAAGGAATTTAAAGGCAGAAGCCAGTTCAGGGTCATAGCCCCATACGCGAATATAAACCAAACAATTGCTGATGGTACAAAGCAGATCCCCCGAGCCAACGCAAGGCCATTGACGTGCGACGTGGGACTGGCTATTGGGGGGCACGCGGGAGCAGCAGCACACTGGCTGCCTCTGGGCATCTAACAGCCAGGAACACCGAGGGACATAGGGAGTGTATGCAGCCAAAGCAAGGATGAAGGCACGAGATGGACCTGCACGGGGCGGCAAGGCAGGGCAGAGACCTAAATAACAGCCCTGACTCGGCGGTTTTGGTCTCGGCCCTTAAGCTGGGGAGGGAGTTTCTGGGCAGCTTTCCAGCGGGGGCAAGGGGAACCCAGGAGAGAGCAGCTGAGTGAACATGGGCTGAGGAGGGACAAAATCTAAGCCAAGAAGTCTTGCAAGGAAAAATAGTCATGTGCTCTGTTGCCTTCACGTACAGTTGAAGACTTTACCAGTAAGGGGTCTGATGCCCTACCAGACTATTATGGCTTTAGTGAACGAAACCTAGAAGGTTGGATTGCTTTTCTCCTGCTCCGTGTGTAACGACCTTACTGCATTTTCATAGTCACCTCTTCTCTGGCACCTGCTTCTTTCTAATTCATGCACAGCTAGGTTAGAAAATAACTATCATCAGGAAGGAAGACTATGCCGCAAGAAATCGTAGCTTAGTTTAGTATGGCTTTTGGCTCCTGTGTGCATGGCCAGATTTTGTTCTCACACTGTTTTTATCCTAGGGACACCCCAGACACAAATTTCTTACTTGGTTCATACTCTTTCTGCTGATAGTTTGGCAAAGTGTCCCTCACCTCTGAGGGCTCTTTCATTAGGTACACGTGGGATCAAAGTCAGACCTCTGGGACTGCAGAGTTACAGTCTTCATGAGACTTAGCAACAAGGCTATTTTAAAAATGGCTTGGACGGTAATTTGGGAGAGAAGGAAATGTCTTTCCTGCGGAAGCCGGCCAGGTGGGCAGCACTGCAATTAGCATTTCCTTTGCCACAGACCATGTACGAATTCTGCTAGAGCCGCTGTGACCGTCACCCTTGTGCAGCAGGTAACGTTTCAATCTGGTTTGAGGAGACCACCACAGACCTCTTCAGGCCTCCCAGCCAAAGCAGGTGGTGTTTTATGGGTAAAGTTTTTCTAGCATGACCATACGTCCACTAGAAATTGGACTGAGACCACGAAGTTCACTGTGGATCGGAGCTGCCATTTTGAAGCAGTGATGTAGAAGTTAAAGACTCCATTGCTGATTCCGAGTCTCTCGAGCCATCTGGCTCCTCCCTATCACTATTTTACCTTTCTCAAGTGCTGTGAATGCTGAGGCCCTGTTCTGGTGTAATGGCGTTTCAACTTAAATTGACAGCCAATTTGGATTACGCAACCGTGAAGCAAAGAAACACAAGATGCGACGCAGAAAGTCCCTCCCAGCAAAAGGCTTCTGATGACATTTATGGAAGTAAGTGGCTCAGGGCTGTCAGGGGAAATTCCAGATGAATGGGAAAGTAGCAGTGATACAGCAAACCCCTGCGGAGGGTGTGACCAGGGGCACATGGTGAACCATCAGAGAAGATGTGGTTATGAGATCAGACCAACGGCCTGGGGGAAGTCAGCAGAGATGTGTGGAAACCCAGTGGGCAGCTAGCAGTGTGGTGCCGAGATGAGCATGAGATGGGAAGGGTGTGGTGAAGCAAACTGCAAAAGACTAAATGCCTGCTTAAGGCAGGAAAAGAAGCAGGTCCATCCTAATGGCGTCAAGAGAACACGCCATGCTCCGGGTTAGTCATGCTCTGAAGTGCTGGGCTGAATGTGGGCTGTGTTTGACCCTGCCCCTCCATCCCTCAGAAAGCCAGGGTTAAGTAAGACCACACATCACACCGCACACCTCCGGAGGGAAGTGATTAAGCCATGAATAAGAGATCCACCAGCTGTTGTGCTTTGTGCATGTGCATACACCGTGGAAGTACTGCAAAAAACTAAACCTTAGGCCAAGAGAGCCTGGGACCAAAGGTGAGACCGCCATGAAGGACCATGACAACAACTACAAGACTAAAAGCATGAGCCATGGAAACGGACACCATGCTAGCGTGGTTGTTTGAATTTGGCATCTTAATTTTAAACAAAGGAGGATAGAAGAGTCTTTTTCAAATCCTTCTCATTAAGTAATGCCCCCAGCTCCCATTTCAGTGGGAGTTCAACATGCACACCTCTTTGATGCCCTTGGGAATTTCTACCTAAATTCAGTGCCAGCCCTACAAAGACAGGTGGGGTTTTTTTGGTAGAAGTCTATGATAGCTGGCTTCAGATTCGGCCCTTCCTTGTTTCTGAATGGCTTTCATGCCTGGCCGCAGAATATTTTTAAAGTAATTGATAATTACACTAGACGATTAATCCCCAAAGACTTCTACCACTGACTTCTGTAAAAGTAGGATTTTACACTGGGTGTTGCTAAGGGCATGTATTTTCCCCAGTAGCTTTGGACTTGGACACAGATCCCCCAGTTATGCTTGTTGCCTGCCTTCAGAGTAGAAGCGGAGCAAGCTCTCAAACAGCATCAGTCCCTGAGCCGGCCTTTTTCACTTCCACAGCAGCCACCAAGAGCATCCAGAGTTGAAATGGTGGCATTCCCAACAAGCAGCCCTCATAGCACTACCCCAGGACTCCAGACATGCACCAGCTGGAGAAACATCCCATCGCTCCGGGGCTGTCGGGCTATGTTGGAGCAGTTGGGGCTGGCTGGCTGCAGCTTTCATCTTCTCTGGCATCCACAGAAAATGAAATGAGACAGGAAAGCTATGGTAAAAGGCGGAGAAAATAAAGAGATGGAGGCGATCTGGAAACCACAAACTGGGGAAAGGATGGGCAGGAACAAGGTAAAAAATGCAGCGAGAGGAAGACAGAAAGAAAAAGTCATAGTGAAAGAACAGCAGTAATAAACCCTGTGACACAAAAAGAAGCAGTTTAACGTTTGCAGGCATTATGGCTGGGCTGTTGCCCATGGTATTTAACTTCACAAACTAACTCAGCCATTATGCACCGAACAATTGTTAATGCAGCAAGTGCAGCCAGACATACGCAGGAGTGTGTTAATATAAGGCCTGATGTAAAAACCACCTGCTAGTTTGGCAGGGTGTCTCAGGAAAGATACATGTGGCTCATGTGATTGTGCAGTATTTACAAAGGTATCTGTTGCTTTCTCATCACACCATGTGTAATTCCCATTTGCCTTAACGGGAGCTTCACACAATGACGGTACAACACAGACACTGGACTGAAGTTAGATGGAGCTCGTCCCATTTACACTAGCAGAGAAGCTGACGTCTTAAATGTTCTTCTTCTTTTTCTTTTTTTTTCCCCCATCTGAAATATCTAGGACATGGAGAGGAATTCTCTCTCTACAATACCTAGGCTCCAAGGCTGCCTTGTTTACAACGGCTTAAGCTTTTATAAGCCTGAAGGAATTGCACTGATGCCACAAAGTTACACAGGGAAGAGGCACTTTTGGAAGATTATAACAATGTGGCTGCCTTATCCTAATCCCCAGCGCCACACCACTGAAAGAGATGTGGGTCATTACTGAAGTCTCAGAGGGGCTGACACACTCTACTGGCATGAGATGCTCTTACAAACCGAAGACCGGGCTGGTACTGGGCAATTTGGCAGCAGTACGGGGCCAGGCTGCTTCCAGGAGCATCCCAGGGATGGAGGGCTCAGACTCACATGCAGAGAGCAAACAGCTGCAGTGGTTTAAGACGTTACCCCACAGCTGTCTGTCCAGGCTCTCTGTGGGAGGCTGCCCACGAGCAGAGGCGACCGGATCGGGCGGATGCCTGGGCCTCAGCTGGGCTCAGGCTCTGGGGGGAGGCATGGAGAGGGCAGATGGAGAACTGGAGTGGCTGCGGCGTGGGCACCGACCCCTCCACCCCAAGCTGGGGAGGCACCTCTGGCACAGGGGCAAAGCGTGATGGAGGGAACACCATAGACTGTCCCAGGAAAACTAATTAGAGCTCATTTGCTAGGACTCTCAGCAAACAGGTTTCTTCTCTGCTTCCCCATTGCTCCATTGGATTTCTTTCCCAGGGTTTGCCCACTTTTGCCTCCCTCCTTGCCCAGCAGTCCTTACTGGAGCTCCAGCGTCTCCCACTTCCCACCTTTCCGCAATGTGCACGTGCAGGAGAAAGCCTCCAGCACAGGTAGCCATGCCACGGGAGCAGGCGGTGGGCAGCCAGAGCTACAGCCAGCCCTAGCAGTTAGCCGAGACACAAAGCAGGGATGCAGAGAAAGCTGTTCTTTTATGTCCTGTCTCTTGGCTTTCTTCTTGGCATTTTAAACCTTTTCTGCCCACCTTTCTCTTTTCAGATTTTCTTCTAGCCCAAAACAACTGCAGCAACACAACCCACTGCCTTGTATTTCGCTCTCAGTCTCGCAGTCGCCACTTTATTTAGCCTTTTCCCAGTTTCATGAAAGAACGCAGTCGCATGAATAACAGGATTATTTATCATCCTCTCCCTCCCCTTCCAGGACGACTTGCTGTTTATGGAAAGCACTCGAGTGCAGAAGAGATCGTGCTACAGTTAAACAGACAATGCTTAAAGGGCCATTGCCTGTGCTCTGGTTTAACATTGTGTTTCTCACTGATTTCCAAGAAAGAAGGAGTTCCATATCCAGATTGATGGGTACAGCATCACAAATCACTGCTGAAAGCTACACAAATGCTACATTCAATAGGATGGAGAAGATGGTTCTGCATTTCACTTTTTGCAAGAACCAAGAAATTGACTTTTGGTGTAAAAGTGGGTACGTAGCCCAGCAGCATATCACAGGCAAGAACATGCTCCTAGTGAACACGTGATGGTGGCTAGCAGGTGACAGACTGAGCTAAGATATCTACATGTCTACAGCCAAATGATGTGACCGCTGTGTGCTTCTAGGAGGTCTGTTGGACCTGGGACGTAGCAGGACAATGCTAAAACTTGTCCTGAGGTGGTGGGTGGCTGAGAAAAAAGAGCTTTGGAAATGGTTGCTCCCAGCTTCTCACCTGCAACTTGGCCACTGTCACATGGCATGTTTCACTACATAGCTTCACTGCGTCCTCTCTGCATTTCTGATTAGTGATTTGCCCTGTGGTTATAGAGGATCTTTATCAGCTTTTAGTGAGAAATGGCATAAATACAAAGTATTGAGAATAAGCAGCTGGAAAGCACTGAATTCCCTGGGAATTTCTGCTGAGAACAGAAGACACAACATGGGTCTGGCCACCACCATTAGTGGGTCTGTGCATAACAGCATGCCTCGAAAGGATGGAAGCGCTCAGAGAGGATCAGCTCTGGGGGACATTGTTAGCGTGGGCTCCGTGAAGTCCTCTGGAGAGATACTGCGCTGCACGGGGGACTTCATGCATGGTCCTTTGAACTATGTGCAACCACTGAGACCCTGTGAAGACCAGCCTGCTCTATTCCTAGATGTAAGAAAATGAAAAGAAAAAGGAACAGAAGTCTACACTGGACCTTCTGTTAAAAAAATAATAAAAAAAGAAAGGCAAAGCAGTCCTTCTATTTGCTCTTCTCCTTCCCCTATATTAACTGGGTTTCCGTGACAAAAAGGGTCAGAAATTCAATTAGGAAACTTCACAGCCATTACAAACATCTGCAGTTCAAAATAAATTAGCAATTCCACTACAGCAGCCTTCATATCTCCTTTGTCCTTTGGGAACTGCTGGATCCTGTAGCCTCTGGTGTGTGAAGAGCTGAAAATGTGTGTATCATTCTCGTGAGTTTTTATTGTAAGGCAGGGAATCTCACAGGACAAATGTGTAATGTTGTAAAAGCAACAAGGTTGCATGGATACAAGAACACAAACGGGGCGGCTTGCACTTTGAGAATACAAATACTTCAGAAGAACAACTATCTCACTGTGTTTGGATGGAGCTTAATAAAATGGACTGCTCCAAGCTAGGCCTCTACAGGCTTCCAAGCTACAAACAATGAAGAATAATATCACAGTTTTATGGTACTTAGCATGGCTGAGTTACATCCTGGATGGTCTCCACAGAATCACTGCGACTGGCTTTGATTTGAGTCAGAGGAGAAGAGCTTTACACCCACGTTGCTGAAGAGCCATGAGCACACCACGCACAGGACCCCGGAGGCCGAGCCCAGAGCGTATTGCTTTCATTTACAACGTGTATCAGTATACCTTAAGCTGGGCTGGTACTTTTACAGTTCTTCAGCTGGATGAACTAAGTATTACTGACAAAACACAGCCCATTTTTAATAGCTTTATCCACCAGGCAGAGGATATCCCGCGCTCACAGCAGCTCCGTTGTCCCATAGGGGTGGAGAGCAGGGAGCAACTTCATATACCCACTAAAATAGCGGCCCGTGCTGGTATGCAAGTGCCCTACTTCAATGCCTAAACATGGTATCTTGCTAGCCAGGCTGGCAGGGCTGCCAGTTCGTACTCCAGCCCTGAAGGTGAACTGTGTGTCACTCAGCAGCGGCTCCTGCAGCAGGGAAGGTCAAACAGCCCCTCAATTTCAGCCGTGCTGCTGAACCTCCTGGGTAAGAAGCAGCTGGGCAGGGGGGAGAGAAGAGCACGTTAACAAGAGCGTTAGTGTCTGTCTTTGGTATTAAACCAAACCATTTCTCCAGGGAGAGTTGGGTCTAACCCCCGCTGAAGCCAAAGGGGCAGTTTTGGGGGGAGGATCAGCTCTAGTGGGACCCTGGCCTGTTCACAGGAGGGCAAAGCATCTCCAGAAAGGTTGTGGCTGTTAGCGTCAGCCAGCGTAGGTGGTGCGGGCCATGGCTACCCTCTGGGGCAGGGACATCATAAACTTTTCTGAGCCCCTTCTGATCACTCCACTTAGCTGAAACCTCGTAGCAGATTTGCATCTCATGACTATTTAACAAAATTATCAACTGTCAAAGCATCTGGAAAGCTGCACCAACAAAAGTTTCAAAGAAAATAAAGCTCAGCCAGAAGGACGGAGCCAGTGCAAGGATCCAGAAGGAAGAGCTGGAAAAGAAGGAAATGTTTGTAGGTGTACCAGCTGGAATAATAACTGCCTTGCTTGTGCTCCTTGCAGCTTTCCTTGTTGCTCTTTATGGGCCGAGTTTCAGGAAAGGGAACAGTTTGCCTGCCATCAGAGCTTTCTGCATTTGTCATCCATTGCCTGTACTTCACCTGCACCTGCGACAGCTTTGTGCCTGTTTCTGTAGGCAGGCAGCAATTGAGCTGCAGAGTGGGAAGAAGACCTTTCCCCACCACGGCCACGTGCCCCTCTGAAGTTACAGGCCAAAGAAATGTTCAAAACCAGAGAAAAACCACCCAAAGTGGCTGAGCTTCCTGTCTAGCTTTCTGGATTTTATGCTCTGAACTTTTATCCTTCGTATTACACTGTGTGACACTGGCACTGAACAGTGCGGGTCCAAACTGCTGTGAGTATTTCTTACGGTCCCTTTCCAGAGCCAGGACACTCTCGGCTCTTGGTCCTTTTTTAGCTGCGGTGGCAGAATGTTTCCCACAGAGCACACCAAACCACTCTGGCCAGCCCCAAACAGCCACTACAATAAAAGCAGGCCACCCTTCCAAAAAAAAAAACCCTTAGCCACCTTACCCAAACTCATTTGGTTTTGTTAATTTCAACGTGATTATCAATGAGGCAAAATCCCCACTAAAACCAAGCCTGGAAAAGACTCAGGCAGGTTTCCCAAGACTCCCTCAGCAGGAATGCGATTGCAATGATGTGATTCCTCTTGCAACCTCTTGGTCAGAAGGGCCAAGCAAGTGTCAGCATTGCAGCTTGACCTCTGAAGTAGTTGCCACGGGTTGCAGGTACCATTTTGAAGCCAGCCCAGTGCCCTCTGTGCCTTCAGCCCCCTCCCGAGCACGGCAGCGCCTGCCTTGCTGCCCATCGCCAGACCACGCTTCTCCCAGCGACCTTCCTGCGGCTGGGCTGCTCCCGTGCATCGCAGCCCCAGCACGCTTCTCTGAAACATGAGTTGGTCCCGCTACATGGCTTGACCTGTGTTTCTAACAACTGAGCCAGTGGAGATTTAAGTGAGCTTTGTAGCCAGTGCTGGAGGCTCGATCTGGGGCACCCTGGCTTCATGCGTCACCGCCTGCAGAAAGCACTGGTGCCACTGAAGTAGTTTCATTTTGTGTCAAGGAGCTTGTGCATCCCTTCCCCCGTGCCAAGTGCTGTGCAAACCCTAGCAATCCTCCCTCTCAACACTCTGACATTGTATAATTCTATTATAATTCCTGACATTTGAGGGACTTCTAACAGTACGTGCTTTAAATTAGACAAGCAGTATCTTGCTTACTGCTCTCAGATAAATAAAAAAGTGCAAAACTTAATTTTCTGGTGCTCTGTTCTTTGTACTAGTTTTCTTTTAAACCTATAAATACCATCCTGTCACTCTTTCCACATGTGTGGCTTGTAGATATTACATAAAAGATGATATTCAATGTTTGGTGCACGCGTGTTTAATAGACTTGTAGACTGTAGGAAGGTGCCATGCTGAAGTAAAGATGCACTTGTGTGACCTTTTTCACACAGATATATCTTTGCATGCTTGTAAGGACTTACACGGCACAAATGCATTTTTAGATCAAACAATAGACAAGGAGAAAACGTGTTTCATAAGCAGACAGAGAACCCAAGTATAAGTTGTTTGCAGAATCTGTGTAAATTTTAGTTATGTTCTCTGGTCTTTGGTCTCTTCCGGGATCTTACATATTTCGCATTATTATCAAATATTTGCAATGATCCATATAAACAGTTTAACGTTAAAAGCTACTCCAAGTGTAACTCAACCCAGAGGAAAGATGCTTATCTGAGCTCCACAATGACAGATTTAAAAAAGATGCTGATGCAGTGTGTTTCTCATAACATGAGGGGAATATAAGAAAAATCAAAACCGCATAGATTTTTTTTACCAATAGATAAAGTAGGAATTATCCCTATGCTGGTTTTCATAGTGGAATACCACTCGACAGAGCTACAAATACCCAGCACTTCTGATCCCAGACACATTAGCCAACGAAGGAAGGAAGGAGAGAAGTAAATGCTCAGCGAGCCGGTACTGTCAGAATTTACTTCACTGTTTGGTAATTATTTTTTTTATTACTATGACAACACAGACCATAAGAACTGTTTCTTTAACCCCAGCAAATGATAAGTGCAGATGAGACTTTTTTATAACTGAAGTCATCACTTTCTACTTCTGCGATGTCAATCCCCGTGTAAGAAAGTGATGGCAGCTACCAGGATGACTTGCCCCGTCTGCCTCCCGCTTGCCCTGCTGCTCGCCACCGCAGCTGTGTGGATGGGGCTGCTGCAGTGTGGCGCTCGGATCATTTCTCTTATATCAGGAGGCATTTCAGAATGGCTCCACACTGGCTCAGCATTTTCTGTCTTAAAAAAAAAAAAAAAAAAGCATTCTCCTTTTTAAAGTGCTTCCAAATCTTTTACATCTCTTTTCCTTTTCTCTCTTTTCAACCCCTACCTTTTTTTTTTTTTTTTTTCCCCTTGTGGTCCTGGAGACCACCCTGTAAGTCTACATGACATCACGGGAGAGAATTAAACGTACTTGAAAGGCCACTTCTGTTTTGGTGGGAACTTCTATGCAATTGCAAAGTGCCCATTAAAGCACAGGTTGTTTCCTAGAAGCATGTCCAAGCCAGTAGCGTGCAAACCCCTTCAGGGCTTCTAGAAAGCATTCGCTTTTGAAATGCTGAAGGAAATTCAGAGATGAAAGGATAAGTCTCCCTGGCTGTGCATTTACAGTCTATTGTCTTCCATGAAGGATAGTATCACTCCTCAGTTGTGTTATTGCAGTTAATCCACTTAAATGCTATTGGATTTTCAGATGAGCTGAATTCTTTGCATCTGCTATTAAGATGCTTTGTTTAGATGAGAATGGGCTGTTATTTAAATCACAATGAGTTCAGGGAGATGTCAGGGTGCAGCAGGCACCTTGTGCCAATCTGCGCCGGGGAAAAGGGGGCATTTTCTCTCCGGGGCGGCGGGGAGGGAGGATGCGAAAGGAAAGCGAGCTGCCACCGCCCGGCTCCGCCACCCGTGCTGCGCGGGCTGCCTGCCGGGGCCAGGGCCGGGGCCGGGGCCGGGGCCAGGGCCAG